>OX344818.1:7733053-8933053 GCA_947034925.1 Eudemis profundana
CCCAAGGATTCTTTATTACCTATTCGTCGAAATCTACAAACTTATATTGTACTAGCATCTACCCGCAGCTTCGCCTTAGTCGTTCCCGTTATTATCTCAAAGGAACTCTTCGCCGGTATATAAAGTATCCTATGTTTCAATCCAGAACCTGGTCTACGTACTTGCGTTGCGTGCCAAAGTCCAACTTAATCCATTCAGTTGTTACTGCACTGTTTAGTAACAAGCATCCAAACATCGAAACCTCCAAACATCCAAACGTCTTCCCAAACTTTCACATATATAATGTTAGCGCAAGTGTGATATGGTGGCTATGTGATGATAAGTAATCAATGAGGGTGTTTAGAAATCATAAACCCACCAGCTGGCAGCAGGGTGGCGAAAGGTCTTTTAGACAGTAGGCATCAAGATCCACCAATCACAACACCTGATTTTGACATCTATTGCCAAATAGACCTTTCGCCACTCTGCTGCCAGCTGGTGTATTTCTGATTTCTAAATACCCTAATTAGAATGGCACTATAATTAACATTCCCAGCAACCGTCAGTTAGTTATTATTTTTGGTCTCTCACTTTGTTGTACGCTTGGAGGCTTTCAGCGTTTTTTTATCAAATATGTGGCGTCCATATATCCGTCCGTATTAACGAATTACCTCTAGATTCCGTTTCACTAACGTAGCATTTTAGTAATAACTAGCATTTCCCCGCGGCTTCGCCCGCGTTGTTCCCGTTACTGTTCCAAGAGAACTATTTACCGGGATATAAAGTATCTTATGTTTCAATCCAGGACTTGGTCTACTTGCTTGCCTAATTTCAGCTCAATCCATCCAGATGTTAACCCGTTATTTAGTAACAAACATCCAAATATCCAAACAAAAACATACAAACATTCAAAGATCTTCACAAACTTTCACATTTATAATATTTATGCCACACTTGGCCATAAAGTGCCTTTTTCCGCACGCTACGCGTACGGAAAAAGCCGCTTTCTGGCCAAATGTAGACATAAAGTGCTGTACACAACACGGGAGGTAATAAAGAAAGCCCTCGATCGCATATTTACGTCCCTCGCCGCAGCTCGGGCCGCAAACATCTGCGATCTCGGCCTTTCTTTGTATTACCACCCTAGTTGTGTAATATACTATGTATAGTATAGGGTTAGGGGATAGGATAGGATAGTAGGATTAACGAATTCCCTCTAGATCAACAACGCGCCGGTTCTCTAGAACCTTTCTAGCGCGTACAATAAGGATCTGGAATGAACTTCCTGCTAAGATTTTCCCACTGCGCTACAATATGGGATTTTTTAAAAAGGGTGTCATCAAATTTCTTCGAGACCGGCAACGCATTAGCAATGCATCTAGTGTTGCAAATGTCTATAGGCGGCGGTGACCGCTTTCCATCAGGTGGGCCGTCTGCCTGTTTGCCAGTCTATAGCAATAAAAAAAAAAAGATTCCGTTTCACTAGCGTAACATTTTACTTATAATGTAAAACATACCAAATTCAGCAAGGCAGCAACTGGATGAGTATAACTGATGGTTGTGCAAAGTGGCGCGTCTTGGGAGAGGCCTACGTTCAACACTGGACTGATGATTACCGGTTCAAATTACATTAAGTAAGTGCCGGCAAAGACCTGAAGTAGACAATTGTATGTCCTTTCTCTTGCACCTGTAAAAGATTACTATAGGTGGGTAATAAAACCGCGATCATTGCGCTAAGAAGACATTCTGCGCTTACGCCACGGGTCAGGAGTCGCTCTATCGTTAAATAAACAAGTATATTTACTGTAATCTGATACCTGCACTGCCTGGATTAGAGATAGTACATTACAGTAGATACGACACTGTAAGTTTTGTTTAATATTATTTAAAGAGAAACAAAGGCTGTTAATATAAATCTAACAAGATGAATGTTTTTGTAAATTTCGCTCTTAATTTTAAATTACTAAATCAGGTAAGTGTTAATTTCATCACTTTCACATTTAAACAATTTATTCTTCATTGACGTAAATAATTTAGAAAAAACATTGCTTTTGAAGCACAAACCGTACAGCTCTAAAATTAAAATAAGTATTTTCGAAACTCAATGACAGCAAACTACAATGTACAGTCGACAGCACAAATGTTTACACTTTTAAATCCTAATTCATTGGAATAAGGTTATAAGTGTAAACATATTTGTGCCTTCGACTTTACCTCAACTCAAAATCTGTCAATCTCAATTCCTACTTTTAATTTTAGGCAATATATACGCATGTAAGTATTATTTAACGGTATCAGTGTAAAGCACGAGGTAGACTGACAATTTTGAGTTTTCAGCTCTCACAGATCTACCCCACACATCCATCTACCATCGACGGGAATCGAACCCCACTGTCGCAATATCGGCGGAACAAATTAACACAGGGCCTGTTCTTACGTCACCGATTGGATCTATTAAGGAAGGTGCCGAGTTATGTCTCAAGATACCGCGATATGGAGACGAAACGACCATTTGCTCGAACATTTTAGACTAGAAAGACCTAACTGCTTGGAATTTGCTTTGAAATGTGCCCTTTTTGAAGGCAATTTGCCGCTATGTGCAATGCAGGTCCCTTGCGGGCTGCTATCCGTAGATGTCACTCTGAATATCGTGAGACGTTGATCTCGAGTGTGATTGTCCACGTACTAGCTAGCAGTCTGAACAATGAGATTAAAACCTCCCCATACTCACTCCAGATGTCAATGTTGAATGACTAGGGACACAGGCCTACTTTATAGATGAGCGTGAATAGGCTGGAATCGCCAAGCCAGCCCACTTCGAGTTGGAGGCTTCAGATACGTGTAGTTTTTTTTTATTTTAAGCATCGAAAAAGTTCGTAACCAAAAGGACAAAATTTGACTCCAGGCAGGCCACAATGAAAAATAGAAATGCCCACGTACCTTTCAATTTCTTCACGGATAAGTTCCGAAAAACTCATTGGTACGAGTCAGAATCCGAATCCACGATCTCCGCTTGAAATGCGCAAGTCAGAACCAACTGGCTACCATAGTTCTATGTTCATAGACAATTCTCAAAAAAGAAACTTTGACAGTTCTAACACATAATTTGGGAAAGTTAAGTTTGTCCGAAACGAGTCAAAACAACGACCTTCCAGCTTCTTTTCATAGATCGATTGGTGTAAGATGTCCCGCGATATTTATTTAATTATTTGTATTTTTAAAAAGTGGTACCTAGCCAAGGAAGAGCCTCTTCTCGGAGCAGTGGTTTATTTTTCAGGTTGTAGAATCCGACAAGACAAAAGCAAAATAGAATTCGACAATAAAATGTGCACCGTTCTAAATTGAAGAATAAACTTTGGCTATATAACATAAAGGCCTAATTTGATTAGCCAAACTAAAGTTGATCCTAACAGAAATCCGGCTTTATGTTAGGCGTAAGGCGTAACTATCGCGATTGTTACCTAGGTACAGACACCTAGTAATTACTGTCGAGAGTTAAATTACAATCGTAATTAAACGCGATGGCGTGGGTTTCGATCCATTTGTAATAACGTGGAATGATCGTTATTGTTCACATTAAACTATCTAAAGATTCGTTTAATAATGTCTGATTGAATGACACCTCGAATGGCACAAGATTGAGCTCAAGTCTTACAATAGAGTTGTGACTTTTTATTAATTTCGAACGTGGGGTAATTTTGAAAATAACGAATCTCGGTGAAACCACGCAAATTTTACTATTGGTTAATATAGCTTTAGCGTGTTACTGTAACTATAAATATGTTGCATGAATTCGGTACGAGAAATTCATAAAATTCGGAATCACCATGAGATGCGTCCTTTTGAATTAGGACGGCAGTATAATTCCTGTACGTTCCTTCTGATTTTAGTTTATTTCGCCTTACATATACGCCAACATTCCATTCCACACGCAGTAGGCTCGATTTGCAAATGTCGCCAGCTCGCTAACCTCTCACCTGTGAAGGGATTGCGCCTAAATATCAATAATGCAGATATCGGCGCATTGAGACATACGCTTGGATTTAAATAACGAGATAACATCTGTCATTTAGCCGTATAGAGCGAGGCGTACGTTTTATATTTAAAGCGCCCCCGAGACCTTGTCCGTCTGTATACTTTGACAACGTGGTAATTCGATACGTAGGTATATTGGTCATTTACGGTATTTCCCAGTAACCGACTGAACTACCAACTATGCCGATGCCGACACGCCTTTCTCGGCGGTCATTGCAAAACATTTTTCCCCTTAACAATAGCGTTCTATAAATTTTCCAACTTACTGGAATAACTGAGTATAACTAAATCAAACGGTTAGTTTAATTAAATCGCAATATCTTAATTATGGTAGGCCTTGTTTGTATTTCATAAGATATCTCGACGGAATAAGGGCATAAGCTGCTATGTTTTTCATAGTGAGATAGGTCGTTATTATATGGAAGATACGGGCTATTCAAAACGCGGTGGTGCCAAATATAGACATTAACAGTTACCGTTCTGATCTTAGAACTATGCGTGAGGACAAAATTAGAGTCTGATTATTATTTTAATTATGCAAACGCAGTCAGAAACCATTTCAAACAAAAATAGTAACGATTAGGCGTTGAATCTACAACACTAGATTATATAAATTCATGTGCTAAGGGCCTTATCACACTGGCGATTGGCGAGCGAGTTGCGAGCGTATTTTCATACAAAACTTGTCATACAAACTGTGCCAGTGTGATAAGTCCCTAATATTTGAAAAGCTCCCTCAATTCCCCACGGCTCCTCCCAATACATACTGCATACATCCTGTCAAAAATGTAACTATTTTTGTGACAAACTTTTATTGCCAACTGTATATTATTTGTAGGTATAGGCAGGGCTCGGAAACCGGTATTTGCTCCATACAAAAATACCGGTATTCTTTCCGTTCTTTTCGATCTTTGGTTTATTATTTCATTTTTTAACCGGACAATCTAATAATACGAAATCATGGCTTACATACATTATTGAGTTCTACATAAAAAGCATAAAATTATTCAAAATATTGGGCTATTTCGGGGTTTTTGCAAAATACCGGTTACGAGCCCTGGGTATAGGTATTCGCAAACTGCGCATCAAACCTAATCAAATGAGCCCAAACAAGGTGGATTTATCTTATGTAATTTGGATGATCCTATGGTTATCATCCTGCTCATTCCTCAGATAAGCTCCAAGTCATAATAATATTGCATTCTCACGTGATTTCAATATTCTTGCAAAATTTCAATTCAATCTGAAACCGGGAAGTGGGTTAAATTCATCTTGCAAGATTTGATTACAGACATACAGACAGATACCGGGACATGTGAAACTAAATAAAAGCTTGTAAAATTGCAGCAATCTAGTAATATGAATTTACAAATATGTATATGATTTGTGTTCACAATTTTACGGATTTGACTATATGTTCATGCACCAATTTAATATTTCTGTTTGGCCCAGCAGTTAACTGGTAGAGAATGCCTTATGGCATTAAGTTCGCCGTTTGTACTTTCCTGTATTGTGCAATAAAGTCTAAATAAATAAATAAATACAAATATGACGACAAACGTCAAAACATAGAATTGTCAAACCAAGATATTTTTAATTTGCCGCCATTTTCAACTGCCAAGTACGGTTCGATTAACTGTGCCTAATGTAAGAACTAAACCGCTCATTAACCAAAATGCATTTAACTTTTCATCCGTACATGGCCACAAGCCACAACAACACGCCATTATATAAATCGACCCAACTTTACTACCTACGCTACCAGCCAGTGGATAGCTCTTATACCGTAGTCAATCAATTATATTGATTTATTCTTATTCTGTAATGCTTATTCTATCAACGGCTATTGAACCGATAAGATCGACAGATATTGAGATATCTGCAATATCGTACCGTTAAAGCAAACTAAATTTATAACCTAAAAACCGAAAGCCTATCCTAGTCATAAATAACTAAAGTACAGCTAAATTGTCTCCCTTATTTACTACCGTTTAGTTAGAAGGTTGTATTATTTCAAATGTCCTTCACTGTTTTGCATTTCAGTCATACAACCGGCGGTATCGTGCGTTGACATTTGATAACTATCCGAGAATTGCGACATTTTGAAATTATGATTGTGCCGTCTCGTTCTGGCGGGTTCATTAACAATGGGCGGGAGGGAGATGGCGGGTCCTTTGATCATGCTGTAACCTGCGCCTGAGTCGATGCACCGCGATATAGTGCGCAGTGGGAATGTTAATAACAGTATGCTAGTTTCAGTGAATTGAACTAAATACTTTAATGCTGCAATGAACCTGACCGGACTAAAAGTTTGAGTTGAGTTCTTCTATCTATATATTTTTTACTCGTACTCATCATCATCATTGGCCTCTTACAAGTATAAAAAAGATCAAGTAGCGTCTATGAAGTCACGGCACTCGCGTTCGTGGCTTGCAAGATCGATACCGGAACGGCAACGCCGGCCGCACATGTGACACATGAAGCTAGCTCGTTCGTCTCACACTCCCCTTTGGGGGTCATGGGTGGCCATATCATGGCGTGAGCCCTCTGTGGCAGCTTCTTCTCACAGTGCCACGGCACTGCTGTCTTCTGTTTTTGCCGCTAGGCGGCAGTTGCGTGTTTTCGTTCGCCGGGTCTGGGGAACTGCTGGGTTGTGAGGCCCTGTTGGTTCTTCTTATCTTCTGCTTGTTTGAAGTTGGATCTTCGCTTTTGGCCTTACCCTGTCAGTGGCTTAGTTGCTGTGTTGGCCTTTCAGCGGCTTGGTGGGTTCCTGGGGTCCTGACGATGAGTCATGGACTAATTAGCTCTCTTGGTAGAGCTCGTGATCTCTTGTCCGGCGGTCTGGCACGTAGCGGCACGCTTCCGTGGAGCGCAGGTTCCGTCGCGTTGTCCGCTCTTGAAAACATGGCCTTCGCTAGACGACCGATGAAGGCGTCCAGTCTTTGCCAGTTGAGGCCGCTATGAATCCTGGCGTTCCGCATGTAGCGCGGCGCGCGCACGATGGTGCGCAGGGCTTGTGACACATGAAAGTGGTGCCCGGTGATGTTAGAGGAGACCAGGGATCGAATACCAGTATTTTCCCCATAAATATACCGGATTTTTTCCGTTCTTTTCATTCTTTGGTTTATTATTTCAGTTTTTAACACGTTCGCGGACAGTAAGTCACACCTGTTTGACACAAACATTTTGTATGGAATTTTTGGAACTGTTACAGCAGGTTCGTCACAGTTGTGCCATTGTGTACTGTTTATATGTGACAGTGAATGCTATGTAAGTCGAATGCTATACCAGCAACGTCAAATATGATACTTTGTTATACCACGTTATGTGACAGCAAATGCTATAGCATATAACTGCTATAGCAGTTCTGTCACATGGTTTAGTTAGCTCGTGATATATTATGACAACGAATGCTATAAGTTGCCTGCTATAGCAGCTCCGTCTGATTTGTTGTACTATAGTAGGTAACAATGTGACACGGATGCTATATTTTATCACTTTTTTTTCATGTTTTAATCAAAAAATATGTTATTTTTAAAAATATGTCATCATAATATCGGGATTGGTGATGGCGGCGGTTGAGACGCTCTAAAATCCACCCAGTCTCTTCCCATGGAGTATCATTTATGGATGGAATTTGACCTTTCAAGCTTGATAGGTGAAGCTGCTCGTCGCTTTGTACTGATTGCGGCGACAATGCTGACAGGTTTGGAGATGAAGGAAAAAAGTCGCTTGGTGGTAAATCAACTGGCACAGCTAAGTGAAAGTCAGGATCGGCTAATGGCGCAGTAGCTGGCTCAATTGGTGGCAAAAGGGAAGGCTTCGTTTGCGGCGAAAAAGTTAGCGCATTTTGTGCTGAATTAACTTGCTCGCTTCGAGGTGAAGAGGGTGATGATAAGGCTGATTCGTTTCGCAGCACATGAACGGGCTCTCGTCACGACGAAGAATGTCTAAAGGCGAAGTAAATGTAAACCAAATTGAAAACACTTTTATTACACAGTGCTAAGCAACCCATACACCCATTACGATGCAAGCAGTAGAACAGAGAACGAACAATTATATAATTCAATAGATTACTACCTAAAATTATTATTACTGTATTCATCATAGGCCTTTGCGTCTATTACAGACAATTCATAGTGCAATGTTAGAGAGACATCGCTTTTGGTGGCTAAATAAACCGATGCGAGAGCGACATATCCTACCACAGGCCTGACAAGAGAAGTTTGTAACATATGGTGCTGAGTCGCTTTGGTGTCGTGTCGTCTTTGTCTCTTGTCAGTGAGTGCAGCGAACCAGGTCTCATCGCTTAACTTGCGACCCTTCACCACGCGCTTCCGCCACTCCGTTCGTTTCTCCGCAATTAATCTCAATTTTAAAGGCGATCATGTCCCTTTTGGCGCAGTCTTTAAAGCGAAGCAATGGCCTCCCAACGTCTCTTTTTGCATTCGCAACCGCACCAAGGAGAACACGTCGTGGTAGACGAGAAGGGTTCATTCTGTGCACATGCCCTAGCCAACGCAGCCGCTTCTGTTTAAGAAACGCGGTCAGGCTAGGCAGCTGTGCAATTTCAAGAACCCTTTCGTTTGTCACCCTGTCTTGCCATGATATCCCCAAGATTTTTCGCAGGCACCGCATGTAAAAGGAGTTAAGTCGACGCTCTACTTTTGCGTACGTTGTCCAGGTTTCAGCTCCGTACAAGAGTATGCTTACAATGGAAGCCTGAAAAACCAACATCTTGGTTTTTGATGTTAAGTGCTTATTTTGCCATACTCAAGTACTAAGCTTCCCGAACATTGTCGCCGCTTTGCCGATACGGATGTCGACCTCCGCGTCAAGCGAGAGGTTGTTCGTCACGGTCGACCCTAGGTAGCAAAACCTGTCGACTACCTCCAACAACGTACCATTGAGCGAAATCTCTGGGACCACAGATGTCCCTTGTGCTAGCACAACGGTCTTCTTTGTGTTTATAGACATGGCATACATGGTGCACGCCTGGGAGAAAAGACTCACCATAGACTGGAGCTCACGTTCGGAGCTAGCAACAAAGGCTGCGTCGTCGGCATACAGAAGACTATCGACGAAAAGATCCTCGCGGTGCTTCTTGGATTTGAGGAGTGAGATGTTAAACATCTTTCCGTCAGCCCTCGTGTGTAGATGGATACCCTGTTGGTTATCGCCAAAAGCGTTTTGTAATATAAGCGAAAAGTATATCCCAAACAGGGTAGGAGCCAAGACGCAGCCTTGCCGCACTCCTCTAGAGACATCAAACGGTTCGGACGAATTGCCATTAAAGACCACTGTACCCTTCATGTCCTCGTGAAAAGATGCGACGAGGCTTAGAAGTTTAGGCGGGCACCCAATGCTCTCCAGTGCTTTGTACAAGCCCTCCCGACTGACTGTGTCAAAGGCCTTGTTTAGGTCAACGAAAGCCATAACCAAGGGGGTATTTTGTTCGCGACACTTCTCCTGTATTTGGCGAAGTGTGAAAATCATGTCTACTGTGGAACGCTTGGATCGGAAACCGCACTGTGACTCAGGATAAACGCGTTCGGCAAGCTTTTGGAGCCTCGATAGAACGACTAATCCAAAAAGCTTGCCAACTATGCTCAAAAGGGAGATGCCGCGGTAGTTGTTACAGTCGCCGCGGTCACCTTTTCCTTTGTACAATGTAGTGATATTAGCATCACGCATATCCTGAGGCACACTTCCCGCATCCCAGCATTTGCACAGCAGATTGTGCAAGATTGGTCGCACGCATTCGAGTTTTAGTATTTCGGCTTGGGTGCCGTCACCGCCGGGGCTCTTGCCACGTTTAAGCCGACTGACAGCCTTGGTGAACTCCTCTACAGACGGTAGATCGTCTAGCTCGGTCATTATTACTGTATTAGTTTATCAAAAAATAGGTATCATCATTCATGCCTGCGTTTTAAATCCTTGCCACCATTAACACTAGTTATAGGGCAATAAACAGTTAGTAAATAAGCCTAGTCATTGCAACACATCATATTATACTAGAAAACCATCGAATAAAATGTTACTTATGATGATGGAAATAATGCTTCGAAAAGGCTCGGTAGCTCGAAATTCACCAACATCACCGTAGACTACTCAGCGGCGCACTCGCCGGTTGATCAAGCAAACTTTCATACAACCGCGACTGCTATAGCATCTGTGTGCATGAGAGGGGGGTACGATAGCCGGCAATACATGTTTAGCTTGTTTGTGTGCGAAAAGCATGTAATATGACAGTAAACGCATCTGGACTAGAGAAAAAGTGACAGTAAAGATAGATCTACTAGTATTTACTATGGCAAAGCGCATTCTTTAGCATTTGCGCTCAGGAAAAAACCTCAAATCAAGACTGCTATAGAATGCGTGTCACAAAAGTTACTCAAAATTCGAATGCTATAGAATGTCTGTCCGCGAACGTGTTAATCTGACAATCTAATATACGAAGTCATTACTTAAATACATTATTGAGCCCTACATAAATAGCATAAAATAATTCAAAATATTAGTTACAGTTAAATAACTGCAATCTCACCTGATGGTAAGTACAGATGAAGTTAACACTTACATAGGTAGTGCCTGTCACTATCGACTTGAAGAAAGTTTTAGTTGACCTAATGAGGAAAGTAAGAAACAAAGCGCTTTATGCGAATCGTTGGTAAATAAGGGTGAAACCTAAGTCCGCGTCTAGTCCCATAGTGACGAAATGGAGATAGCGGAATCAGTTCACATGTACATATATGTAATGGTATGATCTCTTAAAACAAACTGTAGGTACGATACGATAATCTAGTACAAATCGTCCAAAACATATAGACAGACAATCAGCCCAGATCAGAGTAACATGACGCAAAAAAGGGAAGAAAAAACGTCACTAATAACGGGACCAGTTGGCTTATGATACTAGGCTTTGTCGCGTGATAAATAAATGATAAAGCATCCTTCACTCTCACACACAAATTGTCAGAACGTGACGGATGCTTTATCATTTATTTATCGCGCGACAAAGCGTAGCATCATAAGCCTACAGGTCATCAGATTATCTTGTGGGGTGTGACCCACGCCGCGTGGTACAGACTACTGACTTGTTAAACTGTGTACTGTCCCGTCGGCCGCAATTGTAATGCAAAGCAAGTCGTTAGTTAAACGCGGCTTAAATATTCCTGATTGACATCTGTCTACCTCCCGCGCGGGTAATGATATGTCCGCTAATGACTGAGATGCGCAAAAACAAGATTATACCACTTGGTGAGATAAAGGTGTATATGGATGCTAAGAGGAAAGCAAGATGAACCCGTGTCTAAATAAAAGTAGAGATCAAAAACCGGGTGTTTGGAAATAGCTTTGACGTACCACTTAATCGAGAGCTGAGAGCCTGAGGCACAATGTGAGGGACAACTAGATGGAGACGTTGTGATACTTTTTCAAAATCTTTCAGCGCGCCCCACGACAAAAACATAACGACACGACAAATACACGTATGTTTTAGACATCAACCATAAATCGCATTTCGTATGCGCGCCCAGGGCGCGGCGGATACGTGGCGCCTCGGCCGCGCGCCTACCGCGATTTCAATGTCTCCGTGTGACAGTTAGTATGAGATCAAGCGTCTGCATGAAACTGTGCGAAAGCCTTAATACAACCACATTGTTTTGAAAAAAAAAAACTAGTAAACACAAATAATGCTCTCAAGGCGATGCTACAATCGTATTAATCATGGAGAAATCTATTTGTAACTATTGTAGTTGAAACTGTGATTCATCTTTTTATTCTCAATAGTGATAGCGCCCCCCAATTGCTTCCAAGGCCCCTACAGTCTTGGGAATCCTCAGCGCCCACTGGGGGACGTAGGGATCACTTTGAAAACCTATGAGATAGGACAATCGTGCGAGGGACGCGGGGCGAGACTGATCATACATCGCCGAGCTTAGCAATTCGGGACAAAACTTCAATGCGTAACTGCGCACTTAATATCAATACCCTAGCTAGAGCAAGGGCAGCTAGAGCTGCTACCGAAGTGCCAAAAGAAAAGAATCAGCCATGTAAAAGAGCCCTTGAGCCCTAGCCCTACTTGCAGAAATAAATGAGTTTGAGTTTGCTCCTACAGCAGGGTTTCTTAAATTGTGGTCCATGGACCCATGGGTCCATGATACGAGAGCCTAGGAGTCCGTGGCTCGCATACGACACTAACTTTCAAGTATGTAGGTACGCTTGATTTTTTCTCTGGTTATATTCGTAAAGGGTCCGTAAGATTTTTGAAATATTGTAGTAAATAAAATATTGTCCTACAGAGATCTCCAATCCTGAAATTTATTTAATGTGTTGTTCCTTGATATCTATGAATGGAACTATAAAATTTAAAACGCATCCGAAATGAAAACAATGAGCAACAAACAGACGATCACACCACTGTTTTTTTCTAGCTATGTACGGAAAAAGCCGCTTTCTGGCCAAGTGTAGACATAAAATGATGTACACAACACGGGAGGTAATAAAGAAAGCCCTCGATCGCATATTTACGTCCCTCGCTTGCAGCACGGGCCGCAAACTTCTGCGATCTTGGCCATTCTTTGTATTACCACCCTAGTTGTGTAATGTACTATTTCTTGTTATATTTAAAATTGACAGAATTATTTCGAATTTTCTAATTTTGGAGCAAAGTAAGAACTCTTTACGATAGTTTTATTAGGGTTCCGTAGCCAAAATGGCTAAAAAGGAACCCTTATAGTTTCGTCATGTCCGTCCGTCCGTCCGTCCGTCCGTCCGTATGTCACAGGCATTTTACTCAAAAACTACAAGACCTATACTGATGAAATTTGGAATATAGATGTCTTGTAGATGCCGCAACTAAGTTTGGTAGTTAAATAATAAAAATAAAAAAATCTAGGGGGGGCACTCCATACATGTAACAGAAGCTAAAAAAAAATTTTTTCACAAAATGTCAACGTGTGGTACATAGTTCGACAGCTCTTTTGAAAACATTTTAAGGTTCTTAAGTAATGTTTGTGATTAAGTGAATACCTTTGGAAATAATCGCTCCGAAAGTTGTGAAAATTGTGTCCCCCCCCCCTCTATCTTCTAAACCGTGTGTCCGAAAAATATAAAAAAAATTATAAAGATAACGCTCAATTAATACTTCCAACGAAAATTATTTTCAACAAGATCGGATTAACCGTTTTTGAGTTATTGCCGATAAACTGCGCTTCTCAACAAAAGGACGTAATTGCTATGAAGATACGCTCTTTTGTTGTTGTACTTTTTTTACATCGTATTTTTTACCTTATAGTTACGGCTATGGAACCCTACACTGAGCATGGTCCGACATGCTCTTGGCCAGTTATTTTTTTATTTTTCGTATGTCTTGGTTTTTTTTTATTTAAAAATTAGGTATTAAATTATTAAACCTAAGACCTAACTTAGTAAATTACCTGCACATGTACTATCCACCCAATTATACAGATAAACCGTGATATAAGGTGTGTATAATAAATTACACCACTCACAGCCTGGGTCAAGTCATTACTTTGCAATTGCGTAATACCTACGCAAAATGGGCAATTTCTGAAAATATCCAAATGCCACCGCGGGACTTCGCACTTTACGGCCCGGTTTTAAAGTTATAATCTGCGCAATAAACACTAATTACTTGCGTAGTTCCCAGGTAATTTGGAATCCAAATGATTGCATTTAACTGTTTAAGTTTGGGTGTGCCTCGCGCGCTTAATTTGATACTTCATATCGGTGTGTTAAGGTGATACTATAAATCGTTCGCGTTTTCTTACAAATGAAAAACTAAATAATTTACTTGAACAAACTCAAACTCATTCATTTCTCAATGGCTCTTTTACGTGTCTGATTCTTTTCTTTTGGCGCTTCTGTAGATGACCTTCTGGTGAGAAGAAGCGCCGGAAGAAACTCACCAGATTCTCTTTTCAAAAACATTACAACAATTGTGACATGATTACATAAAATGACATTTGTAAAATGCAACAAGCAAGTAACTGGGCATAGTTTTTGTTACCCAGAGACGTATATAATCCCCGGATCCATTACATTACAAAACCTTAAAACTACATTTTTAGAGATGTAAAGGGTGTCTAGGCGTCAAAACACGATAAAAAATATAGAAAATAAGCAAACGACATCAATTTTGGTTGAAATGTGATTGTGTGTCGAAGTTGATGAGTGGATGAATGAGAAGTCCCTATGGCAACTCAAAAGTGCCACGAGAATTCCGGCCTCTGCTAACAAATAGGTATGTAACTGTTATTATGGCACACTGGGCCATAAAGTGGCTTTTACCGCACGCTACGCGTACGGAAAAAGCAGATTTCTAGCCAAGCGTCGTCAAAAACGGATGTACACAACACGGCCGCACGGGAGCTAATAAAATTTGTTTTACCACCCTAGTTGTGTAATGTACTATAGTTATAATCTACGTAATAATCACTAATTACATACCTACGTACATACTTTCCAAGTAATTTGGATTCCAAGTGATTGCATTTAACTGTCTAGGTCTGGGTGTGCCTCTTGGCTTTAATTTGATATTTCATATCGGCGCGGCGTGTAAAGCCTGATACTAGTCTCTCGATTAGTGAGTCGGTTTTCCATACAAAAGAAAAGAGGGTTAATAATATACTTTTATGCCACACCTGGCCATAAAGTGGCTTTTACCGCACGCTGTACGTACGGAAAAAGCCACTTTGTGGCCAAGTATCGACATAAAATAATGTACACAATGCGGGCGAGAGCTAATAAAGAAAGGCCGAGATCGCAGATGTTTGCGGCCCGAGTTGCAATCGAGGGTATATTTTACCGCCCTAGTTGTGTAATGTACTATATCGATATCAATTTTGGCTCAAATATATTCCATTCTATAGCTTGATCACCCTTTCTTTGCGCAGAATAACATGAACATTCTTAAGACAAATTTTGAATCAATGAAAGTTTGACTTTGACTTTGACTTTGACTTTGACTTTGACTTTGACTTTGACTTTGACTTTGACTTTGACTTTGACTTTGACTTTGACTTTGACTTTGACTTTGACTTTGACTTTGACTTTGACTTTGACTTTGACTTTGACTTTGACTTTGACTTCGACTTCGACTTCGACTTCGACTTCGACTTCGACATCGACATCGACATCGACATCGACATCGACATCGACTTCGACTTCGACTTCGACTTCGACTTCGACTTCGACTTCGACTTCGACTTTGACTTTGACTTCGACTTCGACTTGAGTACCAGCCGCCCTTTTCTCAGCAGCAGCAGTGATTTTTTGTCACGATTGGCCGCCCCTAATATCTGGCCGCCCTAGGCCCGGGCCTACTAGGCCTTAGGGCAAATCCGCCACTGGTCTCTTGTCATTCAATAGAGATTTTTGACAGCCGTATCTTAGGGATTAAGGGCTATTTTATTAACAATTTGTAAGAAACTATCGTCTTAACGACTTTAGTGCTGGAATAATATAAAGTACCTATTTGACAGGTAACGACCCTGCAAGGTAACGGCCCATGACGTCACACTTTTTCGTGCGTGCAGCCGGCTCCATCGAATTATAAGACGTTATCACGTCACACGGCTTTTTCCGTACGTACAGCGTGCGGTAAAAGCCACTTTGTGGCCAAGTATCGACATAAAATAATGTACACAATGCGGGCGAGAGCTAATAAAGAAAGGCCGAGATCGCAGATGTTTGCGGCCCGAGTTGCAATCGAGGGTATATTTTACCGCCCTAGTTGTGTAATGTACTATATCGATATCAATTTTGGCTCAAATATATTCCATTCTATAGCTTGATCACCCTTTCTTTGCGCAGAATAACATGAACATTCTTAAGACAAATTTTGAATCAATGAAAGTTTGACTTTGACTTTGACTTTGACTTTGACTTTGACTTTGACTTTGACTTTGACTTTGACATCGACATCGACATCGACATCGACATCGACATCGACATCGACATCGACATCGACTTCGACTTCGACTTCGACTTCGACTTCGACTTCGACTTCGACTTCGACTTCGACTTCGACTTCGACTTCGACTTCGACTTCGACTTTGACTTTGACTTTGACTTCGACTTCGACTTGAGTACCAGCCGCCCTTTTCTCAGCAGCAGCAGTGATTTTTTGTCACGATTGGCCGCCCCTAATATCTGGCCGCCCTAGGCCCGGGCCTACTAGGCCTTAGGGCAAATCCGCCACTGGTCTCTTGTCATTCAATAGAGATTTTTGACAGCCGTATCTTAGGGATTAAGGGCTATTTTATTAACAATTTGTAAGAAACTATCGTCTTAACGACTTTAGTGCTGGAATAATATAAAGTACCTATTTGACAGGTAACGACCCTGCAAGGTAACGGCCCATGACGTCACACTTTTTCGTGCGTGCAGCCGGCTCCATCGAATTATAAGACGTTATCACGTCAAAAATAAACCTACCTGCTTCAAAAAAGGAAGAAATAAAAGGATTATGCCAACCATTTTTTTGAGGTCGGTGCCAGTCTCGCACCGACCTCAAAAAAATAGTTGGCATAAAATTTTTATTTCTTCTTTTTTTGAAGTTAGTTTAATTTTTTTAAATAACTTTTTTGTTTGTTCATTTTTTTAATTTCAGTATTAATCGAATTACACGTTTTCCTAGTTATTGATACACACATAACTCTCTACCTCAAAAACTACTGAACTGATTTAGAATTTTAGATTAAACTTGCACAGTTCCCTAAGTTAGACTATACCTAGTTCAACTAAAAAATAATTTATGCACAAAAATACATAATATACACTTACGAAATTTAGAAGCTGGTATAGAGTAACACCTTTAGAAGCTGGTATAGAGTAACATATCTAATAACTGTGCAATTCTGTCAATATTACATACATATTCGTTTTTTTTTTAACTCGGTTAATAGGAAACACAATTCAACTAAAATCCTATATAGGGTTGCCAGATTGAATGACCCTATTATCGGGAGAAAAAAACAATATGTCGGGATTTTGCGACTTTGGTCGGGAGATGCCCCGCGCGCTCGACGAGATCGGGGTAAGTTTTAAAATGAAGTCGTTTGTCGGGAGATTTTCTTCTTTGTCGGGAGTCGGGAGGACATACAAAAAATCGGGAAAATCCCGCCAAATCCCGACCATCCGGCAACCCTATTTGTATAGGTAACTGGGCGACTTGAATTAACTTAATTTGATACTTCATATCGGAGTGTTAAACACAGAATCAAATTACCACTCCAAAGAGCGATTAAATTAACTAATTCACCTAGTAACTGCATTAAAAGCTATAATTTAGCAAACTGACCTCGAAACCAAAAGACGTAACCGACACAAACTCCCAGCTAAGACCTGCCATTTAGTAAAATCATTTTCAAACGTCGGTGTAGGCGAAATGCCTTTTAGAAAACCACGAAATACTTATGGCCCGCAACATTATTACTCAATAATCACTGTTATGGCTTTAGCATAAAGTTCACAGTAAATCTGTTAATGTGTAATATATCTTATTAAAGTTTTGTCCCAATAAGTAGTCGCATAATTTGTTGCCAGATTTGCTATAAATAATGAAAGCTGGCAAGGAAAACCAGTGCTAACGACTGCGTCGTTTACGTCTTTTACGTCTCAATTAGTATTGTAATTTGTGTTAAAAGGGCTTAAGTGAGATAGTTATTTAGGTTTGTTTTGGGGTATGCGTGAGGTTAGAAGGTAATGGGACCCGTAGGGCAGTTGCCAGCGTATGATTTAGGCTCGATTACGCATTTCGTATCGGAAACCAATTACATTTTCATTTCTGGTATAGAACAATTGGATGCGTATGCCCATGGCACAATAAGACACGAATAATAAGAGCCTATTGATATGAAAAAAACAGGAGAAGTGCGAGTCAGACTCGCCCACCGAGGGTTCCGTACAAATTTGTAGGTGTAACTCGCGGGTACCGCGGGTTTTTTTACGTTAACTTAGAAGTTTGATTTTTTGAAGTGGGACTGTGGACCTGGATATATAGTTTTATTTTCAACTTGATATCGCCGCGACGGACAGACGGACAACAAAGTGATCCTATAAGGGTTCCGTTTTATACTTTTGAGGTACGGAACAAAAATACTGCTGCTTTTACAACTTTATTTTTTGATGCTAGAATTTTAAAAGGGTGACCCAGTAAATATAAATAATAAATAAATAAAAATGTACCCAGTGTAATAGTACATTACATAACTAGGGTGGTAATACAAAGAAAGGCCGAGATCGCAGATGTTTGCGGCCCGAGCTGCAAGCGAGGGACGTAAATATGCGATCGAGGGCTTACTTTATTACCTCCCGTGTTGTGTACATCATTTTATGTCTACACTTGGCCAGAAAGTGGCTTTTTCCGTACGCGCAGCGTGTGGAAAAAGGCACTTTATGGCCAGGTGTGGCATAAAAACTATTTAGTGTCCGTTACCTACATTAACTGTAAAGGCCGTAGCAGGATAAGGGAAGAAAAAATGCCCTTGAATGATTAAGAGCTGTTTATTTTTTCTATAGTTGCTTTCATTTAGTTGTATAATTGTGCAAAGTTTGGTTGAAAAATTCCCAGTGGTTCAGCCGGGAAAAAATAAAAACAAAATTTATGAAATTTCACGTATCTCTAAAACTATAAATCTTTATCATAATATCTTTAATTCATTTTGGTAAATTGATAGGTATGTATGCCTTAAAAGAAAATTGAGTCTCTATCTTTGCAATTTCTGTAAAAAACACGTAAGTCAAAATTTCAAAAAAAAGTTTTTTTGATACCTGTAGGAGTGACCACTCTAAGTGACATTTCTAAAAAAGCCTTATTTAACGATCTGTCAGTCATATAAGTTTGACGGTTAAAATCGAAAAGCAACAGTGTCAAAATTAAAAAACTATGTTGGTCGGATTCTGTTACATTTTATTCTTATACTATTCTAATCTAATACAGCCAAAGAACTTAAAAATAAATCTTCTTTGTAAAAAATTAAAAATAAATCAATTATTGACATTCCCATTATATTGGCTTGAAAATATACAGGGTGGTTTTCGATAATCTGTACATATGAAAAGGGGTGAAATTTCGGCCAATTTTATCGGTAAAACTGATTTTAATTTTTGTTTGTGGTCATTCGTTTTTTTTTTTACAGATTTTTAAACTTTCAGTGAAATTTTCGGCAGTACATCTGTTTGCCACGGTATAACTTTTGAACTAATTGCTTAAAATTGTAAGAAAAAATTGCAGGGTCATGGCAATAGACACGTTATTTAGTAGCAATAACAAACCACCGACTTGAAGAAAAACTCGTCAAAAAAAATTATAATTGTGAAAAACGGCTGCAAAACTTCAGTTTTTTTTACGGAAAACACCGTTTTTCTCGAAAGTTTGCGAATATTGTGACCATTTTTTCATGCTTATCTTCGTTTAGCACTTAATTGTGATCTTACAAACATTTTTTTCTTACAGCTTTGAACAATAAGATCAAAAGTTATATTGCGTCAAACAGATGCACTGCCCAAAATTTAAAAACAAACTGCAAACTGTAAAAATCTGTAAAAAATTTTTTTTTGCCCAGAAACAAAAATTAGTCATTTTTACCGATAAAATTAAATGGAATTTCACCCCTTTTAATATGTACAGATTATGGAAAACCAGCCTGTATTTGTATTAATTGTCGCCTTTTAACTTATAAAACCTTTTTTTTTCAAATAGGTAATCATCATTATTTCTAATTAAGCCTTACTTATCGTTTCACCAGATATATTCATTCGTAGGTAGGGTGTTGTTCACACATTGCCGCAATTGTGTACTACCTATCGCACGCAAGATATTTGTCAAAAATTATTCAGCCTGCCGAAATTCTTAGTGGACCTTTTTTGAGAAACGGTATTAGTGTTACCGTTAATGAAGATAGCGATAGTGATTAAAATAAGAAGTAAAAGACATTTTTAAGTTGATACATATACGAGTAAATGCCATAAATTTATTTTATTTTTAGTTCTTAACAAAGAATATTTATGTTTAAGTTCTTTGGCTGTATTAGAATTGTATAAGAATAAAATGTAACAGAATCCGACCAACATAGTTTTTTAATTTTGACACTGTTGCTTTTCGATTTTAACCATCAAACTTATATGACTGACAGATCGTTAAATAAGGCTTTTTTAGAAATGTCACTTAGAGTGGTCACTCCTTCAGGTATCAAAAAAACTTTTTTTTGAAATTTTGACTTACGTGTTTTTTACAGAAATTGCAAAGATAGAGACTCAATTTTCTTTTAAGGCATACATACCTATCAATTTACCAAAATGAATTAAAGATATTATGATAAAGATTTATAGTTTTAGAGATACGTCAAATTTCATAAATTTTGTTTTTATTTTTTCCCGGCTGAACCACTGGGAATTTTTCAACCAAACTTTGCACAATTATACAACTAAATGAAAGCAACTATAGAAAAAATAAACAGCTCTTAATCATTAAAGGGCATTTTTTCCTCCCTTATCCTGCTACGGCCTTTGTGATATTCTGTGGGACCTACATTGACAGGGGGTTTTTTTGCCCAAATACTAGAAGAAAAATTTGCTCTCATTCCATTTGCTTATACATTATTGGATTTTTTTTTATTTAATACGCACGTGTGAATACGTGAATAGGGCGGTATGAAGAATGTTTCCATGCATGCACCGTTTCATCATATGTTTTTTTTTCGGTGACTGTACACACTAGTTAACTAATTTGGCTGGCACAACAACCCAAAAAGAGTCTTGGCCTCCGACTGTATCTGTTTTTTTAAGCCTGACAAACTTGCAAGTCTTACTGGCTGTTGCAAAAATCGGACCCGGTGGGGGCCGGGGCGTTCCCTGGGGTCGAACCAGATCGCTGGCCGGACCACCTTCAGTGGATCGGACTAGGTGGAGGGCTGTATCTGTAAAGAGTCTTATTAGCAGGACAGTATTTTGTGATAATTAACAAAACACAATTCAAAACTCGAGCACTGTGAAAAAGGTCCCATGGAAACACGCACTAAAGGCCGCCTGAATAAGAGCCTAATTTACTTATTCTAAGAATTACCTATTCAAAATTGCATCTAGCGATCTGTTACAAACATAGTCCTGTAGTTGTTGAAATTTAGAACTACTGTATCTACGAACTACTTCAAGTAGTTTGTTTGACAGTAGCGCCTTGCACGACCGCAAAATTAACTTGGTATCAGAACACAATATCCTTAATAATATTGTGTAACTCACTACGTTGACGCTATCGTGTTTTGTTTCATTTGGACGTCATATGATAACAATACGTAAAATAACTTTCAAAAGTTCCAATTTAGTCATCACTTTCACTTACAATTTAAACCTTAGTCTTTATTAAAATAGGGTTTAATTTTGGACGTCATGTGAAGTGAAGTGGGATGTTATGAAAGTGATTTGAAATACCAATTGCTGGTGCCAAACGGCTTAGATTATTATGTTAATAATTTTGATTGTCTTTTAAATCGATTGAGCCGTTCGAATATCGCCTTTATTGAATCGACATAAGGTAACACTTTTATGGGTCATAAATATTTTACAGAATCCGGGGATAATTAGCTGCCAGTGTGAAGGAATTCTAAAACAGGTTGTCTCATAGGGTCCCTATAAGATCCACTGAAGGTGATAAATACAAATTGACCTAGTTTCCACACTATAGGTACCTACATTCTAATTTAAATCCTATCCCGCTATACAATCTAGTAATAATGACTGTCAAGAATTTTGGTACGTACATGCGATCGGCTACTTTTACACCAAGGACCTTAAAATATAGCTTCAGTTCTCTGTTGACGGAGGCTCGTCAACAGAGAACTGAAGCAATTTCTAATACGCCGGCTGCTTGTACTTACGAGCCGCACGCACACATCAACTGGTTTTTTCCTATTGCGAGCGGCATGCACACATAGGTAGCCGGCGGATTAGACATGCTTCAGTCACAGAATATTTCTGTGCTTCAGTTCTTTGTTAGCGATACTCCGTTCGGCTATTTATTTTAAGGTCCTTGGCAGTGTTGCCAATTTAGCAGTTTCAGTGCTAAATTTAGCATAATTTGGACTGGTTTAGCAGAAATTTTTTACATTTAGCAGTTGGCATAATTTTGTAAATAATAGAAATGTTACCTGTTAGTGACAAACACACAGATAAATGGTAAATTTAGAAACATACAAGTTGGTGATGTGATGACATAAGTTTGTAAAATGACCTTCGATTGCATGGTTGACAATAATATAACTATCAAGATTATTATTTATCTTTTGGTGTGCAATGAAGTTGTATTGTAAGTCGTAATAAAAGCGTAAATTTTTTGCCACTTTCATTTTTAACATATTTTACTATGATTGTTTGTATGCTGTAGTAAAAAAGTTAATTTGGTTTAATATAAACAAAATGTCGATTAGCACATTGACATTCTTAATTTACTTATCTTAAGCAATTTTTTTCCTGAAAGTTTAGCATTGACCTTAAAAGAGAATTATTGTAAAGCTGTAATAATCATAATACATTATTTTTTTATTTAGCACATTTTTTAACAGAATTTATCAAGTTTTAGCAGATTTTCAACAAAATTTTAGCATTGAATGAAATTCAGAGTTGGCAACACTGGTCCTTGGTTACACACAATCACATTAACGACATAACCATGTCAATAACCATTGAAAAAGGTGAACGAATATTCATTAACACCTTCGCCGGCGGTACCCAAATTATGGAATGTACTAGATGACATTAAAATTTCGCCATACAATACCCATGTTCTTAAAGGACCGTCGCAGCCAACTGGTTTAATTAGCCATTTGGTTAACTGCCTAGCATTTTCACTAAACTATGACCCGCCAGCAGGTCGACGAAGCCTGCTGTGCGGGGCTTCTATTTCTGCTCTGAGGGACACAAGGTGACTAACAAACGTAACCTAAAATAAGGAGTGTGTTTAATGAAAAGGCTAGGCAGCTAACCAAATAGCTAATTAAGCTAGTTAGCGGCGACAGAACTACAGCGGCAAGCGGCGGACTGCGTGTGTGTGTTGATTACACAGATATGTTGCATATAGATGCAACGCATCTGTGTAAGTCAACACACAAACTCGAGTTTGACTCACACAGGTGAGTCAGAGTCAAACTCGAGTTTGAGATTACACTCTGTTTCGACGGTAGTGTCATCGTTATTGTGCCCCACATGACAGTAAAAATTTGTTCCGTAAGATTGGTATGGGTTTTGATCGGCAAGCACCGTACTGACTTTTGGGCAATCGCGAATAAATACTGAGTTAGCCGTACCGTCACACTGGAGGAAACTATTACATAGTACTTTTGCTATAGTAATAGGGATGATGACTGGGTTAAAAATATGTAATTCTATTTAGTCCGTCAGTTAGATTATGGAAAAATATGGGACATGTATTTTTTGGTTTATCAAAATATTAAAAATCGACAAAGTTATAGATCATCAAACTTCTGGAGTGGGGGCTTGTGACGTCACTCTTGAGTACAATTTGTACTCAAGAGTGACGTCACTCGAAACTTCTAAGCACTCTATCCTCGTCAGTTTTTGTTTGTCAAACAAAACAAAAAATATGTGTAGGTACAATATTTTTTCATAATGTAACAGACGGACTAAACAGTTTTTTTTAGTCATCTAGCCTATTCTGTAGGCGCAGAGAATAATTTTTCAATCATATCCATGATTCGGATCCATACACTACATGGCCGATTTTTCTATGACAGATAGATTATAAGGTCAGCTACCATTAGTGAAAAAATTGTAAGCGGACACTACGAAAATAAAAAATAAAAACTAAAATGAACATTTTCGCGAAGATTTGTGTTCCTACTCATAATTCACATTTGTCGTAAAGCTTAAACAATACATAATTGTACGTGTCAAAATGTGGTTACAACATGTTACCTTTAATTTTGATATACAAAGAAAAAACGCATTTTATGCCACACCTGGCCACGTGTAGACATAAAATGATGTACACAACACGGGAGGTAATAAAGAAAGCCCTCATTCGCATATTTACGTCCCTCGCTTGCAGCTCGCGCCGCAAACTTCTGCGATCTCGGCCTTTCTTTGTATTACCACCCTAGTTGTGTAATGTACTATTTCCGATTTCATACAGCCTCCGAAGTAGCAACTTTGACATTGTTTCTCTCCAAAATGCACAGTAATTGACATGGGGTTTCTTTTGCAATTTGTGTTATTACAACTTACTACATTGATATTCGATATTCGTTACAAATGTCTGGTCACAAGCGATCTTAAAACACTGTGCGTCATATATAGTGCGCCGAGTTACGGACATGCTTCTATGGGAAAAGTTCACATCCGGATACCAGCACCAAATTTTAGTATGTTGTTAGGCATGGTCTCTGGACCCCAAAACTGCCGGGAGACAGTCTCTGAAAGGTCAAGGTCACCGAATATGACGTCATTCATCTAGCCGCTCCCGCGTTCTTAAGAATGTTTAATTGTGACAAAACTACACATCTCACATCCACATAAGTGATATCAAATGAAAGGTAATTAAATATGCTATAAATGACTTTTACATTTGAATTTAATAAATGTTATACTTTAGGAATTATTCACACAATAATTTTAATATCGTAAAAAGCAATACGGAAATTCAAGTTTTACAGCAAAACTAAAAACATTTAAGCTATGCAAATGTACTACAAAAACAAAAGCAATTTATTAAGCTTCATAACACAGTTTAAATCTTGAAAATCTGTCAATAAATATAGAAGCTATAGCTCAAAAACCTTGAGCGCGCGAAACATCTCCCGTAGTGCGCCGAGTTATGGAAAAAAAAATTACTTCCGGATACCAGCACCAAATTTTAGTATGTTATTAGGCATGGTCTCTGGACCCCAAAACTGCCGGGAGACAGTCTCTGAAAGGTCAAGGTCACCGAATATGACGTCATTCATCTAGCCGCTCCCGTGTTTCATTGTGACAAAACTACACATCTCACATTCACTTAAGAGATATCAAATGAAAGGAAATTAGATGTACTATAAATGACTTTTACATTTGATTTTATTAAATGTTATACTTTAGGAATTATTCACACAATCATTTCAATGTCAAAAGAAAAATACGGAAATTCAGGTTTTACTGCAAAACTAAAAACATTAAGTTATGCAAATGTACTACAAAAATATAAACAATTTACTAGGCTTCATGACATAGTTTAAATCTTGAAAATTTGTCAATAAATATAGAAGCTATAGCTCAAAAACCTTGAGCGCGCGAAATACTCCCGTAGTGCCCCGAGTTATGGAAAAAAAAATTACTTCCGGATACCAGCACCAAATTTTAGTATGATATTAGACATATACTCTGGACTCCAAAACTGCCGGGAGACAGTCTCTGAAAGGTCAAGGTCACCGAATATGAAGTCATTCATCTAGCCGCTCCCGCGTTCTTAAGAATGTTTAACTGTGACAAAACTACACATCTCACATCCACATAAGAGATATCAAATGAAAGGTAATTAAATGTACTATAATTGCTTTTGTTTTGTGTAGTACATTTTCATAACTTAGTGTTTTTAGTTTTGCTGTAAAACCTTAATTTCCGTATTTTTTTTGACATTGAAATTATTGTGTGAATAATTTCTGAAGTATAACATTTATTAAATTTAAAAGCAACTACAATAAAAACTAAACAAACTAAAATTGAAAGTGAAATTAAAAGTGAAAGTCATTTATAGCACATTTAATTACTTTTAATTTGATATCACTTATGTGGATGTGAGATGTGTAGTTTTGTCACAATTAAACATTCTTAAGAACGCGGGAGCGGCTAGATGAATGACTTCATATTCGGTGACCTTGACCTTTCAGAGACTGTCTCCCGGCAGTTTTGGGGTCCAGAGACCATGCCTAATAACATACTAAAATTTGGTGCTGGTATCCGGAAGTATTTTTTTTTTCCATAACTCGGGACACTACGGGAGTATTTCGCGCGCTCAAGGTTTTTGAGCTATAGCTTCCATATTTATTGACAGATTTTCAAGATTTAAACTATGTTATGAAGCCTAGTAAATTGTTTATATTTTTGTAGTACATTTGCATAACTTAATGTTTTTAGTTTTGCAGTAAAACCTAAATTTCCGTATTTTTCTTTTGACATTGAAATGATTGTGTGAATAATTCCTAAAGTATAACATTTAATAAAATCAAATGTAAAAGTCATTTATAGTACATCTAATTTCCTTTCATTTGATATCTCTTAAGTGAATGTGAGATGTGTAGTTTTGTCACAATTAAACACGGGAGCGGCTAGATGAATGACGTCATATTCGGTGACCTTGACCTTTCAGAGACTGTCTTCCGGCAGTTTTGGGGTCCAGAGACCATGCCTAATAACATACTAAAATTTGGTGCTGGTATCCGGAAGTAATTTTTTTTTCCATAACTCGGCGCACTACGGGAGATTTTTCGCGCGCTCAAGGTTTTTGAGCTATAGCTTCTATATTTATTGACAGATTTTCAAGATATAAACTGTGTTATGAAGCTTAATAAATTGCTTTTGTTTTTGTAGTACATTTGCATTGCTTAAATGTTTTTAGTTTTGCTGTAAAACTTGAATTTCCGTATTGCTTTTTACGATATTAAAATTATTGTGTGAATAATTCCTAAAGTATAACATTTATTAAATTCAAATGTAAAAGTCATTTATAGCATATTTAATTACCTTTCATTTGATATCACTTATGTGGATGTGAGATGTGTAGTTTTGTCACAATTAAACATTCTTAAGAACGCGGGAGCGGCTAGATGAATGACGTCATATTCGGTGACCTTGACCTTTCAGAGACTGTCTCCCGGCAGTTTTGGGGTCCAGAGACCATGCCTAACAACATACTAAAATTTGGTGCTGGTATCCGGATGTGAACTTTTTTTCCGTAACTCGGGGCACTAATAGCGTGATTCAGAGTTACGGTGATACCTGTTACCGCCGGCGAACATTTTAATTGATCTTTATCTCCAGAAAATTCACTGAAACTACTAAACGTGATTTGTTTTAGAAATGAAACAATTAAGGTAAACGCAATACGATACAGTGCAAGCAATATACACGACGATATCTAATCGGTGATCAGGTACCAATTTTTCTAACTCAGTAATTGATGGCGGTCACGTTGATGTCGTAATTAGTTACATATCAACATTTTTTTTTTCTGTGATAATTTTTATTTCGAAAACAGTTTTATCCTAAATTCCTTGTCACCCTACTAATCCGTATCTGTGAGATTACAACCTCTTTAAAAAATTAATGGGAATGATAATTTATGAGTAATAACTTGTCACTGTCATGTATGTAAACAAAGTCATAGAAGTCGCAAATATTGAATCAGAAAAGTAAATTAGTAATTAAAAAAACATGCCTTGACCATATCTGTGCTCAAATATCCAGCGTTACAATATTGTAGGTACTGTTCCTTACGGGGATGGATTGATGATTGAAATTTGACTCCAAGTTAAAAACTATATTTAAAAATCTACAATATAGACCGCGGCCGAAAGTATTTGTATGAAAAATTTGTATGAACACAAGATGCGTGCGCTCGCCTAGGCGGTTGATAGTAAGTGGCGGGGCAGGTCCACCGCGTCCCGCGCGCCCTCCCTCAGGCGCTAGTGATGCGCCGGAACAGGTACGTTTATCAATACAAACCAAACAGCTCAAGATGAACTCAAGAATTATTCCACGAAATTCATCCAAACGTACCATTCTCACGCACAGTTTGATAAACCGCATGAACTAAAACCTCCGTGACTTCGGACAGTTCACAGTGCCAAACCACGCTCAAGCACGGCCGGCCTCGACGTCCTCCTGACGATCTGGATCGTCGCATTTTAAGATGCTTTGCTCGGGATCCTCGTAGGAGCAGTAGGCAAGCAGCGAAAAGGTTTCATGTGAGTCAGTCCTTCGTGTGGCGGCTATTTAAATCGTCGGAATTGCATCGTTTCATTTTTGGCCATTTTATCAATTTTAATTCGTTATCTATCACGCCCTAACTACTCATACTCGTAGGAAAGTTTATTTACTTAAGATCTGTCAAATTTTCCGCGAAAGCTATGGCACTTGACGTATCGTGATCACGTGATTTTACTTCAATAATTAATGTAGGTGACCATGTATCCAGAGGTTATTAGTTTAAATTATGTTTTAACCTTTAATTAATTAAACAGTGAGGTATTTGTGTGAGACCTCGCCTATTAAGTTTGATTTTAGCTAGATATTAATATTTGTCTACTCCTGATCACCGATTAGAATTCGCCGTGTATACTCGTTTAGGGTTACATGTAAATCTTTTGGTGGATTTTTTTCTGAAATATTTGTAAGTATTTGAAATAAGCGTTGTTGATAAATTTACCGCAGACAAACATTATAGTATTAACTATTTAAGCTTATTGAAATTCAAATCTAAAAATTCACTTGAAAATATTCAGGAAACGCAATCCTTTCCCGAGTGTAGTAACCAGCTTCCTAGAAAACGTCTTGGCTCCTCGGATTTGTGCGATTTTCCTCAGTACAAACTGGATTGGAAGATTTTCTGGGCACTTCTAGGAATATTATTATAGCTTTAGTCCATATTGGGTCGGTTTGCGGGAATAAATATCGAATTGTTTTTCTTCACGGAAATTTTGCTTTCTTTTTCCAATTGGCCAGTGCGTAAGGCTTTCTCGCTCTCTGTATCAAATTCAAAATTATTTATTCCAGATATCTAAAGATCCATTAGTGTTAGATTACATTTAAAACTTATAGCTAATGTTAGTACATTATGAACACAATTAAAATAAAATAATTTACCTAAAACATAATCTCTAACTAAATTAGATTTGTATCAGGAGTGGCTCACTCCGCGATTTCGCCGCGCGGCTACTAGTACCAAATTTTGCCCCCGCGGAGGGGCTTAGCCAGCGACCAGAAAGACGCCGTTATGCGATGGAGAGTGACGGTCGGATCCGGTGCGTTCCGTCCGGTGGTCGGACCCGAACAGAGAAAGACTTTTGTACGTAGTAGCGTTGGGAGACCAAAACGACTGCCAATGTAATAGAATGGAAATTTACATGTACAGTCAGCTGCAGAGATAAGTATACCCCTGCCATACTGCGAATGTATGAGAGGGGGGCTACTTATCTCTGCAGCTGACTGTACCTACGGAAAAAGCCGTTTTTTGGCCAAGCGTAGGTAGACATAAATTGATGTACACAATACGGGAGGTAATACAGAAAGCCCTCAATCGCATATTTACGATCTCTATCTCTCTCTATCTAACATCTGCGATCTCGGCCTTTCTTTGTTTCACCACCCTTAGTTGTGTAATCTACTATTACAACATTAGCTAGTAAGCGCACACAGCGTGATGGAACCAGGATTGGCCATTATCGGACAGAACATCACACGCCGCTAATCTCCGGTCAATCATATCGTGTGGTTAATTAAACTGTCACTTGTGAACTACTGTTGCCAATAATATCATTGCAGTACCTTATGTTACTATTATTCATTATAACACTGATGAACCATGATTTTGTTGTCATATCGATGGTCTAGTACACACACACTCGTACCAATTACATTTTTTGCCAATTAAATTGCAACTTTAAGATTTGTGTATTAACGAGCTAATTACGAAACTTTTTTTCTATTACGAGGGTGCCTTAGTGGTTTTACGGATTAAATTATGACACCCCAAATTTCCTACGTCGTATAAAGAGTGACAGAGCTTGATGACACAGCCTGTCTTAAGGAAGTATTAAATTTCATGACTGCTTATGCAATTGCAGAATAACTGTTAACTAAACTTAGGTGAATGTAACATAAATCCAGGCTCGGAGTTATTTCCAAGCATGAGTCGGATAAGGATCGAGCTGTATGCCCACCATCTATAAATTCTAACTGTACCTACAGTACAATACAGAAATTATTTACTGTGCGTCATAGCGAGAGAATTATTATTTAGTAAATATTACTTATATGTATTGTGTTATTATTAATGTAATAAATCCGCCCGGGTTCGTTGGTTTGTCTGTCACGCAGCAGCGAGTTACAGTGACAAGCTTGCATTTTTTTATATCCCGCTAAAGAATTCCCTTGGGATAGTAACGGGAACAACTCAGGTGAAGCTAGGTATCAATATTGTCCACATGTCTCATTTTGAACACGTGCAACACAATGTCAAGGACAGGCGAGATTACACAAAATATTGTAGGTGAGTAGGCCGCCTTAGACGCACTGATATCACAAATTAATAAGAAACCTAGTAAACGGCACAAATCAAACATTCTCAGTTAACGAGCTAGATTCTAAAAAGCATGGACTAGCGGTAATTATTGGCCAGTAAAGGGCAGAATTCCTGCAGACTCGGAATTAAGTTCTCATTAAGGATTGTCGCAGTGGCGCGGGACAGGATAATGGCGGCTTGTCCGTTACTGTTAGTGCGCCGGCGCTTTATATGGTGTCAAAAATATAGCGAGCTATAAGTTTGGCGACGAGGATTACAGTTAAATGATATACATAAGTAGCTCGAAACGATTGCCAATTCAAAGGCAAATCTATACTTATAATAAAATGGTAGCAAGATTGTTTGTGTATCACGCAAAAACTACAGGACCGATTTACATGAAATTTGGTATACAAGTAGATTATAACCACAGTTAATGCATAGGATACTTTTTGCCCGACCAAGCCGGAGCAACAACGAAGTTGGAGCCGGGTTCACTACACAGATTTTTTCTTAGCATGCCTTTCATTCTGTCATTCACTTCCTTCGTTCTGTTTTAACACATTCACAGTCCCAATTTAAATTGTAAACTTTACGGCTCTGTAATAAGGCTTGCAGTGACCCGTATCTGGAGTCACGAGACAGGGACCGTGTTAACTGTACAATTGTCATATATATCGTCTGTCCATAATATGTGTTTTTGTTTATTTTACGGTTCCTCAACATATCTTTCAGAAAAAAAATATTTACCGAGCAATCCCTATACCTAGTTTTAAATGTCTACGTTGGCAAAATTACAATTTGTTAAATCAGCAAGGAGAGAAGGTCATTAAAAAGTTTTGCTTTTTATTATTTACTGATGTAAAATACCAGACCATATGCAACCCCTACGAGCCCTATTCTCAGTGGCGTGGCGTCCATGTCCATTCCACCTAGAGATGTGCCATTCTCGGAAACATTCTCCGTTTTGTATGGAGAGAGAACGTTCTCGAGAACATTTCCCATACAAAACTGAGAACGTTTCCGAGAATTCTCGAGAACGGCACAACTTTATTCCACCCTATTCGCACGATTCGAGCGTTTTTTTCTTGTTGATCTTGAGCAGCGATCGGCAACCTGCGGCTCGCGGGCCGCATGTGGCGCGTGAACCGCTCACTTGCCGACCTATATTCCGGTTTGTATTGCGGTTAATATATTCTGCGGTTATTATAACAACGAGAGCTAAACACAAATCCCAATTACAACTCAGCGACGAAAACGAAACTAAGTAAACATCTTACCGTATGCCATCAAAACGTCAGAAGCCTCACAAATAAAACGCAACAACTTGAACTATTACTAAAAAATGAATTACAGTGCAACGCACTATGTTTAACTGAGCATTGGTTGAAATCACAAGAAATTTCCTTTCCAACTTATCAACTTGGCTCCAGCTATTGCAGAACGACAATCGACCACGGTGGCTCGGCAATTTACATTAAAGACGATATTCTCTATAAGGAACGTAATGATGTGTGTAATTTGTCTATAGAACACGTATGTGAAATATCTTGTATAGAAATTCTAAAGTCGAACACGATTATAGTTTGTGTTTACCATTCCAACTTAAGTAGCTTCGAATCTTTTATAGAGTGCTTTGAAACCTTATTGCATAAACTCTCTGAGCAAAATAAAAAATGTATTATAACAGGTGACTTCAATACAGACTACCTAAGCAATTGTAAACAAAAGTCAATTTTGGAGGACTTGGTCAAATCTTTTAGTTTTACACAGATGGTGACACTTCCTACACGGCAAATGGGAACATCTAATACCTGCCTAGATCATATTTATATTAATTACCCAGTCGAATCACATGAAACATCCATATCCCTTGTTATGACACAAATATCAGATCACCACGCTCAAAAAATCACAATCGATCTCCAATTAGAATGCAGAAAACAAACACTTACCCGTACATTTCCGAATCATAAGTTGAACTCCTTCAAAAACACTATTTCTTCGATCGATTGGAATAGTGTAATTCAGAGATATCACAAGGATCCGGTGGCACTTCTAACATATCTCATTAATGTCTTAAACACTACATCTAACACGTGTTTTCCACTAGTAAAAAAATCAAACAGTCGCACAAACCTCTGTCCTTGGCTTACTAATGAAATAATAATGCAAAAACAACTATTATGTAATCTTCTACATTTAGCAAAATTCAACACTAATGATAACCACGTAATTCTACGAATTTTATCACTATCTCTAAAATTAGAGGAGTCCATGAAACATGCAGAACAAGCCTATTATTACGATATTTTGAAAAATAGTAGTAATCATCAAAAAACATTATGGCAAATTGTAAATCAATGCACAGGCCGTTCGGCTGCCAAACATCAGTGCAGTCTGAATGCATTAAAAGATAGTGATGGAGCGTACTATGAGTCACAAGACCGGTTAGCGAACGATATCAACACTTTTTTTCTATCCGCCGCGGCCACTGTACATGCACCTACAGCTAATCCGATTCTAGCAAACGAATTACTTATAAAATCAACTCATCCGAGCAAGGCGTCGATTTATTTGCAACCAATTACTGAAAAAGAATTGTATGACGCCGTTATGAGAAAAATCGCTTGCAAGAACTCATTAGATATCTATAATATTTCGACTAAATTACTCAAAATTGTATTGCCTTGTTTATTACACCAACTAGTACATATTTTCAACCACTTAATAAAATCCGGAACTTATCCACCCATCCTGAAAAAAGTCAAAGTAGTACCCATATATAAAGGACAAATTGATGACATCAAAAATTACAGACCCATTAGTATAATACCAGCAATAGGAAAATTATTCGAATACTGCCTATGCCAACGAATCACCTCCTTCCTGGAGCGTTTCCAACTACTTAGCGATAAGCAATACGCCTATAGAAAAAACCGGTCATGTATAAATATAGTTCGTGAGACAGTCCATAAAATTATGACCTCTAAAGAAAACTCATCACATGTAGCTATTTTACTTTGCGATATGACTCGAGCCTTCGACTTATGCGATCACGACGTCTTAGCAAAAAAATTTGAGCACATTGGGATACGCGGCCCTGCTAACAAATTAATGACGGACTTCTTAAAGCAACGGGAACAGGTGATTGCCTTAAATCACGGTCAAACTAAATCTGAATACGGAGGTGTCGACATCGGTGTGCCCCAGGGATCCTCATTAGCTAACCTGTGTTTTCTGATCGAGGTCAATGATCTGCCAACAGTTGTAAAAGGAGATATGTACCTATTTGCCGATGACGCATGCGACGTAATAACAGCTCCCTCGCTACAGATGTTAGAAGAACTCATAGCCATCGACATCCAACGTATGCAAAACTGGTTTAACAATAATGGTCTCGTTCTAAACCTTGATAAAACGCAAGTTATACATATAAACTTGGGAGGTAAACCTCCAAGGCCTCTGAATGTAAGCGTTGATGGCACACCCATTGGGCAGGTAAGAGACACGAAATTTCTAGGCTTAACCCTGGACAGTGCCCTTAGATGGAACAAGCACATTGACGTTCTCTGTGGCAGGTTATCAGGTGCATGCTTCGCCTTAAGAAGACTGGCTAATATCCTGCCCCGAAAACAGTTACGGTTTAGCTACTTCTCATTGTTCCATTCTATAATGTGTTACGGGTTGGAATTGTGGGGCTCTGCGGCTGAATGGCATCGCGTTTTTGTCTTGCAGAAACGTGCTGTTAGAATTATATCCATGTCTCCGGTAAGGGCGCCAGCTAAGCAACTGTTCGTAGACCTGGACATCTTAACACTACCGTCACAATACATCTTTGACATTGCAAAATTTGTACACAACAATAAACACACATTTAACACCAGCAAACTAACTCGCACCCGTCTAGGAAGTAAGGAACGCCTTTTGCCCGCGAGTCACCGGCTGACCAAGTCCTCCAAGACAATGAATGTCGTGGGTCCCAACATTTATAATGCATTACCACCTGACATTAAACTTCTGGAATGCACAAACTCATTCTATAATCAATTAAAGAAATGGCTTAGTAGTCAAGCCTTTTACGACATAGATGAATTCTTTAATTCTAACTGCTGATGTGACTAATAATATTATTAAATAATCTAACCCTAAATATCTACATATATTAAGATAAGTAATCTAATTTGTTACTCCGTAAAATAATAATTGTAATTTACATAATTATAACCACAAAACCTTGACATGTAATATTTTATAATATTATCAATAAATGAGTATGAGTATGAGTATTCCAAATAGTATAAAAACCACATATTATTAACAAAATGCGGCCCGCGTCACGTTCCTTAGCTACTATGTGGCCCTTGGGTGCTAAGCGGTTGCCGACCGCTGATCTTGAGGAAAAAGTAAGCTAATATTGTCATTTACCTACTTTGTCTTAGTTTTCTTTATCTTAGTATAAAAATGCATTAAGTTATTATTTAAATATCCACATACTTTTTCATCCACAAGGCACTTTTCGTCTATTTTATCCCACCAAAAACATAAATGTAAAAAAGCAGAGCCAAGTTCAATACAAAAATTATGCTAGGCTGTGGGCTTCGCCGCAAAAAGAATGGAGATCTAAATGAGTGCCAAGTCCTATGCAAAATCCAAATATGTATTTATAGGAACAAAATAACATTATGAACAAGAATTAAACTCTATTTCTTTGCTTTATTGGATACCTATAACAATTGCTGTTATTTAAAAATGTGAGATCTTAAAGTAGGTCAGGTTTGACTTGGCCTTGGTATCATTACTTTTTGTAAAGAAAACTAGGCAGGTATTGAGATTTATTGTTTTTCACGGTTCCAACGATACAATTAAAAAAAATTGTATGGGGACCCCCTCTATATTTTAACTTTTTTTTATTTTTAGATTTTTTCCTACGTTTATACACAATTACCAAGCTGGATTCCAAATTTCATCCTTCTAGGTCATCTGGAAGTAGGTTAGGTTTAGCTACTATATGTCAGTTAGTCAGTCAGTGCTAAAGCTTAGGACTTTTTGACCTTCATATCTTTATAACCGTTTGAGCTAGCTTCATGAAATTTGGGCTTCTAGATATCCTTATGTCCTTGTAGTTTTATGTGTTTACGTTAAAGAGGTTTTGAGTTATAGAAGGGTCAAAAGTGGCACCAAGTGGTTCGTGTAATATTACACTTGGCGCTGGCTATTTGCTTGAACTTGGCTTTGCACGCTGCCGCGTGTCTAGATTATTTGAGTTGATAACATTAAACATTTCTCAAAAACGGTTAATACTTTGTCTTTATGTTTTTAAACTTCTTGGATACGACTTTGCAATCAGTCACGGAATTAACGTAAATATACCTAGATTTTAAGAAGGTAAAACGTGTGCTTACAAACCTTGAGATAAGGTGCTTCCAATTATCGAAGTACTAACCTATCTGAACCCTATCTGTGTTCACGTGTACACACACACATATACAGCACACCTGTAGAGCTTGCGCAAGCGCAGCCAAGCTTGCGGCTGAATGTTAACATTTGTACGCACTATTAGGGTTGCTAATAAACTTGAATGAATTAAAATAGAATAAATATCGCGGGTCATTTTACACAAATCAATCTAGTTCCAAACTAAACAATTATGGATACTAGACGACGATTTACATACTTATACAGATAAATACATAGAAAACATCCATGGCTAAGGAACAAAACTAAATAAATACTCGTGCTCGTCACAGAAACATTTGCCCTTACCAGGGCTTGAACCTAGGACTTCTATAATTTTAATGTTTTTATGCCACACCTGTGGCGACATAAAATGATGTACACAACACGGGAGGTAATAAAGAAAGGCCTCGATCGCTTATTTACATCCCTCGCTTGCAGCTGCCGCAAACTTCTGCGATCTTGGCCTTTCTTTGTATTACCACCCTAGTTGTGTAATGTACTATTATGCCACACCTGGACATAAAGTGGCTTTTTCCGCACGCTACGCGTAGGTACGGAAAAACCCACTTTCAGGCCAAGTGTAGACATACAATTATGTACACAATACGGGAGGTAATAAAGAAAGCCCACGATCGCATATTTACGTCCCTCGCTTGCAGCTCGGGCCGCAAACATATGCGACCTCGGCCTTTCTTTGTTTTAGCACCCTAGTTATGTAATGTACTAATTGGATTGGCATTGGCAGTGGCAACCCTTGAGTTATTGGCATTAAGTATGAGGCGCGTCGAGCAATCGGCAGCATCAGGGTGCGCCCGCGCCTATCCACGTCACTCTATACCATTATCACAGTATCTATAATAAATTATTCTACAAAAGGTACATCGCGCGACTTGTATGTGTGTACGTGCTGTGAACGAAAGCACTACAAGCAAAGTTCTACGAATGCGTAAGAATGCTCCAGTACGAATCGAACCGCCTGCGCCTCGACCTTGATAAGATGTCAAGAATGACTACTTGTCTGTCTTTGTATTTTGACAGTGGTATCGAGTAGAGTTATTGGTATTATGAGGCGCGTCAAGCAATCGGCAGCATCAGCCGGGGGTGCGCCCGCGCCGATCCACGTCCCTCGCACTATTGTTGTTATACCATTCATTACTTACAACCTTTACTTGGGATTTGTTTATGGCAAATTATTGTGTGTCATAATGACACATATAAACAATCACTACAGGAAACCTTGAGCCAATGTTAGATGTGCTTATACATAACAAGGAACATGATATACATTTTTGAATGCACTTATTCAAAAGGTGCCTACTTTTCATAACTATTATATCGTGCGGAATGTTGTATTTTACGCAGGTTTTTTTAGATAGCTTTAGCTACACTATAGAAAGTACTTAGTTACATAAAATTGCAAAAAAATCAACTTTAAAGTAACAAAAAAAATGCTTAATTTATCATGACTCATATGTTTCTTCCCAAAATAATTTCTTTAGATTCGGCTGAATGGTGACAACCGGAGACACGTTTTTGTGTCATCGTAATCCTTACCCAACTGTGGCGAAGCCCGAAAGGGGGGGGGGGGGGGTGTTATGTGTTTGACCTCTATGAATGTATATAAATATATGTATGTATTTATGTATGTCCGTTCCTATGTGCGCTAGTAACTACTCAACGGCACAACCGATTTTTATAAATGATACATCATTAGATTCGTCTTGACGCGTATGTCACTGGGTATGAAGTTCGTTAAAATAAGTAAAATGGCGGATTTTATGCACTTTTAAAGTGCACCGCGGTCGAGTTTTTTTTAGTAATAATATGTATATAGTTATATTGATTATAATGATAATAATAACGCAGGGCAGCTTGTGGCGAGCTGTTGGGGAGTAGCGACCCCACGTACCCGAGTGCTCCGGGGGGTCCTTAGGGAGGGTCATGGGATTTAGTGAAAGGACCTCCGCCTCTGGCTTGCCTTAACCGGCCGTCCAGAGTGGAGTCGCGAGAGCTATATGCTCCAGGCGTGGAAGTGATAAAAGGCATAACGCCGCGAGTACCCTCGGAGAAAGCGCAGCACACCTCTCGACACCCTGCAGCCCTCGGCAGCGGTGTTGCCCCTGGGCCATTGCTCATAATGTCGCTATTTAACAGGGGCCCATCAGCGGAGGGCGAGTCACGGTCTGTCAGTGCCGCGAAAGCCATGAGACACTTTTCCTGACAGGCGCCGTCATGTCTCAATCCATAGCCCAGTATCTAGTCCATAATTCCACCACCATAACCCAGTAAATTTAGATTCCATCAATCAACAATAGTCCTTGCATCTGGCGGGGGCTGTCTCTGCGTGCGTCCCGTGACACGGGCAGGGACAGCATCCGCTGGGTGTACACGTTGCCTTTCATTAAATTGTCGAAAGGGCCTCTACGCGTTGGCACCGCGCACGCCTCCCAAAGGGCCGGGACACTATTGTCTCGTGTACGGGAAAGACATACAAATAAATAATAAATATTAGGGGACAATCTTACACAAATCGTACTAGCCCCATAGTAAGCTCAATAAGGCTTGTGTTATGGATACTACACGCCGATATATTTCATAGATACAAATACTTAAATACATAGAAAACATCCATGACTCAGGAACAAATATTCGTGCTCGTCACACAAATAAATGCCCTTACCGGGATTCGTACCCAGACTTCTTGCTTCGTAGGCAGGGTCACTACCAACTAAGCTAAAGCGGTCGTCATATATATATATATATGTATTAATTAATAAACGTCGTTTGATACACGTGGGGAAGTATCATTTCCACTCGTCCCGAGTCTTATACTTTCCGCGCTTCCATCAAAGATTAGGTACTATTACTTGCTCAGTTTGCTTAAGATAAAGAAGCCCCACACAAAGAGCTAGATTTCGGCGCCTTAACGTGCATAAGCATGCTTAATTTACGGACACAAAACACAATGGTAAAATGCATACAATTTAGTGGTGCGCTAGTGTGAGCATAATTCAAACGTGCCCGCGGATAATCCTGGGGTGGCGTCTGCGAGTTACCAGCTGCTGCAGACAGCTTTGTCACCCGAAACTCGCAAACTTTGCGTATGCTCTTGCATTTTGGCTACTATAGTCCCCAAGGTTTATATTAAAACTTGTCTATGATAGCGAAAAGTTTGGTAGTTTTAGGTTAAGGCAAGTCAGTTAATACATTTTCGTGTACTTGAATAAGGTCATATGACTGAAAATCAAATTAAAAGACAAAACAATCCATATTATACAAAAATGTCAATCATCCTGTAATAAACATTTTTAGTATATTAATATTTTATTATTAAAAATAGCTCTTCCATTGTCGCCGCCAGTCATTAACAAATCACGTACAACGATTCGACGAACAAATTACTTTTCAACACAAACTCATGCCCATCCATATAAGTAAAGACGTGTGCAAAACTTAATGCCGTTAGTTACTTACTAGTAAATGCTGATATGTGACAAAACCTAACAATCTAATTCCTATCATTACCCACTATTCAAACAAAGAAGTGATCATATTACCTTTGTTTATTCATATGTCTAGTGAAGAGGCTGTTCACTGTAGCTGTTGGCGTCGCCTCAGGTAATAGCTTTTGTTACAACTTTTATAGGTTAAGTAAGCACGCGCCCGCAGCGGGACTGTCCCGGCTCACAGCAAATGTGCACACAGAGAATAATGCACGACAGCGCTTGTTGTGAATTACTACCAGAAATAATATGTTTGGTTCGGTTGTCCTCGTAATTTTCCCTTAAAGATACAAAATTCAACTGTAAGCGTATCTTTAGATTGGCTCAAGTTTCTTTAAATAAGCATTAAACACTTCACAATAATATATGACTAGAAAAGTCTAATATATTATGTTAAAAAAAAAATGATTTTCCAAAAGAGATTGATATCCCCAGCAACTTTTAAGCTCAATTGAAAGTTACTAAATCTCTAACAAAAACGTTTTTCTTCTAAGACTATCCTACACGGTCTAAACCCGTGGTCATCCTAGGCAGTCGCGGTCGAAGAAGTTACGCGGAATGGCCGATTTCAACTCCAGCCGAGCCCACAGATAATAACATAGAGAGGCAACTTCGACTTCCGTCACTGCTGATTGTAAATTAATAAAATAATGATATTACGGAGACACGGGTGGCTATGTACTAATACAAAAAGTACTCGGTTCTCAAGTTTAAATAAAATTATTGAAACATTTACAATAGCTACACGTAAGTGCTGTTATACAGCCAATAGCACATTTATTCAAAATTATTTTTACATATAATAATAAATGAAAAATAAAAAAAATAGCGCGGTATACCAAAAATCTAAGCGAGGGTATCAATTTTGAGAAGAAACTTATAAGTCAAAATATCTCAAAAATGGTGACACTTTTATTAAACTTTTATGCCCTCTATCACCAGTTCACAGGGTATCCATTCTTTACCTAACAGCCTGTATAAGGTATTTCCAAACTAGATGCCAATACTTTTAAAGTACTCGTCCTTAAAAGTAGACTTAAGCATAAAAGTAAATCAAACTTTATGTTAGTTTTTGGAGAAAATTAGTAAAGCAACTGTGCCACCCTGTTAATGAGATAAGCAGCATTCAGCGATTAAGACTTCTTGGATTATCGCATGAAACCTCTTAATACACGCTCACACAGAAATATGAACGAAATAGTTCGTCGATTTGTATGGCAAAGAAGCGTGTAACGTTTTTCGCTTGGCGTTTGACGTTGACGCCAAAACAATGATATTTTATAATATCATTGCGCCAAAAGTGCAATTTAGTGATGGAAAACATACATTTTCCATTTCATTTGGTGGTATTTGAACAATGAATTATACCATTATTATCAGATCTTCAAATCTGCTAATAATATTGACGGAAACTGAAGTTAACGGTATTCAAAGTAGGTGGCCGCCACTTCTTTTCAGCACGCGAGGTACATACACGTTTTACTTCTACCTCGATATATTTCTGTGCAGTGCACAGTGTGCACGCTCACTTGACAGAAAGTGATAACCACATAGTCAGTTAAATGCACAAGATGTTTATGTTTGGGCACAATTTTAATTTAATTATTTTGTTCGGAAAATGAAAACGAAAATTTCATAAAAAAAGTTTTCTGAATTCTTATAAACTTAATTATTTTGATGTAAGTTACCGTCTCTTAAGGCGCGGTAGGACCTGGCTCGCATTTCACATACAAACTAGGGTCGGGCGGAATGCAGATTATTGCAGATTATCTTCGATTTCTAACATAAAAGTATACGTTATCAACCCAAACATGAGAGGATGCCCTGCATGACTGTGAAATCATGATTGTCAGGTATTAATTTTGTCAGAAAAGGTAACTGGTGATGAACAAAATGAAAAAAAATGAAAAAAATACTTTATTTTATAGTGTTTTCGCGCTACTTTTCTATCGAGCGAAGTGTTCGCTATCGTGTTCTAAGTGAGAGGAAGCCCTAGATACAGTTCTGAATATTATTATATATGTTTTACAGTAACCTAAGAGTCAAATAAGTGCTCTAAAAATGATTTGGAAACTAGGCTTCCGTGCCCGATTCTGGTCTCACCTCGCCTTGGCATCTAATTTGGAAACACCTTATATATTTTGTACCAATGCAGTAATCTCAGTTTTTAGGGTTCCGTACCAAAATGGTAAAAAAGGAACCCTTATGGTGCGACTCTGTCTGTCTGTCTGTCTGTCTGTCTGTCTGTCTGTCTGTCTGTCTGTCTGTCTGTCTGTCTGTCCGTCTGTCACAGCAAGATATCTCAGGATCTACTGATGCTATCGACTTGAAATTTGGAATAGTGTTAAGAACCGCTAATTCGAGCTTATAGGATGTAAAAAAAATCTTGTAACTTTTTTACTTTTTTTTTAAAGGGGTCCGTAATGAGACTTTGCAAATTGAAAGTAGGGCTATTATATCGAGTGAGGTATCAAATGAAAGGGCTTAATTTGTAGATTAAAACAGTATTTTTGTATTCTTTTTAAAATAAGTAGTTTTTGATTTATGGCGAAAAACGTTAAAAAAAATACCGTTCCCCCCCTATTATCTTCGAAGTTACTGAACAGAAAAATCTGTAATAATTACCAATTATTAATGTCATCCTATATATTACAGGAAAAATATAACGGTTTTCCCAACTTGCACTGTTTTTGAGAAATTTGCAAAAATCTTAACACATACTTATTTGCTCCTACTAAACTAATCGCCATATAGTTTTTCTTGAACTATTCATGTATCTACTTCTGAGTTTGTACGGAACCCTCGGTGCGCGAGTCCGACTCGCACTTGGCCGGTTTTTAAACAGCACTTGAAATCTATTTTCCTACGCTGTACACTATTTTGTTCGGAAAATGAAAACGAAAATTGCAAAAAAAAGGTTTCTTAATTCTTATTTAAACTTAATTACTTATTTTGATGTAAGTTACCGTCTCTTAAAGTATTGGCATCTAATTTGGAAACACCTTATACACCGTGCCCCCGAATAACCCGAAAATGTTTAACCACGTATTCCTGATGGTATTACAAATAAATAACGTTATAATTTTGTCATTTTACATTAATAGTCTTATGGAACAAAATAAATCAGTAAATTGAGCCCCTCCTTATAAACATGTCCTTAACTCCTTAGGTCCTTGAGGAAAAGATATCAAAAAGGAAAAAAAAGCTAAAATGGAAACAAAAGGTAATTTTTTTGGACTCGTAGTCACTTACCATCAAATACTGCGAAGGTTAATTGCTGTTACGTTAAAAGATTTAACAAAAAATGTAAAAGTATCTTAGTCACATTTATTAGGGCTTGTTACACACTTGGGAGTATTCATTTAAAAAATAATTAATATCTCGGAAAGTAACCGTTTTTCGACTATACATCATATAACTTTTTTTTTCTCCTAATAGTTGTTAGAATCTATAGTTACAGTTTTTCGGGTTACTCGGGGCACGGTGTATATTTTGTACTAATGCAGTAATCTCAGTTTTTTAAACAGCACATGAAATCTATTTTCCTACGCTGTGCACTAACTGTCTAAGGTTAATAGACGCTTGTTTTATTGTATACAACTCTCGATTTTGCGAGCATCATTAGTGCTGTCTCTTTCACTCCTGTCTGTGAAAGCATAGAGAGAAAGAAACAGAATACCAATTTTCAAGTTTTGCATCTTGAAACGATGTCTGATGCAGATTCTTTTGTTGTGCTGTTTTTAATGTAATAAAGTCGTAATTGAGAGGATTTTTTTACTAAAATACGTCTTTTTGTGTGAACAGGAGGAAATAATTATCTGCTTAGTCCAAAACTTAAAAATAAAAAAAATATTATATCTAGTAAATAATCGGCGATACCGATACCGATACCGATATCTTAGCTAAGTAATGAAGTATGAACTTCAGATATAGGTATCTATCGGCCGATATATCGGTATCGGTATCGTTACATCCCTAGAATCTTATATTATTACACTAGCATGTCCCCGCGGCTTCGCCCGCTTTATTCCCGTTATTATCTCAAGGGAACACTTTACCGGGATATCTTATGTTTCAATCCAGGACTTGGTCTACTTGCGTGCTAAATTTCAGCTTAATCCATTCAGCAGTTACTGCGTTATTTAGTAAAAAGACATATGTTCACAAACTTTCACATTTAAAATATTAGTAGGATAACTAAGATATAATAGGATTGTAGGATAACTCAGGTTAAAAGAGCAATAATTTTTTCTCGATTCCAGGTGTTTTTCCAGCTTATTTTTTTATTCGATTAGTGTTCTTCGATTTTCACCGCGAAGGACTATCGAGTTACGACAACTTTTGATTAAATCATGTGCAGCCTCGATACTATCGTTTATGGGTCAATTGCAAAAAAAAAAAACCTTTTACGTGAAAAGTTGTCCCAACTTTTCCGTACAAATTTTGAAGATCAGTTTCGTTACGCCCAAACTAAATATAGGGGAAAAACTGAGATTTTTTTCAGTTTCGTTACGATTTTTCCCTTTATTTAGTTAGGGCGTAACGAAACTGAGATTCAAAATTTGCACGGAATAGTTGGGATATATAGGACAACTTTGATTGGGATATATCGACCCACAACCGTGGTTGCAGACAAAGGCCGGATTTACACCTGTAAGTTTTACTTACGTACGCTATCCTTACGTTAGTAAAACTTACAGGTGTAAATCCGGCCTAAGACTGTTATACTATAATTACAGGTAAAAGTAAGGTTGTCATATTGTTTGACACTCTAACGCCCAGTAGTTAAACGTATTATACCACAGTGACATCTAAAGACTAAGATATACAATTAGTTAGAGAGTTGAACCTATGCCTGAACAAGGATTCCCTGTATCTCAGGCAAAAAGAGATAGATCCTATCAAAATTGCATATCTAATACTAAATATTTACATACTAAACATGCAGTTTAATACAATTCATATCTTATTAACTAGTATCACTTTGAATCAATGTGACATGCTAGCATTCGCGTCAGCAGAACTGTAAACCGGACCAAAATCGATGTAGCATTCTTCAAGTTTGTTTTTATTTATTTGACACTCTACCTACTGTCACTTAAACAATCTACACAGTTGCCCAACGAATGTTAATAATGATAAGCGAAAACAATATATTGCCCTCGACTTAAAAGGAGTAAAATTCATAAATCTAAAATTGCGTGGTTAACTCTTAGAAATACCCCGCCGTGCATTCTGGCATTTTCGCAATTTTTTTTTCTTAAATTGAAGAATAAAGAACGTTTACTTTGACTTATATTGCATGATTTAACATTCAAGATGGTGACTACTGGGACAGTGTCAAGCACTGGGACGTCTATCTTAGTTATAGATGTACCTCGATGGCTCGACTGACGCTCGGCCACGTGCTAAAATTTCACGGTTTTAAGTTTGCCGAAACGTATCCACCGTCTCCTGACCTACTTCTCTAATTCCCGCCAAATTGTTGCTGGTGAGCTCTTCTAATTCCTGTACCTGATTTAGACACCTGTTTAATATAAAATATTAATGTAAATGCTTCTTTAATATCTAATGTTAAGGTAAAGCTTGACTAGAACATTTCTGGTCAGGAAACTTCTGAAGGAGTCTAGGAAACGCCACCCTTTCATATTTCATTGAAATAAGGATGACGTTTGCTAGACTCCTTGACTGTAGTCATTGCGGTTATCGCTGGCGCGGCAATATAAAAGGTCAGAAGAGCAATATTTTAGAGATTAATATGGCAACATCGATGTTACCAAGACTACCTAGATTATATTCAGAGCCAGATTATGTGCAAAAAAATTGTTTATTCATAAACAGGTAAAAAACATATTTTAATTTAAAATACATATACAAAGGACCTATAATGGATATTTGAAGGTCATTTGCTAAACGGCAGGCCTCATTATGTAACAAATTATTGTGAAAATGTGTTTAATTTAGCTAAGTTTTCGACCTAACAGGCTTACAATATAGCGAAACAATTTCAACCAAAAAAAATTGGACGAAAGGTTATTATGCTATGCCCCAAAACATATTGTGAAAAACGAGTACCCCAATATAAACCCGTTTCTACAAAATCTAAAATCGAGTTACAGGTGTAATCCTTTTCCACATTACCGCGAGGCACCCGCCGTATCGTCTGTCTGCCACCATTGAACTTCCACGTTCCACATTCAAATTCCAAGTTTTCTGCGCCGCGAACCAGTGTTGCCACACAAGATCTCCTGTTTTTCGTGTATGTTTACTGTTTTACTGATTTTTAAAAGAATCTCCTGGTTTTTATCATCATGGTTTTCAAGTATGTTCATGAAACGTGTATTGCGACATTGAATTCGGTTGGAAAGTGTAGGCCACGTTAAATAATATCATGCCATGCCATCTAGTCTGTAAACGCTGAACGAATGAAAAGAAAAAAGTGAACTGTATATGACAGTTTTTCCAGCTGTAGTTCCCGCCTGCTTTTTAATTAAAGCTTTAAAATAGTCAAACAGGTGGCACTCCAAAAGCACTCCAGTTGGTTTCCGTCGAGTTAAACCTACTTCGGTTTAAATTTGATCTACTGTTTTTTACTTCAAATTTGTGTTTTAGGACAAGTTCCTCTGATCTGCAATTTGACCTGGCAACACTGCCGCGAACGCCGAACGTACACATCTTATGTTCCAAATTTGAAATTCAATTCGTGCGCTAAATGCTTGCATTTTGAGCACAGATAATAATTGTCTTTGAAAAGTTGTTAATGAGACTTGAAAATGTGCTGGAAGATTCGTATCTGCAATATGAATGGATGGTTCTTAAAATGTATTTACTTACACGTTTAGTAAGACAGTGAGTTTACTATTTCGTTACTTTTCGCTTATAGCATTTGGGTTAATGTAACGAAAAATCACTTTTTGTAACATTTATAAGTAAGTTTGGAGAAAATCGACTTTATGTAATTTACAAAATATTTATTTTCCTAAAACACACTACGATTGCAATAGCGCTTTTTAGCTTATCAGTATATCGTCGGCCGTATGCTGAATTAAGGTAAGGGACAAAACACACAAAATGAGTTGAATATACAGTTTTGTTCAGAATTTTACGCTCTTTCCAATGATATTTATGAAAAAATTCTAGCTTGAAAAAAATGATCCTTACACTACTGATTTTCTTGGGTTCAAAATCGAATCTGTCCCACAAAAACAATGTATCTGAAAAAAATTATAATATAGTAACCTTAAATAGTGTAATTGCTGCCACCAACCCACTTTGAATAAAGTAAAGGTCTTCGAAATCAAGGAATTACCTTTACATGGTATATTTTTGAAGAAAACTTTATGACACTAGCTTTACCCTAATGCCTTTTTCGTCTCATAAGTCAATAATACCCATACCTTAAAATGTCTGCACGAGTTTTGAAATAGTTAATCCTTACCCTATTTTACATTATTATATTTTAAACAGTGTGTCCCTTACACTAATTCGATTCGATTTATATTTAGGTTCCGTACACATTTGCCATCCCTTTCTGTCCTACATTGTCACTCTGTGTGCGAAAGAGAGGACGCAACAGTTGCGTGCGGGCATCTAAAAAAATCTGTCGTTTGGTTGGGATTTTGTTCGTGTTTTTGACAATGATTCCCTAAGTGATAAATATGGACAAACAAAAAAATTTAAACGGGCTGCTCCCGACCCGACGCAGACAGCAATTACTACACTTAGTAAATAACATACTAAAAAAAGATTTGTAACTGTAATTTCGAATCCAGCGTTATTTAAAATGTAACAATACTAACTTGAACTTATTATTGAACGCGAAAAATATATATTTAAACACGGAATTCTGAATAAAAAAGTGAAAATAAGTAAAGTGGATCATGTGTCACGATTCAAAAGCCATCTCATCATCATTTCAATTTTCGTAGACGTCTACAGCTGAACAGGGGTCTCCCCTAAAGACTTTCACAACGAATAGTCATATGCTTTTGTCCCTATCGACTCCCGGCGATCAGGCCATCAGACTATCTTCTGGCCCGTCAGATCCACACCGCGTCTTCCAGTTTGTGGTCTCCATTCATAAACCTTTATACCCCATTGGCCATCGGTTGAAGTGGCAATGGGTTTCGGGTGCATAGCTCGAAATCCATAAAGCCAGAAGCTTTGATAAAAAACTCGATATTTTTTAAGTATTTCCTAATTTCTGAGGAGATTCATAGGTATTAACCTCTTTTTCAAGGTTGCATAGTAGGTACTAAAAATTAAGCTACTTTTTGCACTTACTGAAGGTTTATCGTTCTAGAGTTAGTGACCAAAGTCAAGGTACCCTAGGGTACTTAGATCTGTGGCAGAATCTCTGGACTAAAGTGCTCAGGAGCTCAGTTAATTTAAATTAATATCCAAATACCAAGAAAAAGCTCGATCAAAAGTAGTTGTCCAATTCCAATTCACCTTCAGAAAGGTGTAAGAAGACGTCATTTCCCTGAAACTATTTACCGCAGCGTCGGAGGAATTCTTCAAGGATTTAAACTGGGATCGTTCTTTCCAGTTTCTTTAGATTTAACTTCGAAAAAGAGTTTATTCGAAGCAGTCAACTTGCTGTCGCCGTCGAAATCCCGCAGCGTCTCCAGAGTAAAGCACGGATTTCACTGGTAGGGTCAAAGTAGCAACGTCCTACAGAGAAAACAATACTCAGAATGTTTTTACGTGATCGAATCAGAAATAAGAATATCCATAGAAGAAGCCAGTTCCCGTGGCTTTCAGAGTAAATAAGATGAGGTGGTAAATAGCTCAAAAAAATGATGGCCGATGGGCTGGAAAAGTTCTCAAATGGAGATCATGAACCTGAAGACGTAGCGTGGGTCTGCCCCCATACTAGATAATCTTTAACAGGTACCTAAAGCACGAGACTGTTCGTTGCAGAATTTTAGATGGTAGACCTATACGAATTAATGAATGTCTCCGTATATATGTTACTCAACTAGCCTTTCTCATGTTTTGTACTTCAAAAATCTTGCACGAGGATCACAAGAAAACATTACCCCAAAAATAAATAAGATAAAACTTAATTTTGACCAAATATTTTTCTATAAACTGACAGAACAAAGCGTTAAATAGTGTTAGATTTGTTTATTAATACGAAAATGAGCTTCAACAATAAAATGTAATCCACGCCGACTTTACGCCGATCGGTTGACCTGCGGCGGCGGCGTGGCTAAAAATACGGCGGCGGCGCGGCGCACACGTCTAGTTGAAATCAAATTTTGCAGTGTACAAATATTCCATGTAAGGGACATACAAAAAGTACACACACAGTTCAATACATTTTCATAGCTGTTACATGAATGTTTATAACTATTTCCAATCTAAAAATACGTCTTACGTCAAAAGTTGTACTTAATTCTTTTTCAACGATCCCTTTACTCTATTTTTTCTTCCATACATTATTTCAACGAATTCCTTACGCTATTTCGTTATCAATATATTGGACACAACCTATAGGCCAATTTACGGTAAGAGACGAGACTACAACATACTTGGTAATCTTAGTATGTAAGGGACATTACGAACGAAATACGTTAGTGTAAGGGACGTCTATTTTCTAAAATAACTAAATTATTTAAATAAACACTGCACGGGGAGATGGAGCACTTAAATATAAGATTATGTGTGAAATCAAACCCAAAAAAGGTTAATTACAATAAAAGTTATGTACGATTTAGTCCAAAAAAAAACTTTGTCGGCCTCTCCTGAAAAATCGTATTTTGTCCCTTACCTTAATTCAGCCTACGGCCGACGATATACCAATTAGTTTCGTATATTAAGACGTAATGAATTAATTTTTATTTTATATTAAACTCTATGTTTTGTCATGTAACAATATTCCATTTCAAAAGCATGTGTAGAATACTTTAATTACTGAAATTATGGTACTTTTAATTGATGTAAGCTTGTACTTGTAGTTACCAGTACGGTACCCAGTAAGTATCAAAAGTCATATAAAAGTGTCTTAAGTTACCTCGTAAATGCACCTACAATATAAGCTCAAAAACTAGTTCCCTCAAGCCTTATTGTCTCTATATTACCAGTACTTAACATAATCCAGATTCTTTCGAACCCCACTTAAGTAAAGTGTAACAACTAGGCTATAAAAGATACACCGCGCCGTTACGGCTAACATCCCAACTTTTACCTCAGAAATGAACTTATTATGAACTCTAGATTGCACCTTAGAACAACAGACGATTCACTTAAACAGAAAAACGCCCCGAAATTTACAACTACATAGGACATTTTGATCGACAGAGACACCCGATATAAATGTTTGGCAAAATGGGGCAGTAGTAATGTCAATTAGAGGTTTAGGCAATTTTTCAAAATCTAGTGGCTCTTTAGGCGTCAAAATTAAGAAATCTTGCACTAAATGTTAAGACTCTCTAGAGTCAAAGCATTAATTCTGTGTCACACCTTACTTCCTTTATGCTTATGACACCTTATTTCAGATGTTTCAGAGCAAGCGCACCCCTCACCCGTTCCTTTACTAATTCATTTTCTCTAGCCTGTAATGGGTAACTTCCTAAATCAAACCAATTATTAACTTCGACAAATCGGAAGTCCACACGACTTGAGCATAAAGCACATGACCCTGCCTTGATGGTGTCACATTAATCCACGTTAATCTGCGATTAAAATAACAGTTATGGGCAATCGTGACCCCTGTCTATTACCGACACCCGTAATGAGGTCGTGAGTTCGAGTGGTGTCAGTCGAGATACCAATATATCATTCCATTTTAGATTTTGCCTGTCTGTGGTCAGTTCGGAAAAGTACGTAAGTCAACTGCAAACCGCTAGTGATACATGCCTATAAAACTAGCGGTTCTGACTCAGAGCAGATCAGAAGTTTTATAGCTTCTTAACTTATTAACTTCTGAGTTACCAGAAACGGGAAATAATAATGTTTATCTTGGAGTCATATATTGATTTAAGTGATATCTAATAAGTGCAATAAATCGTCGACTAGTACACTCCTAGGACTTAAATTTAGACTAGTTTATGTATCTGTAGATATATGTAGTAGCAAGTAGTGTATGTAACTTTAGGTATGGTTTTAAATTGGAATAAGGATGTACAAGCGAAATTCGTCCTGTCATAGGACAGTCAGTGACAAATAGTCTCTAGCATCCAAATCGCCATATAACCCATAATACGTCTTTGTGCCTATAGTAAAGCAATAAAAACGTGAAACGATATATTTGGCGCTCTAGATGCTACAGTCTATTTGACGCCAACCTTCAGTAAGGCAGTTAGTTATGCTCTTCGCGATAGTGTACTTGCCTACGTCACGATAATGTTCAGTTGTCACTGAATATGAGCTTCAATATACTAATGATGTTGTCAGGTTCGCTTGACATCATCAGCTTGCACGGCAACAATTGTACGTTCCTGGTAGCCGTAGTTTCTGCAGCGTCCACTCACACACACACATTATGTTATACCATACAATACGAGTACAAATATATACTTTATTGCACACCAGAAAACCAAGTTAGAAGAGGTACATGACACAATTAAAACAATTTAAAAAATTAGACAACAGGCGGTCTTATCGTTACAAAACGTCTTCCAGACAACCTTTGGGTTATGTGTGTGAACATGCGTTCATCTTCTTTTGGATCAAACTTACGCCATTGCTTAATGTTATGACAGAAACATGATGCGGTTTTTGCAAAATGAATCCTCTTCTTTATTACTGCTTTACAGTTATTCCTTATTCTCTACACTTTAATGCTCACAAAGTAATAGAGTATGAAGAAACTCTGGCGATAGCAATCTATATCTCCAGTGTTAAGCACTTTAGGTTTAATTATGATTTTAATGGCAATTTCATTTGGAACTTCACTGCTTTAAGTGGTCTGCCGTCTTGACATTGTTAAACTAAATGTCTTCTTCATTTAGAAGAGACAGTACACATTTTATTCAACTAACTACTAGGTATTAAAACAACTAAAAAAAATAAAACTGAGGTGGAACGAAGTTAGCCGATTTGGCATGCAAGTAGACCAAGCCCTGGGTTGAAATATAGGATTTATGTCCCGGTAAAGAGTTCCCTTGGGACTGTAACGGGAACAACTCGGGCGAAGCCGCGGGAAACTGCTAGCACAGCAGCAGTAGTTTTTCTTCCGATATAAGGTACATCGGCGGCGCGCATGTGTGCGAGCCCTGTACGGACGCACCACAGGCAAGCATTTGCTCATGCGCGCCCATGCCACAGTATGGAGTGCACTCACACAGACACGGTTTCGGATTAAGCTGAAATTTTGCAAGGATATGTAAATCGGATGAAAATGCAATATTATTATGACATGGAACTGATTTGATGATGGAGCACCGTTACTGCACCGTGTTTGGGCTCATTTGTCTTAATCTTGTTGTTTACGATTATACGAAAAAGATAAGTGTATAGTCGAAGATAAAAATTTGTCTCAAAATATTTTTTTTACTGAAACTTATTTCAATTCCTGACAATGTATGAAGCTTGACGCTGTGTTATTACAACATAACCCTCCTTTTGTACCGTAGGATAATCAGAAACATTTAAATACAGGCGAAACGGTACTTATCTCGTTTACCCTTCACCTGATACCATCTCATCGAATGATAACCTGTCCAAGGTCTAGGTCAATCCCGTGCATACCCGAAATAACTTAACCGCTCTTAATCCTAACAGACTTACGACGTTTTCCAATTTGAAGCTCACACGGTACAGTCAGCACAAGTTTTCAAACTCACCGTAATAAGGAACTTTGCCCGGAAAGTAAATAAATCTGTCCCCTGGACCAACCCTTCCAAGATAAGGTGATAACAGGAACTCAATTTAACTTGAGAGGGCAGATCCACTGACGGACAATGGTACAATTGAGACTGCTTTTTCAAAACACCTTATATTCTCCGCAATTCCTACTCTAAATTCGCCCTTAAGACTTTACTCATAAGGTTCATATTTATACGAACACGAGAGTAGAATTGAGCCCTTTTTGAAAGCAACTTTACAATTGTTCCTAAGGATAGGAAACCTAAATTGAATCCTATTCCAAAGAACTTAAGATATAAATTGAGTTTGACTTTGTATCGTGAGAGGTACGTAATGAACTTAGTTTTAAATAAGTAAACAGGGTTGCGTAAAGATTTGGTTGAAGTTGGTAAAACATTGATTGAGTCGGGGATAAGATTGTTAATAAAATAAATAAATGAAAAGCCAATGAAAGTCACTAGATTTTTGCTACCTGGACAACGGCATTAGAGTTGAGACCGTCACTACACCACGGCCATTCTCACGAAGTATGACTGCGTCTCCATACATTTAGTATGAAAACAGCGTCGCGGTAATTAGGTGACCGCAGACATACTTCGTGAGAATGACCGACCAGGGCTCGGATACCGGTATTTTCGTTAATTTTTTTCGGCAAATCTAATAATACGAAATCATTACTTAAATACATGATTAGCCCTGTATAAAAAGTATAAAATAATTCAACTATTTCGGGGTTTTTGCAAAATACCGGTACAAAACTTTCACTGCTCATTTAAATTGAGAGTATCACTTACACATATTTAGTAGAAATTTCTGAAGAAGATCTTGTCAGATCACTCACTCAACGGGCTCTCAACTCAAAGAACGAGTGGCAAAGTATAGCAGCTTTTTCAGGCCCGAATCCTAAGGAGGGGGGAGGGAGAGCAAACCGGGTCACCTGCCCCGGACACCAGTTTCAGGAGCAGGAGAATGACAGTCCTCTTGTTTTAATGGTCCTTGACTTTAGTAAGATTTTTGAAATAATTTACCCCAGTGCCGGAGAAGAGGGGGCGCCACGTCAAATTTCTGTCCCAACTCAGAAAAGCAATAGATCCGGGGCTGGTGTTGAAATTCAACACCGGGACAATACCGGGCTCCCGGTATTGGCCCACACAAAGAATACCGTTATGGATGCCGTATGTTGATCCATCGATGATCACTTCTCATACTCCCATCAGACGGCTTATCTGCTCGATTTCCACTTATGCCACAAAAAACAAGAAGCTCCATTAATCGATGTTTCATTTTTATAGGAATTCAGTCCATTTTTAGTATTGTAGGAAAACATTCTCTATATTATTTAATAGCGGGCAAACGAGCAGACGGGTCGCCTGATGGTAAGCAATCACCGTCGCCCATAGACACAAAAGAGTCACATGTGCGTTGCCGGCCTTTCAGGTGGGAGGGACTTATTTTTTTAATAAATTATCTAGGTACTCTTAAATACCAACAGTAATGTACTTAACCAAGCGATTTGCGGAAAAATTAAATTAAGTTTAAAAAAATAATGTATCAAAAGCTGGACAAAAGATTCTTACATAAAGCAAGGTAGCCCATAAGGTTAGTATATTTATGATCAAATTATCTTCATAAATGCCGTTTAGCATTAATAAAAAAAATAACAAATGAGTCTTCAAAGACATTCTAAATTTAAAACAGGATACCAAATTCATATAATAAAATAATAGTAAGTAATTTACGATAATATTCACACGGCCAAAATGACGGCTACCATGTTTTGTTGTCCGAATGGCACCTGATTAAAGTGGCTATTATTTAGGAATAACTGATCATAATTTGATATTAGATGGATTATGGATATGTGGTGAAGTTTATTTCTAGTTTACTGGTCTAGGGTTCCGTACAGCTTTACCTGTATATAATATTAATTTAAACATTCACGTTTTTCACGCGATGTGTTTTTACGCGTTTTATGTTATTGGGCGTTTTCCAAAATAGATACCGTGGTAGCTACTTTCTCAAAATATGGACTTTTGAGGTTTTTCTGGCTCAAAATCATTAGTACTTTCGAACCTTATACGTAAAAAAAATGTCCCAAATTTATTTTCCTACGCGCCCTATTACGCGATTAAGTCCCGTTTTGTTATAATAGCCGTACCTCTGTAATACCTTCTATTTGGTACATAAGTTCCGAGTCCTGTACTATAAGGGTTAAGCTTCAATGTACTGGTTGCAATGAATTCATGAAAAAACTCATCGGTACGAGCCTGGATTTGAATCCACTAGCTCTGCTTGAAAAACACATGTACGAAGTTCCGAAGCACTCGGCTACCATAGCTTCTCTAGCTAAATATTATTCCATATTTACCATTAGCTTTTCGGTCGAAGAAAAACATACAAACGGTAGCTAAAAAATCGCGTGCCTGTTATTTTAGACTACTGTCTAGCATAATAAATAATAATACATATCGGGGGACAATCTTACACAAATCGAGCTAGGCCCAAACTAAGCAATGCTTGTACTATGGATACTAGTCGACGATATACATACATACTTAAATAGATAAAAAAAATACATGACTCGGGAACAAATCCTCGTGCTCACCACACAAATATTTGCCCTTACCAGGATTTGAACCCGGGACCTCTAGATTCGTAGGCGGTGGCACTCCCACTGAGCTAAACGTGTCACCAGCATTATATTATAATCGCATATATGTATAAAAAATAAATCAAATCGGAGCCTTTGCCCGGTCGTCAGCGTCCTCTTTCGTAACATTACTCAACTACATCTGCTCCTAACATTAAAATACTAACTCCTAACATGAAAACTTCGCTCCTAACATTAAAATACTAACTCCTAACATGAAAACTTCGCTCCTAACATTAAAATACTAACTCCTAACATGAAAACTTCGCTCCTAACATTAAAATACTAACTCCTAACATGAAAACTTCGTTACTAACATTAAAATGCTGGGCTTACGTGACATGGCTCTTGCGGATCTCTAAGCAATGTCTATAATCCGGCATGTTATAAAGATGTCAGTGCTAAAGAGTTTCTAAAATAACAACGCCCACCAGTTATGATGGATGTAACGGCGACGCATTATGCAAACTATATCAGACAATATTTAAACATTAGAAGCAGTATAGTAACTCCAGACCTGACTGTACAAGAGGAAGCCAGGAAGAGGAAGAGAAAATAAATCTACTTTTCATTTTGGATTGGACCTAGGGCTTCCAATCCCGCAGCCTATCTTTAATCTCGGTACCTGCGGGATTGCACATTTTCCCGGTATTTGCGGGATCCCGCATAGAATTTAATGATATCAATTATAAAGTAAGTGAACAACGAAGTAATCAACGTATTTAAAATTTTATTTGAATTTATCTTTTTAACATTAAATATTACACATAAAAAAATAACATTGTACTTCTATTAGTTCTATTGAGATCAAAATTAAAATCATACGTAAATATGCGATCGAGGGCTTTCTTTATTAGGTACCTCCCGTGTTGTGTACATCATTTTATGTCTACACTTTGCGAGAAAGCGACTTTTTCCGAACGCGTAGCATGCGGAAAAGCCACTTTATGGCCAGGTGTGGCATAAACACTTTATTGGTCATAAAATCAAACAGAAACAATACAAAAAATAATGGATCTGTACAAAGGTGAACTTATCCCTATAAGGGATCACTTCCAGTTAGCATGTGAGCAAACGAGAAAGACTAACTAACATCAAAGAAGCTAAACAAACTAAGTATCATGCTAACTTACACAAAGAAAAGGCCAAGTTTTATTATTATTTATTAGTATTTATTATTTGCTGGTATCAATATTTTGTTTAAAATGTTTGCGAAGAAAACATAACATGTCTAAAGTGTCGTCAGCCAAACTACTGCGAATTTTAGACGCAATACAGGGTGACTGGAAATTCGCCATATTATTTGATAGGGGGTTTTCTACAGCTCATTTGCAATGATTTAGGCCCAGTCAACTAGGGGTCAAAACTCTTTGGTTTTCGAGATATTCAAGTTTTTTGGTTTTCTTTTTAAATACCCGCCTCTTGACATAAAACTGGTGATTGTGTAGAAACTACGCAATTTTGAAATAAAAAAAAACATGTTTTGAATAGCTAATAAACTACTGATTTACATTACAATAGTAAAAAGTGCCAAAACATTACAACAATTGACAAATAAAAGCATTCAAAGTCAGAAATTCCAGATTTTTTTCCCACCAAAAAACTTGAATATCTCGAAAACCAAGGAGTTTTGACCCCGAGTTGACTGGGCCTAAATAATTGCAAATGGGCTGTAGAAAAACCCCTATCAAGGAATACGGCGAATTTCCAGTCACCCTGTATAGCCAGCCGCCGAAAAAGCCCTTTCAGCTTCCACGCTAGTTAGCCGAATTCCTTTTAAGGCGTTGTACACAAAGCTTAGATATTTGCCTATGGAGCCCCCAGATTCATAAGATTCATAAAGAGTCATCTTTTTTTTTATTATGGACTCGAGTGTGTTAGCCCGAGATGGCGACGGACATATGAGCTGGGATGCTGATGATATAGTCAACTCTAACTCCTGCTGCAACGTTAGGCCGGCAGTTTAGCATGTGAGCGTTTTCCAAAAAAAATACCGGGGTAGCTACTTTCTCAAAATATGGACTTGTGAGTTTTTTTTGGCTCAGAATCTTGTACTTTCGAACCTTATACGTAAAAAAAAGTGTCCCAATTTTTTTTTCCATTACGTCACCATTTTGCATAGTGTTTGTATGAACGTGACGTAGTGGAAAGACAAAAATTCCATACAAATTTTGGGACACTTTTTTTACGTATAAGGTTCGAATGTACTAACGATTCTGAGCCAGAAAAACCTCAAAAGTCCATATTTTGGGAAAGTAGCTACCCCGGTATTTTTTTTGGAAAACGCTCATGTGCCTTTTTGCAGTCCCGCAAATCCCGCGGGATCCCGCGCTCGTAATCCCGCTATGAGCGGGACTGAAAAAAGGCGCGGGATCCCGGAATACCGAGATCTCGGAATACCGGGATGGAAGCCCTAATTGGGCCCCTGTTGCAGATATATGGACATTAAGCTAACCTATTCAGTACAGTAGAGCGCATTAGACTTGTTCACTTCATACGATTAATTGGACGGAGTTATGGAATATCGAATCAAGCACTATAGATCTCCATAGCGCTTAATTTGTTATTCTTATTCCATAACTCCGTTCAATTGTTACAACAAACTACCTATAGGATCTATTTCATAAAGTATTAAAGAAAATATAATTTACAGCAGTGTTCATATAGGTATTTTGCACAATTTTATTGCACAGAATATACCTTGGTGTGGCAATGAACATACTATATTATGTAGATACCGTGTGTACAGAGTTTAGAACATAAAACTGTCCATGCCATTTACATTGTGATCATGACGTTTGACGACCGCTTTAGCTTAGTTGGTAGTGACCCTGCCTACGAAGCAGGAGGTCCTGGGTTCGAATCCCGGTAAGGGCATTTATTTGTGTGATGAGCACGAATATTTGTTCCTGAGTCATGGATGTTCTCTATGTATTTAAGTATTTGTATCTATTAAATATATCGTCGTCTAGTATCCATAACACAAGCCTTATTGAGCTTACTATGGGGCTAGTTCGATTTGTGTAAGATTGTCCCCTAATATTTATTATTATTATTATTTATTATTTATTATGACGTCACAGGTCAAAGGACCCGCAACACTTAAATTGGTCACAGATCGTATAGAACAACCACAAGCACCTATGAATCAATCGAGAACAGTCCTAATGTGAGCATATTAAGGTCTTTAAAGAGCGTAAAAGTATCGTGGGTTTGCGTAGCACGGTTTATGAGAGCTATTACCGGCTAATTTCATAACAAGTTTTGCGTTATTAGTACGTCAAGTATCTTGATTGAATTATATTAAAAGCTAGTATCCGCTTCGTGCCTGAGGTTTTTCCACTTTATTTATTTTAAAAGTCGATCTTTTCACTTTTCAATAAGTAGTTTGCTTTATGGTTTGTTATCTTTAATCTACAGCAGTACGTAACTAATAAAATAATTAATCGTTTTTTTTTTAAATTGATTGAATCAGGCATTACTTTGCGGAAATCCATGTTAATTAAAACAAAAATATTGCTTTGCTAATCCGCGATATTATAATTAAGTATTTGGTATTTATTTCATGCATTCATATGCAAAATAAAAAAAACATGCAATTAAATATAACAAGCGACCACCAAAAATATAAAACTCAACACGTGTTTCGCCTTTACGAGGCTTCAGGAGAAGCTGGAGATGTTGACAGTCCGGTTTTTTTTAAATATCTTATACTTATGTAATAAATATAAATATCCGACTTCAAATTATTCTATTAAATTATCGAATGCAAGAATCAAAACACTATAGGGTGTGCCTATAATATTTGAGTGTCTTTTTAAAAGGATTTCAATTTTCTATGGTTTTCAGAAGGCCTATTGAAAAGAGACTCCGCATTTGGAGATTTCTCTAGATTTCTCCAAGACCATCCCATCTCCCTTCCCATCCTGACAGATCCTGACTTGGTAACAATAGCACAATGGCAATAAGCCTTTACAAACAAAAAAAATCTAAATCGGCTTAGCTGATGCTGATTTTGAGTACCCAATCAGGGAACATGGTTGGAGTTGGAACTAAGTTGAAGTAGCTATAGTTTAAGAATAATAATTTAGTATTAATTATGAATTGATTTCATGTCCATTGGCAGCTTAGGTCACAAAAGAGTTACCTAGGGCGGTAAAACAAAGGATGTCTCAGATCGCAGGTATTTGACGCCCGAGCCGAACGCACGGGTGATAAATATGCGATCTGAGGCTTTATTAATACCCGTGATACGTACAAAAATTTACGTCTCCCCCAGGCCAAGAAGTGGTATTTTCCGTGGTATAAACCGATGATAAATAAAATAGTGGAGTGGTCTTTATTTTTAAAATCCGCTACTAATTTAGTAGTTAGCCCTATTGACTAGCAGCGATAGAATTCACCGTTATTAAATATAGTAATTTCTGCATAAAGCATCTAATGGCTTGCAATATCGACAATTTACTTTCCAAAGCTCGTACCTCCATTGCCTTTCTAAAAGCAACCTTAGGTATTATTAACAATAAAGTACAAAATTCAAGACGATATTGTCAAAATGAGTACCTTCCAATAGAGCGCACTTAATTTTAGTGACTCTTTGAAAAATAACCTTATATTTAGAGACTTTAAGGATGAAGTCAGAGGTACAGTTGCAAAAGAAATAAGCCTTTTTGATAACCATTTCGTGAATGTCAGGTACAGTCTTTACGTAGTCGATTATACTGATAATTAAGTCCAGATTGACGCATAAAATAACGATATTTCATTTTCGCCTACGCTTTTATAATGTCAGCCAAAAGATCATAAAATCATGATCAGTATGATCACTCTAAGGACCTTACGCTGTTTTGGTTTTGGTCAGCTAGACCGGACGTCTGTTGGTCATCTTGGCGAATTATCGAGTCATAGGTTTGCAAATTATACAACAAAGGTATAATATTTAGTAATACATATGTATATGCGGTTTAATTAGCCGTTTGGTTAACTGCCTAGCCTTTTCACTAAACGGCGCCATTTAATTAACTGCATGGATGATATTTAGCCAATGCGTCGATGTATGAATTAATGAAATAAATGGCTAATGCTTAGGCCGTTCATTTAGTAGGGTAAAATGGGGGGTTTGATTAGGCTTTTCTTTCTAAACAACTCTGACCCGCCAGCAGGTCGACTATTTCTACTCTGAGAGACACAAGCTGACTAACAAACCTAATCTTAAAAAAAAGGAGTTTGTTTTGTTCACTTTCCCATTTGGGGGGCTTCGCCTCCCCTGTGAGTTCAGAATCTAGGACGTAATAGATTTATACAACTAAAATTTGACGCACCTGGCAAGGCTATTTAATGTAGTCGAACGAAAGTAGTTAGCCTAGCCGTTTGATAGAAGGGCTAGACAGCTCGTTGTTCATCCAGGCACTTAACTAAATGAAAAGGCTAGGCAGTTAACAATATGGCTAATTACCTAAGCTAGTTGGCGACGACACAAATCATGTGATCAAATTTGTGAGTGTGAATGAGTCACCGAGAGATTTTAATGTCTAGCTAAGGTAAACGTTCCAGTGCTCGACACGCTAATGCCCAATAGTAGACACCCACCATCACCACCTATATTGCTATAGTACATTACACAACTAGGGTGGTAAAACAAAGAAAGGCCGAGATCGCAGATGTTTGCGGCCCGAGCTGCAAGCGAGGGACGTAAATATGCGTTCGAGGGCTTTCTTTATTACCTCCCGTGTTGTGTACATCATTTTATGTCTACACTTTGCCAGAAAGCGGCTTTTTCCGTACGCGCAGCGTGCTGAGAAAGCCACTTAATGGCGTAAATGATTTTTGTCAACAATCAACAACAGTGTCAAGCACCCGGACGTTTACCTTATGAAGGTACTTCACTTACAAACACGACTTACTTCATCATCATAATTTTCAGCCAAAAGACGTCCACTGCTGGACATAGGCCTTCCCCAAGGATCTCGACGATTGTCGGCTTTGTGCTGCTATTATCCAGCGGCTTCCCGCGGTTTTCACCAGATCGACTTACTTATTAGAGTAAATTAGTCCAGTTCCTAATTAATGGGAATTCTCATTCCTTCTATTCCTGTCCGCCATAATCTTGTTTCGTCGAATCAGGAACTAATCGCGCAGTCCTGCCAATAATATTGACTTATGCACTCAAATCTAAATAAATCTATTGACAGCTGTTAAGTACGGCCTGTGTAACTTGTGATGCCTACCCGAGGTGCCTTAAGGCGGCGCGGGCAATCCAATCTAGTTGAAACATTACGTAGATTTAAATATAAATAAATCATAGCTTTGTAGTTGTGTTCAGTGAATTATTAGGACAAAGCTTTAAGTATATTGTAGAATTCCACTTTATATGCTGCAGCCTTATGGAATTCGCAGAAAAAATTCGGGAATTTTGAAATACGTGCGATATTTTTAAGGATATTATCGGAACAAAAATTGACGATCTCAATCTCAAAAGTTGGGCCAAAATAGGCTACTTGGTGACAGATTAAATCAGATTTTTTTTAAGACTTGCTAAAACGCTCTGAAAGTATGCGGTTTAGTATGAAATACTAGTTAACTTGTGACTAGGGCTCCCAATACCGGTATGTTTAGTACTCCCGGGATCCCGGTATTGCCCATACTCAAAATACCGGTATTGGGAGCCCTACTTGTGACGTCATGCTCAATATGGTGCCTTATTTTTACTTTTGTCGTTTCAAAATGTTGGGTGCCGCGAAAATTAGTGTAATTTATTTTATCCGAGCAGCTTGGAAAAGGTAACTTGATGATTAGCGTTAATTTATTTTTCATTGTTGCCAAATACAAAAAAAAGGTTGTCTGGATGAGATCGCTTACTGGCGATAAGACCGCCTGTTTTACCCACCCATTCGTTTTTAATATGTTGTTTATTTAAGGATCTCCGTAATTTTTTGGTGTGCAATAACGAGTTTGAGTGTATTGTATTGTATGGTGTAGTGAATTAACTAGAAATAAATCACACACAATAACACGTATAATTTTGTTTATTTATTCCTGAAAACAACCATTTTACAACACAAGGCAAGAAATCGCAGGGTAAGTTAATAAGGCACCAGGCAAATTATATATCCGATGACAATAAAATTATTAGGACCACAAACAGTTTTATTTAACTCAAATCGGCAAAACAAATCGGCTTTGGACCGGTAGTTGGTAACCATTAAATAATTAGAAACGTGAACACTATAGTTTTATTCGACTCACGAACTGAGACGCGGTATGACGATCCGTAGTAGCAATTTTAGCAGAAGGCAAGTACCAAGTCAAAGTAGTTAAAGAAAAAAAAACGTAGCGAGTACGATCGATGTTGGAACCGAGCATCGGGGCTGGTCGTCCGAGCGAGTCCAAGATCGAACGTACGCGTGAGGCACTGACGGTACCTAGGGCGGAAAGTGGTGATGAAATGGGAGGATGGATGAATTGATGAAACCCTAGGGTGTCGCAAAGGGAAAGAAAAGGTCCGGAAAATCAAATACTACGCTGGCGGGTAGAAGCCTTTCTGAATTTAGATGAATCGCAAGGAGAAATTAAAATGACCGAAAAATTACACAGTACATTGGCGGGTAAGAGCCTTTCTGAATTTTGAGAACGGCTTTTTGAAATAAATTGACTGGCCGCGCCGGACGTATAACAGAGCGTCCAAAGGCGATCACAAGCACGCGTATGTCACTAAATACTGCAGGGTACCTGGCTAAATGCTTATACTAATAATTCCTTGACGTAGTTATTCCTATGTTGCCACGCCACCGTCCTCTAGATTCGCATCCAATAGCACTCGTTCATATCAGTCCGCGGCAGCATTCACCATCGAACCGTAGGCAACCGCCACGCCGAGATGGCCGCTCGCGAATACCGCCTACGCACGTCTTACACTCAGGAAGAACGGAGCGTCACGTTGGAGCTGAAAAGAATACGAAAAAATGAAAAAATCTATACGTAAACGGCAGCCCGCGACACTACTAGCGAAACCACAACAACGGTACATACCCGGAGCACGAAGAATGACCGGCTTCTTTTTAAACAGACCACGCAAGGTCAGCGCTACTACGGCGCCGTTGAGGGTTCATAGACCACGCACAAGACCGCACGTCTTGGACGAACAACACTAAACAGGTCCACGCTCATGCAGCGTGAACTCGTCACGATCACAATTATTATCCACCGTTACTTTGAGAACAGCAAAAATATCACCACCGCACGGGCTAGAACACAATATGCAAACTGCAAAAAATTGCAAAGAAAGTAATGTGCTTTCCACGTGAAAGTCAGATTGAGAATGAAAAAAAAAACACCAGCGTTTGTCCACACAATCAAATTTCAAACTCGACGAATCTGGAATCCACAATTTGAAAAAAACATAACCGAAACCCACCAGCACGCCAAAAACTTGAAGTGAAGTAAGGACGTAATCCAATCTCGGCGAGAGTACAACCGATTTTATAGAGCATGTATTTGACAGATAACGCATCGCTATACAGACACCGCCATTTATGACCACGTGGCCGACCAAGAGAAGCCGCGACCGTACAAGTTAGCCAACACTAGCGAACAAACAAACTAACGACACAAAACCTGTAGCGATTATGCTACAATGGTTAATAAAATCATGTGTTTATGATTTAGATCAGCGGTCGGCAACCGCTTGGCAGCTAAGGGCCATATAGTAGCTTCGGAATTGACGCTGGCCGCATTTTGTTAATAATTTGTGATTTTATACTATTCGGAATAAAGCGACGGCAAAACAGATCGGAATATTGGACCGCAAGTGAGCGGTTCAAGGGCCGAGTGCGGCCCGCGGGCCGCAGGTTGCCGACCGCTGATTTAGATGAATATTTTTCCTGTAAAACGGTCCATGTACCCACACAAATATAAATAACTGTTACAAACTAAGTACATTTAATAAGACACATTGATATTATGTATACTACCTGCTAATAGAATATTGCATCTACTATAAAATGGTAAAGACATGTAAACACGTATAATAATAACTATGAAACTATGACCTGTCCAAATGTTATCAATAAATTTTTCATTTTCATTTCATTATGTATAGAAATATTATTGAAGATTTCAATCGAGCGATTGCCCAGTACGCAAGTGAATTTAAAATATTCTTAGAACTTGCCATAACCTGGATTAGAAGCAAATTACAAATTGCAGGTAATGCCGCCTAACACCGAGCATTAGGCGCGATTAGCCTGGTTTAACACTCGACCTGTGATTTGGCGTACATTTAAACATGACTTTGACGTTTTGTGGTCATTACTTGCATGGTAATGAAGGTTTAATCGGTAAAAGTTCTGTGTTTTACGGCATCAAGAAAAAATATTTTCTTTTTTAGGGTTCCGTACCCAAACGGTGCCAACAGAACCGTGGCGTGGCGTTGAAGAAATCCTAGGGCAAGCCGGAGCAGCTTTGGCTTACCTTTCTTCAAGAGCACTAGAATTAAGTGCTGAACTGCCTTATATTAGGCAAGCCGATGGGAATCGAGTTCTATGGACGCCACGCCACTGCAACAGAACCATATTACTAAGCATACCTCCGCTGTCCGTCTGTCCGCCGCCGGACCGCCTCGGGTGTCAAGCCGGGCTCATGAGGGGTGACACAGCGGACCGCATGCATGTTCTGGTGGGGGTGAATGAAACTTTAACATATTATTTTAGAAGTCCGGGATATCTACCAAATAGCTCGATATGAGAATAAAACCTACCCATTTATAATATTAGTTTGGATACTATAATACCATAGCGATACGCGGCTAAAATCCGCATAAAAATGTAACATATTAAAGCACGCAACCGCAAACCAGCGGATTGTGGCCATAATAACAAGTTTCATAAGCGCTTCCCCATTATACGGCAGATATACGACCGCGTATTTATACCCACAGTTATTTTGCAACAGTATTAATCACAAGACTTACGACTCTTATGCGTTAGTGCACAGTCTACATAAGAAAAATAGTAGGGGTGGTCGGCAAAATAGGCGTAGGTATATCAGACGTCTGTGTTGCAAAAAAGTAGCCCGTGTTAACCTATTACTTATCTAGTAGGGTCGGTTGAAAAAAAGATCGAAATGCAACTACAATAACACTTTTAGGACCAAAGTGCGTCTTCTGGGTGCACTCGCTTCAAGTAGGCATCGTCACGTCAATCAGGCATGATCGCAGTGAACAGCAAACTCTTTTCATGTAAAAAAAAACCGTGATACGGGATTACTCTAAATTTGCCGACAAAAACTGCCCCCCCCCCCCCCCCCTAACCCAAGGGCGATAAAATAAAAAATGACCCATTTTATATTTCAAAGCCCTGGATCTAAAAATCACACTCATTAGTCACACATGCTTAAAATAAGACGACCAAAATAAGATGAATTTGGGTTATTCTCCGGAAACGTAACTCCCCTGTCCATTTTTCTTCTTAGTCAGTCCCTCATGGCTGAGGATCGTGACCGAATGCAACTGCCCTCCCTGCAGTCCGGTTCTTGGTTTACACTTGGTTCACTTAGCAGCCCTTTAGATCGCGTCGCACCAAAGCGCTGGAACTCTTTCTCTGGTGCGTTTGCCTTCCACAGATCTAAGAATAATTTGTTTCTCTAGCGCATGCCTTGGTGAACGCATGATGTACCCAAAGAAACAGAGAGTCCTCTGTCGGTAGATATCTGCGAGTCGTTTTATGATGCCGAGATCCTCTAAAATGTAGTCATTGTTCCTCATGGCCGTCCACGGAATCCTCAATAGTCTTCTCCAGCCCCACATCTTAATGGCGTTGATTTTGCTTTATGGCTCTTTGTGCACCAAGTCTCAGTCCCGTACATAAAAATGGAAAATACCCCTGTCAACACATGTTAGCAAATACTTAGAAGATTCTGCCTCACTAGAATGGCATTTTTGGTTAATGTGTAGAACTTGCCAAGTTGTACCGAGTAACCAAATGCCATTCTAATTCGGGGGAATCTTAAGAGTTTTGGTGGCCAAGGGACGAATGTCTTGTATTATTTTATATTATTTATTTATTTACACATAATGCCTATACTGAAGTTAACACAATGATGGCTTGATGTAGACTGCTTTATTACTTCTAAAACCTACCCTCATGAACTGATATTCATAAATATACTACATATACAGTTATAGATAACCATAACTGGGAATAATTATTTATTCAAAAACATCTAAAATTAAACTAAACCATAAATAAGCCCTAAATATAAAATAACTCCCCCATGTCGTTTCCGGGCGGTAGGGTGCCCAGAAGGCTGACGGCATTGCCACGCTGAATGGCAATGCCGGTTCTCTGAGCTACGAAGGAGCCAGCCCTCTGGTCACCAGATAGGTACCCGATAAAGCCTGTGGGCAATTTTTTTGTATAGTGCGAGTGCACTGGATCCCCACGGCCCCAACGTCTCTACCCCAAACGACCCCAAATATGTAGCCACTGCCTATAGCTTGATGAATATTTGGATCTCGCCTTACTGTCTCTACACTGTGCGCTACACTGAGCTAGTTCGCCCGCGGTCCAAACCGGTCATTAGTCCATAATAGACCCTCTAATGCCGACGCTCAAATCGACGCATCCCGCCGCTACGGAACCTCGAGAATATGTGGCACCGCTATGACAACATTCGGGATTTATTCCTGCCCTTTGGCTTATTCAATTCCCAATATTATACGCATAAATATCTTTGCAGTTTTCAACGCAAACATATTCGTAGGGAGACTTACCTAAACAAACGGCTGTTTGCAACAAACTTCAAGAACATGAAAATATCATATGTCAAAAAATCCAGTCTAAATCCAGCATTGAGTAGTCTTTTGACTGATAACGATGATGTCCAAAAATATCTTTAGAATAGAATAGAATAATTTATTAAACAACGTATTATACAACAATGACATTTAAAGACTAAGATATACAATTAGAGAGTTGAACCTATATGCCTGAACTAGGATTCCCTGTATCTCAGGCAAAAGGGACTTTCAAACATTTGTATCTACTACTAAATATTTACATACTAAATATGCAGTTTAATACAAATCAAATCTTATTAACTAGTATCACGTTTAATCAATGTGACATGCCAGCATCTGCGTCAGCAGAACTGTAAACTGGGCCAAAATCGATGTTGCATTCTTTAAGTTTGTTTTAATTTTATTTAGAGGTTATAGGCGTACGATTGGCATTAGCCTAGTTTTCGAAAATTGTGTAAGTAGGACATCTCGGTAGTAGGTCACTTAGGCGTCTTCATAGTCTATGGAGTTTATGTACCGTTTTTCGGCTAATTTTCTAGCTGGGCATTCGGCATAGCCAGTTTCATGATTGCAGGGCTTTTTATAAACGGCGGCGCTCTTAGGCGCCTTCATAGTTTATGGAGTTAAAATACCTTTTCTCGGCCAGTTTTCTTGCTGGACATTCTGCATTACCTGTTTCGTGGTTACTTGGCTTCTTGAAGTGCAGACATGTTGCACATTTTGGTGGATCGGTCTTCTTAGAGCAGTCCTTTACTGCGTGCCCTACCTCACCGCAATGCCCGCAGGTGTCAGCCTCCGATCTGCACGACTTTGCCGCATGGCCATATTGCTGGCACTTGAAGCACCTCGTGACCAAGGTGAAATCCCTTACGGGACACGAGGACCAGTTGACAAAAACTCTATCGCTGGTAATTAGAGCCTTTCGTATAAGTGCGGGGACTTCTATCACGTAGTTGCAGGTCTCGGCGTCCCTCTTGCCCGATTTATGGCTAAGCTTGGTTGTGGTCAAAAATTTTTCAAGTGACATGTCCTGTAGTTTATCGGCTAAATTTTGATTATATATGCATTTGAAGACTTCCGTTTCTTGCATGGCGGAGGGTACTCCGATGACAACTATCCTCGGATTTCGTTTTTTCTGTTCATCGACGGTAAAGCCAGAGGTCACCAACTGCGCCGACTGCTTCAGTTTCTGAACGTCGTCTTTGGAGTCAGTGCTTATTACGACGCCACCGTTCCTGATTTTTCTCAGCCCTCTCACGTGAAGTTTCATCTCTTCGGGCTTAATAATTTGTTGGACAAGGGATTTCGTCTCCTCGCTCGTCTTTAACTTATCCGTAGGGTAGATCACTACCGTGCTAATTTTTGAGGGCTGAATGTAATTATTAGGATGGCCTTTAAGCGCTTTATGAATTAACAGTAACTCTTCGTACTGTTTACGACATGTGACGCACGGATTTGGGTTATAGCGAGTAAGCATTATTATATTATAAAAAGATGTAACTAGCTTTAAGACACGTCTTCGTCTTTAGTCTTTGTCTTGTAGTTACTTGATCTTACTATAGTTACACAATATAACGACTATCATCATGAAGGAGTATTACTTCAAACCCCCATAGACTCCACCTCCAACTGATTATTACATGGCGACCCTGCCAGGATAATTTGTAAGGCTACACGTCCTCTGGACTCACTGGAGCGGAGAGAAGTGAAGCTGGATCAATATTAACCAATAGACTTAAAGCTCCGTCCCAATCTGCTGCCATGGATTATTACTAAATATTTGTGAACAAGTGTTTGCGGCAGATTCTGGGAATCTGCTGGCCACGGGACATCTCCAATGCAAGTGGGACATTATAGACAATGAGACTAAGCACTATATACTATACACTGCACTATAGACAATGGAGCTAAGGAAATGGCGCTGGAATGCATGCGAGACCGGAAAACCAAACCTATTTAAAGACCAATCCGTGACCGAAAAGCTGGCAGCTTCCTCGCACAATGCTTTAGAATTGCAAGTCAGCCAGAAAACGCTGCCAGTATGTTCAGGACTATGTATATTTTTTCTTTTTTGTAGTGACTTATTTAAATTTTTATTTTTAGTCCAGGGTGAGCCCTTTGCCAAACAGTGGAACACTGCGCAGGCTACATAAAAAATGTCTAATTCAAATATATTCTCATTAAATAAATCTAAATTGGTGTCATCCTGAGCTCGTCTTAACTCTACAGTGCGAGTATTACTTAAGCATATATTTCAAAGCCGTATTTACGCACTGATGTAGTTTGCATAAGAGTGGGAGCGCAAGATTAGCATTTACAGGACCGTACACGATACTGGTGTCTTGTAAAATAACACTGTTCCAGTGGGTGTACGGCCACCGCGACATATAGCAAACTAAACCACGGTTTGTAATTATTTTGCATTTGAAATTAAGTGAAATGCAGGAGCGTATTTTGAAATTTGGCGCCCCGGGCCAATAAGTTGCGCTGCCCCAGAAGAAGTAAAAGTTGGTTGAATGGCGCCAAAACCAAAACAATATGCAATCGGCCAGGGGCGGGTACGCCGCCCCTGACGTATTGGCGCCCTGGGCCATGGCCCTGGTGAAATGGTTTATTAATAGTACAGTCAGCAATGGAGATTGGTAACCCTTGCCGTGCATGTTTCTATAGCACGCTGTCTGCCATTGTTCGACTGTACATAATACACATAAGACGCTAAAATGAAGAATGTTCCAGATCGCAGTTGTTGGTGGCTCTTACAGTACAACCCGCTACACGAGGAGAAAAGCTCACTTCCTTAGAATTATATACATAACCACGGGCGATAAAAAGTAAAAAAAAACAGACAAGTGCGAGTCAACTCGCCCACCGAGGGTTCCGTAATTTATAGGTATACAGGGTGGGAGGGACTATACCGACATACTCCAGCCATGAATTCCTGGTGGTGTGACGAGTAAATAATGTTATATCAACATGAGTCGAATATTGTCATTTTACATTAATAGTCTTATGGAACAAAATAAATCAGTAAATTCAGCCCCTCGTTATAAACATGTCCTTACTGGAGGAAAAGTTATCAGAAAGAAAAAAAAAGCTAAAATGGAAACGAAAGGTCACTTTTTTGGCCTCGTAGTCGCTTACCATCAAATACTGCGAAGGTTAATTGCTATTTAGTTAAAGGATTTTAGAAAATTAGTAAAACGATCTTAGTCACATTTATTAGGGCTTGTTACACACTTGGGAGTTTTCATTTAAAAAATAATGAATATCACTGAAAGTAAGCGTTTTTCGACTATACATCACATAACTTTTTTTACTACTAATAGTTGTTAGAATCTATAGTTAAAGTTTGTCGGGTTACTCGTACCCACGGTGTATATATTAAAGTACCTACCCTATAAATTTTGAGTCCCTTAGTGAAGTCAATTTTTTTATGATTTAATTAAAAATGTATAGTTCTCAGTTTTTTCCTTACTGGTAGTATAAGACTTGTCGAATTTCATATTTCTAGGTCAACGAAAAGTACAAGTAAACGGTTCTAACTTTTTTTCACGTTAACTTAGAAATATGTTTTTTTTACAGCTTCAAGGGACCGTAGACCTGAGTCTTGACAGACGGACATCAAAGTGATCCTATAAGGGTCCCGTTTTTTCCTTCTGAGGTACAGAACCCTAAAAAAGCCCCGGTTCGCAAATTCGTGAACCTCATCTAAGTCGGCCCACAAACTAGGTACTTGTGGTTCATTATTTTCCTGCACTAAATGAATGAAAATAATTTCTGTTTAAAATATAATGCACATTCCCTTCCCCTCTCCTCCTACCTCCGCACCTATGACGGGTTCTGATACGAGTACCGACGTAAAAGCTGTAAGTTTAGCTATATCCTATATACAAATTTACTTAAATTCAAATGAAACGGATTAAACTGGCCACGAGTTTAAAATGAATTACCTAAACACAAATTAACAGCTCGCAGATAATAAAATAAATCGATTATCTGTGTTCGTAATTAAGGCACTTTATTAATTTATTGATTCTCGGCTATATCCTTAAGGCTTTACAGCCTGAGCGCAGAAGATCTTAAAAACAGTACCTTGACTTCTAATTTCCGTAACGCCTTTCATTACGTCGCGATAACCAATTCTAAAATGTAATAATACATTCGACGCTGTTAAATGTATAATTTATTTATACAAAATACAATCGGGTAGGGTAACAAAGTAGGGTGGGTAAGTGACAAACTTTTGAATCAGTGTTTTGCGACAGCGAGTTGTTTGCGCTCTGGAGCGCGATGTAAACAAGAATGTTAAGCTGGCAGCTACCACGGCACGGCTACAAACTCGAGAAGAGTGCTTCTTATAGCGGTAACTGGTGATAACAAGTAAGGTACTGATGATAACAATCGGGGGATACACTTCCGTGTTGGTGTGTTATAGTCATCTAATCCACATCCAAAATTTGTACAGGATAGCTAGAAGAACAAGGGTTTTTATGCCGACAAGAGAAGTCGCGCTCAGTAAGCTTATGATACTACGCTTTGTCGCGTGATAAATAAATGATAAAGCATCCGTCACTCTCACAGACTATTTGTCAGAACGTGACGGATGCTTTATCATTTATTTATCGCGTGACAAAGTGTAGCATCATAAGCCTACAGTTGTGCTACCCCGGCTGGTAAGTAGGTACTTAAGACGTATTCACAAAAAACACATGGCCGTGTCCACGACACGACACTCCCATCCTGAGTTTTTTTTTTGCCCAAGTAGAAAGGTTACCGTAAGGTCGGGGTACTTTGGCCAAATGTAGGGTAACTTTGCCCACCTTGTAAATCACATATCTCAAATCTATAACGTCTGATAATAAATATAAAAACATGAACAGTCAGCTAAAACCAACCACATGGCAATGTGCCGTAATTTAAATGCAATAATAAAACCTGAATCGAGTTAATCCCTATGGCCAAAGTTACCCCCCCAGGGCTAAAGTACCCCGACCTTACGGTATAGGTTAACGCGGGCTAATTTTCCGCAACTCGACGACAAATATGCGCATATTTTGCGTGATGGGTTGATTGTACTACTCTTGCCAACCCAACTCTACCAGAAAGCCTAGCAGACCTTTAATGTTGCCGACGACCCAAGTAGATAGGAGTGCGACTACGATAACTTCGCAGAGCGGAACATGGCAACGCCTCCGTCTAAAAGTCAAATTTCTATGAAAATGTGACATTTAAAGTAAACGCCATAGTTAGGCGAACTAGTTTGACAGTTCGACAAGCACAAATGTTGCCAGAGCTAACTCTGGCCTAAGCCAGTGATGTTTTGTCGATATAATAAAAGTAAACCACCAACCAATCCTGATGCGTGCAAATTACTGTGGACAACATTATATCGATATTTACCTATAACTATTTAATTTTCTGTGAGCCAGGCAACATTTCTGTCTGTCAAACTAGTTCGCCTAATTATGACGTTTACTTTAAATGGAGGTGTTGGCCATGTCCCGCTCTGCAAAGTTAAACGCCGTTAAGTTAAACTAAAAAACCGCCTGCTGTTAGAGTGTGACTACGAAGTCACACTCTAACAGCAGGCGTTTTTTAGTTTGACAACTAACGCGTGCAAGTCGCGGTACTGTTAATCACTAATTCGCCTTAGGGTCAACCGTACCGCTACATCGTCCTTTCAATTAGGGTCAGGCTTGTAGCTAACGGTCTAAATTCCGCGAGCTATCTCAAAACCGCTCGTACATTCTAATAAGAAAACAATCACTAAATTATATCTCCGGATGGCTGAGGTCCTTGTACATACATGGCTTAACCTGTTTGAGACTCGGCTAGGTCGTCGACGAATACAATGCTTATACCCTATCTATTTCAATCCTCTTAGTAAAAACAGTTACTGTAAACTTAGGTTTCTATGGTCCCATGCGCTCAACTTTGATCCAATCCAAACTATCCCCATATCCCAATATTCTCAGTTTGTATTTTGACGTTTGGAGATCCTTTACACCTCCAAAACATAATATTTTGACAACGAAGACTTTTTACATCTCCATTATTTTTACTATCAATTTATTTTCTATAATTTTATTTGTCTTGTTTGGACGCATAGTATGTAATGGGTCTCTTACATCTATATAAATGTAGTTTAAAGTTTAATGTAATGTACTAATGAAATCTTATATTAACGCCATATTGTTGTAATACTTGAAAAATGGTCGAAAAGAGAAACTGGTGAGTATTTTCCGGTGCTTCTTTTCACCAGAAGGTTATTAGTTATTACCCGAAGCGCCAAAAGAAAAGAAGAGATGAGACATGTAAAAGAGCCCTTGAGGGCCTACTTGCAGAAATATATTTTTTTTATTTTGTCCTACGAAACAAAATAAAAAAAAATATACTTCTGCAAGTAGGCCATGCTGCGCCAATTTTTGCTATAGCCGTGTGAATCATGAGCAATCATTGAATATAAGGTGCTAATATATTAGATACCAATATTTTTAGGACTGATATTTAATTTTAGTGCTAAGCTTTCTAAGTTTATTTAGGTATGTATAAAACAATAAACAAATTATGTATGTTTTTTTGGAGAAAATTAGGGAAGTAAGTTTGTTACGTAAAGCACCCTGTTAATGAGGTAAACAATAGTCAGTGATTAAGACCTCTTTGATTATGTATGTATGTATGTCAACACTTTATTGCACATAAAATTATACAGAAACAGTACAAAGATCAACGGTTATGTACAAAGGCGAACTTATCCCTCTTCCAGCTAACCTTGATTTGATTATCTTATGGTTACTAATTTTTCAATATGAATGACTGGCCACTTAGCAGAAAACGACGTCCACTTGACAGAAAATGATCTTGTCAGTTAAATTAACAATATGATTAAGTGTGGGTAGAATTTTAATTTATTTATTTTGTTCGGGAAATGAAAACCAAAAATAACATATAAAAATATTTCTTAATTTCTATAAAAAGTTAATTGTGTTCATGTAAGTTAACACCTCTTAAAATATTGGTACCTAATTTGTTAGCTCCTTATATACATATACTGCACCATATCTATTGTTCCCTCCTCTTTGGCGGCCTTTTTATATATTGTATTTATAGGTGATTGATTGACGTCAATCATCTTCTAGTCACTGATTCTTCCGAAACGATGATGTCAATCAATCACCTATATATTCATACTATTGACATGTAAATTACTTTTGATTTTTCATTCGATTCTGTAATGTGTAAATAAGTGCAACGTTAAAGAATCACATAATTATATTTTTCAACGGCAATGGTTTTTTTCATGTTTAGACATGTATAGTTAAAGGTAACGTACAACTGTCTGCACGTCAGCGCATTATAGTAGGACCATAGTTGTGAGCACTGGTCCATTGACCGGCCCATAAAAACCTAAGTTTACGGTAGTTGATAGAGCCCTAACATGGGTCTGTTCTGTCTATGACTTTCCATTTGGTTTTTAACTGTAAGTTTGTCCCAAAAGTCTGGTGTGATACGATGAAAAACTCCTGGATTAACTTCACTTTTACCTCGCTCGGGCTCAGCTAAGTTTCTCGCCGGAGTCTGCTTAGCTGAGCTAGGTTTTAGCAAACCGGCAACTAAAACTCTCATTAGTTCGATTGACACACTCTACATAAGGACAGGTTGATCCGCTTCAACCTTCCCGCTGGTCCGATGCTCACTTTGAGCAATCAGCGTAACTTCAAGGTGGTCCGGGCCAAGCGACCTGGTTCGATCCCAGGGAACGCCACGGCCCCCACCTGGTCCGATTTTTGCAACAGCCAGTAACACTTGCAAGTTTGTGAGTTTCCAAAAAATATATAACACTGTAAGTCTACTATTTATTTATTAATTACTTTATTAAATGCTTCTCAGTTAGTCAGTTCTTTATCAACAGCTAGCAACTGAAAAGATTGCCCTCGTCATATAATTAATTACCTATTTTACGAATAATAATTATTAAAGTGTAACTAATTGTAGTGTTCAGCACTGGGAATATTATAAAATAAAATACAATTAGTATTCAGGTACACAGAGCGGTTGATTGATAACGACTGTCTGGCCTTACGGGTAGTTTGACACTGACTGAGGTTTCCCGTCAACCGACCGTATACATTTATTTATATATATATTTAACCAATCTGTAACTACACAAATTCCGTAGACACTACATCTCTTCCTTTTTTTCAAGTGTTTATTTTACAGGCAGGTATTTATAATCAGGTTTATTATCACATTAATAAATTTTGTTTTATTGTGTTATCAACTGTACATATTGATGAATACAATACCGATTCGAGCTAATTTACTACGATAATTTATGTCGAGCTAATGGGAGTTTTAGTTGTCGGTTCGCTACCCCTAGCCCAGCTAAGAAGACTCCGACAAGAAACTTAGCTGAGCCCGACCATGGTCGGAGTGAATTTAATCCAGGATATTCTAGTCCTGGGGAACATCGCGGTCCTTATGTGATGGTGTCACGAGGTCGAGGTCGCCCTCACCGGCGGGGTCTTGTATCCTGTAGACTTCATATTGTTACAACACGTGGTAATCTGGCTCTGATCCATGCGTATTGTAAGTTTTATATTTAGTAAATGTTCACGTATTTACATTTTTGTACCATCTGATACTTTGTATTTCCAATTTACATCCATGTATTTCAGGCGAAATAAAGTTTCTGAAATTAAATTGCAGTTGAATTGTTTTTATAAAATGTTAATATTCTTCCTGATTACTCTCAATATTATTCTCGTGCTTTCCTTCCTTCCTTTCCTTTAATTTTACTTATCCAATTTGTATGTCTTCATCTGGGTCATGTGGGCCATATTCATTACCTAATCTAGGTGATTTTACCTGTAATTTGCCCCGGTGGGACAATCAATTTTGGACCGACAATTAACTCCTTGGAAAAAAAGTTTCCTAATAAATTAATCACAATTACAACCATTATTCATTGAAAATCTTCCATTCTGACCCAAAAGATTATAGTGCTATAACGATATTATAAGTGCGCCATTTGAATTGACGGCTTGTAACGGCCATAAAATAAAAACATCATTCATGAGTAATTGTGTAAGGTTTTATAATAAACTGCCAAGAACCGCAACTGAATTATCTATTAACAAATTCAAGAATGTTGTAAAGCGTAAACTCATTTCCAAAGCTTATTATAGCACACAAGAAGACTACATGAATGATGAAACACCGTGGGATTAATTACAACTGGAAATAACTATATTTTAAAATAATGTATAATTAGTTGTTTTTCTGTTATTGTACTTGCCAATTGTTTTGACACTTAGAGATATATACATACATAATATCTCATATCTCATATACATCTCTAAGAAAAACGGTGTTAATTTTATTTTAGTGTGATAGCACAAATGTACCTGATTTAATCTTAATACAAAAGAGATGTATAAGGATTTTAAGTAACATACGTAATTGCGAATCGTGTAGACCTCATTTTGTTAAATTAAAAATCCTAACACTAACAAACATCCTTGTATATTCTCGAGACGTGTAAATTCGTGCGGAAGCACCCTAGTCAACAATACACTCACTCTAAAGATATTATCTATAAAGGTACTCATAGTTTACGACCAAGAAACAAACTGGTACAAGCTGCAGTCGCCAAACTCAAAATGAACTCTAACGGACCGAAATGAATTCCATGTCGATAAAAATATGAGTATAATAATTTACCGAGTACGATTTCAGCCGAAGATAAGTACACAACTTTTGTTGAAAAGCTGAAAAAACTATCTATTGTCTCAAGTTTTTTTTTTTTTTTTTACACCCTTAAAGATATAGATAGGTACGTAAAATAATATAAAATTATGATGTTTTGAAGTAAATAGTTTAAAGAAAATATGTATTAGGTATTTGTGAAGATTTTTAACTTTTTTTTTGTGTAAAGGTATATTTAAATAAGTAGATTAAGTTAATCTTTAGTATATGCTACACCCTACCAGCAGGGTCCATGTTGACCTTTATAAGTACTTGTAACATCTTGTAATACCATGTTGTGCATAAAATAAATGAAATGAAATAATTTACTTTTAAGTTATATCATGTGAGTCGCAGAATGTTTACATTTCTGTAAGATATTTTAGTAAACAGTCCCATTTTATATTTCGACGTTTGGAGGTCCTTTACACCTCCAAAACATAATATTTTGACAACGGAGACTCTTTACATCTCCATTAATATTACTATCAATATAATTTCTATTATTGTAATTGCCTTGTTTTGAGGCCAAGAGGCCTTTTACATCTCTAAAAATGTAGTTTTAAGTTTATTGTAACGTATTCATGAAATCGGATATAATAATGTCATACTTGTCATATTTAAACATTTAAAAAAAAAGTGGCGAGTTTCTTCCGGCGCTTCTTCTGACCAGAAGGTCACTACCCGAAGTAAGCGCCAAAAGAAAGAATAGAATCAGACTTCTTCTAGAATCAGATTTCTTTTTTCAAGATTAGGTTTGGTGAACCATTTGCATGACCCTTAAATAAGAGTAGGTAAGTTGTACCTTGTTGCATGTTCTTTTGTTAAGAATAGGTATGATGTACCTTTTTGTATGCATTTAGGTAAGTTGTACCTTATAGCATGCATGCTCTTTTTTTCAAGATTAGGTTTGGTGAACCATTTGCATGACCCTTAAATATGAGTAGGTAAGTTGTAACTCGTTGCATGTTCTTTTGTTAAGAATAGGTATGATGTACCTTTTTGCATGCATTCCTCATTTTTTTTTTTTTTTGTAGTAGGTTTCGTGTACCATTTTGCTCGAGCCTTTAGAGAGAGTAGGTTAGGTGTATTGTCTGACCGCCGACTCAAGAGTAAAGAAAGGGTTATCTATTATAGAAAGAGTGTAAGTGATTTCTTACGTATACAAAAGCTAACGTAATAGTTAGTACTAAGGTACAATATCAAATGACAGCGCAAAAATTGCAAATGCAATAAAAACATTGGAGGGTAGGGTTGCAACAATCGGGAATTTTCACTAGTACCAGTTCCGTTGAATCTGGTTTAGTGTTTTATGGTTGTGTTTTAATATTTTACTCACTTATTACAGTTTTGACAACCCTATGCAGGTGTGAAGATAGCTTTTGTATTTAGAACATAAAAAGCATTTTGAACTTTACTAGAAAGTGTTTAGGTCGAAATTCACTACTTCGTATTACGACTTGTCACCTTTCGAAGTAATAATGCTATTGTAACAAGTTTTATGGCTTTTTACTCCAACGGCGCCGGACAGACTACACCTTGTTACATATCTCAGACTTAGACATGATATACCTTTCATTCACCCTTTTGTATGTGTAAACATACGCAGCAACCATTTCTATGAAGCTGGTAGTTAGTATTTTTAATGCATATCCCCCTTTTACTGCTACAGTAAGCTCGCAACATGTAACTGTGCGTGAGTGAGTAGAAATAAACAAAGAAAATATACGTATTATTAATAATTTTCATCACGAGTTTATTTAGACATGTTTGAAGTTCTAAATGAACTAGATAGTTAATAAAGTTCTAAGGTAATAGGAAAAGTACTTGTTAAGTGTGACACTCTTTTACACGTAATAACAAACAATATTCATATTTTTAAGAAATCAACAATGAATAATCTTTCCCTTATGCTATATAAATAATGTCGGCGGTACCTAGGTTTTTATCCGTAGGTACATTAAACCGATTACATATTAATATAATAACATCGTCATTACAACCGTTATACCGGATGGGCAACGCGCATGCGACACTTCCAGTAAATGAAAGCATCCATAGATTACGTGCGCTAACCATCAGGAGGGTTTTATGCATATTTGCCACCGACGCGTACATAATAGTACAATGTATTAATTAGCGTATCAACAGCGACACCCCCAGCTGGCCATTGGTACATAATTTCCTGTTATAGCATGACCTTAGCTCTTTATAACTTTTTAATACACTTGCTCAAAAGTGGTACTTTTCGTAGCTGTAAATCGTGCGCAAAGTTGTATTTTGCGCACTAGTGCTTTTTACTTTCCAGCTAATTTTTTGAACACTAAATAACACATTTATTTGCAAAAAGTAAAGTACAAAGTAATAATAAATATATATCTTGCTTTTTCATGTTTAAATTTAATTAAATTCTGTATGTTTATTTTCAAAATACTTAATTTCTTTTGATTAGGCTGAATGGTGACAGCTGGTGCCATGATTTTGTTTCACCGACATTTTTTCGCAAATGTATTAAAAAACGTCGTTTGATACACGTGCAGAAGCGTCATTTCCACTCGTCCCAAGTATTTACCCTCGCCTAGCGGCTCGGGCCAATACACCTCGGAACTCTTGAAAAATGACATACTTTCCGCACTTGTATCAAAAAGTACTAAACCAGTTTCGTAGATGGAAGAAGGTACAATAGTTATAATCGGGGCGAAACATTCTCATTGAGATGATTTGTTCTGTAAACATTCCTGCCCAGATACTATTTAACCATATTTTTTGGTCAGAATTTATCTGTATGTCGCCAGACAGGATTAAGTGAAAATGAGTCGAAGAGATTTGTGGAGTCACGCTCCTTTTTAGGGTTCCGTAGCCAAAATGGCAAAACAAAACCCTTATAGTTTTTTTTTTTTCAACTCGGCTCTTACTCACAGGCATTTGTCATTGTTGTGCAAAATGTAGCAATGTTTATGCAAATCATTTCTGTTTTTCTCGCTGTTGTTGACTGTACTCGATAATGACCGTCATACTAAGGCTTTTGAAATGTAGGTAAATATTCATGCTTAATTAACGAAAGTTACAACAGTACAATGTTACTCGGTCTATATAGGTGAACCCTTTGACCTTGAACTTATCATTTGTTTACGTTTTAAGTAGCTACTTCAAACATTACCTACTTTTTCGTTTTTGATGCAATTATAAACGTCATGATTTGTGGTTACATTTTGAGAAATACCGTATCAACCATTGAATATCGTCAACAACAGTAGACTACACAACAATAAGATTTATTTCTGTGGTTAGCTTTAGTATCCATGGATAAAAATTGTACTTTTATTTGTGCAACCAATCAGTAACCCATAGGCCTTACCTTTTGTAACATGAAATTGTCATTTATTTACTCTCAAAATCTAAAATTCGAATTAATTCATGCATTAGAAAACAACTATAGTGTCAATTTATAATAGATGAACATTCGCCTGCGGCTTCGCCGGCGTTATTTCGTTGTTATCCTAAGGGAACTCCTTACAGGGATATAAAGTATCCTGGGTTTCACTCCAGGACTTGGTCTACTTGCATGCCGAATTTTAGCTCGAATTCATGCATTTGACACAGCGATATTTACTAACAACCTCCAAACACCTAAACATCTAAGAAACATTTCCACAAACTTTACGTCTTCACCGTGAAAATAGAACGGCAAAATTGAACATAGTCGCGTATCCCTAGGAATAGGGTGATTTGATCTAATAAAAATAAATTATTCTAAAGTCGGGTTCTGCTCCCCAAAGTTGCTAGCAAATAAATCTATAATATTTATTTCCGTGTCTTTAAATATCTTTAAATGTCGAAATCAATCATAATCTTCATTTGTTTAAAATAAGGAAATACGAGTACACACGCACGGACGACGAATTCGGGTCATTGAAATACCGCCATATTTCCTAAAATACTTCAAGAAAAGGTTGTGAGATTATTGAAGCCTGTTTTGATCCTTAATTAATGTTAGATATTATCTGCCATAATAACACTGAGAATAGTAGCAATTTCAGGTTTAGATCGATAAAAACCTATTAAAAATAATGACGTTAACGGAGTGAAATATCGCAAAAATCACCATTCTTGGATAATAATATTTTTATGATGGGTAAGCGGATATTGCTAATACAGCTAAGGTATTAAAGAGTAGTATGTTATGTAAATGAAACAAGTGTCAAATATTGAAAAAAACACCTATTTCTATTATTTAAATTACGGTGACCCGAATTCTTTGACCGCGAGTGTATTTTAGCACTTGTTGTGACACTATAAAACTAGTTGCATTATCTATCATTTACTCTTTTGTTCTTTTTTTTCCAACGATTGCTTGTGATTTCACTAGAAACATTTTATCTAAAGTAGCACATACCTACGCGTCGAGGTTTGTCGAGCAGTTTCCTTACTAAATACGAATGCATAAATCTTCTATGTAGGTACTTATCTTGAACGAATCATTAAAATGTTCGTTGTTGGAGTACGATGGTCTCCTTTTAACCTATTGGTCACTGATTTGTTTGCCATAATTTTGTGCACGCAATTTACTCACAAATTCATCCTAGTCGCCAATGTAGTGTTCAGCACTGGGAATATTATAAAATAAAATACAATTAGTATTCAGGTACACAGAGCGGTTGATTGATAACGACTGTCTGGCCTTACGGGTAGTTTGACACTGACTGAGGTTTCCCGTCAACCGACCGTATACATTTATTTATATATATATTTAACCAATCTGTAACTACACAAATTCCGTAGACACTACACTAATTAATTGTGTGTGTATTACAGCTAATTACACATGTACGTCATATTAAAACAACTGTTTTAAACAATGACAGATACAGGTAGTTACGGGTGGTTACGATAAGGGATGCACACAAATATAAACTGCTTATATACGCTTCATCTATACACGTTATTGTCATAGTGTGCGTAGGAATTTGAATCGCTTTTGTGAGTGTTCGTACCTGAAGTTTTTATGTAGTTATTTAAAGTTGGGGTACAAATTATTACTTTATTTTGCTTCATGTGTACAGAGCCCGGATAGCTCAGTCGGTAGAGCATTGGACTTTTAATCCAAGGGTCCAGGGTTCAAGTCCCTGTTCGGGCGATTATTTTGACAGTTTTATACAAAACAACACATGTCAACATTGTCGACATGTCAATTAGACAGTACCTCTTAACTTTTTTCTTTTCAAGTGACGTTTCGCGAGATATATTTTAATTTAATAAAAAAATACAGGCTTGACGTAAGTTACATTTTGTGCCGACTTTGTATTTGATGACACCATGTCCGAGGACCACCGTCCAGTAGCAAAACTTCTAAAAAAAACGTCGAAATTGAACATTTCGTACAAAATTCCTAAACATTATTGTGTTAATGCACTTTTCCGTCGATGACTCAATGTTCGAAAATCAGTACAATGTCTTATGGCCATAACGCCTAACTATAATGTAGTGTACTTCAGAGAATCGCCGTACATCTCATCCCAAATATAAATTGACAAATGAACTAGTAATAAAAATTCGTAATTAGAGCACAAGTTGTGATTCGTCAAAGTCGAAGCGACAAGCTAACTGACAAATCGCACCTAAAAAACTATAGTGACTCAAAGATTGTTTTTTATTTGAATTTAGGTCACTACAATTCTTAGGGTGCGAAATTTCAACCTCCGATTACGACCTGTTATGTTATTTATTACTACTTCACAGGTCCACGTATATTAAGGACGTGTTTGCTGCCGAATTTCTGAGTTTCACTATTGTATTGTAGGTATACGACACGCAGGTGTACACATGTACAAAGTTGTACAATATTTATCCAACTGTACCAAGAGCCCGGATAGCTCAGTCGGTAGAGCATTGGACTTTTAATCCAAGGGTCCAGGGTTCAAGACCCTGTCCGGGCGGTTATTTTAACAGTTTTGTCCAAAACAACACAAGCAACAACATAGCAACACTGTCAATGCTTGAATTAGACAGTGACAATTGATAACTTTTTTTGAGTGACGTTTTTTTTATACAACTAGGGTGGCAAACAAGCGTACGGCCTGCCTGATGGTAAGCGGTCACCACAGCCTATGGACGCTTGCAACACCAGGGGCATTACGTGCGCGTTGCCGACCCTTTAAGAACCTATTCACTCCCCTCTTGAAGAACTCCTTACTGTAGTAGCCTTCCGGGAAAACCGCCGCAGGTAGCTCATTCCACATTCGGATTGTGCGCGGTAGGAAATTTCTTTGGAACCGCACGGTGCGCGACCATTTTGGATCCAACGTGTGTGAATGAATACCCTGCCGATGGCGAGCGGTGCGGTGGTAGAAGGTGGCCGTAGGCATCATGTCGAACAATTCCTCAGAACACAGCCCATTATAAAAGCGGTACAACACACATAAGGAGGCGAAGTCTCTCCTTACACTTAAGGGTTCAATACCGCTTGTGAGTACGGGATCGTCGACTATTCGCACAGCGCGTCTTTAAACCGAGTCAAGAGGGCCAAGCTGGCATGCTGGTGCCCCAGCCCACAGATGACAGCAGTACTCCATATGGGGGCAGTACTCCAATTATACGTCTCACAAGATGTCGCATTATATTTTATTACGGGACGAGATTGGCGCCTAATTTCTGAATTACGCTACTGTATTAAATGCCGCTTTACACATTTTTTTGATAACGATTGTGACGAAATGTGCAGATGTACCTACCTACATATGCATAAAGTTGTTTAATATTTAACCAACCGTACCAAGAGCCCGGATAGCTCAGTCGGTAGAGCATTGGACTTTTAATCCAAGGGTCCAGGGTTCAAGTCCCTGTCCGGGCGATTATTTTGGTTTATCTATAACGTTAACACGGTGATAACTTATGTGACTCTACTGATAAGAAATGACTGGTTGTCATTGTCGCAAACATTCCACAAAGTAAATAATTTAAGTACCTACTTATAAAAGACAAGTAGGTAATCTTGTTTTTTTAACTCCCGACGCCAAGAGACTATAAGTTTGGCGCTTATAAATTTGTGGGTCTGCTTGGGCCATCCAAGCACTCTTACCGTTGATCAAAATTACTCCATGGATATCAAGGTGTTTATTATTCTCAATTAGTGAACTAAGTATATCAGTACAGTCAGCATCTATTTGTCTGTAACATTCAAAGCGACAGATATATCGTTACACATTCTTGTGCCTATAGCAGGGGTCACCAAATCGCGGACCGCGTTCCGGATCCGGACCTATTTAGTGCGGACCTTAAGTACCGTAAGTTACTAAGAAACGGACCGCGATGATCATTTTATTTTGAAAACCGAACCCCTGAAGAAACTAATTGGTGACCCCTGGCCTATAGTAATAAAGACGTGTCGGGCTGACAGTTAGTGACACCAAATAAGTGTCAATATTTTAAAAGAAAATCATACAATAGAAAAAGTTATCATGCAATTCTATGAGGTTGCATTTGCTAAAGGAGTTTCGATTGCCATGTGCCTGAGAGTTTTCCAAAAAAAATACCGGGGTAGCTATTTTCTCAAAATATGGACTTGTGAGTTTTTTTTGGCTCAGAATCGTTAGTACTTTCGAACCTTATACGTAAAAAAAGTGTCCCATTTTTTTTTTTCCATTATGTCACCATTTTGCTTAGTGTTTGTATGAACGTGACGTAGTGGAAAGACAAAAATCCCATACAAATTTTGGGACACTTTTTTTTACGTATAAGGTTCGAATGTACTAACGATTCTGAGCCAGAAAAACCTCAAAAGTCCATATTTTGAGAAAGTAGCTACCGCGGTATTTTTTTTGGAAAACGCTCGCCTACATATAATATGTAGGATACTCAAAAGCAAACAAGTAATACGTTCATTTCTCCATAAGTTCTACTAATTGTTATGAGACTTTGTATATTAGTTAGAAATACCCTAATCAACATGTACCTTTCAGGTTTGTCCAGAGGCTAGGGACACACTATTATATGACGCTTTGCATGTTACTCATTATGTGATGCTGCCTGTACAGTGTACATCCATCTAACTAAGGCATCTTCAGTACTACGCATATCGATACCTTTAAACTCAAAGGGCGTAAACGCCATTAGAACCTACGGCGTTTACGGCCTTTGAGTCTAAAGGTATCGATATATGGAAGGTGCACAACGAAGGTGCTGCCAACTGGTGCCGCCAATCCGAACCTTATACTCTAACATGCACCACATTAACGGGAAACGCCGTTATTATCGCGATGAACGATTAACGCTAGTACCAGCCACGACGTACTATACGTTTGACATTGACATTTATAACCAGTATGTCATTTTTTCAATCCCGATAAGTTTCCTTTACTGTCTGCTTGGTCTCTTTTGTTGATTTAGTGCTGACATCTACGAATGTAGTTCCTCCACGTTCCCTATAGCTCTCTCTTTCTCTGTATGAGGTCAACTGAGGTAATTGCGTCTATGGGAGCAAATGCGTCTTTTAAGGATTTCATTAAATCCGAACTCTTTAAAATTATTTCTACCGTAGGTAGGTACCTGCCTTTAGTATACGCTGTACTTTACAGGCAGGTACGTTAGGAATAGTACATTGTGTATCAAGGGCGGTAAGTAAAGAATTACAAACGAGTGTTTGTTACAAGGCCGAGGCGAAGCCGAGGGCTTTCATAACACGAGTTTATAATTCCTTTACCGCCCGTGGCACACACAATGTTTTTCATCACACTTGTGAGGAAATCTGATTAAAATAACCTTACTTAACCTAAATAAAATTGTAAAACTGACAGTGACATTAGTGACATATTCCATAGACAATGCGAACGTCAAGTCACGTTCGGAAACCATAGCGGTAAAGACTAAAAATGGTTTATTTTATATTTGCAAAATGATGAAATACTATATTTAAACATTTAATTAATGTCACAGAAATATGTGTTTACATGTAGGTATTTACAATAACAGTTCTCTTTAAATAAATATTTCAGTAATAAAAGTTAAAAAAGTAAGTTGGCGTTTCCTTTGAAAATGACAAATTAGAGTAAAACAGAACCAGCGTTTCAGATTTAAAAAGAAAACCATTACGCCCTAGGGCGTAATAGGTCATTTACGGCCCGCAAAACCTACGTGTAATGACACCATTTTCGAGCAAGTGTGATGAAAAAATTTTAAAGAGTTCGAATTTAATGGAATCTTTAAAAGACACATTTGCCCCCATAAACGCAATTGCCAAAGTTGACCGTACATCAGATCTGTTATTTCTGTTTTTTCATGTTTATAATCTATGCTAACGGCCTCCCATTTGATCTTGGCCTCGTTCCAAATAGAGAAAAACACCTCAACGAAACCTAAGTATAGATGCATAGCATAATCTCTTTCATATCATAGATTGCCTGAAGGGCGATAGTTAGCTACTTTACTTTTGCCATAAACATGCCGACGACTTATTTATGTCCCTTCCTAGATGCCCGCGGGACCAAATTAGTTGTCTATTAAGTCTGTAACTATGAAATTACAATATAATGTGAATTGGAATTGGTTAATGCCGGGGCAATAATTTAGTTTGAGGTATTGTAGCGAAGTACAGGTGTTATTGAATAAATTAAATTTCTTTATGTAGCTATGTAATTTTTCACAGATGTTTTAGCTTTAACATTTGTGTAAAATTTTAGGCAACTTTATTTACAATCAGCCGAAGAGAGATATGTCGTAGCTACAATTACATAGTTAAAAGTATCCAGCGTTTTTTGTATTTCATTAGTGTCCCTAGATTTTTCCGCGGAGAACTATCGAGTGACGACAACTTTTGATTAAATCATGTGCAGCCTCGATATCGTCTATAGTTTATAATAAAAGTTAACTCTGATCACCACCGCTTGCTGCTATATTTGCTGGAACACGAGTGAAAAAAACCGCCGCGGCCGAAACGCTCTGAAACCGACCCGTTACATATTTAAACTGAATTAACAGAAGTACTTATAAATAGACTCTCCTACAGTCAAACTAAGTAATTCATTTTGTAATGTATTGTACTGTCATCGTAAAAGTATACCTAAAGACGAACAAGTAGTCCAACTTCCACCGCTTAGGAGCGCACGACGCGTATTAGCACGACGCGCGATAGCACGTCTGTGTGAGTGCGATCCATACTGGAGCATTCTTAAAACTTTGCTTGTAGTGCGTTCGTACACGGCGCGCATTCAAGCGCGCGATGTACCTTTTGTGGGAAGAAAAATTACTGTTATTATACAGGGTGACTTCTTTTTCGTGATACAAGATAATTAAACCTCAATCTATCCATGATTTTGAACAACTTTTACTATGGGGTCAACTTTGTAAATTGCAAAAAAAATACAACTCTCTCATACATTTTGGTCTACCTTTTGGTGACCTTTTCTATAAAACAGTTGATTTTTTTTTTGCATTTACAAAGTCGACCCCATAGTAGAAGTTGCTCAAAATCATGGATAGATTGAGGTTTAATTATCTTGAATCACGTAAAAGAAGTCACCCTGTATGAAATTACTGTTATCACCCTATATATACGTATACGTCTCACTGCTAGCAGAAGTGGTTCACTCCGCGATTTCGCCGCGCGGCCTTGAGACCCCCGCCAGGGGGCCTTAGCCAGCGACCAGAAAGAAGACGCGTTATGCGATAGAGAGACCTGAACGTCAGTTTTGTTAGAGAGAGACTTCTGTACATAGTACTACTACTTATTTTATACCACACCTGGCCATAAAGTGGCTTTTTCCGCACGCTGCGCGTACGGAAAAAGCCGCTTTCTGGCCAAGGGTAGACATAAAATGATGTACACAACACGGGAGGTAATAAAGAACGCCCTCGATCGCATATTTACGTCCCTCGCTTGCAGCTCGGGCCGAAAACATCCGCGATCTCGGCCTTTCTTTATATTACCACCCTAGTTGTGTAATGTACTATTGTAAGCTTATGATGCTAGCTTTGTCACGCGATAAATAAATGATAAAGCACCCGTCACTCTCACACACTATTTGTCAGAACGTGACAAATGCTTTATCATTTATTTTACAAATATATACCTATAACTACTACACTTGGATTACTATAACAGCCACCAATTGCAATAAAAAGTAGAACTACACCGTAGACCGAGCGTAAAGTACACCGAGCGTTGAAAACGCCCCATAGTAAACGGGCGCCGACGGTGACATCATCTTTGAGTCTGCGATACCAAGTCTGTGTGAAAAAATAGCATTTTCTCATTTTGTGCACAAAAAAGTGCGTTTAAGCACTTAGCTAGTTGACATACATACATTTTTTCAGAGTTATTTAAGCATTCCGAAATTAACGTAAATTTTTCTTTAAGACGATTTTAAAAAAATATATAAATTTCGTAACTTTATAACTTTTATTATATTTTTTGTTTATTTATTCTGTGTTATGGTAATTTAGTATTTTCCAATCCATGTGACCAATCCATTTCCATTTTTCTTTTACCCAACTAAGAAATTGTTAGCATGGAGTTAAATTTTGACCTTTTGGTCACGTACTTTATCCATGTGACTATATTATATTGTAAAAGTCAACATTACTCCACATCCCCATTGAGTTAGCAAGTTAAAGTGGCAATGGGATAAGCTCGAGTTCGAAGAACCGATGGCCGATGCGACGACCAGGTTCTCAAATGGAGACTACGAACCGCAAGACGTAGCGTAGGTGCTAGGGGCTCCCACAAGATGGTCTGACGACCTGGGTAAGGTCGCCGGAAGTCGATGGAGGCAGAAGGCGTGCGACTGTTCGTTGTGGAAGTCTTTAGAGGAGACCTATTTTCAGCAGTGAACCGAACAAGGTTGAAATGATGATGACGAACGATGATTAATTGTGGTTTTGAACCTATTTACAACTTAGGACAACAGAGCTAAGCTTGGGAGAAAGTTACGCAAATGAGTACGGTAAATTTAACGCGCAAAAAATATTTCTCTCATTTCTAAGTGTTAAGAACGAAAGATGAATATAGGAAATGCGCGCCAGTTAGGTTTGTTCGGGAAATTAATTCAACCGCTCAACTCGCCGGTTCCCTCCTAGCTGTTATTTATCGCCGCAAAAAATAACAAAACGCTTAAAATGGCTCCTTAGGACTTTTCGCGTAGTTCACATTACGGTATCAGTACGTCAAATTCGTCTTATCTGGTTCGAGGGCACTGCTAATTCCCAAAAACTGGTTTTTGTGTATATACACCACTCTACCGAAACCAGGAGGTTTCGTTCCAAATTATGCCCATGGCCTAACACGGGTGCCTACACAAATCAACGCTTTTTTTTGAAGCTGACATACTTGCAAGTCTTACTGACTGCTGTTGCAAAAATCGGTCCAGGTGGGGGCCGTGGCGTTCCCTGTGATCGAACCAGGTCGCTTGGTCCGGACCACCTTGAGAGGGTCGGACTAGGCCCACCTAGTTCGGCCCCCAGACCGAAGCGCCTGGGATCGATCGAACCAGGTCGCTTAGCGGGCCACCTTGAAACAAATCAACGCAAGATATAGTGACAAAGAAAGAAGATTAGTTGACATTTCCCAAAAAAATGCCTATTTGTTAATTGTAAAGTCTTTTGCCAATTTTATGTTATTTCTACTTAGAATTTTTCATCCCAACAGAAAAAAAATACCCAAATGTTCTATACATTAATGAAAATTAAACTTTCCTTCGTGTTCGCGTTATACAAAGTACCTACATATATGGGAAAGCAGTAACACAATAGGAAAAAAAATGTATGTCCCATTGGCATTGTAAGAGCCCGTAATTCTAAGTAAAAATAACACAATATTGACAGAAAATTGCACATTTAAACAATTGGCAATTTTTTTTAGAATTGCTTAGAAATGAAGCAATACAAATGTCAAATGTAGAATGGTGTCCGCTTAATAAAGTAGAAATATTACTTTTATATGAAATAAACATGTTGTTTCTTCATTGGTTTTTAAAGTGGTTTTGTAAGCAGATTCGATAATTGTACCGATTATTTTTGTCGACTCAGTTTTTGGATTTTTTTCAAATTGGCGGCGCCATGGGAGATCACAGGCTCGCGACGCCTATACTGCCGTCCTAATTCAACAGGATGCATCTCAGTTTTATAGGTTTTGAGAAACAAGCAATTTTAGTTGTGGAAATGGCATGATTTTGGAGGTGTGCTAAATTTTCTTAATGACTTTTAGGAAAATTTCATAACTAAGATTTCTTTTCGGAAATGTCATATTATGATGCATTGATATATTTTGTACTAGCATTTTCCCGCGGCTTCGCCCGCGTTGTTCCCGTTATTGTCCCAAAGGAACTCTTTACCGGGATATAATGTATGCTATGTTTCAATCCAGGACTTGGTCTACTTGCATGCCAAATTTCAGCTTGATCCATCCAGTTGTTACCCCGTTATAAGGTAACAAACATCCAAACATCCAAATATCCAAACATCCAAACATCTTCACAAACTTTCGCATTTATAATATTAGTGGGATACAAGAATGCGTCCTTTTGAATTAGGACGGCAGTACAGCTCACAGAGGCACTAGTAGTGGTGGTTTACTGTTAACTAAACTGTCGACTGCGTTCGTTAAGCCCGCTTCAGTTGGGGTGAAAATATCGTTGCATCTATTAGTTTTTCAGCTAACTTAAGTTGCACAGCGTTTAAGACGTCAAGTACGCTAAAAGGATGAAAACATCTATACTATTTTGGTTGTAAGGAGTATGTCTGAACAAAAGAAGCTTTTAGTAATAAAACAACTTAAACGGATTAAATCGCGTATGTACATACGTTACGTTTAAGTTGTTTTATTACTATGAGTGATAATCGCGGAAACCGAAGACAATAAAAGAAGCTTTGTTTTTATGAAAACGAACTAAAAAAATGGATACTTTTAGCGTGGCATGTGTAGGTATTATTTGCCTAATACCTAAATCACTTAGCTTTTTGCAAGATTACGAATCATCATCATCAGCCTATTTTAGTCCACTGCTGAACCTCTCCAGGCTCTCCGATCTCTCCTGGCGGCTTATGCCTCTCCAATTGTACGCCACTTTGTATTTTTCGAAATCTGCGTTTTAGATTGTGGATTAAGTAAGTAGAAGTCCGAATGCTCGGTATTGTCCCAGTATTCGCCAGCTTGAATATTAACACGTAGGTTTTTTTTCAGGAGTCCGTGCTTCCACTTGGGGTCACTTCCTCATACTGATTGCACAGTTGGAACTTGTGACATTGTCCGATAGTGTTGTATGGGGACAGGTCATCAGCAAGAGATGCCAGCAGGGTGTCGATATTTGGCATTCGCTTGTCGAGCACTGGAACGTTCACCTTATATAAGTATTGTATAATAATGCGTTAATAAATAAAGGGTATTCCAATACCTTTAGCATGATGGTCAATTTCATACAACTCTTCGTTTCGTTAGTTTATAAAGAAAGGGAGTTGATGTTTTATAGTACATTACACAACTAGGGTGGTAAAACAAAGAAAGGCCGAGATCGCAGATGTTTGCGGCCCGAGCTGCAAGCGAGGTACGTAAATATGCGATCGAGGGCTTTCTTTATTACTTCCCGTGTTGTGTACATCATTTTATGTCTACACTTGGCCAGAAAGCGGCTTTTTCCGTACGCGTAGCGTGCGGTAAAAGCCACATTATGGCCAGGCGTGGCATAAAAATATAAGTAAGTAGGTATGATAATTTAACCATCAACTTCGTAGTTTACCTACCTGTCATATATTTTAGTATTCGACCTACTCATAAACCCCCTTGATTGCCGGCTGTATCTTACCGCTCATTATAGTACTCAACACAAGTGGCAGTAATCGTGCCAGGCGAGACCCCCATAAAGGCTTTAGTTTATAGTCCAATCAACGAAGCTGTTGACCGCGATAATAGGCCAGACGACTAAAAAAACTGTTTAGTCCGTCAGTTAGATTATTAAAAAAATATTCTACACGTATTTTTTCTTCTGTTTAACAAACAAAAAATGACGAGGATAGAGTGCCTAGAAGTTTCGAGTGACGTCACTCCTTGGTACAATTTTCACCACGGAGTGACATCACAAGCCCCCACTCCAGAAGTTTGATGATCTATAACTTTTGTCGATTTTTAATATTTTGATATACCAAACAATACGTGTCCCATATTTTTCCATAATCTATCTGACGGACTAAATAGAATTATACACCGTGGGCCCGTACAACCCGACCAACTTTAACCACGTTTTTTAATAACGTTATATCAACATAGGTCGAATTTTGTCATTTTACATTAATAGTCTTATGGAACAAAACAAATCAATAAATTCAGTCCCTCGTTATAAACATGTCCTTACTGGAGGAAAAGTTATTAAAAAGGAAAAAAAAAAGCTAAAATGGAAACGAAAAGTCAATATTTTGGCTTTGTAATTGCTTACCATCTAATACTGCGAATGTTAATTGCTGTTTAGTTAAAGGATTTTAAAAAATCAGTAAAAGTATCTTAGTCACATTTATTAGGGCTTGTTACACACTTGGGAGTTTTTATTTTAAATATTATGAATATCTCGGAAAGTAAGCGTTAATCGACTATACGTCACATATTTTTTTTTACTTCTAATAGTTGTTAGAATCTATGGTTAAAGTTGGTCGGGTTATACGGGCCCACGGTGTATATTTTTAACCCAGTCGTCATCCCTATTCTCCGTCCTCAAGATTTTGCATCTAGCATGGTGACTGCTGAAACGTCGTTTGCCGCTACAACGAGAAGCGAGCGTGGTTTGTTACACAGGCGTTAGAGCGGAGAAGATTCAGTTATAATTAGGTTTATTTGAGTGAAACTTTTATGTTTTGCTTTATATCGTAATATAATAACATTTTAAGTGGACTCTACTTAGACCTTAACTTAAGTACGTACTTTTCAATTGTTTGCCTTCGACTGCGAATTAATATAACTCTATATTAATTCGCAGTCGAAGGCAACACCTAGACTAAATGATAAAAACCTTCAATAATTGTAGTTATATACTTAACATTGTCTTGATTTTTAGACTAAATACCCTAATAAGTAACCAGACTAATACTGCAAACTATTGAAGTTGGAGCAATGATAGTTCCTACCGTCGTCGATGCAAAAAGTATTTACCGTCGGAGTCAAAATAAATAATGTAGAATCTTCGTTGATTGGAGTAATTAGGTTATTGGACTAAGGTGTTGCGGACTGCCCATGCACTTAACTTTACAATGTAACACCACATTATATGACCGAAGGCGTTATATTCTCATTATATTAACAAGAAAATCTTCGCGAGCTCGTATGTTGAAAAATAAAAAAAAATTAAAAACGGCTTTTGCACTATGAAGTTAGGGTTCAATATCCAATAAAATTGATCTAAGTATTACGATTTCGCATAAAATTATTGTTGTAGCTATTTTTATCGATGCTAAAACTACCCAATTACTTCGTGATGCAATCATCTACGTCACCAACTAAATTTACGGCGGAAGGCGATAAAGAATTTGGGTAACGATTTCTATGCCCGGATAGCTCAGTCGGTAGAGCATTGGACTTTTAATCCAAGGGTCCAGGGTTCAAGTCCCTGTTCGGGCGATTTATTTTTGTATCATTTTAATTAAGTGCTAATAATTTTTAAAAAATGTTGAGTAATGTAGGCCTATTTGCTTACGTCATTTGTAACACATATTTTTAATTGCAAAAAATATGGATAGTACAAATTTATGTATTTTGTTAGCTAAAAATATGTGGGCTGTCTGTTTACACACTTTTTGTATGAAGCAAATATTGTACACACTTGTGTTGTGCATATTATTAAGGTAGATATCTCGGTAATAATAATAAGAAGATACTAAATGATACTCTGTCTTGGACGATTATCTCTTCTTTTATACACCCGAGCGACGTGATTTTCTGTATAAAAGTAGTTTATAAAAGGTGAAGTATTTATTTTACCTCAAAAATAAGCCAACGCACGACAAGTATACTACCTAGTTGCACAACAAAATCGGGAATTGATTTAGTGATTGGACGTTATTATGCAAACGGGAACCAACCCCCACTAAAGTCATCGGCGAGATAGGATTCTATTCTCTGAAGCTAACAGTAAAAATTTCAATGACTTTTTGAGTGGGTTGGTTCCCATTTGCATAATTATGTCTAATTTTAATCGGACAGTTGCATTTTTATCCATCATGTTCGACAATGAGATTCGTTAGGTACTCTATAACGTGAATAGCAGTAGTGTATAGTAAGAATTATCTAAGGTGTCCGAATGTTCGTGAAGAGAATGACCAAACATTCGTACACCATAGATAATTCTTACTATAACAATGGGGTGGCAGAGCAAGAACATGCCACGGGCTCCCGGCCTGAGGGGGCCCGCGACCTGAGGAGCGGTTTGAAAATAGGATAGGATAACGAGGAATCTAACATTTATTGCACAATTTCGCAAAGCCCTAATCGCGATTTTGCCACGTGCCTCACAAGTAGGTTATAGGTAAATAATAGTACATTACACAACTAGGGTGGTAATACAAAGAAAGCCCGAGATCGCAGATGTTTACGGCCCGAGCTGCAAGCGAGTGACGTAAATATGCGATCGAGGGCGATGATGATGATGATGAGAGATGCGATACCTCCCGTGTTGTGTACGCGCCCGTACGCGCAGCGTGCGGAAAAAGCCACTTTATGGCCAGGTGTGGCATAAAAAACTTAACTAAAACCCTTATTGCATGTAGTAGTGTACGGAATTAACATGGAACTTATGTCCTTTTTCTAAAATGGAACATCAAACTGTCTATATATGGACTAGTTAAGTTACTACTACATACAAGGGCATTCTGGGCATTACTTAAGTTTTTTACCTAAGTATATAGTTACGCCACTGGTAAAAACGGAACAATATGTACAGTCGAGTTCATAAATATACACCGTGGGCCCGTATAACCCGACCAACTTTAACTATAGATTCTAACAACTATTAGGAGTAAAAAATGTTATATGATGTATAGTCGAAAAACGCTTACTTTCCGAGATATTCATTATTTTTTAAATGAAAACTCCCAAGTGTAACAAGCCCTAATAAAATGTGATTAAGATACTTTTACAATTTTTTTTAATCCTTTAACTAAACCGGAATTATCCATCGCAGTATTTGATGGTAAGCGACTACGAGGCCAAAAAATTGACCTTTCGTTTCCATTTTAGCTTTTTTTTTCCTTTTTAATAACTTTTCCTCCAGTAAGGACATGTTTATAACGAGGGACTGAATTTATTGATTTCTTTTGTTCCATAAGTCTATTAATGTAAAATGACAAAATTCGACCTATGTAGATATAACGTTATTTACTTGTAATACCATCAGGAATACGTGGTTAAAGCTGGTCGGGTTGTACGGGCCCACGGTATATGAGCATTCTCAAGGCTTCAATAATATTCATCCGAGCAAGCTTCTCAATAATATGTAAGCAACTGAACATTAATAAAATATCTGTACTAAGATTTTTCAAAGTTATTTAAACAAGTGGAAATATAATAAGTATCTGCACAAGGGGCGCCGCAAATCCGTGCTAAATTCCGAGTCATGGATGTTTTCTATCTATTTAAGTATGTATTTATCTATATAATAAGTACCTAAGCATATCGTCGTCTAGTACCCATAGAACAAGCATTGCTTAGTTTGGGACTAGCTCTATTTGTGAAATATTGTCCCCCGGTATTTACTATTTAATTAAATGCATTGACGACAGCCGAGCGCGTCCGAGAGGAGCCTACCGGATACCTGGCTGTATACAACAATGAACTTTAATACTTTCACTACCAACAACCCGCCCAACGGGCGCTCGTAACTTTTTCTCAGATGCCGGCCATTTTTTTTCGTACCGCATTATTGGCCTCACAAACCCACCTAGCGAGCTCTGTCGGTTTCTGGGGTAGTTTTGTCTGGTCGTGAAAGGGAACGTGCACAACGAAGGTGCTGCCAACTAGTGCCGCCAATATAAATCATATACCCTCTCATGCTGGGCCCACATTGACGAGAACGCCGTTAATAACGTTAATTTATCGCGTTGAAGGACGATTAACGTCAGTGTCACGACTTACTATATTTGACATTGACACTTACATATCATTATTGACATTGACAGCTTGATTTGACAGGGGCGATAGTTTCCTTTATTGTCCGCCCGTGTCTCTTTTGTCGTTTAGTGCTGCCACCTATAGTTCGTGCACGTTCCCTATTGACGCTTCAGAAAGTGCGTTCCGGCCCGGCCCGGTCAGTGAGAATCGTACATTAACAAATGAAACAACCAATTTAAATGTAGTTAAGTGTATTAGCAACGTTGGTACATGGGATTACTGGTTAATACTGTCGTGGAATACGTAACATGTCTGAACACCCGTCGCAACAATTACATAGTGTTCATTAAATATCATTAGTAAAAAAGAATATATCATCACCAATAAAAAACGTGCCCCCTACATTGACCTTACCCATAAAACTCTTTAAAACTATTACACCTATAAATTCAATAACTGATTAATTCAAATACTACTGATAAATAGAAAATGTGAGCATTCATACAGTTAGGATTTTTTTTACTTAATAGTAACCCCGACGCGTCGGTTTATTCCAAAAATTGAATTTTTGACAACTCGCTTTAACATATACAAAACGCTTTACTAATAATAACTACAACATTTTTCTAGTACCCAATTACCGATACACAGTAAAAAATAACTAATTAACATTACTAAAAGAAAAAAAAAGAAAACAGTAAAATAAATGTGTGGAAAATAAATGTATGGTAAAGATTTCCAAAGCTTAATTCCTTATTGAGTCTTGTTCAGTGGTTCACAAATCCTTTTCTGTGATTACTTACCAAATATAAATTGTATGAAAGATAAACTAAATCGTATTCATATAAACGTCCACAATAATTTCGTGGTAATGACTTATACTATAGGCCTTTTACAAACTGGCTTATTCAATCGATATCATACGAGTAAAAAAACGAGAGTAAAAAAGGAAAAATAAGGAAACAAAAAAAACTAAACTTAAAAAAATCATTCATTTAATTCTCTGTGAAGTGTGTATAATATAATAATTATTTTTCAATCATAATGTATCTTTATATAAGACAAATATTTTCTATTAAAATCTACGTCCAACATGACATAAGAGAAACTATCATTCACTATCAGCTACGTCGCAACGACAAACGAAGATGCACTCTTTAAATAATTTTCAATATAAAATTTTAAATAAAATATAAATAATCGAGTATTACTGTTCCAACAACTCTATATCTATGGTTGACCATAGACATTTTAATATATTTTCTTCGCGGTGTAACACTACATAGAACTCCATTAGAACCTATGCTCACGGGTATCAAGCGGAACCGTTAAATTCAATTTCAGCATAGACAATTTTCTCTATCTATGCCCAAGATAAAAAAACTATAAGGGTTCCGTTTTTGCCATTTTAGCTACGGAACCCTAAAAATCCGTAAGCATAGAGTTCTATGGGGGAAACTACGATGACCTAAAAATACTATAAACTTATAGAGATCTTCTGCAAAGTGAAAGTGATAACAAGAACTAATTCTCTACAGCTGCAAACCTAATTAAAAAAATAAAAGTGTTCTATACAACAAGCCCTACTTAGGGTGGTTTATTTCATGTATACATTATTCCATTAAAATTATAAATCATCCTCAATGATATCTACAATGGAAGCTGTCTGAGATAACCTAAAATTACATTAAGATCCGCCATAACGATGACGTCATTATGTCAAATATAGATTAGTGACGTTTTTCTAAGTAATACATTTTGATACAAGTTATAAATAAGTTAGGGCACTTTTTAAATAATATAAAATTGGACAATGCCCTTTAAAACTAAAGTTCGTCAAAATTAAAAGAAAATATCTTGTCGATTAAATATTTATCCTTATATCTAGTTACAAAGAAACTATGAAAGAGAGTCCTGAAGAAATTATTATAATTCTAGCTTCATAGAAGCAACGTTCCCGGGCAAGTGTATTTTAATGAAAAAAAAACGTTGTACATTCACTTACATTTATAATAAAAATATACAAAAACACTTACATACACGGGTACTTAAAACATATAATGCACTGGATGAGGGTAGTTTTGTACCAGTCAGTCGTGACCATCCTCGCAAGGACGTAGAAATGCATTATTGTGCAAAAATGTTATTTTTTTATAGAAAAAAGAAAAAGTTCTCACAAAAATCCCTTAACTTTATGGCCTACGATTAACTAAAATAACCCTAGTTTTATTATTAATGGAAAATAAATAGTTAAATGCTATATTTAAACTAAGACCATAGACGGAGGGAAGTCAACCGAAACAGTTTTTAAAGCATTGCTTTCGAATAAAATAGCTGTCTCATCTCATGCTCCACTTGTAATGTATACGTTAATTTTAATTAACGCCATAAGAATGGTTTTATGCAAAAGCCAATATTATATGCGTCATCACATTGTAAACTGTGACCAAACCGCGGCTCAAAAGACGTCACCACGTATACACCGCGTCAGCATGTTTTGAGCCGTGGTTTGGTCGCAGATGTAGATGGTATTTTTTCCACACGAGAATTTTAACGCTTGTATTATTTGCTCCAAAATTGCCACAACCTTTAGCCACCGGCTATTTTCATGCATTAACTATAACGTTAACATTAACAAACATGGAGCAAGAGCACGATACAGGTCACAAATGCTTCAAATGCATTTAAATTATACCCCATAACATCCAGGGATCCATGCTATTTCACTAATTGTCATTAAAATGGAGAGCCTAAGGATTCTGATTCAGGCTTGTGGCAACATTCTGATTTTTTACCAAGTTACTTTCACAATGTTTCAAATACACTATAGGCTGTTGCAAAAAAAGGTGATACCCCTACGATATGTTTTGCACCGCAGAGGAGTCATTTTTCTCTGCAACTGAGTGTTAAAGTAGTTAAAATCGCGTTTCAGATGCTTTCATTAAAATTGCATAACTTACACGCACCGAATTACAGAATGGCCTATATTTTAACAATTATACGATTCCTCTTTCTACCAATAACTTTTAGGTACTCAGTTAAAGAACCAGAATGTTTCACTACAACATCGTATTAACTAAATTCGCCAAGAGTAACAGTGTTATTGAAAATCCGAACAACGGCATGATGTCTTCATGTTAAAATATTTATAAGACAATTTTTCAGCCATAACCATACCAAGCTAACTTTTCGGTTCTCAAGCTTGGGCTTGCGTAGATTGGGAGCCACAATGTGACGCTACGAGTACGCACATTGAGCGCTACGCGGAAGCTCGGCCTTCGGCCTCGCATCCTATGCTGCCAAATACAGTTAGGCGCCTTACACAACTAGGGTGGTAATACAAAGAAAGGCCGAGATCGCAGAAATTTGCGGCCCGAGCCGCAAGCGAGGGACGTAAATACGCGATCGAGGGCTTTCTTTATTACCTCCCGTGTTGTGTACATCATTTTATGTCTACACTTGGCCAGAAAGCGGCTTTTGGAAAAAGCCACTTTATGGTCAGGTGTGGCATAAAAGTCATATTCGATCCTTGCGTGAGCTAAAGACGCTAAAATTGCTTGGACAGTTTTTCTATAACAATGAAACCTTTTGAATATATTCTTCGGTTAAAATCAGGATACTGATTCAGTTTGAAGCTTACACAATCCATACGCCTATATCGCTACGTTAAGACGGATATTTCTTAAGTATATCATAGGACAATAGACACCTATATTACAATTATTCTTAGGTCGTGGAATGGATATAAAATATTACAAAAACCTATTTATTAGTCACTATACGACTTGGATCGCGTACAAGGTCTAAAGTGGACATGATCGACTTCGGACTATCAATATCGGAATAATCGTTAAGGGTTTTAATCGAATGTTTGTAGTATAATTGAGTAGAAGTTAGTTATATTTATATAAACTGTTAGCTATGTATTTAATATTGAAATGATTATAGACTTATTTCTGTACTGGATAGTGTATAAACTAAAGCTATCAATATCCAAGAAATACCGATATTTAAAGTAGTGTGGGCAGAACCGGGAAATTTTAGTATGATAACCGGGAATTCCCGGTACTGCCATACTAAAATTTCCCGGTTCTGCACGCCCTAATTTGAAGCCCTAGTATAAATTCAACAAAAGGTATGCTGCCATTCGTTCCAATATCTGCCTTGTTTCTTTATCTTTTGTTCGGAAAAGTACCAAATCCGCCATGTTTGTTTCATCAAAATTAACTTACTTTAAACAGCTACTGACACGAATTTCAATATTAAAACCATAGCTTTATTTAATATCCGCCTTTATAACAAAACGACCTCATACGGCTCTATCGAATAGGACTTAAGTCTAGTCCCGCTGCCCTTAAAAAAACCAATACATAACAGCTACATGAAACCCTTGAGGTTACATACAACATACAATGGCACGACTATATACATGGGGAATTGACATGATCTCATTAAAAAACGGCGCTATTTTACTTAGGCCATAGTAAATAAATTAAGTGCCGAAATTAGGTATTCCAATAGCGGTATTTTATTGTATGCGCAATACCGAGATCCGATTACCGTAAACCCAGGATTCTATTGTCCAATGCACTCAACTATGGTGCAGACTTTGGAGAATGAATAATGAGCAATAATTGAATATATATTGCATCATACAACTGGGCATTTCTTCAGAAATATGTCTGCGGTCACCTCATTCATCTGGCCTTTTTTCATACTAAATGTATGGAGACAGATGAATGAGTCGCAGACATATTTCTGAAGAATAGCCCAACTATAGTTAAAAATATTATGCAACCTGTCTACACGAGAGCGTATCATAGTTTGTGCTATAGTTGTGTGCACTGGACCATAAAAAAACTCAGTTTACACTACTAAAAATACCGATATTGGTAACTAGCTGAAATCACAATAAAAAAAGCTTAATACTACCATTTTCAACCCTCGATTTGCTTCACGCAACCAAATTTTTAGGTTTAGTTTTATTTTTCGAAGTTGGAGGTTATTTTGGGTTAATTTTTTACGCTGATCAATAGAGAGACATTTGACGTCATAAGCTTAGAATATTTCTTTAAGAGCGACTAAAATATCAATACATTGATCGACCGTTCAAATTGTCATGAAACTTTCCTTAATTGCGCGCTTTCAGTAAAAAAAGAGACAGTAATATAGGCGAAACGCTACAAATACATTATTAACGCATTTAGAATAAATGCTTGTGCATAATATACCTCCAAATGTAATATAAATTACATAAACATTATGATCGTGAGAATAACTTGAACATGTGGCGAAAAAAATATTGTTAATTTCTTATTAAATGGCACTAAATTTATACTTATCGTTTACGAGTGAATACTGTTAGATATTGGCTAAAACTGAACTTTCTATAAAAGGGAGTCGATTATCGGAGAATCTTGAATAAGACGTTTTTACGCACCTTTTGGAATCATATTAGTAAGCTGATGATTTAAATCCGTCTGTTTGTCCTTCCTTTTGTCATAAGGTTTCCCCTACTTTTTTTAGCAAAATCAAAGACCCAATAACATTGAAATCGAGAAGAAACTTTCGTCACCTCATAACGGTTCATTACAATATTCTCATGTTTCTTCTCTATTACAGTTAACATACATGTTTATATGGAAAACTCGACTATCTCAGACTCATCCCACAACCCTGTATACAGGACCGCGATGGACCGGAATCGATGGCGGGAATGTATTCGTGTCAGAAAGACCAACTACGATCATCAGCCATGATGGATATGACTAAGACGACTCATTCCCTCTAGTAACTCAAAGTTGGCAGCTGGCTTGAAGTGTATCCAAAAGGACCCCTATTACCAAAGTAGAATAACTCAAAGGTAGCACACCACTATCCGACCCATACAACGCGATGTTGAAGTTTTCTAAGTCCCGGATCCATCCCGCATGTTCATATAGAACTTCCCATCAAGTCTTATCGGACTACGAACCCCACAGAACAGTAGCGATATCACAAGCCATCACGCGAGTAAAATATTCGGGTGCTTCAATTGCGGTCAATTTCCAAAACAACTTGTTTCAAAACTTTAAGTGTGTGCGCCGAGAGCATACTCCGAATGACTCCGTCCAAGTTCGTATCGTAACGTCCCTCTCGCTCTCTTATAGAGGATTTGAGTGAGCGGAACGGCAGGGTACGAACTTCAAAGGACGATCATCTCAGATACGTCAGGTCCCAGGCTAGATAAAAGCTTTAGACCAGTGGTTCCTAACCTTTACTATCATATGACCCACATTCTCATCAAGATTTGTATTATTACCCCTCCAAAAAATAGGTATTATAAATAAGCTTATAAGAAACTGCTCAAAGTAAACGCCTAAAATTCATGCGTATTACCCCTGAGAAAACTTCGTTTTACCTGGAGGGGTAATTACCTCCAGGTTCGGAACCACTGCTTTAGACTCTCTAAAAAGTTGACCGAGTTTAGTTCAAGCGGACCTTGGTTCACTCGTTCTGTCCACTCAAACGGCTAGCCCTAGCCACTGCCGGGTCGCAATGGCCTGCACACCTTGCAGGTATACTCTTTCGGTTGGCGTTGGGTACGATCCACTTAAAGGAAACAAAGCGATTGTTTGTAAACACCAAAATGACTACATTGTAAAAAGTCGTTACAACCACCTTCAAAGTTCAAATAATTATCAACTTTATCTACATGACCCATAGATTACGAATGCATTAATAGAAAAATGGCGCTGTAGCTGCCTCTGCCATAGTTCGATTCTCAGGTAGTCAGGTAAACGCCAGGGGTGTAAATTCATAATACGTCTAAAGTCACATTTCTATTAAAGAAATTTTAACTCTTTGCAATGGCCCTAGAGTTGATAATCCACTGAAATGTCCTTCTCTTTTATGACGGTACAAAACCACACAACAGTATTGTTTTCTTTAAGTAGATCGTACACAACCCCAACCTAAAGAGTATATACGGGTCACCCACGCCTCGGCGTGGCGGTATGGATGGAAGGACAGATAGAACGAGTCTCCTACCTCGACTCCCTTCGACATGCGCAAGTTACCCCACGATCTACACCGGCTAGCACTAGCGACTGCTGGGCGGCATAGACCCTGCAGGTATACGGGTCACCCACGCCTCGGCGTGGCGGTATGGATGGAAGGACAGATAGAACGAGTCTCCTACCTCGACTCCCTTCGACATGCGCAAGTTACCCCACGATCTACGCCGGCTAGCACTAGCGACTGCTGGGCGGCATAGACACTGCAGGTATACGGGTCACCCACACCTCGGCGTGGCGGTATGGATGGAAGGACAGATAGAACGAGTCTCCTACCTCGACTCCCTTCGACATGCGCAAGTTACCCCACGATCTACGCCGGCTAGCACTAGCGACTGCTGGGCGGCATAGACCCTGCAGGTATACGGGTCACCCTCGCCTCGGCGTGACGGTATGGATGGAAGGACAGATAGAACGAGTCTCCTACCTCGACTCCCTTCGACATGCGCAAGTTACCCCACGATCTACGCCGGCTAGCACTAGCGACTGCTGGGCGGCATAGACCCTGCAGGTATACGGGTCACCCACGCCTCGGCGTGGCGGTATGGATGGAAGGACAGATAGAACGAGTCTCCTACCTCGACTCCCTTCGACATGCGCAAGTTACCCCACGATCTACGCCGGCTAGCACTAGCGACTGCTGGGCGGCATAGACCCTGCAGGTATACGGGTCACCCACGCCTCGGCGTGGCGGTATGGATGGAAGGACAGATAGAACGAGTCTCCTACCTCGACTCCCTTCGACATGCGCAAGTTACCCCACGATCTACGCCGGCTAGCACTAGCGACTGCTGGGCGGCATAGACCCTGCAGGTATACGGGTCACCCACGCCTCGGCGTGGCGGTATGGATGGAAGGACAGATAGAACGAGTCTCCTACCTCGACTCCCTTCGACATGCGCAAGTTACCCCACGATCTACACCGGCTAGCACTAGCGACTGCTGGGCGGCATGGGCATGGACGCCTGCACGCCCTGCAGGTTCATCGGCCGCCCGTTGGGGTTGCCCATGCCGAGGCCGTCCTGATAGTTGTTCACGTCCATCGTTGGCGCGTCATCGTTCTGAAAATAATGTTACTTTGAATACACCAAGAACAAATTCAGACAATATAGAGCAGGGGTCTCCAAACTACGGCCCGCGAGAGCTCGCAATACCCCAAGGATGCCAGCGGCCGAGAAAAAATATTACTCAACTCCGTGGGCGACCATGTCTTGTGATCCGCGCGAGATTTTCAAAGGCGCAATGTGGCCCTTTGCTAATAAAGTTTGGAGACCCTTGATATATGTAGAGCGACCGGCACTAACAGATCGCATTAAGATGCACGTTTTTGAAATATACGTCCAAATAGGATGCAGTCGTTTTTGAGTTAATCGCGGAGACACTAAGAGATAAAAGTGTTTTTTGAGACACATGTGAACTAAAAACATTCTTTGATGCAAAATGCCGATGTTTCTGATTGACAATATGATTGTTGGGTATCTCTATTAGTAATGATTATATGTAATGAATGGCAATTAGTTAAATGTTGAGTACAATTCAAAAATGCAATTTTGACGGTACGCATTATGTACTAGCACATGGTTAAACGCATGAGTATCGCCAGCAATGGTTTATATATCCAATAAATACATACGTATTTCACAGCATATCCACAACCAAATGTAGTAAGAAAGTATGGGCTGGTCGAAAATATGAATGCCCTACATACTTTTCTTACTACAAACGCTAATTTTATACAATCTATGGCAAAGCCCCCCACCGTTACCTCTATATGCCTCTGTAAGTCATGGGGCGGTTGAGTGTGCTGCTGGCGTTGTGGGGCGAATGCGGAGAGTAGCCCCCCGACGCGGCCGCAGCGGGCGGGATTTTAGCGCGAGTTACCTCTCTATGCCTCCGTATGGTGCGGTCCTCGTAACGCGTGGCATCCGTGCTCGCTAGCTATGGGGTGGCTGAGCGAGCTGTTGGCTTTGTGGTAGGTCGCCCCCCGGCGCGGCTGGTGCTGCCGCGATGGTAGCGCGAGTTACCTTTCTATGCCTCTGTATGGTGCGGTCCTCGTAACGTGTGGCATCGTGTTGGCTGTGGGGTGGCTAAGCGTGCTGTTGGGTTTGTGGGAGGTCGCCCCCCGGCGCGGCAGGTGCTGGTGCGATGGTAGCGCGAGTTACCTCTCTATGCCTCCGTATGGTGCGGTCCTCGTAACGTGTGGCATCATGCTGGCTATGGGGTGGCTATGCGTGCTGTTGGGTTTGTGGGAGGTCGCCCCCCGGGGCGGCTGGTGCTGGCGCGATGGTAGCGCGAGTTACCTCTCTATGCCTCCGTATGGTGCGGTCCTCGTAACGTGTGGCATCATGCTGGCTATGGGGTGGCTATGCGTGCTGTTGGGTTTGTGGGAGGTCGCCCCCCGGGGCGGCTGGTGCTGGCGCGATGGTAGCGCGAGTTACCTCTCTATGCCTCCGTATGGTGCGGTCCTCGTAACGCGTGGCATCCGTGCTCGCTATGGGGTGGCTGAGCGAGCTGTTGGCTTTGTGGGAGGTCGCCCCCCGGCGCGGCTGGTGCTGCCGCGATGGTAGCGCGAGTTACCTTTCTATGCCTCCGTATGGTGCGGTCCTTCGTAACGTGTGGCATCGTGCTGGCTGTGGGGTGGCTAAGCGTGCTGTTGGGTTTGTGGGAGGTCGCCCCCCGGCGCGGCAGGTGCTGGCGCGATGGTAGCGCGAGTTACCTCTCTATGCCTCCGTATGGTGCGGTCCTCGTAGCGCGTGCCGCCGGTGCTGGCCATGGGGCGGCTGAGCGTGCTGTTGGCGTTGCTCGGCGAGTGCGGCGCTCCGCCCCCCACCGGAGTGCCTTGACCTAGCGTCATGTTAGCGTGAGTACACGGGTGGCGGAAATGAAACTGGTGTGTTACAAGATAGATTGGAAAGAAACGATTGGTGAGGCGAGATTTCGTTGTATGCTACAAGAACCAATAGCTTAACTGGAGTGGTCTCGTTCGATGAGGTTTCTAGAAATACCACCAGCTGGCAGCACGGTGGTTAAAGGTCTTTTTGTTAGCAGGTGTCAAAATCCACCAATCACACCACAATCACCAACAATTGAACACCACCTTAAATCATATGCTGACTTTTTTGTGGAAAAATTGAGTGCTAATGGGCTAGTTATTATAATCAGCCCACATCACTACGGCCCATTTATTAAAGTAGGCCTGTGCCCAGCAGTGGAACGTATACAGTCTAGTACTGAAGTAGATTTATGGAACTGGTGGTTAGTTAGTAGGTTATTACCAAAAAAACTGTGGCTAAATATTACCAAGATCCTAGACTTTAAATAATGTACATTTTGAGTTGTTTCAATCCAAACACCCCTTGTAAGACTCGCAGAATAGTTGCGTGTAATGAAATGTAAAGACAAACGATAGACAAGGCAGTTCAAGACATTTACACTGTACATAGGCATCAGTGGCGTGGCGTTGAAGAAATACTTGGGCAATCCGGAGCAGCTTTGGCTTCAATTTTCTATAAGAGCACTAGAATTAAGTGCTGAACTGCCTAATATTAGGCAAGCCGATGGGAATCGAGTTCTATGGACGCCACGCCACTGATAGGCATATCAATAAATATATACACGGTGCAGTCCTTGTTATTCATTAATTGATGCTAAGCACGTTTTGCATGTATGAAATGAAATTTACAGCATGTCAGTTATAGAACGGGTGCCTAGGCACGCATTTTATACCATTTTGTCGATAAACGTTTCATCCAATTTTAATTTCATCGACAACTTTTTTCTCCGAAATTATTAAATTATCATGATCAGGGATCGAACTTTTGGTGCTAATAAAAAGATGACGTCAAGATGCATACAGCATGATTCACTCCAGGTTTAACATTGTTTTATTGTTATCGGAATTTAGCGGTATCGTAAAAGTTATGATGATAAAAGAAAATCGTATTGTGAACATTAGATTAGGTTTCGTTTGATTAGGTTTGTGTTAAAAAGTGTTTCGGAGAAAAATGCATTCGATTAAGGGATATGTCGATGATACATTCAATGTAACTTTTTCGGCGTTTCAAGTGTAAATCCTTTACAACTTTATATGTTTGTTATATTATACATACCTTGTCTGGCCGTGGCTACAATTTTTTAATTTACATTCACAGAAATTATGCTATTTGTCAAAACTCGTATTTTATCACAAATACAACAATCCTATAGAACATAGCTAAGTAATATTCAAATTGCTGTTGTTCGTAAACAAAGTAGTTATGCTATATTTACGAGGAGATACTTAGCTATTTTCTTAAGAGTTCTTGTGCATAATTAATCAGTTTTTTTTAGTTCTCAGTCCCAGCCGGTCAAACTAATATAAGGTGTATGTACTGTAACGTACATTAGACGGTTATGCGAGTTAGACCTAACTACTAGGTACTAGTAATTTCTACTTATGGAGCATTCCATGAAAACATTAACTTTTTGTCGCTTACGCAGCGCTATGTAGGTAGTTTTATTAGGGTAGCCTAACCTAACCTACACCCTAATAAAACTTATCAGCTGCTAAGAAACATTCCAATCTTAAAGCCAAGTAATGTCTTTTCATAGCGATATTCAGCTATCTAATTTTACTGTTCAGAAGTATTTAAAAGGTAGTGTCGCTCACGGTATGTTTCCGTAGAACGCTCCTTGTACGGTCGAGTTCATCATTATCTGAGCAAAGATTGGACCAAAAACATCTGAATAAGACCCTATTGTCAGAAGCATAAGAACTAGATCAGATATTTTTGATCCGTTCTTTGCTCAGATAATGATGAACTCGACTGTACAAGCACATGGGGACTCGAAGTGTAAGTGTAAGGCCTGAGTGGGTGGCGTCCAACGGGGCGGGCAGCGTGTATGGGTTTTGTGCAGCGTGCAGTCAGGACGCTCACATACGTTTGCTTATGTTTAACATCGCTCATGCCCAAAATACCGCATTCCCAAAATACCAGGTTCTCGATTTATCAGATTTGTGTCTTACCACATTCCTGTTACACTAGAATATGATATCGTAGGTTACTCAAGGATCTATTTTGTTTTATGTATTATTTTGGGAATCTGGTATACGGAGAATCTGATATATCGAGAATCTGGTATTTTTAAAAATCTGGTATTGGTAATGCGGTATTTTGGGAATGAGCGTTAATATGCACGAGCGTCCACTCAGGCTAGGGTTGCCAGATTGAATGACCCTATAATCGGGAGAAAAAAACAATATATCGGGATTTTGAGACTTTGGTCGGGAGATGCCCCGCGCGCTCGACGCGAGCCGCTGCGTCGAGCGCTTTTCGCTGGCCGGACCACCTTGAGTGGATCGGACCAAGTTTTAAAATGAAACCGATTCGCGGGAGATTTTCTTTGTCGGGAGTCGGGAGGAGATACAAAAAATCGGGAGAACCCCGCCAAATCCCGACCATCTGGCAACCCTAACTCAGGGCGTACACGCAGTCAAGTCCCACAGGTCCCGATATGACGCTTCACTGAACTGACCTGAGGTGTTGGACGCCTGCCTTGGCTGCTGCGAGCGCGCGGGCGTGAGGAAGTCCGCCTCGCGCCATCCGTGCTTGCGGTACACCTCACGTAACTCCGCGTGCGACCACATCGTCATCAACACTTGGCCTGCGGACGATACAATACAATATAATACAAATATTCTTTATTACACACCAGAAAAAAAATAGTAGATTGTGTCACAAGGGAGCAAAATGATGTATTTACGGCGAGGGCGTATATTGAATCCTGAACGAAGCGAAAGATTATAGAATAGAATCAAGTATAATTCGGAGCGTAGTGAGGGATTCAAGTGTTAACGCCCGTGGTGAAATAGTACATTACACAACTAGGGTGGTAAAACAAAGAAAGGCCGAGATCACAGATGTTTGCGGCCCGAGCTGCAAGCGAGGGACGTAAATATGCGATCGAGGGCTTTCTTTATTGCCTCCCGTGTTGTGTACATCATTTTATGAGTACACTTGGCCAGAAAGCGGCTTTTTCCGTACGCACAGCGCAGCAAAAGCCACTTTATGGCCAGGTGTGCCATAAACATAATACAAAGGTACATCACCTGCGAACTTGAGCACGCGCGGCGTGTGCCGATGCCGCTGCTTGGTGAGGTTGAGCAGCCGCTCCACGCCGCCCGCCTCCAGCAGCGAGCGGCTGAACTCGCCGCTCTTCTTTATCACCTCGTTCAGGGTCGCCAGGACAGCCGCGATCGTGTCGTCCGACGTGCCCTGCTGTTGAATTGTAACTTCAATTAAGAAAAATCAATGAAGGTATTCAAAAATCAACAGTTGGTACCACTTTGAAAAGCGTATTTTTAACAGCAAACCCCATCTATCAACAGTGGCGTGCACTTCATAAAGACACTGCTTACCCTCTAATATCTTCCCTACTAGGGATAGGAAAGTAGAAATTAGTAGGCAAGGCAGTATCTTAAAAAACTACCTACCCTACTAAATTTCTACCTTCCTACCCTTAATGGGGTACGAATTTGAGGGTAGACAGTGTATTTTTGTCTTCATGGGAGTATGGGGTCGTCACTGTCTAACACACTACATGAGAAACTACAGAGCGCATTTAAGGGTTGCATTCATAACCCCCTAAAATATCTCAAGATGACCACGACAACTCTGCCAAGGCATAGGAAGGGTTCTAGTTAGCTAAGGGTTCGATTTATTATAAACCAGTTATACAATAAGAATATCCTTGCCTGATCATGTTGTTGGTTCCCACTGGGAAGCTTCTGCACCAGGTCCCGCATGGCGTATTTGCCGATAAGTTCCTTGTTGCGCTGATCGATGGCCAGATTGCGGAGCGCCGTGGCTACCGCGCAGACCACGCGATCCACCTCCATTCGAAGAAGTTCTACTAAAATTGGTAGACCTGGGAAATAAAATTGAAAATGTTAGGTTAAAAAACCTCCTTGGATCGCTGAGCTGGCTGGAAACTCTAGCAAAATTTCCTTACTCTTCCCTGTTTTTGGGTTACATATCGTCATTACTTTAAAAAAAGCACGTATCTGATACTGACTCCAGGTAAAAACGCAGTAAGTGTATATGAAGTTCGTATGTAACTTTGACGTTTTGAGATACGAGTTTTTTTTTAAGTAGTGACGATATGAAGTTTGTCTGGAAAACATCGCTCCATTAACCATAATATGACATATTGTCTACCTGTTTTTTGTGATCTTATTTTAGTTTATGTATCTTGTAATACTGGTGTCCAAAAAGCGTAATGTATTTTATTTTTTTTATTTTTATTTATTTATTACCAACTTACATTTACAGCACAAGCCAAACATGAAAGTATTAAATTGTATTATTTGCAAGTTCAACCATTTTTAAACGAGATTACCAGCCATGACTTCAACTTTAACTTTTTTTAGCACTGCCTAAAGAAAGGCCAGTCTTTGTCTCTTTCTTACCCTACGGCTCACATCGCGATAACGCGAAGATTCGTGTTGGTGTCTCTTTCTTTATGTATGTCAGAGAAAGAAACGTCGATACGAAACTTCGCGTTATCGCAATGTATGTAGCCGTAAGGTTACCATTATTATCAGAATTTCAAATCTGATAATAATGGTATAATTAATTGTTCAAATATCACCAAATTAAATGGAAAATGTATGTTCTCCATCACTAAATTACACTTTTGGCGTCAAACGCCAAGCGAGAAACGTTACACGCTTCATTCCCATACAAATCGACGAACTATTTCCGAACTATTTCGATATATTTCTGTGGTTAAACATATGATGTGCTTATTTGAAAGTGAACCTTATCCCTAAAACCTGAAGTCAAATTTTATACTTACCCTTTTCTTTCCTAACGGCGGCCCGTATATCGATGAAGGGTTGCCAGCAGGCGGCGAGGTTCTGCAAGGCTTCCAGCGTCTCAGGGTTGGAGCAGGTTTGTAGCAGCGCCATGTATAGTGACACCACCTAGCAGGCGTCGTGTTAGTAGTGCTTACCCTTTTCTTTCCTAACAGCGGCCCGTATGTTGATGGAGGGTTGCCAGTAGCAGGCGGCGAGGTTCTGCAAGGCTTCCAGCGTCTCAGGGTTGGAGCAGGTTTGTAGCAGCGCCATGTATAGTGACACCACCTAGCAGGCGTCGTGTTAGTAGTGCTTACCCTTTTCTTTCCTAACAGCGGCCCGTATGTTGATGGAGGGTTGCCAGTAGCAGGCGGCGAGGTTCTGCAAGGCTTCCAGCGTCTCAGGGTTGGAGCAGGTTTGTAGCAGCGCCATGTATAGTGACACCACCTAGCAGGCGTCGTGTTAGTAGTGCTTACCCTTTTCTTTCCTAACAGCGGCCCGTATGTTGATGGAGGGTTGCCAGTAGCAGGCGGCGAGGTTCTGCAAGGCTTCCAGCGTCTCAGGGTTGGAGCAGGTTTGTAGCAGCGCCATGTATAGTGACACCACCTAGCAGGCGTCGTGTTAGTAGTGCTTACCCTTTTCTTTCCTAACAGCGGCCCGTATGTTGATGGAGGGTTGCCAGTAGCAGGCGGCGAGGTTCTGCAAGGCTTCCAGCGTCTCAGGGTTGGAGCAGGTTTGTAGCAGCGCCATGTATAGTGACACCACCTAGCAGGCGTCGTGTTAGTAGTGCTTACCCTTTTCTTTCCTAACAGCGGCCCGTATGTTGATGGAGGGTTGCCAGTAGCAGGCGGCGAGGTTCTGCAAGGCTTCCAGCGTCTCAGGGTTGGAGCAGGTTTGTAGCAGCGCCATGTATAGTGACACCACCTAGCAGGCGTCGTGTTAGTAGTGCTTACCCTTTTCTTTCCTAACAGCGGCCCGTATGTTGATGGAGGGTTGCCAGTAGCAGGCGGCGAGGTTCTGCAAGGCTTCCAGCGTCTCAGGGTTGGAGCAGGTTTGTAGCAGCGCCATGTATAGTGACACCACCTAGCAGGCGTCGTGTTAGTAGTGCTTACCCTTTTCTTTCCGAACAGCGGCCCGTATGTTGATGGAGGGTTGCCAGTAGCAGGCGGCGAGGTTCTGCAAGGCTTCCAGCGTCTCAGGGTTGGAGCAGGCTTGTAGCAGCGCCATGTATAGTGACACCACCTAGCAGGCGTCGTGTTAGTAGTGCTTACCCTTTTCTTTCCTAACAGCGGCCCGTATGTTGATGGAGGGTTGCCAGTAGCAGGCGGCGAAATTCTGCAAGGCTTCCAACGTCTCTGGGTTCGAGCAGGTTTGTAGCAGCGCCATGTATAGTGGCACCACCTAGCAGGCGTCGTGTTAGTAGTACTTACCCTTTTCTTTCCTAACGGCGGCCCGTATGTCGATGGAGGGCTGCCAGTAGCAGGCGGCGAGGTTCTGCAAGGCGCCGGCGGCCGCTTCCAGCGTCTCAGGGTTCGAGCAGGTTTGCAGCAGCGCCATGTATAGTGGCACCACCTAGCAAACAGTGTTTCAGTAAAACTGCTGTAAAGCTTAGTGATTATTCTTTTTTAAATTCTTAAGTCCCAACATACTTCTTAAATAGAACATCGTCAATTTGAGTTTGGAACTTTTTTTAATGAAAGCCGGTTCCGATTTCAAAAACATAATCATACAAGAACTCTGGGACTTATTCCAGGAAATGACTTCATGTAAAATGTTTTTATTTTTAGAACAACGCGCAAGCTCTCTGTGCCCACATTCCGTTCGTCCTTCTGAAAATCGGTGGTTTGAGGGTTCATTTACGTGAGAAGAATAATTAAAAGTGCGATTTTCAAATCACCAAGGCATTTGGGTGCAAACTGTACGTTGAAGGTTTTGTCTCCGAGAGATTGCGCTACCATTTATCTTTCTCCCTAACAAACTGCGCTGAATAAATGATTACGCCTTTTTCTGTCCTCAAAATATACAAGAAATCAGTGGATCTACTGCGATTATCTTTACACTTTAAATAGTACATTACCTCAGGCGACCACAGCATCTCAGTGCCTTTGGGAACGCTGTAGCCGAGCTGCGTATTGGAGGACGTGTCTCCGAGAGGTTGCGTGTCCGGATCGCTCTTCCCCAGCGGACTGGTGGAGTTTGATGATGATGAACCTTCCTTCTTCTTTTTACTGCCGCCGAAGCAGCCTAGATTCTCTCCTGCAAAATAGTTACATATGCATAATTACATTGTTCTGATGCCTGAATATGATTAAAGATCGCAAGATTACATGTAAAAGTCTGTTGATAACTAAATCTTCTACGGTGGCATAGAAAAAAAATTGAAAACTTGTATTGCATTCAGTAGGAAGTAATCCAACTAACTATGTTATAAATTAACAACACTTTATTGATAGCACTGTCAGCGAAAGTGTTAACTTTTAGCTGATAAGATAACACGGCAAACGCCGTATCTCGTAGTAGCTACGAGCTTAGCGTCCGTGTAGCGTAGCGGGTTCCGGGTGTTGAAAGTGTTAAACGACGAAGCTAACAATCTTGCACTTCCTTTATACAAAGTGTTTTCTTTGTTTATGATGATGTTTTGAATAACTATTATAAGGCGAGCGAAGCCAGATAGCTAAATGTAGTACGCCATAATGATGTAGCATAATTTAGGCAAAGAGGAATTTCAGGGATGCTTACCTTTGGAAGCGCTAGCCTGTATCCTCGCCTGTCCTGAGGACTGCGTTGGGGGTGCTCTCGTATCATATAGGGGATCTTCGATTTCTTGACACCTGTCAATAAAAAGATAAGAAATCATTTATGTTTCTTAATGAAGTAACCGTATCATCATCATAATCATTTAAAATAGGTCTCCCCTGAAGACTACCACAATTAACGGTCGCAGACCTCCTGCCTCCATCAACTTCCTGCGACCCTGACCAGGTCGTCAGACCATCTAGTGGAGAACCGACCTAAGCTGCGTCTTCCGGTTCGTGATGTCCATTTGAGGTTCTTTACAAAAGTATCCGTAACAGATTCCTTTTTATTTTATAAGTTACCTAGCATCTACGCTGCCTTGTGTGGAAGACACCAGGATCTCAGAATGAGTGTACTGGAATACTCCTCGCACCATGATATATTTGAGCCTGTTCCACACTTTCTCTGAAGGTCGGTAGCCGACCGGGGCGACTGGGATACTCGCTATGTTGCCCTACGCAGTATAGGTAGTTTCACGAGAGTTGATGTGAATGATTACACACACAGCTACATGAAGTACCTATTGCATAAAAAGTGAATGAATGAAATGAATGAGAGTAAATAAACACAAGGCTATAGTTTAAACAAACTCTTTGTTATATCTTGCCATTCACTGTTGAACCTGCTATCGTTACGAAAAAAGAACAGTACTTTCAAAATCCCGCTGTCATTACATGACAGTGTTGTTGTGTGCGTGGCCTCAACTCTCGTGAAACTACCTATAGTTAGGAAGCGACGACAACCAACAGTCGTTGGTCGTAACTATGCCTAGAAGAGCTCTGTATCGTTATGTATCCCTCACCTGTAGGACAGGTTCCGCAGCACACAGACGCAGTTCTCGACGATCTTGGTGCCGATGGCGTTGCACTGTATGGCGGCGCGCACGGCGTGCAGCAACGCCTCGGCCAGCCCGCTCAGGCAGCGCAGGCGCCGCCGCGCGTACTCGCCGGCCGATGACGCGTTGCGGAGCACGCCTGATGCGTTCCGGAATACTGACAGAATAACAAACATTTATTGCCACACTTAACACTTACACATTATAAAGAGAAACATATACAGACAATGTTACAATAGGCTAGACGACTAAAAAAAGCTGTTAGTCAGTCAGTTAGATTATTGAGAAATATTGTACACGTATTTTTTCTTGGCGAACATTTTTGAGGAAGTCAGCATGAGGACCATCATGGGCTTCACTCTACTGGATATCCAAGAAATATTTCTAAAACGACATTGATATTGTGTCTCAAGATGCTGAACATGATATTTGGGCAGTTTTTCTGGCCCGATTTTTGCAACAGTCAGTAATGGCTTGCAAGTTTGTCAGACTTCAAAAAAAAGGGTAGTTTTTCGGTGAACTTACCCGTGGACCAGTAGGTGTCGCCAGGGTTAGTGGGGTGCCAGCCTGAATGCGGGATGATGACCTTGTTGACGATGACCTGCGCCGCGTCATCGATGATCGACTGCTTCAGGTCTTCGCACGATGACATGTTCCATATCACGCCCGTCACTAGCTCTTTCACCTGTGGGCAAAATTCATTTGTAAAAGAGAAAGAACATAAACGTTTCAGGAATATGGTGTGGGAGAGGAATGCGTGTCGTAGACATAGCTGTGAATCGGCGAGTATATATCTATAATGCATAGATTTCTTTGTTTGGTTGTTCGTAGTGAATCATGTTGACATACTAATACGTTGAACAATGTTACGTCAGTTTTCCTTGGCCGTAACTTCTCTGCCGCAGGTATAGAGGGATTTGAGGGGTTTTATCAGGTCAGTCCAGCGCAAAGTACTCTACGGACAAGCTGCGGATATTTTCCAAGGAAATACAGGGTGAAATATTATTAATCGTCCAATATTCCTAGGCATTAGGTATCAATTAAAGATGTCATTTCTGAAAAAAACATATAGGTAAAAATTTCCCCATAAAATGTGCCATCCGATAAAATAATTAGTAATGTGACGTTTACGCGTATCGACGCGTTAGTTTGTCTTGGCACTCAACGTGGGGCGGGGTGGCGATAGTTGCCGCCTCCTACGCAGTGTGCTATAGTCCGTACAAACTCTTAAGACCAAATGCTATCTTACAAACGCAAGCCAAAAACTACCATATGCTCTGACTATAAGGTAGTTTTTGGCTTGCGTTCATTTGACAGCATTTGAGCTTAAAGTTTGTACGGACTATATCGCGGTATCCACAAACGTATTTTTTTTAGATATCTTTCAGCTGCTAGTTTATATTTTAGTACTGAAAGCTGCCGACGGAAAACAACATGTATTTTCTATTTTTCGCTAAAAAAAAATCCACTGTAAAAGTTTGAACGATCAAAAAATGTCACCTATATAAGCTTAGCTCACCTCCATGTCAGTAGCGCGGCACAGCAGCGCCATGAGCGCGGGGATGCCGCCGGCGTCGCGTATGGCGCGCTTGTTCTCGTCGTTCTGTCGGCCGTACGACAGGTTGTAACTCACCTCCATGTCAGTAGCGCGGCACAGCAGCGCCATGAGCGCGGGGATGCCGCCGGCGTCGCGTATGGCGCGCTTGTTCTCGTCGTTCTGTCGGCCGTACGACAGGTTGTAACTCACCTCCATGTCAGTAGCGCGGCACAGCAGCGCCATGAGCGCGGGGATGCCGCCGGCGTCGCGTATGGCGCGCTTGTTCTCGTCGTTCTGTCGGCCGTACGACAGGTTGTAACTCACCTCCATGTCAGTAGCGCGGCACAGCAGCGCCATGAGCGCGGGGATGCCGCCGGCGTCGCGTATGGCGCGCTTGTTCTCGTCGTTCTGTCGGCCGTACGACAGGTTGTAACTCACCTCCATGTCAGTAGCGCGGCACAGCAGCGCCATGAGCGCGGGGATGCCGCCGGCGTCGCGTATGGCGCGCTTGTTCTCGTCGTTCTGTCGGCCGTACGACAGGTTGTAACTCACCTCCATGTCAGTAGCGCGGCACAGCAGCGCCATGAGCGCGGGGATGCCGCCGGCGTCGCGTATGGCGCGCTTGTTCTCGTCGTTCTGTCGGCCGTACGACAGGTTGTAACTCACCTCCATGTCAGTAGCGCGGCACAGCAGCGCCATGAGCGCGGGGATGCCGCCGGCGTCGCGTATGGCGCGCTTGTTCTCGTCGTTCTGTCGGCCGTACGACAGGTTGTAACTCACCTCCATGTCAGTAGCGCGGCACAGCAGCGCCATGAGCGCGGGGATGCCGCCGGCGTCGCGTATGGCGCGCTTGTTCTCGTCGTTCTGTCGGCCGTACGACAGGTTGTAACTCACCTCCATGTCAGTAGCGCGGCACAGCAGCGCCATGAGCGCGGGGATGCCGCCGGCGTCGCGTATGGCGCGCTTATTCTCGTCGTTCTGTCGGCCGTACGACAGGTTCCGCAGCGCGCCGCACGCGTTGCGGCACACCTCCGGGTTCTCGTGGGACACTAGCCGTACTAATGGTGGGATTCCGCCTGGAAATTAAAAAAATATATAAGGATCTGCCCGAATATCACCCCGCCAAAAAAAAAGCCCATAACCTGGAAGGTAAGTTCAAATCAAAAAAAAATCAACACGACCCGATAGGTGGCATTTACAGCCAAAGGCACGCAGAGCCATTAACCTCATGTCAATGCAACTGGCTTCCTGTGACAAAAAGCGCTTTTCGAATAGTCCCATTACTGGACAAAATCCTCCCTAGTCTTCTAGTCAGCCCGATGCAATGTGACCTGTGGCCAATCGTTGAGATATACATCCAGGTTATCCAGTCATCTCATTGAAGACCACGGCACCGTGGTCTGACTTGCGGTATCCACTCTGGGGTTGTCTAATCTCTCTTATCGTCATGTCAGCGTGCGTTGTGTGCCGTATGCAATGACGTTTCTTACACATACCAATATAAAATACTTTGTTAATTCAACCATTTCAACCCCCGACTGTATGTCTGTTTTCAGCGAATTATATGCACCAGGAAATCAATTTTAAAATACAAATGGTCACGTCGTAAAGCGTGCCATTCTGCCAAGAGTGGTGCCGACAAAGTGAGCTGCATACCTAAACTCCTAGTCTTCTGCTTGTTCGGGTGCTGGAGTTACACCGCCGCGTTGGCCTTGACCACGTTGGAGGGGGAGTTTACGAAGCCGATGACTTTTCAACAATTTTAACCCCCAACAACAATTTTAACTTGGAGGGACAGTTCAAGGTATCCAAGCCAATGTCAACTCTACACTTACACGATCTCAGGGTGGAAACGGCTAGCGACTTGGTTCGACCCCAGGGAACGCCACGGCAGGCCACCCAGTCAAACAATCGCTATGCCCAATAAGGGTCGCGAGTTTGTCAAATAAAAAAAACCTACACGATAAGGCTTACCTAAACTCCTAGTCTTCTGCTTGTTCGGGTCGTCCATATACGTGAGGTGCTGGAGGTACGCCGCCGCGTTGGCCTTGACCACGTCGGAGGGGGAGTTTAGGAAGCCGATGACTTCGGGAAGGTTCGGGTCCCGCCATTGTAGGCCGCCGCCGTCTTCGCGACCCCCCACGCTACCGTGAACTGAAAATAATACATACAATATAGTACATTACACAACTAGGGTGGTAAAACAAAGAAAGGCCGAGACCGCAGATGTTTGCGGTCCGAGCTGCAGTAATGCCGAGGGACGTAAATCTGCGATCAAGGGCTTTCTTTAATTACCTCCCGTGTTTTGTAAATCATTTTATGTCGACACTTTTTTTATGGCCAGGTGTGGCATAAATGTAATTTTATCTACACACATATCATAAACCCTCGTATAACAAAATTGTAAAGACTAGTTAATATTAATCATAGTTTAACTTTCAAATACTAGAAGATCGAAAATTCACCCTAGTTGCCGTTGTTTTCAGGCGCCTGAAACATGTTTTCAGTCCGTTTCAGGACACCCTCTATCAGATGGCGCAATAACCTGAAAACCCGTTTTCAGGACCCCTTATGGGCCTTTGAAGTACACTTCAGAATATGGCGAAATTTCTCGAAGGAGTGAGACAGCACCATTAGAAAGCGATGGCTATATTGAGAAAGTTCGAGAGGTGTGTGAAAGAGACAGAACATTCCTAGAAAGGGACAGCAATAGTCGGGAATGTTCCAATCGGGTCGAGCATCGAACAATCTAGATTGTCTAGAACACTCGCCATTCGTCGCGTACCGATTTCTTGGAATTGGACCGAACATTCGAGGTAGGATTTCTCCGGAATATTCTAGAGCAAAGGTCTCCGGATATATAAGCCGCGCAGTGTGGCCTGGTAATCAGTGTTACTACACAGCGAAACCGTGCGAATCTCGAAGCGAATTGTGAGACAAGTGAATAAGTGCGTAAGTCTTGTTAATAAGTAATTTTATAATAAAGTTTGCCTTTTTAAATAGTGTATTTTATCTATCACGTTACTTACCCCACGGACGTAACAATATCATATAAATATGTAACTGTAATGATGTGTTATCCGAATAAATACTTTCTATTCTATTCCATATCATCACGAAGCATTGATATTTTGAGACAGAAATAATGAAGAGAGTGTTCTTTAGCATAGGAGTTGGTTGTCTATTATATAATTACAGTTTCTGTTTCTAGGCATCGTATCTCATCAGAAGAGCGACATGATCGCTTGCGACTTTTTTAATAACAAAAAAAATAGTTTCTTATATTCACTTACCTAAAGCCATTCCAGCCATTTGTTTCTGTAATTCCTCTTCGTCTCCATACATTGATTGACCGCCGGCGCTTCCTAAACTTAAGCCGTTCTGTGAATCCTGTAATGTAATAATAACTACATCTTAGTGCCAACTTCAAACTCAAATATTCGCTGGGTGCGAAGTATAAGGTGGGGGGGCGATTCTCCGAGCGTTTTGACCGCGCGGTTTGACAATCATTATTGTCCGACGATTATTTACTATAACGAAAGGACAAATCGTGACAATTTAGATAAAACTAGACTTGAACTCGGGATTGTTTTTCGGGTTCATAAAAAGTTAACTCTGGGTATCGTTAATTTGAACAATATTTACTGAGACAAGAATGACGAAAATAAAACGCCGTAAAAACGCTGAATATTGGCCCGGGGGAACCACGAAACGATCACAGCGCGCGTCATGGCCAAAAAAGGACCAGCTGTCACAGCTGGTCTGCCGAAAGGTTTTTACTAGCGAAATTTACGTTTTTAGTTGGCAAAGTGCCTTGCAGCAAAAGCCACAAAACACAAAAAAAAAAGTCCGCCGTATTTGTAACCACTAGTTGGCGCTGTCATCGCGCACCCAGCGAATACCCTAAAAAGGTTTTATTATGAACAGGGACACTATCACCCAAATCACAGCAAACGACAAAAAACAGCTCTAAGGCAAACATAAAGCTCAATTTAAACTATGATCTTTTGAGATGGCTTCGATATCACGCGAATGCTCCCCAGCATGGAACTGAAATTCGGCTCTAATGCAAATGACATAAAGCTCACTTTCAGCTGGAACGTGATGAGGTGCTTTTACACGGTTAGAATAACAAACCTTATTAAAAAAGTCACTTCTAACAGCTCTAACACAGAACCATAAGGCTCACTTTAAACAGTGCTAACGCGAGGGGTTTTCATAGCATTTTGAATACTATAAAGGTAAAACCAGGCCTAATAGTATCTCCATAAAGGTCATTTTCAACCGTGTCGACGTATGATGCATTAACATCGCTTCTTTATAAACAATGGAAAAGCAACTCTAATACAATAAGGATAAGACTCACTTTGAACTGTGGCGGCTGGTGTGGCGTGGGGTCGTACGCGGTGGGATAGTGTTGGTAGCCGTACGCGTCCGCCGCGTACTCTCCCCGCGGTGACGTCACGCAGTAATGGCGCCCGATTTGCTCTAGCGACGCCGAATCGTACCTGAAATCAATTAATAATGATCGAAATAGTTACCCTATTATCATACAAAATAAATTATATTCTTTTAAATATTGTTTGCTATCTGTATTTATTAGGGTGGTCCAAAAAAACACTTTTTTTTGTTTTACTTTCTCCACAAGGCTTATTTTATTCGATTTGACTTTAAATGCCCCTCTGTAAAGTTTGAGCGAAATATAATAACAATATTCAGAGGTCGCCCAAATTCGCTACAAATTGTACTCGTATGGAATTAATTTGGGTACTTGCCGAATACCGGCTTATAAAGGTCAAATTTTAAAATTATCGCGAGTAAAATCAAGGCTGTTGCTTTACGATTCATTTGTCATTATTATTCGGCTAGGTCTCGCTGGGAACATATCGAGGGTTTCAGGCCATAGGGGCGTATAGGCAATAGTAGGACTATTGCGTATACGCCCTTTTATTTTTTATTGTAATTTATTTTGTAATTATATCCTTTTATTTTGACAATCTTTTTGTTAATTCATTTTAGTTTTAATGTTTTAATATCTAAAACACTATGTAATTTCCAATAAGAAAGAAATTAATCTAAATCTAATCTAATCTAATCCTTTGGCCTGAAACGCTCGATATCTATTTTTTATTGTTTACTCAAAAAATGTACAAATTTGGGCGACCTCTAAATATTATTGGATTTCGCTCAAATTTTGCAAAAGGGCGTTTTTAGTCTAATTAAATGAAGGGAGCCTTGTGGAGAAAAATGTTTTTTTTGACCACCCTAGTATTTATTCCCGTGGGCCATTTTTACTAACTTTATTTTTAGATTTTAGAATCATGCGTACTATCGTCTCTGATAGAAGAAAAAGTTCCAATTATTTTTTCCGAATTCGTTACTTTTCTATATACACTTGTATGGCGGAACGGAACGGAAGAGCGATATTTGTATGAAAAATTTGGGACACATTTTTCTTCTATCAGAGACGATAGTAGGCGTGATTCTGAGTAGAAATGATGTAAAATTTTTAAGATCTAAAAAAAGTTTAGTGTACAACTTTAAAAATAATGGCCCCGTAATACAACTTGTGATTTAAGGCACAAGTTTGTAGCCGACTTGAGACAGTAGCAGCAGACGGGATGTCGCGGCGACGCTCCTTTTTTTCATGTATTCCTATGTAGATGTAGAGTACGGTATTCCATACACATACAGAGAAACCAGAAGTATCGCAGCGACACGTCATCTGCTGTTGCCGTCTGCAGTAGGCTACGAACTTGGACCTTTAGGCCTAATCACTATAAAAAAAATCGATTGGAATTGTCTTTCGTTCAAAATGAGACCTTACGTACCTTTGTTGTAAGTGCAAATTGTGTTGAGGTGGCAAGGCGCCGGGCGAGGCGCTCCGTGGGGACGCGCTGCCACCGCCTTCCACGTATTCCTGTAAATAAAGGAACTGTCAAAAAATCTACTCCAGTATTATCGTTTATTAATGAACATCCGCTAGCATATCAATGCTAAAACTAAGAAATATGTACATAAAAAATCCTCTGTTGTTAAATATTGTTTATAAGCTTAATAAGCGATAGCCCTCTGTGTTTTTTATTATTCGTACACTGTGTGTAGTACCCGTACGCGTACGAAACGTAGTCGCCCCCCGTGCCGCCCGTGTGTACTTAACTTACCGTAGTAGCCCACGTGCGGACCACCACCGTACTACTATTATAATACTAGGTGCCAGAGCGTATATAACTCTAGTTGTATCATAATAGGGTTCACACTCGCCTGTCCTATGTATTGCGGCACTTGCGGCGGGGGCTCGACCATGTACGCCGGCTGCGCGGGGTACGCTGTTGCGCCGTAGTGCCCGTACGTGCCATAGTGGCCCCCCGTGGCGCCGTACGTACCGCCTCCGGACACGGATACTGAATCCATCACCTGTAAAGAATAAAGATCGTGTGATTAGTTAGAGAATAGTATTCTAAAAAAAACAAAGGTTAGTAGTCCTAATTTAAAGGAGAAAAGAAACGGGACTTATAAACAACAGAAGGTCAAATACGATAAGACGCCTATTACGACACGACCCTTTCCTCAAAACTAATATAGAAAGAAAGATAGACAGATATATATTATACATATGTCGATTTGTGTAAGATTGTCTCCACAATATTTATTTATTTAGATTGAGGTGTTGCAATACCAGTGGAAGACTAAGATGGAAGTACAACAACAGATAAAGCTGAATGTAAATGTCGTTTCGTACCAGGAGGCGAGGTATTGAGGCTTAGCTTACAAGGAAAGGTACCCAGAAAAAAAAACTCAAGCAAGTAATTAACTAGAACCTTGCTTGAATTTTTTTTCTGTAGAAGTTGTAGGGTTTAGTTAGTTAGGGTTTACTTTGGAGGTCAGTTTGTCCCAATAGGTTGAGATTGGGCAGCTAAAAAAAAATACGTGTCTATTATTTTAGACTACTCTCTAACATATATCAAAATAAATCAGGTCGGAGCCGGACAGTTGGGTACCTTTCCTTGTTAGTTATTTCAATTCTGCGCCAATGTGGGTTTCTAGAAATATTCATTCCACCAGCTGACATCAGCAGCAGTGGTCTCACCAGTAGATGTCAAAATCTTGTGGTGTGATTGGTGGATTTTGAGACGTGCTGTCCTTTCGACACCGTGCTGCCAGCTGGTGGAATTACTATTTCTAGAAACCCTCATTGGCGCAAAATAGGAATAACTGGCGATTGCTCCACCGACATAGAATAGCTCTTAAATGAAAGTTTCGAAAAACCATGTAATGTATCACGTTGCGCTGTCTGCCAGGCTGCCAAGTGTCGTTAGATACTCATGTGTGGATACTTCTGCGAGGGCGCCATGGTGAGGTGCCCCGTGTGGTTGTAGTGGGCGCCCGGGGACAAGACGTACAGCCCGTAGTCCGGGTCGATGCCCGCGCCGTCGCCGACCATTATTGTCGGATACTCACGTGTGGATACTTCTGCGAGGGCGCCATGGTGAGGTGCCCCATATGGTTGTAGTGGGCGCCCGGGGACGAGACGTACTGCCCGTAGTCCGGGTCGACCCCCGCGCCGACGCCCGGGTACTCGCCGGCCTGAAGGGCACAATAACAAAGATAATACGCTACAATACAATAAACTAAAATAGAACATTGAGGCTGATATCAAGGCCGATACAAGGCCAGCCCCGATATTCATGCCATTTATTCATATTATTTGGTATGTCAATACGTGTAACGTATCGTTCGTTGTTTTATTGGTTGTAACGTGGCCCGGTTTCATGAGGTTCGAGGTGATTATTAAAAAAAATATTCCGGCAATCTTTACTAAACTGTTTTTTTTTAATTTGTTAAAAATCAATGTCAGTTTTGAAAAAATCTGTGTTACAATCATGGAAGGTAAGTCCTCAATAAAGCTTATATTATGTAGGAAAGAAGTTAAAATTATATCAGCCTTCGAATGCACTAAAACTGATATCCACTCGGTAAAATTACCTAAAACAGCAAATTTTCCATTTCAAGTATTTCTAAACGCGATAACAACTCACATAACATCTACACTTAAAACTAAACGTAAATGACACTTAGTTTAGAGTCATTTCGCTCATTAGACGAAGAGAAAGTCGTGAGAGCAATCAAGCTGGTCCGTCTAAATTAAAATGCACTAAGTATGCATGAGCATCATACATATTTACTACATCTTTCTTTGGGAGTATAATTGTGGTGATGTTGCGAAAAGAAAGCTAGTAAACATAGTTGATGTAACTACTCATTATGAGAGCGAATGCAAGATTATTGCGAAATTTAATGACGGCTGTCAAATGAGCACAGAATTGCTTATTTTGGATGTGCATAATTGATAATTGTTTTCGGAAGTATTTGAGATTTGGACGTAACTCATTACGTCGTCAGTTTGCAGACATTTGAGCACGTGTGTTGATTATCAAGCTGCAGTTGTAGCACTGTGACGCGCGACTCTTTGTCGTGCGACAAATATTGTCTATCTCTTTCCATTCTGTACAGTGTGATAGTGACAGGTCATGCTCTGTCGCGCAACAAGCGAAGTTGCTGCCAGTTGTGCTAGCTCGGCTGGATCGGCAGGGGAGCACAGGACAAATCTAGCAATGAATTGACAGTAGTCATAAGATACTCATTCATTCGGATTTGTATGTATGTAAACACTTTATTGTACAAAATAAGACAAAGTACAGTACAGGGTTGTAATATGTACGAGATTTGCTCTCTGAATTGCTCACTTAGACTTCTGTGTTTCATATATTTCATTTTACAGATATAAATAAGATACAGATAAATTTAATAGAAATGAAGACACACCTAGGTGCACTATCGAATTACGTTATTAAGTATCAGGGAATGTCAAAAACAAGATGGCGGGTGTTTTAGAGATCGCCTTACGTTCAGAAACGTAATACAAAAGTAAACAAAAGAAGCAGCTAATTTCGAGAGTCGAGACCTTTTTCGTCTTGTCTTTTTCTCACTAAAGCCAAATAAAGGAGTAAGATACATCAACATCAGTTTCAAGCGTCGTTTTTCTAATTAGTTTACCGTAAAAGGCACGGGGAAAACAGTTGCATAATTTAGAGCTGTTGTAATTAGTTAGCCGCTTAGTAATAACGCCTAGTGACTGCAATACGGCCACATCTCAAAAAAACTCAGTTTGATAAATGCCAAGTTTACTCCTTATTGGGAATTACAGTACGTTTCAATCCAAGACTTGGACTACCTACTTGTATGTTATATTTCATATAATTCCGTTGAATCATTAGGTACCACGTTATTTAGTAACAAAGATCTGTACTCTGCACGTGCCAATGGTATTGTGCCACAGATACAAAACATTACTTTGATTGGCTGAACGACCCGAGTCACGTGGTTTTATTTGTTTACCTTTTTTTAAGTACCTACCTAAAGGTACAGAGTATACATCCAAACCGTTAAACATCTTCACGAACTTTAACAATTTATAATTTAGTAGGATAACGACATATGAATATGCCCAACGAAGGTTAATTTTGAAGTTAGCTGTCACTACATCTAGCTTGAAATACCAACAAGTCTGTGTGTCTAGTCGATGGTGCCATAGTGAATTCCACCCCTGAAAGGAGGCTGGGGCTGTCATAGAATCCAAAGGCTATAAAAGGGGGAAATAAAATAGTTATGACCCAAGGAAAGGTTTCACTTAATGGAATGACGTTGACATCTTGGTCGATACGAGATTGGATTGCATCGTCTGCAGTCTTATAGAACTTGATTACATACAAGTGAATAATTAGTTTCTCTGAAGAAAAAAGGCAAAGAAGCTATAAAGTTTTAAAAATAGATGCCCATTCAATTGTATAAAGTGAATTTGTAACATTAGTAATCGTTTTCACTGACATTGATTTACTTACTGTGTAATGAACAACTTTGTGTGCTGCCGCATCTCCAGTCATTTTTCTATCGGTAATTTGATGGTAAAAGTGTATGTGAAGTTCCCAATCTGCAGTGGACTAGCGTGGGGACTACAGCCCATTCACTAGTAGGCCTGTGCCCAGCAGCAGTGGCACGTATATGTACTTATGTATAGGCAGATGATGAATTTGCTGGTGCAAAGTGTGCGATCTGCAATCTTTTATACCCCCATCATACACTTCGCACATAGGCAAAAGGTGGAAGCCCACACTCCACGCCTCTGTGGACAAGGGTCACATACCTGCATGGCGAGGTGATGCTGATGAGCTAGAGCGGCGGACAGCTCCGCGTCCTCCGTGGACGCGTCCGAGCGCGACACGGGACTGTGCTGCGGACCGTACGCGCCCTCCACCGGTCCGTTCCTGCAACAAGAGAACAGCTCTTTAACATCACTTTTCTTTCTTTCTTTTAATGAATCTACTGTGTACTGTTGGGCAAGGCCTACCTCCCTTCCTCCATTGCTCTCGGTTTTAAGCTTCGTCTGGCCCGCCCTTCAGAAATTAGTCCAAGTCATCTCTCGATCACGGTCTACCGCATCTCCGTTTTGAGTTACTTGTTAATATTACTATTCGGATAAATTCTGGTGATTATCTGAATCTCGCTACAAAGTACTACAGGCAAGACATTCTCTGGATATATGCGATCGAACCAGACGAGAAGTATCATATTGGGCCAAATTGAAGGCAAGCGCGCCAGATACGAGTAGATGAATAATGTTTTTTCCCTGCAGAGGGCAACTTCATGTTTTATGAGATTCAGTCCCATTGACGAACCAGACCTTACGGTCTTACTTACGCGAATCAAAGGTTGTTATCAGTTTTCTCTCAACCAGACCGTCCTAAAGTTTAAATGAACAGATTTCTCTCAACACTCAAGTTTCACATTTCAACTTATTACACAACGTCATAATAGCAAATTCGCAAACAATACCGCCCTCTTCGCGCGTATATTTAAGCATCACCCTTTATTACGTCAAAATAGCAATTTGAGCAGTTCCCAAATTAACACACGTTCAATTAATATCAATTATGTACGTAATTTAAACGCTAAATTGAGTCGTTTAACGAGCCTGTTCGAGCCGTGGTCGCTGTGTGACAACGGCTATCAATTTAAAAATAATGTCGATCAATAAACAGTGCAGTGATTCAATGGTTACCGATTATGGTTTACAATATTGACAATTTATGGTAAGTGGCGATTATGGGGAACTACTTCCGTAGGGTTTGGAAAGATTTAATCCTCTAAAGGTATTGACGATTATATTATATATTCGTGGACTTCATATCTATAAGAGTCAGATTTTTTTACTGAACGTTTAAAGCGTCTTAATCAAAATGAGAGGTCTATGAAGTCAAGCCGACTCGACTGAATATAATTTTATATGGAAAGAAAACTTACGAGACAAACTTTTATTTTATAATCGCAAACTGGTTTTCAAAACCAATGAAATGAACCCAAATATCGATATGGGTTCGGGCAATATAAGATTGGCAGCTAATATATCTCAGAAGTATCTCGCAACTTCCCAAGGGTAATTCAGAAGGAAAAAATGTAATTGAGCTTGATATTACATGGCTTGTAGTCTGTAATGATCGTCGTATTCAGTTAGTTCGGGCTTTATAGAGTATATATAAATAAATAAATATTGGGGGACAATCTTACACAAATCGACCTAGTCCCAAACTAAGCATGCTCGTACTATGGGTACTAGGACAACGATATAGTTACATACTTAAATAGATAGAAAACATCCATGACTCAGGAACAAATACTCGTGCTTATCACACAAATATTTGCCCTTACCAGGATTAGAACCCGGGACGTCTAGCTTCGTAGGCGGTATCAATCCCACTAAACTAAGCTAAGCGTGTCTCTTTAAGGAAGGAATCAGTTATAGAGCTGGTATATATTTTAAGTGGTTAACTATTGCAACTCTGAAACTATTTTCCCGCGATGATCCAGATTTGTGCAAACCTAACCTACAAGTTATGTATTTAAGCAATCATTTACATAATCCTGAAATTTCAACGGTTGCAGAGACGCTGTTCTGTCTCGTAAAATCTGGATTACAAACAAATGAGAAAAGAATTTTTAAAATTTCGATAAGTTCTTGTTTTAAATCAATCAAACTTACCACAGGAATGGATGGAAATGGAGAAACAGACTTACGAAGTACAAACGAAGCAAGTTAAATAAAAGCTAGTAATAAAGAGATTATTCCAGACTACAGATCTCATCTGCATTGTCCAACCACATTTTTGAATAATAGCCAATATAAAAACGTCAACTCTGTTAACAAACCCGTAACCGAATCGTCCAAAAAAAACCCTGTAAATTAATCGAAAACTGGAACACGTAAACGGACGACAAATACATTGCGAGCTCGCATATCATACGGCCACGTTGCTGCAAAATTCAATCCTATTTCATACAACCGATGATTCAATTTAGAATTAACGAAAAACGCGATAGGAGTTTCCGAGGGTCACCATTCGACATTCGGGGGAACAAAACACTAATAACAATGGCGAACACGTGACCCCAAGCCGAGACCTAACCTAATTTAAATGAAATTGCAATACACGCCAGAGGTCACCTATATTTCACGTGGCGTTTCCGCTTTTTGCACGATTCGTACCGGACAAAACCGTTTACAGCGACATTGGAGATCTCCATTAGGATATTTCAGCTAAAAATACAAAATGTGACGCTAAATCGATTGGATTCTTTTTATGGAAGAGTACTGTGCCGTATTGATTTGTCAGGACGGAATCCGAAACGTGAAAAGGTTTCCAATCGCGGCTTGAAAGAGCATTTCTTTAAGCCATGAGTTTCACCAGACTGTCCTGCTTTTAAAGTTATACTGACAGGTTTAGAAAAATACTAGTTTGCGTGATCTCGGTACCATTGGTAAGCTGAATATCAGTTTTCTTCATATAAAAATCCCTTTATCACGGACTTTTTCTGTCTTGAAATGGTTTGTTTCATCTGCTAGGGTCATAACTCTTTTTATTGAATAGAAATTTAGGTTCATAACTTTTATTGAATAAAAAGAATTATGAATCCAATTATTTGGTAGTAATATTTTACTAGTTACTCCTTATTTTCCCGAGAATTCTACGGAGACTGTTATGTATGCTTTACAGAGTTCCTATTATATTGCCGCAATAGCTAACAGTTTCTATCTCCATGAAACTTGTTAGCGTCTTCATCTGCAGTGCTGAATGTGCCAGTATTGTTTCACACACAAACTTTAGACTCGCGAAGTCAAGAAGAGCGGGTAAATGGGTTCTACAATCATAATATGCCATGTTTTGTTTTCAAGTTTTCTGCGCTTGTGGGAGTTGTTCTAAAATTCCCTTGAGCGGCAAGAAGCCTTAGAGTTTTGCTTTTGTTACACTACGTTACGTATACTTTGAAAAAGAAGCACTAACAATGTCAAAGCTTTTTGGTTCTTTTCAGTAATTTCACTATAATAACAATGCGACAATTAAAAGTAGCGAAAGTTAAATATTTACGGTTTGAGGCGGGACCGGCGGGGATGCCTTAATTGAATTCCGTTTGTAATTTATTGGCCAAAATAAAGCGAACTCGCTGGCAGGTAGGCTACTCCATGTTTGATACAATTCGAATAACTTGGGACTTAGCAAAAGTTTGCGGAAATTCAGTTCAAATCCGTTCAAACTTCAGAGATTTAATTTATTTGAGAGCATTGACATACTCGCATAGGTAGATAAAGTTGATGTTGTAATCCTTGACATTTGGGAGAGTTTAAAATCAAAACTTGAAACTTCGAGGACGCATTGCAAGCTCCAATTCTCAGAGCTAGATTTTAGAATCTAACTCTATCTCTGGGTATGGGTTCTTCAACATAGAACTCTTCCGCTCAATGGTTTCAGACTATAACAAGTCTCCATAGTGATTAACCTGGAACTTAACGACGAGTACCTAATCAGAAAATCAAGAACTCAAGAACTCACGAATTCAGTTTTGTTTTTCTCGTGACTATCATCACAATCTTAAGCTTATATCCCGAAATGGAATAAACTTTCACATTTAACTTTCTTTCGTGGGATTCGTTAACTTTGGCCCTCAGGTAGGTACGATCTACCTATGTCTAAATATGTGTATAATACACAGCAATATATCGATCAATTTTTTTCACCTAGGTATTTCGTCGGTACTATTTGGGTACTATTTATTGGCTACATCAGATTCTGAATATCTTTACGGTATACGCTATCTTGACGGACACATAGAAGGCAATAGTTCGTCGATTTGAATGGGAACCAAGCGTGTAACGTTTTGCGTTTGACGTCAAGAATGTAATTTTGTAATGGAAAACATACATTTTCCATTTCATTTGGTGGCATTTGAACAATCAATTATACTTTTATCATCAGATTTCTTAAATCTGATAATAATGTTGATGGCAAGCAAAGGCCCCCGTCTCTTCTTTTTAGCACGCGAGGTACATACACTCTTTCCTTCTATATCTATTTCGATATATATCTATGGTACAATAATTCGTTATGCACGTACTCATGATACACGTACAAAAGCTTATGAAATAATATCTTTGTTGCTCCTTTTTTTGGCATAACTCGCTTGCAGGATTAATCCGAAAATATAATACAGAGGGGGAAACTTTGTTTTTACTGTGGCATTTTTACACGAACGCCACTAAACCGATTAAGCAGAGGTATAACAAAGTTTCGGGCCGGGAAAATGGAAACAAAGTTATGCATTGCGAATGTTAAAAGAATTCGTTTATTGCGAAATAAGCCACAAATCTCAATCTTTATTTACATCAATTGATCGGGTCTGGAAACTTCTACGCTTAGGGTAAAATGCGTACCGGTAGAGAGGACTTATTTGAGAAAAAGAAAAATCGAAACAATCGAATTTGTTTATTTCAGGGCTGATTGAAAATTGTTGTTATATAAAACAATACATAATCCCTGGATTTTGTGCCTTTTTTGAAGCTGGAGAAGCGGATTTTGGGCAAGTCAAAAGCCTATTGCCAATTATCTAATGTCACAAAGTGGGTAATCTATGCCTATACATACAATATAACATTGTGTACAATAAGCGTGTTCACGAATGTTACGGTTTTTTTTACCTTACTCAACAAGTATTCTTTATTTTATCGCCATACCTTTGTGCCACCCTCTAGTTTAATTTAAACTGTGTGCAGAGAAACGTTGTGATGACCTGAAGTAAGACAGACACTAGACTAGGCCTTTGCACTCTAAATTCAACTTTACTCGGCGAAATGTGGGTCACTTTGAGTGGTTACCATTACCTGTAACCGCAGACGCCATATTTATTTAGAACTTGCATTCGCCCGAGGTTTCCGTCGAGTGGATTCAAAAGTATCTTTCAATCTTCCTTGGCTAGCGATTGAAGAATGCGTAGAAAGCAGTTCTACGATCATTGATAAATCCAATATCGCCGGGGATAGTGCAATACTGCGTAAGTAACATTTATGTACAGGTCGATTCACAAAAGCTGGCACGAATGGATTGAACGAAAGTAATGTCACTTGTTGAGTGACGTTCTTATACGGGAGGATCCAAAAATGTTGTAAACAAGTACATAACACTTCTTCATTTCATTATGAAAGAAAAAAAATAAAAATACATATAATCTGCACATTATTAAGACTAAGCAGGTAAAAGATATGACAGAAAGGTAAAATTGACGGGTCTTTACTAATATTTTACTATTATGGAGTTTTTATTTAATTTATAGCCTGTTTTCACAGTGACGCCGACATCTACGAAATCATGGCAAATAATTATATGCGAAACTCATACGTAATTTAGATGTTTCGATGCAATTTCCACGTTTGACGGCATCAGTGTGCAAAATAAAAGTATGTCCATTAATAGATTGTGCATCATGGCATATGTTACTATTGCCTCAACAAAGTCTGATGCATATAAGTTAAATCACAAATGACAATGACAGCTTATCTTCAAATGAGCGTATCTTTCAGTTAATTCTTGTCAGTTATGTCATTCTTAGCACTGAGAGCAGTGCTCTGGTATTCTGCTCCAAATGTCTTTATTAAGAGCAATTTGTGAGCAGTCATTACCGAAGTGTTCGCATCGCTAAATATAGCGCTTTATAATCGTACTAATGGATTTTAAGAGAGCAGCGAATTTCACTCGCGCTGTGTTTTTTTACTCTCATCGCTCGGTACGTCTGTAGTGAGAGAGGGTGCTCTTATTTATTTCTGTTGCTAAACAGCATTGCATTGTGTTCCAGGTTTAATAGTCATCTTGAAATGTATCCCAGCTAGCGATGGTTTGTCGATATGGATGGAGACTTTCCCGGTTAGAACAAGATGGCTGCGTCCTGCCATGCCAACGGCCAATGGAAACGCGCGTGTGTAACGCAGCGCAATGTGCGCGCATTCTGATTGGCTGTTACATGAGAGCTCGCGAGACATGACGTTACTGTCTTGCTTAATACAAATATAACTGAATAGTACCGAAATATGAAATAGAAGTCAGCTGTTAGCGAATTCACTCTGGCCTCTGAAGACATGAATGACTTAACCAACACGGTACTCCTATTTAAACACCTCCTATTGTCTTAAGGTAGTATTAACCAATTGAATCAAGCAACTTTGCGGGTACAGAATGTCAGAGGAAGTTAAACTTACCCGGGTAACTGTTAAGTAACAAGTTGCCGACTAAAACGACATAACGTACCGCACGACAATCGTTCCCATGATTGAGTTTTCTATGGAGCGTGTAGCCAACTTAATGACCGAGTTAATCTAGCCATTATACGCTTGATTATAAGGTTGGCTTTGGTCTGGATGTGAATTTAAAGGGCAACGGAGCGATAGTTTGATGATATTTAACGCAGTATCCAATATTAATTGAATTTTTTCTACGCCTGTTTAACTGCGTGTTTCCAGAAATATTTAAAAGTACAGTTAAATATAAATGGTGTAACTTTACAGGAATCTAATAAACTAGTCCAATTCATACTAGTTTGTGAAATTTCATTTTTGAGAGAACCATTTACCTAGATCATAGCAGGCCGTATACGACGCGCAAGGAAATACTATACACTCACGGAGCAATATACAATATACATTCATTGTCCGTGAGTGTATATAAGAAATACCTTGTAAAAATTGGGCCATAATACGACACGAATAGAACGCCATAGTACGTTTCGAACAGTTCAAGCGGCAAGTAGTTGAAGTACCCTAGGGTCCGAACTTTACTGAAATACATCAGAAGGCGTATTTTCGTTAGATTTTAATTTTAAACCCCGTGCCGTGGCCTCATTAACCGCATCGCCGGACCCCCGTTAATTGTCCACTTGCACATATGTAATGAGCCGACGTAATAATACGCGATAAGAGGCGAGGACGGGATCAACCGACCGTTTAAAGCCGGGTATAAAACCATGAATGGCTAGCTACAGTTCGGCTAACTTTGCACCTTGTTTACAAGCGACACCATACTAGGTGCATACAATAGCTGAACTGGGTAATACGAGTAGTACGATTATAACTTTTATACCACACCTGGCCATAAAGTGGCTTTTTCCGCACGCTGCGCGTACGGAAAAAGCTGCTTTCTGGCCAAGTGTCGACATAAAATGATGTACACAATATGGGAGGTAATAAAGAAAGCCCTCGACCGCATATTTACGTCCCTCGCTTGCAGCTCGGGCCGCAAACTTCTGCGATCTCGGCCTTTCTTTGTATTACCACCCTAGTTGTGTAATGTACTATTTATCAACTGTCAAAACGATTATACGTGCTTAGGCAATTGTTACGTATGCATATTAAAAGCACTCACACATGCATTTTGTGTGTTTGTTCGGTTCGTGCATGCTACTCACCAGTAGCGTGGTGTCCAAAGAACTCGATTCCTACCGGCTTGCCTAATATCAGGCATTTGAGCACCTTATTCTACAAAATTTACGCCTAATCTGCACCGGCTTGCCCAAGGATATTATTTAAGCCACGCCATTGTTACTCACACTATGTAAACCAAGCGTTCACCTGCTCCCAACTAACATTGTGTAAACGCATCTTTACGTCAAGAAAGGAGAAGATTTATATGAAATTGTAAAATTCAAAGGTCAAACAGCATTCTTTGCTGAATCTTTCTGTTTTCCTGGTTTCTTATATCGTCAAAAGTTAAAGATAAGTGTTTACCAAGTAAGTATTCTGGGAAGATACACTTTTAGTTTATGTAAAATCATGTATTTTGAATTCTGACTACATACTGGTAAATAGTACAGTACACAACTAGGGTGGTAATACAAAGAAAGGCCGAGATCGCAGATGTTTGCGGTCCGAGCTGCAAGCGAGGGACGTAAATATGTGATCAAGGGCTTTCTTTATTACCTCCCGTGTTGTGTACATCATTTTATGTCTACACTTGGCCAGAAAGCGGATTTTTCCGTAGGCGCAGCGTGCGGAAAAAGCCACTTTATGACCAGGTGCGGCATAAAAGTATTTTGACATGTGTTAAAGTTCTCTTGTCTGGGCCCTTGGGTTGTGTTCCAATAATATTTTTAAGAAAAGCTTCACTGCTTAGATATAATATTAATCGCGAAAATACCCAGACAAACCTCCATTTCCCTTCATACCTTTCAATAGGAAAAGGGATACAATACTTTAATATGTACAAATAATGTATAGAATGTATTATCTGGTATCATAATAGGAGCCAAGTTAACTGGGAGGTGAATAAGGGACAATGGCGCCGTCGGATGACAAATCGATTTTGTATCAGGCCGGTTATCTTATCGAGGATGTGCATTTTGTGAAATCTTTTCAATCAGACTTTTGCAATTGACATGATTAACGTGAAAGGTGTAGTTATTATTGTTCGAAAAAAGGTAGTTAAATGTTTAAAATTGTCGGTGGGAACCTATATCTGTCCAGTCTAACAAGTTTAGTAAGTAAAACTCAAGAGTAAGACTATGGGCGCAGTATAATAGCAATATTTTTTTTTCCTACAAAAGGTCCATCGCGCGCTTGAATGTGTGCGCGCCGTGTACGAACGCACTACAAGCAAATAAATAAAAATGCTCCAGTATGGATCGCACTCTGTGTGAATACGTGTCGCGCACTCCTAAATGGCCGAAGTTGGACTACTTGTTTTTTTTTGCATCACGTAGCTTTATTATCTGTCTTTTAAATGAGCATACACTTTATAAAAAAATATCCGACTAAAGATTTCCTTTCAATTTTAGTCAGAGAAGGTGAAATTTTGTTTTTTTTTTCGGGGGAATAGAAGATTTATTAAAAAGTTGGACTACTTGTTCGTCTTTATACTTTGCCATGGGGCTACTTATGGGAGTATGTAAACGCTTTGTACAGTCAGCCTCAAAAGTATTTAAACATATTATTATCGTGGCGTACTAATGTGTCCAGCTACTTTTGAGTCTGTATGTGCATGCCTAGTAACAAGTCGCAAACGCTCATGCCCAAAATACCGCATTCCCATAATACCCGACTTTTCAAAATACCAGATTTTTCAAAATACCAGATTCTCGATTTATCAGATTCCTCTCTTACCACATTCCCGTTACACTAAATTATAAAATCGTAGGTTACTCAAGGATCTAAATGATTTTGTTGGATTTATTATTTTGGGAATCTGGTATACGGAGAATCTGATAAATCGAGAATCTCGTATTTTAAAAACCTGAAATTTGGGGAATGAGAGGTTACAAATACTATTGAAGATTGATTATAGATGAAACAAGTACAAATGCGAACCTATTCCTATAAGGGATTTCTTCCGGTTAACATGATGTTCATTAGTGAATGTCTAGAATGTGTTCCAGACTTAGCGTGCGAACGTAAAAACCAAATTGATTCTCAAAATCCAACCAAAATATGTATGTTAAAAATAGCACGTAACTTTCAGCTTAATTTTATTATATCCTGTCCGCATTGTTTCTATAATTCCCTGAAATAATCTCCAACCGGACATACCGTTGTGATTCATCCCGAGGCCACAGGCATACCTTAAGATCCGATTCAAGACGTTTCAATAATATCGAAGTTGATATGTGGCTGTCCATCAGAAAGAGGTCCTTATGCCGTTGACGCGAGGACCCTTTTCTGATGGAATGCCACATATATTTTGTCCTCGACATAAATAGATGGAAATTGAGAGCTAACGTGTTCGCGAAAAGAAAATTGGCGACAACCGTCACTAGACACCGCACCAACCACACTGAATATGTGATCGTATTGCCAAATACAGCTGGTAGAAATGAGATAGTTAATTGGGTAAATACATAAAAGTGAAGGCGGATACGTAGCAGTATAGCCACCATGTTAATGTGTGCCACAAGATGGGTGCCGCAGACGGAAGCCTAGACGGAGATGGCAGGATGACTTCGACGCATTCCTCACCAATTGACCGCCAGAGAAATTAAATATAGAGAGTAGTGGACATCTCAGAGACCTTTGCCCAGCACTGGGATAATGACATAACCTAGTTAGAAATAACCACATTTTTACTAAAAAAAAAGCCCGACCGCGGTGCACTTTGAAACTGCATAAAATCCACCATTTTGTTTATTTTAACGAACTTGATACCCAGTGACACTCGCACCATCAAGACGAATCGAATGATGTATCATTTATCAAAATCGGATGTGCCGTTGAGTAGTTACGAGCGGACACAGGAACGGACATACATACATACAGGTCAAACACATAACCCTCCTTTGGGCTTCGCCGCAGTCGGGTAAAAAAGGTGAATACCAAAGTACAGTAAGTGATGATTGGAGTGTCTACTTACAACCATTTTACTTGCTATATGCGTAACTAGAATTTACCTGCTTCGTCCGCATTGTTCCCGTTATTATCCCAAGGGAACTCTTTGCCGGGATATAAAGCATCCTATGTTACAATCCAAGACTTGGTGTACTTGTATGCCGAATTTTAGCTCAATGCATGCAGTTGTTATTGTTACTACGTTATTTAGTAACAAACATCTTCACTTTCACATTTATTAATATTAGTGTGATTTGATGTCTTATTCTTGTGCAATAAATTATTCTTACCTATTCTTACATGCACGGTCAAATAAGACAACTTCGAAAGGTTCACATAACGTTTCGTCATTATCAGTATTAGCTTACAGAATCAGTAGTTGCCCACTTATATACGTAGCTAACAGAAACACGTAAAAAGGTAGGAAATTCACCAGAAAAACAGGTATATATATTTTTCTTTAAATACGGGGATAGCGATAGGGCCTTCACCTTCAAGTGACGTGAACATCCGGTCGAAATTTGGGTCTATCTGAGTAATAAAAATAATGTACCTATTAGGTAGGTATTATTTTTATTGCTCAATACAACTAGGGAAAGCCATATGGGCACCACTTATTCCAACTCTTCGGATGCACACAGACGAATCCCTTGAATAGTCCGTCATTTCATTAAAAACATAGTAAATTCCCTGGTCTAGAATCAAATGAGGGCTTGAACAAACTCGATTAATGGTTGAAAATACCCGGCATCGCCTAAACTAATACGCCCGGGAAAAGGTAACGTGGAATGGAAATTCGTTTTGGCACAGTAAGTGCAAATAATTTTCGCGAAGTCAGGACGCTTGAGTCTAGGCGAGAACCAGGCTTTTAAGTTTTGAGTGATCTCGACAATGAGAATTAGAAGGGCTCTAGACAAGTATTCAAATCTTAGCTAATGTTTTATGGAGCTAAGTATTTCGCCTTTTATGAGCGGTGTAGTTTAATTCCATTAATAATTAATTATATACTGATACTACGTAACACAACAAACAACCTGAGAGTTCGCTTGTCAGTTCTCAAGTGCACGATTAACATGCATGTATTTTCATTATTTTATGCCACCCCTGGCCATAAAGTGGTTTTTTCCGCACGCTGCGCGTACGGAAAAAGCCGCTTTCTGGCCAAGTGCAGACATATAATGATGTACACAGCACGGGAGGTAATAAAGATTACTTTGTATTACCACCCTAGTTGTGTAATGTACTATTAATGCAAGTGCTATGCCCTGAGGTACGTCAGCGACTATCTTTGTTTCTTCTGTTCTAAACTGTTATCCCAATAAAGCTTTGTTTTTTATTTAAGGTAGCTATGTTACCTAATATTGTATAGCCAGGTGATCCTCCCTCTTTTAATCTTCTACCCACCCCTTTTCTTCTTCCCATCAATTTTTCCGTTGAATATTAATCTTAATTAGCTTAAACTTTTTGTTTATGTGTCACTGACTCAATAGTAGCACGCTTTATAAATACAAAAGAAGCAAATCGAGAAACCCAGTTCGTCTAGTTCTCAAGAGAACCTCACGATAAATCTGCGTGTCTGGATAGCAAGCCTCCATTAATCATTTAAGTATTAGGCTGCATCGATACTTACAGAAATCGATAGAGGAACGGACGAGGTTAGAAATAAACGCGCCCAGGTATATTATTAAAACTGGTTATCAGGCTAAAATCTTGGCAGTGCTTCTTTTTTGTCTATTTTTAATTTAGGCCATTGCTACTGTGGGATCAGTGAATCATTTATTTGGAACGATATATATCGTTCCAAATAACCGGATGGTGGATATAGATGTTTATGTTGGATTCAAATTTAGACCACTCATAAATTTACCTGGGAGTAGATGTAAACATAATACGATGCAAATTCTTGCTATAAATATCTACTGGTCTTAACAATGTTACAGTACAAAACAATTATTCTCAACTCAACTAACTCATAGATATTATAAATCTGTTATGTTTAAAAGAGAAAAACGGTAACCTATCGAAAAAACAAGATATATTTCCTAGATTAAAAAACATTTTTTTACTGAAAACTTTTCAGTTTTTTATAAGCTAGAAGTCCTGGTACTAGACATAATAGGCAGTAACAGAAGCTGATACTGGAACTCCAATTACAAATTAAAACCAGAAATAAATATGCAAAACTCTGTTTAATAAATCTAAAAGCACAATTGGCCTAATTTGCAAAATATTATAATGTTCCAAACCGCACAATTTAAATTCAAACAGAATTCCTACAAAACTTAACACTTTAAACTTTAAATGGCAGTGGCAGAGTCTAATTTATAAAGCCTTTTCAATTCATACAAATGCGAACAGTGTTTTTAAGTGCGGAATGAAAAGTTCAGACGTATATTTTTGTTCTACCGCGTCGAAACCAGGAAGGGGGGATGTTTTAAATAGTCCCATCACTTCCATTTTTTATCAACTGCACATACGTTGAAATATAAGCCGCATTTTGCGAGCAAGTGATGAGAAGAATGGAAATGTGGGAAAGAGTGTATACCTAGATTAATTCACTCACGTGAGTGTACTCCATTGAAATAGAATATTGAAAAACCACTGCACAGTCTAGCCAGTGGATATAGATAACTGACAAACGCTTTTGCGTTGCTATTTCCACCACAGAAATATATCGATTTCCACAACCTCTAACAAATTTAAATTACAAAGGCAAATTGACAATATCGCACTGTTAGAATGAAAGCGACCTAAAATTGAAATTTTAGTTTCAAATTTAAAACGACTTTTAGAATTAGGCCGCTTTCATTCTAAAGGTGCGAATTTTTCGTTTCCTATACTCGTATAGTAGAGGATCCCAGTATAGAACGACCTTCACCGAGCTGGTTAATGGATGAAAAGTACTTTATATTAAATTAAATATGATAATAAATATATTGCAAGTGGGTTGCCTAAAAAAATTCAGTCCAGAATACGATTAATTTAAAATTAAAAAAATTTTTTTTTTTTTACTTTTCACCGTTTTGTTTAATAGACAAATGACATACCAATCAAAAGTATGAAGCCTATAGAATATGCAAACGTTGGGTTGCCTATATTTTTCCCGTCATAACTTTTGGGTTGCCAGGCATAAACAGGTACAACATATTAGTAATTTGCACTGGTCTGGTTAATGAATAAACTTTATGGCAAAATAAAGATAATTTTATTACGAACACGATGATATAGGGTTGCCTGCGAAAAATCAGTCCTGAAGTGCGGTTGTCGAGTTTTGAAAAGTCAAAGCCCTTCAATCCCGGTTGCGTTAAGTTTGCACCTGGTTGGTATGTGATGCCAAGGAAACCAGGTGCAAACTTAGCTCAACCGGTTAATACGAAAAATTTAGAATGAAGTCGGCACGGATACATCGATATTAGTGATTTGCACTGGTCTGGTTAATAAATAAACTTTATGCCAAAATAAAGACTATTTTATTACGAACACGGTGGTATAGAGTTGCCTGCGAAAAATCAGTCCTGAAGTGCGGTTGTCGAGTTTTAAAAAGTCAAAGCCCTTCAATCCCGGTTGCGTTAAGTTTGCACCTGGTTGTTATGTGATGCCAAGGAAACCAGGTGCAAACTTAGCTCAACCGGTTAATATGAAAAATTTAGGAGGAAGTCGGCACGGGTACATTGATATTAGTGATCTGCACTGGTCTGGTTAATGAATAAACTTTATGCCAAAATAAAGACTATTTTATTACGAACACGGTGGTATAGAGTTGCCTGCGAAAAATCAGTCCTGAATTGCGGCTGTCGAGTTTTAAAAAGTCAAACTTAACGCAACCGGGATTGAAGGGCTTTGACTTTTTAAAACTCGACAACTGCAATTCAGGACTAATTTTTCGCAGGCAACTCTATACCACCGAGTTCGTAATAAAATAGTCTTTATTTTGGCATAAAGTTTATTCATTAACCAGACCAGTGCAAATCACTAATATCGATGTACCCGTGCCGACTTCCTACTAAATTTTTCATATTAACCGGTTGAGCTAAGTTTGCACCTGGTTTCCTTGGCATCACATACCAACCAGGTGCAAACTTAACGCAACCGGGATTGAACTCTTGGTCTTTGACTTTTTAAAACTCGACAACCGCAATTCAGGACTAATTTTTCGCAGGCAACTCTATACCACCGTGTTCGTAATAAAATAGTCTTTATTTTGGCATAAAGTTTATTCATTAACCAGACCAGTGCAAATCATTAATATCGATGTACCCGTGCCGACTTCCTCCTAAATTTTTCATATTAACCGGTTGAGCTAAGTTTGCACCTGGTTTCCTTGGCATCACATAACAACCAGGTGCAAACTTAACGCAACCGGGATTGAAGGGCTTTGACTTTTTAAAACTCGACAACCGCACTTCAGGACTGATTTTTCGCAGGCAACTCTATACCATCGTGTTCGTAATAAAATAGTCTTTATTTTGGCATAAAGTTTATTCATTAACCAGACCAGTGCAAATCACTAATATCGATGTACCCGTGCCGACTTCATTCTAAATTTTTCGTATTAACCGGTTGAGCTAAGTTTGCACCTGGTTTCCTTGGCATCACATAACAACCAGGTGCAAACTTAACGCAACCGGGATTGAAGGGCTTTGACTTTTTAAAACTCGACAACCGCACTTCAGGACTGATTTTTCGCAGGCAACTCTATACCATCGTGTTCGTAATAAAATAGTCTTTATTTTGGCATAAAGTTTATTCATTAACCAGACCAGTGCAAATCACTAATATCGATGTACCCGTGCCGACTTCATTCTAAATTTTTCGTATTAACCGGTTGAGCTAAGTTTGCACCTGGTTTCCTTGGCATCACATAACAACCAGGTGCAAACTTAACGCAACCGGGATTGAAGGGCTTTGACTTTTTAAAACTCGACAACCGCACTTCAGGACTGATTTTTCGCAGGCAACTCTATACCATCGTGTTCGTAATAAAATAGTCTTTATTTTGGCATAAAGTTTATTCATTAACCAGACCAGTGCAAATCACTAATATCGATGTACCCGTGCCGACTTCATTCTAAATTTTTCGTATTAACCGGTTGAGCTAAGTTTGCACCTGGTTTTCTTTGCATCACATACCAACCAGGTGCAAACTTAACGCAACCAGGATTGAAGGGCTTTGATTTTTTAAAACTCGGCAACCGGAATTCAGGACTGGTTTTTCGCAGGCAACCCTATATCACCGTGTTCGTAATAAAATAATCTTTATTTTGGCATAAAGTTTATTCATTAACCAGACCAGTGCAAATTACTAATATGATGTACCTGTTTATGCCTGGCAACCCAAAAGTTATGACGGGAAAAATAAAGGCAACCTAACGTTTGCATATTCTATAGGCTTAATACTTTTGATTGGTATGTCATTTGTCTATTAAACAAAACGGTGAAAATTTAAAAAAAAATGTTTTTTTTAACTTTTAATTAATCATATTCTGGACTGAATTTTTTCAGGCAACCCACTTGCAATATATTTATTAACATATTTAATTCAATATAAAATACTTTTCATCCATTAACCAGCTCGGTGAAGGTCGTTCTATACTGGGATCTTAGACTAGTAGTAACATCTTTATTTTCTATTCTATTGTTTAATCGAGTGACATTTGTCTACACTGCTGATCGTTAACGGACGCTCAGAGATATGCCATCCTAATGCTGGCACTACACTAGGGCGTATTTGCCAAATATTCGTGTTGCATTGATCTTTTTCCTTTCTTATGCCACAGAAAAGAGATGCAACACGAATATTTGGCAAATACGGCCAAGTGTAGTGCCAGCATAACAGCATGACATTGTAGGTGACAAATGTGTTACCAATTTGAAACTTGGGAATGCTCTTATCATTTTTCATCAATGTACCAATTTTTCTAAAAAAGAAAAGTAATTATTTAATATTATTTACCGCTGTCCGCCTTTTGTTTACCATTGTCTTAATATACGTTTGAATTGTAATGTTCTTTTGGTGTGTAAAAAAGTACCTGATAGGTATTGTATTGAATCCTTTTTGCAGTTGTTGAAAGAAATATTTGTTGGTTACCACATTAGTTTATACAAGACAAGAATAAGTTAAATACCTACCAGCGAATAAACGCTCTGTCCACACTTCACAGTGTCAACCCTATTATTCCCACTTAAACGATTTACTTTATTTAGATACGTCGATCTTAATTTACCCAGCGTTAGTCTAGACCCCGCTTTCATTGCGATTGACAAATTCAATTGGTGTTGTGATAATAAAACCGTTTATTTAGTTGGCAGACAAATATTTAAACTGTGAAGTTATCGAATTATCCTCACTTATTGTTATCGTATAGACACAGACATAATGCCTGTTGCAAAACTCAACACAATACTCTAACGCGTTTCATCTTCTGCAAGAAGTTTCTCATTCTTTTCACAAAACTTAATCTTGATAATAAAAACATAAGCGCTGTTTTTAAAATGGCGGCAGACAATCGTACTGTCAGTCAACCCATATTACCGACAAATCACCTCTTGAATGTCACAACTTGAATCCTGTGTCTGTCAATGAATCGCATTCTCTGGCCTGTAGTGTAAACGAACTTTTATCTGTCTCATCCAATAAACAAAGAGTATTAACTATTGCTATATTCATGAAGTACCTCTTCACTGGTGAATGTGCAAATCTGCTCACTGTATTACCTAAGTAACGTCGAAGGACACTACAGTGGCTATACTACGACTTTCTTCCACTACGATTTTAAGATCTGTCATGGCACACGTATCCATGATAATGCTGTGCAGAATTGTTTCTGTACATAGCAATATACTATCCAATTGTTCCCCTTACATGCTCAAGGACTACCAGGCGTTGGGTTATCATCCATACCAGGTTCAAAGTGTTTCTAATTCAGGGTTAGATTACGCATTTAAGAATAATCGCAATTTAATTCTAATATCTTAAGCCGAAGGGCTGGTGTTTGCTGTTTGACTGACATGAGTCATTTAGGTAGCAAACCTAATCAGAAAAAAGTTTATAAATTCAATAATAGACACAAGATAACATATTCTAACATGTGCCCGTTGTGTCGAATGTTTGACTAATACGAAGTATCAGCGTGTCTAATTGAAAACAACCTTATATCCTAAACCACAAAAATACGTTATGCCTTTATGCTTTTAATAATACTCTGTCGGCTACTCGAAGTGGACTTAGTCCTCTAGACGCGTCTATCAGCAGTCAGACTTTAGGTCGTTCATCCGTACTTTATCTGGATTATTCTAGATTAACATTAAACGAAAACTTTTTTTAAGAAAGATTGTTGTCTTTGTTATTGGATTCGTGAAAGGAATGACCATCGAAATGGTGTAAGGAGAAGGAGGGCCAGTCATGTAACTGTCATACGCGATTTTGAGACAAGCTTTCCCAAACATTCGACGATTGTGAGACAGGTAAGTGCTAACATGCCTAAGGAAAATCGGTTTTTATTTAATTCTACACCCAAAAAAGGAAGAACTCTAAAACAGAGCTTATCACATAAATCGGTGTGCCCATCTTGCAGCACAATACGTCCAGATTCGCATAATTACATACCATCCTTTGAATTCTATGCAACTGCCCTAAATCAGAGACTAAATATGCAGGTTCTCAAATGGTACAGCAGAGAATTTTGCAATTTGAACAAGCACTAAATTCCGTTAGTTATTTAACTTTGACGTTGCGAACACTTGAATATTTAGTATATCCACTATGTTAATGCGGCCTATAATGTCGCAACATTTGCAGCACATCCTGTGTAAGTAGATAAAGCACATAAGGTCTTAAGGTTAAATATCAACATACACGTACGGCATTGTTGCATTAACAATAGGATGAGTCAATTATCTCTGAATTAGTGCGGTTATTACAATTATGATATTACATACAATGTAGGTAACTGACAAATAATCATAGTCATCACACGTTGGCAATAATGCCAGGGTAAGCAGTTGAGGTGGGGACTGGACGTGGGACAGGTTATCAGTTTACCTGTGACTTAAAGAGTCATTACCATGTTGGTTGTCCAAAGGTGGACGAAGAACACACACAGAACCCATGACTGGAACTGTTCGGAGATTCAAGGATTCAAGAAGCAGTAGGATTCAGTGAAGTGCCATTGAGGAATAATACCAAGATGTATGAGGATGTATTCCCGAAGTGAGAGGGCTACTTTGCAAAGCCCGTTTGTGAATCCTCTGAGCTCGCGCGCGGTTGTGTAACTTGGAAGGAGCTCAACCGATCATAATATATGTATATGCCTAGATTATCCAAGTCAAGCGTACTATTCGATATTATCTACGAGACAACTCGCGCACACGTGGTTCTAGACTGATACTAACTTACTAAGCGACAAATAGTCGCATATCAGACGTCGAATTGCGGAAAACTGGACCGCGAAATCCTATAACCTACTAAGCGACAAGTACTAATTTTGTGTAAACTAGGCATAATATAAAAAGTGCAACGAGAATTGAACCAAGTTTTATTTTTAAATCTTATGAATTACCGTAAAAAGGTTTGTCCCTAAACGCTGGAACACTCGTTGGTAGCCAGCGGTGCGTCAGGGAATTTGATAACCCAGGATTGTCCTCAGGGAGCGCCTTCCTTGATTCGAATACCCTTATACAGCTTCGAGTAAACTATAGGCTTAGGTTAGTAGGAAAAACCATGGCATTTAAGTCCTTATGTGCTTAGAGGCCTGTTACAAATACCTAAACTTATGGATTCAAATCAAATTCAGACCAGATAGATGAAGGCGATGGTAGATGGACTCGAAAACATATGTGTACCGATAAACTACCCTATCCTTATGAAATCTAATTAAAGCTAGAGATTATGCCCTCTTGCTCTATTGAGAAGAGTTAGCAAAGTAAATTCCTACAGAACCAATCGCTCGAATCATTGAATAACATACTTAAATAAAACTAAAACATAGGCCATTGTAGTGTCGGCCATTGAGCCAGTCAATGAATGGGCGCGACCCCGATTGTGAATTGTGAATTAACACGAGTGAGTGCTAAATTTTCCGTTCATTCATTGGAAAAGTCAACAGTCGAACTTTAGATGTTTTTCATAGCATAGCAGCTTTAGTGGCACTTCCTGTTACACATAAAAGTTGAGAAAGAAATGAACTTAAGTATTTACATATAGACTAAGAATTCAATAGACATATATACCGGTATGCGAACATAAGTGTAGCCAAGAGTATCTCAGTCGGTATAAGGATGGATAATCAACAATACGGCTATGCTGCCATTTATCTCGGCTTGTTTACTCGGATTACGAACCAAATGCGACGGTAATGGTATCGGCAAATAGACAGCGCTAAAATACTAGTAGTATAGAAAAAAGAAACCCGTAATATCTCTGTATACTACCATATAAGTCCTATATGACACCAAGTTTTTATCCAGTCCGCTTGGCCTCGATATCTTAGCTCACCTTGTTTATACAGTATGTTAGGTCTATCGTCATAAGTATATAATAAAGCATTTACGCGCCACAACTGTAACTAATCGGATTCTTCGAACGCTTATGCATCAATTTGCATGGCTCGGGCACTTGATTCACTTAATTGTGGTTACGCAAACCGATGCAACGATGCGTTCTGCCAATGACTATTGAATGATTTATTTAACCACGTTGTTGGTAATACGTGACTCCGCTTTCCGATTCGCAATAATATACTTATGGGTGCTCCCTACGATAAACAATATTTGTTTACCCTTTCGGCAAGTCTCGAACGCGGATTGTCACCACTCCTGAGCAAGCAACGCGCCACCGCCAGGGGATCTTGGCTGTGTTCGGACAATTCTTGAATTCCGAGAGTAAATAAACTGTCAATCAGTAAATAGTCAATTATTGGCCAGTTTGGCATTAAAAATAAATACCATTAGCGTAATTTCGCATTCGGTCGGATATTTCCGGCCTTCCGATTGGTTTTTTAATTTGTTCGGAGCGCATGTCGCTGTGGGTTTGATTAATTTTGTAACTGAAATGTCCGCACTTTTAACGACCAGATTTTATTAGAACATCATGGCAACCCTAATTAAAGTAAACTTCGAAGAACGTGAAACGTCTAAGACGTGTTTGACACGTTAATTCCCCAATAGTATAGTAGACACCCTACTGTCACCTCTTTTACACACTTAACATTCAACATACCAACTACTAGGACAGTGTCAAACACTCGGACGTCTCCCTTGAAATTGCTAAACAGTTAAATCATTTTCATTTCCAACCAAATAAACAGTTTAAGAACATCGCAAATGAACTTACCAGCAACTTAATTTTTTTATGATTAGGTACTACTCGTTTTACAACATCAATAACATGTTTACTTTGCGCATTTGATATAAAATACCCACCGCAACTGGCTTATCTTTATCGATATAGATAACTGTATTAGCAGTACATTATGCGATAAACTAACTGATGAAGTAATACAAATAGGAACTAAACTGTAAAATTGTGTATAGAAGCATAGTACGCCCATGAAGTTTAGTACGTTGTATCTACACATTTTCATAATTTAACTGTAAACCAATGAAAATCTTCCTGCTTATATGCGACTTTTTGTGTTAAAATACATTCAACATTGTAAGAACGTTATAAAACATTGTCAAGTAAAGAATTTACGAAGAAAAACGTAAATTATGGACTAAAAATGTCTCGAAGTGATTACGAACTTTTTACAGACTTTGAACGAGTCTCAAAACAACGAATATTATTGCTGTTTGCCCAATAAAATCTCGTGAGAATGACCTTTGAATAAAAATGGAACCCTTGGGTTTAGGGACACCGCTGAACTTGAACGAGTGACACACTGCTTAGTGCGAGTGCGAGCTTGAATGATCACTGAATATTCACAAAATAACACTATACGTCGCGATTCTGTTCCCATGTTGAAATGTTTCCCTTTTTCACTGGTGCCGTTTCAGATTTTGGCCAGATCCTTAAAAACAGGGCAGCGATCGAAGGTTAATAAAGAACCTTTAAACACTTTCATGTGTTGTAATATTGATGGTATATCGCAGATATAAGCCCTTTCAAAAACGTCCTACTCGACTTTTTTTAACCTTTTCTGCTCCGGTCCAATCACGACCACAAAAACAAATAATGAACGAGCACAACGAAGAGGCTAAAGGGTGCCGCCAATCAGAATCTTGTACCTACTCTATATAATGCTCGGGTCACATTAACGGAAAACGCCGTTAATATGGCGAAGATGGACGATTAACGTCAGTGTGGCCACGACTAACTATATAGTGACATTGACCAGTATTTTTTTTCAGGCCTGATAAGTTTCCTTTACTGTCCGCATAGTCGCATAGGCCTTTTGTCGATTTAGTGCTGCCACCTATAGCCCAATTTGGTCGGGTTGTTTAACGCCGTTAAACAACCCGACCAAATTGGGCTATGGGTTAAATTAACGGTTGCTTAGCAGAAGGGAATGTGCAAAGGCTACTTCCTACGAAGTCAGCGTTTCTCTAATTTTCAGTCGCGTTTCAAGGTGGGTTTAGACGGGGGTAGTGGGGTTAGAATGTGTTAGAATTCGTTTGGTCTAAACCCACCTTCAGAGGAACGTCTACGAGCACGTTAGCTTATTGAGAAGTCTGGGAATGGCCGCGGAGCGTTTCAACCGCCCTTTCCTTTGTGTTACGAAATATTCACCGACCGGTGTTTTTGACGACCGCTTTAGCTTAGTTGGTAGTGACCCTGCCTACGAAGCTGGAGGTCCTGGGTTCGAATCCCGGTAAGGGCATGTATTTGTGTGATGAGCACGAATATTTGTTCCTGAGTCATGGATGTTTTCTACGTATTTAAGTATTTGTATCTATTAAATATATCGTCGTCTAGTATCCATAACACAACCCTTATTGAGCTTACTATGGGGCTAGTTCGATTTGTGTAAGATTGTCCCCTAATATTTATTATTATTATTTATTTATTTATTTATTCAATTATACGGTGAAAAATGCATAAACTATAGATAGCATAAAATAAAATACTAGTGGCTACTATCGTATACATGAATATCTCGTAACACAAAGAAAAGGTCGGTTGAAGCTGCGTTTTCACCAGGGATGTGCGAGGATGCGTAGCGAGGGATGTGTTTGTCATGAACCAATAGCTCCACTGAGCTGTGTCTATTGGACTCATGACAAACACGTCCCTCGCTACGCATCCTCGCACATCCCTGGTGGAAACACAGTCTGAAACGCTCCGCGGGCTTACCCGACTGTGTGTCACATCCAACCGCGTCCGAAAGTGGCACTTACGAAGACAAATCGTCGATGTTATTGGCGATACCTGAGTATTTAATTACGTCTCCACGTTCCTTTTGTGCGTGCAAGACGCTTCGTTATTTCTTATTGTGGTGGAATAAAGGTTTAATTTATTGTTTATCACGATATTGATATAACATCTTAGATTCAATTCAAGACGGCGACTAAAGAAACATTTCACGAAATCCAGTAGCTAATAGCAATCCATACGTTTAAGGGCCGATACAGACGGACTGCAACCCAAGTGCAACTCCCTACGATTTGTATGGGAACTGCATCACAACTGCACGCCGACTGCGCAGTTGTGATGCAGTTCCCATACAAATCGTAGGGAGTTGCAGTTGGGTTGCAGTCCGTCTGTATCGGCCCTAAGAAAACATAAGGACAGACAGCAACAGAGAAGATAACTTATGAGATCTAAGTGTTTTATTGAAAGCGAATATTGATATAATATGTTTCGGGGATTGTTTATTAGCACCTTAATGGAATAATTAAAATTTGACAACACAGGTATGGACATTTAATTTTTTAATGTACTTTGATTTCTTGTATCTATAATATGTGGTGTAATTTACCCGCATTAAAAACAAATAAAGAAACATCATATATTTCTTTCATATGTAACAATAGGTATGAGTTATGTACAAACTATTCGACCTTATTCCAATGAAATAAACATATGTGTGCCATCGACTGTACTTACTACTTAATGTCGACATCAACACTTTTAGTCTGCAGGGAGCCAGTACAGTACCGATAACTTCAAACATGATTATTGCATTTTCAATGTTCACATAAATCAGCAAAATCAAACCTTCAACAGGAGAACAAACACGACTGTGGAAACTATTGTGGAACTCGATCACTTCGTTGATTGGCCTAGTGCAGCGAACAGTGATCTAACAGCGTAAGCAAATGGGGCACCTGTGAGCGGTTATTGTTTTTGTATACCAACTCTACCTAGTAGTAAGTTCGCCGTACAAGAGGAAGGTTATTTATGAATGACTATATGATAGTCGTAAATAACGGAGAAAATAGAATAGAAGGAAACGACATTACTTTGGATAATTTGATCAATTTTAGAAGGTACATCCGCACGCTAATTGGGGTTTTTTTATTTAAAGTGCGTTCTTAACTGACAGTTAGCAGGTCGTCACAGAACTGACGATTAGTTTCAAACTCCATACATTTCGTCACGGACTGACAGGTTAGACGGTGAACATAGCTTAAGTTTCGCCTAACCGTAGATTTTAAAATAAAAATGCCCGGATAAGAAAAATAATATATAATTTTCTTAATCCACCTACTAAGTTATATTTTAAACGCGAAAGATATTAACTGCCACAGACACATTTTTACCCCGTACAAAAATCTGCCCTTTGCCACTATCCAAAAATATCCAAAATAGGTCATACATGGGCCGTTTTCAAAAAAAGATGTCCGTAGTTAGGCCTTAATTAAACAAAACGTAAATTTTGCTCTTTTGTGTAACGGAAGTTACCATACAATAAAAAAAAAGAAAGGTTAACACTAAGTACCGATACAGACGGACTGCATGCCAGCTGCGATTTGTATGGGAACTGCATCACAACTGCGCAGTCGGCGTGCAGTTGTGATGCAGTTCCCATACAAATCGCAGCTGGCATGCAGTCCGTCTGTATCGGCCCTAAGACTACGGACATCTTTTTTTGAGAACGACCCACATACATAAAATGCTGTTTTTACATTGGTCAGTAAAGGAGGTCGCTACTGTACATAATATACTAGGTAGGAGTGTTTGTGATGTGATGACAAAAGGAACAGATACAATAGCTTTGTGTATCGCCGACCGAAACCAAAATGACCTATGTCTTTCGTTGATAAAACGTTCATGTTACTTTCTAGATTACACTTGACTATGTTTACATGAATTTACATGTTATATATGTATAGGTATGATTGACCAATAAGATAGGAATCCTATCGTAATCCTATCCCATAGGATATATAAAATTGTAGCAACTAAATCAAATGTATTCATGGTTTCTGATTCAGATCACTTTTCGGAGTTCGTCTTTTTTGGGCGCCTTCCTTTGATTTGGCTAAAGAGTAGTAAAAAAGATTTCTCAGAGTTGTTCCATTCTCAAAAATATCCCCCCCCCCCCCCCCTATTTGTATGTCAAACATTCTCCAAAATTCCCAAAGCAGCTGGAACATTCCGGACCAACGCAGTGATATCACTGCCACTGATATACAGATTGCCCTTTTACTACAACATAACGACAAAAACCAGGTTATATTCTTCACTCGTCTATTGCCTGCAGATGGGCCGACTACAGATTATGCCGACTAGCTAGTCGGCCGACTAATCGGTTCTCAATTTGTCGATTAATCGGCCGATTAGTCGGCATTGCCGATCATAGTTATTAGCTATGTTCGGGTGCAATCGGAAACGCTCGGTTCGCTCCGTCTCCCCGCCATTTGTTGTCACGCATTCGTGTTTTGTTAGTGACGTTTGTTTACGTCATTGTTTAACCGGCGCGTTCAGTAAATAAGAAAAAAAGTGATAAAAGAATTATGTCTAAAAAAATCGCTTTATCTAAAATCGCTATGTCTAAAAATTTCTTCTGTGTCCTATATTCTCTGCTAGGCAAGTGCCGAATATTCGGCATTTTTTGCCGACTAGTCGCCGACTAATCGGCCGACTACAAATGATGCCGAATAGTCGGCGTTCCCGACTAGTCGGCGACTAGTCGGCCCGTCTCTAGAAAGGTAACTTCAACTTAATCAAAACCCGCCATGCTACCATGCACTTTTGTACAGTTAACATCTATTCATTAGAACTTAGTCCTTAATTAAAACTAACTAGACCCAGATAGCTAAACCACCATTATATCTCTAACTAGGTATTATAGCACTGTTCTACCGAGATAGTTCGCAACGGGCAACTTTTGACGAGCGCTGAATGTTTCGGCGTCTATTGAAATGCCTGGCGTCTACCGCTACACAAAAGCCTATCTTAATAGGAAATTCAGGGCACATACGGCATTACGAGAATGAAAAGCAATAGGCTTTTGCGAAATCTCTAAACGAGGTTCGTGTTGAGATTTGACATTAATTCGCTATGTTTATGTTACGTTTTGATTATTTTACAAGTTTGTATAAATTGAAGAAGGCTATTTGTTTACCATATTTGCATTTCCTGTATCATCAAGATCCGTATGGCGTATGATTGTTATAAGTAGGATAATAAGAATCAACTGATTGTCATCAATATCATACATTACATACGACATACGTAAATCTGGTAAAGCTGGCTTTGAGATGCCACCCTCCGTGTGGCCTAATTACCCACATACCACGCGCCGTCTAACGAACACTTCCCATTTCCTTCAACCTTTAAAAACTGCATCTAGGGCTCTATTTCTTAACATCAAAACAGCCTCTTTCTTTAAGCTAATCTAACTCTTTCCTACAGTACGTAAAATCTAAAACTCCCATAGCACATCCATTCAGTCACACTCAGACAGTTTTTCGTTTGACTAGGTATAATCCGTATTAGACAATTTACATCACCAATTTTTTTTTACTAGAAGATTCCAAAGTCGTATCTATTAACCTATTTAGCCTAATATACATTTTCATTTTTCAATAGACTAATGTCATGATTTCGCCGTTTTTCATCCAACATTGTCGGATATTCCTGAGCAACAGCATGATTTTTAAACTGGGCCAAAACGAGCAATGTGCAGGTAATTCCCGTATTTCAAAGCAAAAATGTAAGCATCAGAATACTAAACTTTCAGAAACAGGACGCAGCATTTGTTTTCAGGCCGTATATGACCGAGTTGCCTTTTAAGTCAAATCAGGTACCTACTTTTGAACGATTCCTAAAATATTATATGAACTGTGAAATTATACAAGATGACCTTACGTTGATCAATATCCAAAATGCTGTCAACTTTTCATTTATCGTTAGATATTTTATTAGATTTCGATTTCGATTAATAATCGAAAACAAATGTGAGCTTATTTTTTCTATTTAGTCTTTAGGGGGAAGTAATTGCAAGCAAATAACCTTTTTTTTACACGTTTCATGAATTTATTTTGTCTTTTTAGACCTATCCTGATGCGTGCAAATGATTGTCGATAACATTTAATCGATATTTACCTATCACAACAATAAATTTTATTATACATTGCAAACTAAACTACAAGAATACACATTTAAAATTACTTATTTGAACAATACTTTGAAATAATATTAAGACTTCAAAATAGAGTTCTGTCCAACGTTATAAAGTTTATGCCACACCTGGCCAAAAAATGGCTTTTTCCGCACGCTGCGCGTACGGGAAAAGCCGCTTTTTAGCCAAGTACAAAATGATGTACACAACACGGGAGGTAATAAAGAAAGTCCTCGATCGCATATTTACGTCCCTCGCTTGCAGCTCGGGCCGCAAACATCTGCGATCTCGGCCTTTCTCTGTATTACCACCCTAGTTGTGTAATGTAGGTACTATTGTTAAAAATATAAGCAGTCAATGGCATATGGTGTCTTCCGCCGGGGATTTTCTTAAATACAACTTTAATTTGACGACCGCTTTAGCTTAGTTGGTAGTGACCCTGCCTACGAAGCAAGAGGTCCTGGGTTCGAATCCCGGTAAGGGCATTTATTTGTGTGATGAGCACGAATATTTGTTCCTGAGTCATGGATGTTTTCTATGTATTTAAGTATTTGTATCTATTAAATATATCGTCGTCTAGTATCCATAACACAAGCCTTATTGAGCTTACTATGGGGCTAGTTCGATTTGTGTAAGATTGTCCTCTAATATTTATTTATTTAAAAAAAAAAAAAAACAAAAAAAAACAAAAAAAAAATAGCAAAATGGAAGTGTAGCAATGCAGGAATATTCTGTAGCATCGTTTAATTAGTAACTTTTCGTACTGGGAAGCTCGCGAAAGTCTAACTATCCCGCTTTTTAATGACAAGGGACAGTGAAAGGGCATTTCTCCAGAAATATGTCTGCGGTCACCTCATTCATCTGGCCCTTTTTCATACTAAATGTATGGAGACAGATGAATGAGTCGCAGACATATTTCTGGAGAAATGCCCGAAAATATCCGGGCAGCGGCAATAGTAGGTTTTTCGTTACTGAAATTTACACCCCTAGGGATGCAGTTAAAATGTCGGCGATGACAGACTAAGAGTGTTTGCAATATTTTAATTGGAGCTACCGATGTGCAAGTTGCGGCACTTTCCAAATATATACTTAAAAACATCTAAAAAGTCTTATTAGATTTTTTAAGTTATATCAAAACAAAATTTTGGAAAGTTTCCACAACTTGCACATCAGTAATTGGAGCCGCAGGGTAATTCAGACTGGATTAGGATTGTCAGATGGTCGGGAATAAGCGGGAATCTCCCGATTTTTTGTATGTCCTCCCGACCCACGACAAAGAAGAAAATCTCCCGACAAACGACTTCATTTTAAAACTAAGTCCGATCCACTCAAGGTGGTCCGGCCTAAATTTCTGGTCTTTCAGGCTAAAAACAAAGCTCGCGCGTCGAGCGGCATCTCCCGACCAAAGTCTCAAAATCCCGACATATTGTTTCCTGCTCCCGATAATACGGTAATTCAATCTGGCAACCCTAGACTGGATCAAGGTGACATTTGAGCGTTTTCCAATAAAAATACCGGGGTAGCTACTTTCTCAAAATATGGACTTGTGAGATTTTTTTGGCTCAGAATCGTTAGTACTTTCGAAGCTTATACGTAAAAAAAAGTGTCCCAATTTTTTTTTCCATTACGTCACCATTTGGTGGAAAGACAAAAATCCCATACAAATGTTGGGTTCATATTTTGAGAAAGTAGCTACCCCGGTATTTTTTTGGAAAACGCTCATTTATTAATGTATTTAACCTTTTGACCGCCACAGTCGGCAATATAAGACAGCGGAATTTCATGCCCATGGCGCCAAGTCGGCAACTGCCGAAACACATTAGCCGGTTCAAAAGTGTATATATATATACATTTGTAAATGAAATTTATTTCTTTTTGAATTAGAGTTTCGATCGGGTAGACCAGGGGTTGAGGGTGGCAGCGATTTGTTTCACGGTTTGGCGGTCAAAAGGTTAAAAACTAGACCAAAGTATAGAGACAAACAAGTAGTTCAACTTCGGCCTTTTAGGAGCGCGCGGCAAGTATTCACGATCGTACTACGCACGATCGCACGTCTGTATGATATGAGTGTAATTCATACTGGAGCATTCTTAAATCTTTGCTTGTAGTGTGTTCGTACACGGCACGCACACATTCAAGCGCGCGATGTACTTTTTGTAGGAAGAAAAAAAACTGTATTATACTGTGACTAGACCGCGGATACTCGCAATATCTTCTGGAATGGTGGGGAATATTCCCCACTTGTATGGGGAATATTCGGGAATGGCACATCTCTATCTGTGAGGCACGGAACTTGCGGATTATGCTTTCTTCTTAACCGAACTCGGATAAAAAATGTGTTATCACCAGAGATCGGACAAATTTGCGTCATCGCTCCTAAAAAAATGTGGACATGACTCAAAAATATAATCAATTAATTAATCATTTAATTAATTTCTTACCTGAGATTTAATTTTGATGGTCAAAAAATGCACAGATTTGTTACAATGTACCTACATTTATCAAAGAAAATAATCAGTATTTACGAGCGATGACGCAAATTTGTCCGATCTCTGGTTATCACTTGTCATGTTAACATCCTGGGATGTTCTACTAAGGAAAGCGGAACGTCACAGGATAACAATTATTGCTGTTCAGTTGGCAAGAGCATGCGCTGAGCCAAGAAAAGAGGCGGAATAGAGAGGAGGCAAAGGCCCAGAAGTGGTCACACATGTAGGTTGTAGGCTAAGAAAAAAAAGTAAAGCTGAACTTCGCAGATTTGCTAATGGTTGAAATCGATTGTGCTGTTTTTCTCTGGTATCGACGTGACGTGAACTCAGACATAGGTAATATATATAAGGATAATTCTTTTAATAATAACTGTACATCTGATTCCGACTCAAAAATCTCTCGATTTTAGAATCCCACGTCATCTTTAATTTATTTAGTAATTAATCACAGTAAAGTACTTAATAGAACTGTTACTGTACTCGTATAACAGCCAGAGACAAATTAGTATAAATTACCAGAGAGAACGAATAAAATTAACAACGGGTTGTAACCCAAACCGTTTTTTACCGCAATATGTCCGTCTAATTTGCCGCATTCACTGCTTTAGATCTTACTGCGACACGGTACTAAATTGGTCAGTTGTTTATGACGCTATCTGCATCGTGTAGCTTCTCTTTAAAATTCCCGTCATGTTCCATGACAAACGTCCCGAGCAAAGTGTCTCAGCGGCTTTGGGATAGACCGCACTAGGTACAACAAAGGCTTTTGTTCTGTGAGTATAATAAGCGGATACGACGTTTTTAAACCGAGGGGACGATAAATCTTTACGAGGTTTATACCGACTTATCTCTAAAGTCGCGCATGAAGTCTAGACGCCTATGAAAGTTACACGTAGCTAGGGTTGCCTCCCAACTGAAAGCAGGGTCGTTCGAGCACTATGTCATAATTAGGAATGACATAGCAAGCGCCCGAGGCAGCGCTTTGGGTACTGCGTACTGAACGCTATGAAAGTGCATCGGATTTAGAAATGACGTCTTTGGTACGGAATTTTGAAATATTTTTTTTATAACTAGGTTGCAAACAAGCATACGGCCTGCCTAATGGTAAGCAGTCACCGCAGCTTATGGACGCTTGCAACATCAGGAGCATTACGTGCGTATTGCCGACCCGTTAAAAACGTATTCATTCCCCTCTTGAAGAACTCCATACTGTAAGCCCTACGAGAAAACCGCGACAGGGAGCTCATTCCACATTCGGATAGTGCGGTAGGAAATTTCTTTGGAACCGCACGATGCACGACCATTTTAGTTCCAACGTGTGTGATTGAATACCCTGCCAATAGCGAGCGGTGCGGTGGTAGAAGGTGGCCGTAGCCATCATGTCAAACAATTCCTCAGAACTCAGCCCGTCATACAAGCGGTAGAACACACATAAGGAGACGAAGTCTGTCCTTAGACTTACAGTTACTATTTGCCTATGTCGCATAAAAAAAAATAACACAGAAACATGATTGTAACAATGAGTTAAATTTAACTTTTTTATTTTGGTTGTAATTGTTTCAGAAATGGAAATTGAAGTGTTTAATAATTTAGTGGTTATAGATAAAAAGTCATAATACTCATAATATACAAATTGGTACAGATAACGAAATTATAACAAAATAATAAAATTACCAAACAATTTTTAAAATCTCAAATATGATCTCGGGCGCAACAGCTACGACGATATCTGATGACGAAATCTGCGAAATAATCAGTAAAGTTCGAAGATGTTTTGCACACAGGGTGACCACTATTTACAACAATCAAAATTCCCTGACTTTTCCCGGTTTTCCAGCCGTTTTTTCTAGTTTTTCCCTGACTATAATCTTAACCCTTAAAGGCATGATTTTTTTTATCGTTACTAAAAAAAAATATGAGGATACCTAATGGCGTAATAAATACTAGAAAAATATAAAAAAAAAATTAGTAAACTTGTAATCTTTATGATATGTGCTACAACATTATACTAAAAAATAATTACTTATTTTGTTATAAACACACTCAACGAAAACCTTATATATTTAACTTTTTCAAAATTGCCGCCATTTTGCTCAAAAAATCTAATAACTTTTTTTTAAATACAATTTGCCAAAAATATTTATGGATGTATTCGGAATCTAACACATAAATGTCACATTTATTAAAAAAATAAATGTGTTTTTGGATAGCTGCATATTGCTGCACTGGCCATCAAATATACGATGCAGATACACATCATTATGCATTTAAGGGTTAAATGTAATAAGGATGAAATATACAGGGTGTTTGGTCCATCGTTTGCCAAATTAAAATGGCGGATAGGTGGGGTTATTTTCTATCCCTCTACGCTCTCTAAAAAAATTTTTGGCCCACGTGTATTTTTTTTTCTTTCTTTTGTTGTTTTTAAAGAATTTACAGGGCCGACGCGTTTAAATTTGAATTAAAAAAAAAGGAAGTGCAATAGAGATGAAATGTTTATTGCATCGTGATGTGTAACGTTTCACGGTTGTATCAGAGTTAAAATTACTGACATGTTACTGCTAGTTTTCTTTTTACTGACCTTCAAATGTTTTACAACATGTAAAAATTTAGTCAAAGATGAGTTTTGATTTGCAATAAAAAAACTAAATGAGACCCACGTTCTTCAAATTGTTTTAAAAAATTCTGTGCTCTATCCTCTTTCTAATGATGTACAATAATCCCAAAGAACCTTTCATGAACTTTATTTTTTCCCGATTTTTTGTAACGGACGCAACAGGCAAATTAACTATGCCCAAACATTGACGCTGTATCTTCGCGGATTTTCATTTTTCGGCGACCAGGCTTGCAGGTTGTGAAGATGTATATTCCCTGACCTTCAATAAATTTCCCTGACAATTCCCTGACTTTTCCATAACTAGTGAAATTCCCTGACATTTCCCGGTTTTCCCGGTTTTCCAGAAAGTGGCCACCCTGTGCACACTTAATAACTATCAGCAGACGAAACTTAAAAAAGGATACGTTGACAACCCTAACTGACTTAACGCGTTACAGGTGAATAGAGAGGTAGGTGTACCTATTTTGTGGCACAATGAATGGCTGTCAATCAAACGGATGGCACAACATGCACAACGAAGATGGATCACTTCTGAACTTGAACTCGTTGATGGGTAAGGCGTGTCGAATGGTTTACATGAGGTGTGTCCCTATTTGAACAGCAACGCGGTACTGTAATAAGTGTCACAATTTTTCCATGTACAATTTCCATTTTTCATACAACAACTGCGCTCGTTTCGTGAATACTGACAGCCGGCGTGCAGATGAAAACTTTAATTGTTAAAAAATAACCTACATTGTCCTTAATCACAATGCATGTTGCGCATCAAACTAGACTACACAAGTCCATACGCTGCACGCACGTAACTTATTTTATAAGAACGAAAAAGGGAAATATGGAATCAAGAACTACTGATGCAAGAGAGCATTACGCGGTTCTCTCTTTTCGCCTGTAAAAGGTTACCCGTAGAAAACTTAATCTGCATCTACTGGGCACTTCTCATTAATGTTTAGATTTGGACAATTTATACGCTTCTTCGGCCAGTGTTGGCCCTTTATACTAGAGTCATTGTGCCACAAAAGAGCCCATCGAATCCAAGCATTTCCAGATCCTTCGGGCAGGTGAAGTCGTTTTTCTTCGGAGGTACTTCGTTCCTGCGAGTTGTCCGTAACTCCGTTAAAACGAAGAATATGCTAAGTCTGGGGTTCCCAAATTCATTTATACTTCGACTCCTTTGGCAGGTTGTAAAGTTTTTGCGATGCCCGTTTAAACCAGATACGTGCGGGTCGTTCTAGGTTTAACTTACGGCGACTTGAATCTCCCGTGTCTCGAGTTCGCGACACCCCTGGGACAGTGGTCGCGACGCAGTTTGGGAAACCCTGTGCTAGGTACTTACCGGTACAAAGTCCCCGAATGTATTTTCTTTACGCCGTCCATGTCTGTGGTGCTGCTATCATGTCTGGTCAGCCTCCCCTAGTGTCTCTGTCGACTGCCGAGCGCCATTGCCAAGGCTTGAAGAGTTGAGCTAGAATTATACCTGAAACAATGCATGTGGACTATGAGATTCTACTGTTACCGAAGATCTGAGCTGCGATATATTTAGCGTGCGTGTTACCAGTAGGTACAATGTATTATTTTTGTAAGTTTTATTTTGTGGTTGCTTATATGGTATACACCTGCTAGTTTATAGAGGATATAAGTAGGATAGAGATAGATATGCCACCATCTTCTAATTTGTATAAAGGTGAACAAAAGGCACAGTCTACTAAACCTATACATATAGTCAGCCTATTGAGTTTAGACCAACCGTGCGGGCGCAAAGGGCTAGAGGCTGAGCCGAGTTGGCATCATCAGCGTGCTCAAAATCGGGACACAATTTGCAGAACTTGCATGACAAAGTATTTGTGTCATAGGCGGCAGTGTCACCCGATAGTATGAGCATTAGCCAACTCTATGTTTTTAAATGAGGCATATGCGCTATAGGCGGACATAAACTGCGGAAGAAAGGCTACAACCGACCCTCGTGGAAGCAGCTTTCTCGCGTAAAGTCTCGCCATTATAATAGCTTAGTCCGCCACTACTGCTTTCGTCATGGGCACCCTACCAAGAAATCTATAATTTTAGTTTTATTATACGTTCTAGTTCTGTTTTGTATAATAATATTGAATAACAAAAAACAGATATAAGGTCGAGAGTATAAAAGCAGAGGACCTGAGGCAGATAGGAAAATTACGCCGAAATTTGGTCAAACACCGCGACTGCTTTAGGAAAAAGTGTAGGATAGACTAAAACCCACATAGGGTTATAATGCTATCGAAAGTAAGAACACAAATAGAATAACAAAATAATGTCAAAATAATTGGTTTGCCCTGTTAAGGTTACATGGCGGCCTTAAAAATCAAATTGGTCTTCCCTTAATAGTCTGTATTCGTACTTAATTCACTTTAGAAGCGTGTATCAATCGTTGAGCTACTTGTCCATATTCGTAATTGAGCCGTATAATATCACCAAGTGACTACTGTCGGGTTCATACGTCACCATAGTAGCGCTATCTACTTATCTATCAGCCTTTGACGTTCACTGCTGGACAACCTTCCCACATCTACACAGCACGGCACTCTGTGGTACGTGCTGTGTCGACCGCATCCATCGACTCCCCGCTACTCTCACGAGGTCGTCTGTCCATTGAGTCTTGACCCGTACTGCGCTGCGCTCACCTATGCGCGGTCGGCACTCCAGGACTTTAGTGTCCCAATGGTTATACGTTCTCCGGGCTACATAGCCCTGCCACTTCAACCGTACAATCCTGCAAGCTATGTCTGTTTTGTAGTAGCGCTAATACACGGCTAAATTACAAACGATGGCAAATGGCTCCTAAATCTCTGTACCTAATCGTACATCTGATACAAATCGGCTTAGAGCCGCTAATAGTTGTTAAATTTTCGTGTAGAACTCAGTAATAAATAGTTAACTGGACATCTCCTTCTGAATAATTTTACAATCCGCGTAAAAAACTGGATATTTTTAAGCGGGAGAGCACATCTGGCTGCGATTTAATTCCCTTTAACTTTTAGGGAATTAATTTTGAAAAACTTTTGGTGCTACTTGCCTAATAAATAAGAAATTCTTTGCAAAATCTCAGACTTCTAGATTTGTTTAGGCTGTGCGCAATCAGTGGTTACTTTTGCGAAAAAGATTTACGCAACCAGGCAGAAAATCGCCGTACAGATCAGATAAACTAAAATTAACAAGCTTGTAAAAAAAAGTAAAAGCGAATAACGTCTTTATCGCTTAAGAAATTGTAACTCTTGGAATGAAAAGCTAAAATACGCATTGTTCGTCTCGTAGGAACAATGTTCGGTCCGTTCACACCGACGATAACCAGATTAATTGCAAGAGCAATTAGCTGGAGAAATATGGATGCTGCATAATCGGTGGAAAAACGGACATGTTGGGGCGCTGCTGTGTTTGTTACTGATTAAGATAGGGAACTGATTTATTAGAAAGGATAGTTAATTTGCAAGATCTGGCGTTCAAGTTAATGATTAAGGATAACCCGAAAATATTGAAACAAAAAATCTTGCTCTTTGTTATGTATTTTTCTTACAAGCTAGGTACTGTGTTTAGAAATAACAAAATAATTTAAAAAATTCAGTAAATCAAGATTTTCTAATTTCATCAATTGATTGACACATTATTCCTTTTATTTTTAAGGAATTGTTTTTTATAAATAGTCGAACTTTTTCGTGCCCTCCCCTCTACCCCCCACCTCGCGTAACCTGGCTCTGAATTAAATTACACGCCTATAAATGCAAGTTATTAAAATGAGGCAGGAGTTTGAAAGATATACACCAAATTAATCCATTCCGTTTTGTTAACCTCATTCTATAGTCATATCGATACCTTTAGACTCAAAGGGCGTAAACGCCGCAGGTTCTTATGGCGTTTACGCCCTCTGAGTCTAAAGGTATCGATATTTACATTTCAGTAAGCTAGGGTCAATTGCCAACCCATGAGAACCCTATAGATGTGCCCATTTGATTTGTCAAGTATACCATACAATGGCAAATGCCTCCACAACACTTAGCCACCTATATTGTTGTTTATTCTATACAAGTTAAATGATCAATTGTGCTGGTATTTATGAATAGGCTCCCTAGAGGTTGCATGCAAATCAATAATGCATTGTGTATACAATTCATAAGGTTTTCTGGGTTCTTGTGTAGGCTTCAAACATGTTTAGTTTCTTATATGAATTGTTGAATACTTAGCGTCACCCTCATGGATAATAATTTGCAAATTTGCCATTTTGACAGATCAGCTATGGTACAGTAAGCATCATATACATAGTAGCAGTCAAAGTGGCCAAATGTCCCGATATATTTGGCTACTTTGGTTGCTACTATTTGATTCTGACTGTACCATTAAAATTAACCTAAATTGCAAATTCGCAAGTTTAACTACCATTGGCGCGACAGCAGAGAAAAATATTATTTAGATACGTATACTCTGTATTATGCTAAATTTCAACTCCGGATTTCCCATTATGTAGTTTCATGTGACACATTACTGAATAAAGCCTGCATTTAATTGTTTAATTCAGTTCATTCAGATTTTGTAAAGAAAAATTTAACACTTATGGTCAACAGGGAATGGACATTCAGAAATGAACATTAAATTTAGTCATCTCTACAGAAGTTAAAGACTCCTTTCAAAAAGAATGTAAGATGTGATATTGCTTGAAATATAGGTACATGCAGTAAAGTTATACTGTAAAGACAACGCAGAGGATCAAGATGATAAGCCCTAATTTAAAGATTACCTATTACTACACACCTGAATCCATATTTTGTATAGAATTTGTGTCAAAAAGTCAAGTGTACAGGTGTACAATTTCGAGATCATAAAATAAATATAAATTGAGTAATTTGGATATAATCAGCAACTGTCTTTCTCATTTCGAAGATCAGTTCTACTAATTGAGATCAATCAGAGTAAGTTTTGAGAAAATGAATTTGTCAATTCAATCTTCTCAAAACTTACTTCAATTAAGATAGCGCCTTTTGGGTTCTCAGGGCAGAGTTTTGTTTAAAAATATTCCGAAACAACCTTTTCATGGACACATTTGTAAGTCTCATTTCAAATTTCACAAAATAATGGCGAGGAATGATTAAACGTGTGGTTTTGCCAGTTGGCAGTAGCTTTAAACTATCAATTGATCTTCTAATTAAAGGAGGCCGTTAATACCAGAGATATTAACTTAATAGCTTCACTTTCAAGCACTTGTAATAGGTACAGTCAGAGTCAAATAGTTTGTAGCATCCAAAGCGCCATATATATCGCAACACATTGGCTGCCCCATATCAAAACCTAGTAAGTGCTCTAGATCAAATTTTAAAAAGGGTGTAAAAACATAAACATAAAAATGTTTTTAAGCTCTCTTGTAAAATTTGTCTGGAGCACTTACTAGGTTCCGATATTGGGCAGCCGACATCATTCTTACTAAGGATTTAACGATACCGATATATCGGTATCACCGATATATCGGTATCGCCGATAATATACAACTGACTGATATTTGAAGTGCGCAAAAAGAATTTGTTGTATGAAAAAGAATCTGCAAAAAGTAATTTCAATTACTGACTTAATTTCATGTATTGGTCTATTACTTTGTGCAATAATAATTACTATGTTAATTAATTATATATCTGGTTCAAAATAAAATTTAAAAAAATTGTGCTGACAATTTATAAATTTTTACTTAACACCTTCAAAGTTGACTCTCAGTTAAATATAGCCAAGTTTTAGGTATAATAAGGACATACAAATAATAAATCTGAAGTTCATACTTCATTAGTTAGCTAAGATATCGGTGTCGGTATCGCTATCGCCGATAATTTACTACAAATTTCAGTATTGGTATCGTATCGGCAAAATTATGTATCGTTACATCCCTAATTCTTACTATTGGCACAAAGATGTGTGACAATGGCGTATGGCGGTTTGCATATTACAGACTATTTGATGCTGACTATACCTGATCCGCAACAAAACATAGTTCTTTTTTTACTACCTTTTGCCTGTGTATTTAGTTTAGAGCTTTATAACCTTACTACAGAATTTATTGATTCTCCATGCAAAGTTCCAGCCCCCTCTTCACCCCCTTAAGGGAATCATGCCTTAACGGGGTGAAAAGAGGCCTAGAACACTGAAATAATTTAGGGATACAAACTTAAAAATATGGCTTCCCCAGGGTCTGACCCTACATTCATACCAAATCCTGTCTAAATTGGTTGTTTAACCCCTCATATATGGTGTCAAAATTTTAGTCAGCCATTTTTAAACTTGATATTTAAATATTAAGCTCCAAATGCTTGGCAGGGTAAAAGCATAAAAGGGTTAAGCATTGTTTAAGTGTGAAAAGGTCAGACATAGATAATTACTTACTTACCTACTTTTGTTTTTTTTAATATTAGTTTGGAGTTTAGATTGATTATGCATCCACACTTATAATAAAGAGAGCAGAGGGTAAATGTACATAGAAGAAAATAAAAAAAATTGGTCAGAGGACCACTTAACCAAAATCTTAATCACATTTCTGTGGTTTTTAGACTCCTTATTTATCATAAACCTGTGTGAGTAAGAGAATACTAAATTACAATCAAATGAATATGAAAACTAAATTCTTTAGTGTTTTTTTTTATTTGATAGCATTGTCCATTTATGATATAGAGGCACAATTGTGATCCGAATGGTGCTTATAGTATAATCACAAGCAATTATTAACTACAGCCAAATACAGTAGATATGAAATAATTGAGCTTGATGTTACTTTGATTTGAAGAATTGTATAATAATTTAGTTACTAAATATACTTCACTTGTGCCCATGCACAATATACATCACAGTACAAGATGATTTATATATATTGGAATCAAATAAAATAAGAAATATTACATTTTTGTACATAGTAGCTCACACATAATGTTGAACGATTTACAGAAAATCTTGAATGAATACTTCACCAACTGGTATTGTAAAACGAGCATACAGAGGAAAAATGCGCGAAAACCTAATGCTATAGAAAATCTATCGCTTATTCATGAAACGTGACTTGATTATCACGTAGTAGGTCTAGGTGGTTCTAAAGTGGTTCATTGAGACGTATTGTACTACGACTTTGCGTGGAAAATGTTACTCTAAGCGGAAAACAGCCCACCTAGCACGTTCCAGCGCTTAGCACGCTACTATCGGCTTTCAAAACGTAAATACAAATGCTAGAATACTCACCGAAAAATGGCCACAAACGACAATATCTCACAAACTTAAACGATCAACTCATAGCGCTTCCAATTAAATGGAACGTGAGACAGTTTTTTACACCGACAATTTCCCGTACAAATGCACTTTCCAACAGCTTTTACTATTACGGCCTACTATCGCAAGTAGTACAAACAGTACGAAAAATACTTAAGTCTGACGTACTTTGCGCGAGGGAGCGGTCGGAATGTAATCAGTGGAGATTAACGAATAAGCCACCTAATTACACAGTTACACACGAACACAATCTAAGTATTTAATAAATTCACTAATTGTATTCCGTATATATGGATTTTATCACAAAACACCATGAAATAATTATTTTAGGCGTCAACGAAGCGATATCCGTCCGTCCCTCCTCCCTTCACCGTACATCATAGACAATCTACTACGTCGATCATAGATAACGTAGAATAAAGATCCTCATTTCCTATATGGCAATATCTTTGTCTCTTTTTTGCCACGTGAAAACATTTTTATGAATAATTTAATGAATAAAAGATACGCAAATATTAAAATTACAGGCATAAACTTACAGTTATAAAATAAATAATGTTCTTTTTTCATTATAATGAGCATTAAACATCGCCTTGTCAAACAAGGACAGAAAATTAATGACATCAAAAAAGTGTTTCCACAGCTAAAACCAAATTTGAGTTTGGTGAAAAAATTTTGTGTATCGAGAATAATTTTATTTATTTACTCTTAACTTTAAAAAAATCACAATAATAATAAAATTCTCTGATTTCTATAATAAACATATTAAATTAACAAACTTATGCATGTACAGTGAAATGCAAAAACATGTATTGAATGACATATTTTTGAACATTTGTATGACTGTTAACGTGAATATTGACTGACTAAAAATTGCATAAATAAACAAGTATTTAACGTTTTGTCAATAATTTTACATCGTACTTTTAATGGCAAATTAATGCAAATACAAAAAACAACAATATATTTCATACTGAACTTAAATATTGAAAATAATTAACATAAAATCAGTATTGTATGGATGATCAAATTGAATATAAGCATTTTTGACATTACCTAACAAGTATCGTCAAAAAACAAATAGTTTCTAGTCACATCTTGGTCACATCCCGTTATTTCAGTGCTAGTGAGCAGCTAGCTTTACAATCTTTTTCTTGGCCTACACGACACTAGCGCCAAACATTTGTGAATCGCTGAGCAATCTTGAACATTTTTTGTTGTTTTGTGAAGGAAAATTGTCTCAAGTATCCATGTGTGCACATATATGTGTTATGTTGTGTGTGCGTGGTGATTTGTGTTAAATGCTGATAGAAAGAAATTAAAAATCAGGTATATTTTAACAATGAAACTTTCATAAATGAGAAGAAACGCAGTGTTTGGTGTTATCAAGTGCTAGTGAATCCGTCGGGAGGCGGTAATCGTGTACGTTTATTCGCTATTTGTGGATTCTGGATCTCGTCGACTCGATGTACCATAAACAAAAATGTCAGCGATCCCGATTTTTTGTTTCTTGCTGCATACCCATCGTTATACCTTAATTAGATCACACGAATGATATAAAATAATGTTAGACGCTTTCTCCGGAGGTGTCGTTTCGTCGGGACGGCGTACCTGAGGCAATAAATCGGCCATAATAAACGTGCGTTTGGTGTGCTTGCGACAGTCTACACCCGATCTCATTGTTTATGTATGGAGTTTAAACGAGGAATTTTTATGGGATATTGCGGTGTATTCCCGTTTTAATTGTATATCTGGATGTAATCAAGGGTGGTTGTGTTATACGCCGCGGGTCGTGGCTCGGCGGTCAGCGTCAGTTCGTCCGTCAAGGTTTTTACATATCTCTATTTATAATAATCTCCGGATGGTTTGGTGCATAATGAAATCGTGGTAATGAAGTGTCGTTCAGTGGATTCGCGGGCCATGTGCCAATATAGGCAGCAGTGACGAAGCCGCCCTCGTAACGTATGTATACAAACGCGTCTCTACGCTGTTTACTATTCACTATCATCATATGTCCAATCTTGTACCCAGAAACTGCATTAGAAGTGCATCCTCTACCAATTAAATTCCACATTCGACTTGTGGAAGTGTAAATACCACCCTTTGTAGCCATGACATTACCAATAGTGCATAGTGACTTCTGATGGCACTAAAATAATACTGACTATTTCTTAGCATAGGTATATGATTTTCCTATAAAAAAATAACTCCTAGTTTTAAATTCAAAGTTATATCTTGACTACCAGTTTTGTAATTCTGTCACTAGTTTCAATTTAATTTGATCATGTTATTCACTGTTACTAAAACTCGATTTCTGGTGAAGACAATTTGTGTTAAATTCTGAAACTAATTTCTAAGTTCAAATTTTTATGATCTTGTTATTATTTGTATTGCCAAATATAATTTATAGTACTGATATAATAAAAGCAAGAAATGATTAAAGTTCAAATTACACAATTCTAAAATTGTATTGGGACAGATTCTATATTGCCCTTTTATTTAGACTGTTTGTATGGAATTAATAAAGAGATATTAGGGTCCTAAAACCGATCAACAAATATTGAGGCAATTGATTAATTAAGAAGTAATTTTGCAATACATATACAACTAGAATACAAACATTTAATGTAAAGATAAACAATACAATTCCTGAAGAGATGGGCTCATTCGCCGGTTTTGTGATCCCTTAATCAACTATTTGCCATATTATTAAATTATTATTATTATATTATATTATTGAATCAAGCAGGCAGTTACAACTGATAATGCCTGTATCCAGTGAGCTAATAACTTATTGACGTGCTTGAGTGGAATTATGCTTGTCTAATCTGTTCTTAAATTGGTTGACATTGGATGCCGAAACTACATCTTCTGGTAGTAATCTGGTAGTATTAGGTTTCCTTAACTAAACCTTTTTTAAGGAAATAAATAATAAGTATGCTTGTAATACATATTACACGACTTGTTATGTAGATAGTAAAAATTCACTCAGTTTGATACCAATTACTTAAGTAGTTGCAAACTAAAATGTGCAACATGTCTACTAATAAGGCAGAGTTAAATAAAAAATGTCTAAAAATTAATTATACAAGTTAATCAATCAAACATACATAAAAACTATGAAATAATTATTTTGCTGTCATGTATTGGCATTATTTGGCTACCAGTTGTTTGATAATGTTACATGATACAGGAAATGATTTAGAATGGACTCATCCAAGTAATGTAAGTATTCAAATATCGGATGCACTAATGGTCAGCGCATGGTCGTCGCAAATATTCATGGTCATAGGTACTTATCACAATTTACATTGTCAGTTGTAAAATAAATAAAAATGATTTGATTACATCATTACACAAATTAAATACAAAAACAAACTACTTACCCTGTCCTTGCTACAAAAGACTTGCCCTGTCTTGTGACCAATTTACATTGCGTGAACTATATTGCTCTTAGAAAAAAAGTATAAATATCAGACTTAGTGTTTTTAGGCCTTCCCTACCTGTCAATTAAAATTTTACCAAAGTGGGATTATAATTTCAGTAATCAAGCACTGACACAGGCAAAAGGGTGTTAGCGAAAAATTAAGATTTCTGGATTTATTTATTACTCCTGTCCTGGCGAACTTCGTTCTGCCTGTTTCTTAATGTTTTAGTAGGTACTCTGTTATATGGGGCAGAGACCAACCCAAAAAGTCAAAAATCATAAATATTGGTCCACCCATTCTCAAGTTATAAATGGTGTAACTAACACAACCTTGTTTTATGTATATAGTATAGATTATTATAATTTATCAATATGGTTTAAAGTAATAATTGTCTATTCATTTTGGTTTATTGGCCATACAGTAGAATATTTGGTTCTGCTAACCACTATGTGGCCCCTGTGGATATGTTTTATAATACGAATCTATGTAATGAAACCTTACAGAAGTCGACATTTGCTAAAATTGTTTGCATGTAATAAATGCAATTGTTATAAACAGATTCTGCTTTGTTGAGAAACTCAAATTTGTGAGGTAAACTGAATGTCTTTTACTGCCATATTACTGAGGGTGCATATAATCAAGATCCTAATCTCGCCCCGTCTAAATGGGGCCTAAATCTTTGAAAATGGCTCTATTGTGAAAAAAATTTCATGAAGCATGAAATGTCGAATTTATTTTTAGAGTTGATTATAGGTGAAATTTCATACAAACAAATTCTATGCTGGGGGTAAAAGCGGTGAGAAGTTTACCTAGACGAGGAAAAGAAACAGGTCAAAATCGAGACCCTTATATTTTATTAACATATTCAGTTGGTGGCTTTACCATATTTTCATACAAAATGAACCCGATAGTCAGGTTCTTGGCGATTAATGTGTTAATGGATGCTACAGCAGCTGTTCCATTCGGTAAAATCAAGCTCAAACTCAAGGATCCAGCTGAAAACAAGCACTTTAGCCCCCAGGCTACAGGACAATGTTGAGCTTGCACCTTTTTGCTTGCACACAATGGCAACAATTCCCCATCGGCCTACATGGGTCCACCGTTGGGTACAGGCCTACTGTCAGTAGATAGGAGTGAATGTCCAGTTGTCTTTAGAAGAGCAATAATTATCATAAATTAACTGTTTTATAATCATTGTACTTTCTAAAACTGCAAGCTTTCAGAATCTACTCAAACTTTGTCACAACCTGTAAACTGCACTTTCTAAAACTACAAGCTTTCAGATTCTACTAAAACTTCGTCACTACCTGTAGATACTCCAACCGTGACAAATACTAGCTGTGCCTTAATATTCAATATTGTGCGAAAGAAAGGTGATAATTCAGAATGGTGTTAAAAAAAAATCACTTTACTAAAAGGAACAGATGTTACGAAATGAATACATGAAATTTCATTACATTAAATTTTTAGAGATGTCAAGGGTCTCTAGGCGTCAAAATATTCTATTGGTTCCATTGGTTTGCCATCCCTGAGCTAGATTTCTAAAACTATGGATGGTGAAAATCTTTGCAAAACAGTGGGTACTGGAGGAACATAGTGACGAATTTCGACATAACCACTAGATGATCTGATGGCTTAATTGATTGAAAGCGCGGCCCGGCATAGCATAAGATGCCAGTTCAGGGTCGATTTCAGGCGTTTTTCTGGCGTTTTTTTAATTTCATTAGTGTCACTCGACTTTTACCGCGGAGGACTGTCGAGTGACGACAACTTTTGGATAAATCACGTGTAGCCTCGATACCGTCTATCGTTTATAATAAAAGTTAACTGTGATCACCACCGCTTGCTGCTATATTTGCTGGAACACGAATGAAAAAAACCGCCGCTGTCGAAACGCTCTGAAATCGACCCATCAATGAAAATTTTCGACCTAGTTAGGACACTAGGTCGAACACTTTCATTGTGTTTAATCATAGTAATCAATTGTTTTATAAACTTGACAGTTGAGGTGTGCGTGAGGTGCGGGAGAGACCAAAATAGCACAGCACATATAATAGCAGTATTTTTACTTGCCACAAAAAGTACATCGCGCGGCTTGTATGTGTGTGCGCCGTGAACGAACGCACTACAAGCGAAGTTTTACGAATACGTAAGAATACCCCAGTACGGATCGCGCTCTCTGCGCCTCGACCTAGGATATCGCGCGCTCTTAAACAGCGGAAGTTTGACTACTTGTCTGTCTTGATACTTTAATTGCCTCTAATTCGAAATGCAACATGTAATAAAAACTAGGGATGTAACGATACATAGTTTTGCCGATACGATACCGATATATTGTAGTTAATAATCGGCGATACCGATATCTTAGCTAGATAATGAAGTATGAACTTCAGATATTTGTTTGTCCTTATTATAACTAAAACTTGGCTATATTTCACAGATGGCTCTCTGAAAGTGTAAAGTAAAAATAAATAAATTGTCAACCTGAAATTCAATTTTTTTTTTTATTAAGAACCAAAGATTTAACTAACATAGTAATTGCACAAGGTAATAGACCAATACATAAATTAAGTCAGAAATTGAAATTACTTTTTTGCAGATTTTTTTTCATACAACATATTCTTTTCGCGCTCTTCAAATATCGGTTGTATATAATCGGCGATACCGATATATCGGTATCGGTATCGTTACATCCCTAATAAAAACCGAACCTCACCCCCTCACGCATACCCCGTCCTGCAACCAATCTCTACGCCTATAGTCTAAGAGCCTATTTACAAGGCGTATTTTAAAAGCGCCGTCGACGCGCGTTTCGTAGCGCTGTCTATTTCCGTACCTAAGAAGCATAACACTGTAAGTCCTATTGTTTTCCATACTTACTTACAGCGTTATGCTTCTCAGTTACGGAAGCGACAGCGCTACGAAACGCGCGACGACGGCGCGTTTAGGCCTCCCGCGCACTAGGCAGCCTGACTGCGGCAGCCAGTAAAACATATGACGTTGTATGGGAGCCCGCGCGCTGGGCAGCCAAACATTTCCATATATTCGACTGGCTGCCGCAGCCCGGCTGCGCAGCCAGGCTGCCTAGTGCGCGGAGGGCCTTAAAGTACGCCGTGTGCATAAGCTCTGGCCCTAAGATGTTTGTTTGTCTGTGTACAGTCAAGTTGGCGAAGGCACGCAGGGGTATGATTAAGGAGAAGGAGAAGGGCGGCGGCGCCCGCCTCAAGGACGAGCCCAGCGACCCTGCTGAGCCTGGTAAGTTATTTTTACTTCTCTTTCTTCCAAATCCTGGGTCGCTAACTTCCGACCCTCTCAATGTGGACCGGGACTAGCGACCTGGTTCGACCCCAGGCGCCCCCGGCCGCCACCTAGTCCGATCCACTCAAGGTGCTCTGGCCAGCGACCTGGTTCGGCCCCAGGGAACACCACGGCCCCCACCGGGTCCGATTTTTGCAACAGCCAGTAAGTGCGTTTTCACACGTCCCGGTTGCCGGGTACCCGGCGGTGAAGTGTATGGCCATGTACGTTAGCTTTCATACGTACCGGCGTAAGCTAACGTACATGGCCTACACTTCGCCGCCGGGTAGCCGGCGCCGGCTACCCGGCAACCGGGACGTGTGAAAAGGCACTTAGGCTTGCAAGTTTGTCAGGCTTAAAAAAAAACATAATGATGGATTAAAATCGCATCACAATATTAGAGATATCGGATGGATTTTGGAGAGTGTGCGCAGGAATAGGCTACTTTCCTGACAGATCAAATCAGTTACTTTTTATGAAGTGTCAAAACGCTTAGATAGTATGAAGTTTGTATGGCATAAAAGTGAAATGACGTCATTTTACTCAAACATCAAAACATCTTCTTATTTATAGGTTTTGATCTTTTAAAATCGTTTAAAACGATAAATAGGTGATGTTTAGTTCATTTTTGAAAATTTTCGAAAGCTGATTTAATGGCTAGCGTGTAGTAATTTATATTGACTACAGGCAAATACCCTATTACACGACTTGATTCCACCGTCGCTATTTCATCAACGGACATCCAGGCGTGGGGAGCGACTTTATCCCTTTGTTGTCGATATTCCATTTATTCGCACGAAGCGATTTGCTTCTTCGTTTTTGATGCGTACTGCCATGGAATGGAATTCGCTTCCCAGCGTCTGTATTTCCTGACAAATACCATTTCGGACTTTACAAGACACTAGTAAATAGGCATCTACTGAACCGGGGAGCTACATCTTCGGCCTCGGAGTCGATTACCATCAGGTCTACAGAGGTCAATCGCAAGTCAGTTAAAGAAAAAAAAAAGAGGACTTAGATTTGGCCGACTATAATGGACACTCCAATGGCCGCCTATAGTCTACTTATATGAGACCAGTCTGATGAGACTATAGTAGGTACGTTCTTACACAACACAATATACTTACAACAATTAATAAATGTTTTCAATAAATGTTTTTCTTTCTTTCTTTCAATTATACTTTTCGGCCATTCTTACGAAGTATATCTGCGGTCACCTAATTACCGCGACGCTGTTTTAATACTAAATGTATGGAGACGCGGTAATTAGACGCAGTCATACCTACTTCGTGAGAATGGCCGTTATACAGTGGCTTCTGATGTTAAATAATGGCAAGTGAGTGATGTGCTTTCTTGTGGAGTATGTCATCCAATGAAGGCAATAATTGCCCTACATAAATCCATAGACCATCGAATGATCTATCCATAATTGATTATCTATCACAAAACACTTCTCGTGTATAAAAACTATCTCATTGCTCTAGAGGGATTGCGGGAGCGAGGCTGAAATGATAATCCTAACGCGTAGCGCATTTCCCAAGTCCCTATTTCTTTATGACCAAACCCCTTATCCAACATTTTAAAAACAAAACGTTCCGTGTTTCTGAAAAACAAACAATGATACCTAAATAACTTCTAAAAACGTGATATCAATTCAAATGAAAATACAACTGTTGGATCACTAACAATGATTAATAATTACCTAAATATAAAAATATCATTACTCATAGAGTTTTATCCTTGAACTACAGCTTATCAGCCTAGTCTGCCCTTGTATGTGCATATTTTGAATTGCTATTAATAAGCCATTGATTGACCGATTTGATTCGTAATGCTAGCGGTGAAAGCATTCGAATCATAACTAGACTTAATTTGGTACTTGGCTGTTAACACGAATTATTTCACGTGAATCTTTATACGCGGTTTCCGAAAATATGCAAAAATAAGCTATACCTCACTTAAATAGCGCTTCCATCGATTTTTAAACGTTAAAAATAAGGAGATGATTTGAGCGCTGAGAACAATGACGTCATAACACTATATTTCATACAAACTTCAAGGGAGAGAAACTTCTGTTCGTAGTACTTATTCTTATTCTATGCCATCGGGTGATTCCTGTGCCCCTCTCCTTCGAAAAGGGGCACAACTCTAGTTTTCCCAAAGTGGCCAAATTTGACCAAACGGGACACAGGCCACCCAAAAAAAAACCGGGTGATTCTTTCTCACGCCGTGGGCAGTAAAAATGCCCTCTGTCGCAGGTGCTTGTAGCCCTAACCTACGCGGAGAGAAAATACCACTTCCTGGCGAAAGGAATACGTAATATCATGTATGAACAGGAGATAAAAGCCTCAGATCGCACATTTATGTATCGTTTGGGCCACAAACAGCTCCGATCTGAATATTTTTTATTTTAACGCCCTAGTTGTAAAGTAGAATATACTTATATATAAAAATAAAGAAAACGTGTTTGATGTGTTTACATTTGAAATTATAACCGTCAATTTGATCCAATTGAATTAAAATGAACAATAGAACGTACCTAGTGAAAGCACGAGTTGTCGGCCATGCATGTAATCAATTCGTCTTGATTGTGTTTAGGATACGAAGACTGAATCTATTCTACTGTAGCAATGTTTTTAGTTACGTATGGAATGTTATTGGAGTGGTAATTAATGAGTACTTCATTTATTTTTTCGGATACGAACCGGCTAGCTAGTCGAAGCGTGAAGTGGTCTTGGGTACCATTCCCGGCTATTTGGCATAATTCGTTTTTTTTCTGTAACCATTAACTTATCAGGATTGTAAAACAAACCTTACCTAGCGAATTCAGGTACAGAATATTAATTTCATAAATCCTGAAAACTTCACGGTTTCAGAGGGGGGGAATTAAATGACATAGAAAAAATATGATGAACATTACTTTATAACTTCAAATAATCATACCACCGCACCGAATGAGCATGAGCATTGCTTTTCTGATTCTTAGTTATTTTCATAAGTACTCATTGTATAGTCCGTACAAACTCTTAAGACCAAATGCTGTCAAACGAACGCAAGCCAAAAACTACGTTACGCTCTGATTATAAGGTAGTTTTTGGCTTGCGTTCGTTTGACAGCATTTGGTCTTAAGAGTTTGTACGGACTATACAAACATCGCTTAGTTAGCGGGACTCAGTCGGTGGTGTAACTACCGGTATCCATGCATCGGCAATATCGAAGGGCCGGAATCTATATCTCCACTGGCACCACTGACCATAATTTCTGGTGTCGAATGTTGCTATTATTCGCCTGTTTCGCACTAAAAGAAACGATACCGAATTACTACAATGTGACGAAAAGACGCGCAACTTGTTACTGGCACAACTAACAGGAGATGGCCGTGACATTTTCCTGCCAATAAGAACGCGCGTACATTTCTCTGCATCATATATACGCGTTCCTATTGGTACATGCTGCTCGCGCGAGATATCGTCGCCACCATGTTAAATTTACATAAGCTGTATAGGTTTAGGTCTAAAATCCAAGTTCACAAAAATTACAGATATGTAAGTTTAGCATGGTGGCGACGATATGTCCGTAACGTGCTTACCATGTTCTACGCCAGCCTTGCTATTCCACATAGTTTTTGCGGTTTACCTCTCGAGCAATCTGAATTCTGTAGGTCGGCAATAGTTAATTTTTTTATGCCTCACCTGGCCATAAAGTGCCTTTTTCCGCACGCTACGCGTACGGAAAAAGGCGGTTTCTGGCCAAGTGTAGACATAAAATGATGTACACAACACGGGAGGTAATAAAGAAAGCCCTCGATCGCATATTTACGTCCCTCGCTTGCAGCTCGGGCCGCAAACTTCTGCGATCTCGGCCTTTCTTTGAATTACCACCCTAGTTATGTAATGTACTATTTTCAAACAGGCCACGGCTCCCGCCCGCCGTCAGCGTCGCTGCCGACCCCGGCGGCGCTGAAGAAGGAGCCCGACGAACCGGCGCACAGGGTCAAGATGGAGCCCCATTCGCAGGAGGACTCCGCCGAGCTGGGCGTTGACGGCATCAAGACCGAGATTGACGGGCTCATGGACAACGACGGTAAGCATTCACAAAGGTGACTGGCACAGACTTGTGGAACTCCGCTGAGCTCGACGTCGGTGGCTTTGTGGACGACTGTAAGCACCGACAGTGACCAGCACGGTACTCACACTGACAGGAGTACTCTGTCGAGCTGAGCGTCGACGGCATCAAGACTGAGATCGACGACCTCATGGACAACGACGGTCAGCGCCGACAAGAGTGGTCAACACAGAAAAGATGGAGCCACATGATAGAGCTCCTCTCGCAGGAGGACTCCACCGAGCTGGGCGTCGACGGCATCAAGACAGATCGACGGCCTCATGGACAACGACGGTCAGCGCCGACAAGAGTGGTCAACACAGTCAAGATGGAGCCACATGATAGAGCTCCTCTCGCAGGAGGACTCCACCGAGCTGGGCGTCGACGGCATCAAGACAGATCGACGGCCTCATGGACAACGACGGTCAGCGCCGACAAGAGTGGTCAACACAGTCAAGATGGAGTCACATGATAGAGCTCCACTCGCAGGAGGTCTCCGCCTAGCTGGGCGTCGACATTTCACTGATGACTTTTTGTGGGATCCTTTTCCTTAAACTACGTCCGAATAAGCCTTACACAAGGCGAACAATTCCTTTCTTTTCATTCTATTACATATATGCAATCACCTGTGGCTCGTTTCACGAAGAAACTAAAAACATTGATCAAACCAGCATTGCTAGTCTAGACTTGTAAAATTGTACCTTGTAGCTTCGTGATACGTGGTCATTACTGAAAAATACTACTGTAAAGTTTTCTGTGCTTAACAATACAAAGCTAAACAATGCTATCCCATATCCACAGGCGACCCGACAAAGTCCCCGTCGTGCGACATGGCCGGCCCAGGGTCACTGAAGTCCGAGCGATTGTCGTCCGACTCCAACGATATACTCGACCCACAGACTGGGTTGCGAGGATCGTCTGGTAACATGCAGGTATGTAATCAATATTTATGTATGATACCTTTAAACGAGCAATTTATTCTTGTATATTTATTTATTTCGGAATCTCGGCAACGGCTGTAACGATTTCGATGAAATTTGCTAAGTGTGGGTTTTCAGGAACGAACAATGTAGCTAGAAAAACGCGAGTTTTCGAGTTTCCGTGTGTTTTTTCTGGTAGCAAAGCTTGGTCGCCCATGTGGTTTTCTAATACTGTAAGTCTTTCTACTACTGTAAGACCTACAGATCTACAAGTTGCAGAATTTCCAAAAAGTAGGGAAAGTTCTCACAAATTTCTGGAAAGTTTCACAGGCATTTTAAGAAAATGTCCATTTTAGGAAATTCCTAATAGGACCCATTTCCATCCATCCAGCCATTTTGTGAAATTACCGAGATTTTACTAATTTTCGCAGTTTCGCAATTATTTGTGCTTTTCATCAGCACATCAATCATAGGCGGTGTGACCAATTTATGTAGGCTTAGCCAAAATCCTGATTTCTTATGACTCATTTGCAACTACATTAACCCATTTACACAGGACGGCAACCAAAACTGCCGCAACCCAAACGGGCCGGAAATGGGCTCGTGCCGCATGGGCGGCGGGCCCATGGGCCCCGGCGTGTCCATGGGCATGTCCAGCGAGGCCCAGACCCTCCCGTCCAACGTGATCAGCAAACAGGCGGGCAGTATGGAGGTAAAGTACTGTTTAAATACATACTGTGACACTATGCCACCACCATTCATACCACTGTATTCGTAATAGGGTCAATTGCAGAAAAAAATTACCTTTTACTTTTTTTGTCTGATCATGGTGTGTCTTATACCATTTTACTCAGAATCATGAGCAATTTTCATTTATAAAATGAAAAAAAGTTGTCCAAAATGTCAAAAATTTCCGTACAATTTTTGAATCTCAGTTTCGTTACGCCCAAACTAAATATAGGGGAAAATAGTAACGAAACTAATAAATTTTTATTTATCAGTTTCGTTACTATTTTCCCCTATATTTAGTTTGGGCGTAAAAGGCACACCCTGATCAGATAAAAAAGTAAAAGGTACATGTTTTCTGCAATTGACCCAATATACAATAATCTATGTTAGTGATACATAAAATATTTATATTGAATTTATTCGTAATATAGGGAACGTGCACGAACTATATAGGTGGCAGCACTAAACGACAAAAGAGACGGGCGGATAATAAAGGAAACTATCATGGCTGTCAATTCAAATTACCTTTTCAAGTGTCAATGTCAAATATAGTAAGTCGTAGCTACACTGACGTTAATCGTCCTTCATCGCGATAAATTAACGGCGATGTGGCCCCAGCATGAGAGGGTACAAGACTTATATTGGCGGTACCAGTTGGCAGCACCTTCGTCGTGCACGTTCCCTATACAATAATCTACATATATAATTAAGTATTGGGGCCTATACTCCGAAGCTCTTCTTTTGTAAGGTCGTGGCGATACGAGTGAGCGGGACGGGAGGCTTTTCAGCTCATTCAAATATTCTATAGTAAGAGAGCGATGGCACGACACGAATTTCAATCAAAGACATTCAGAATATAGTCACAGAACTGTTAAGCCACGACAAGTCATCATCATATTCAAATATTAATTGGCTACTTGACAACTTTTTTCTGTGATATGTTATAGAAACGCCTCTCAATAATAGAAATATTAGTGAAAAAACCACCTCAATATCATAAAAACTCACCGAGATACTACAATGTTAAAATCACATTTTTAGACTTTCCCAAATACGTGCCGAAACGCTCCCTACTGAAGCCCGTTATACAGTGACGTCACTACTCATACGTTGTTTGGGGAAATCAATAACTTTGTTCTGCAACTATGTTAAAACTTGCGTTTATCGTAACGGTTTCATAACAAAAGTTACTATAAATTTTATGGGTTATTTAATGGTATTAATAGTTTTTAATAATTTTATACTTTTAAAATGGACTTTCCCACCCAACTTTGGAGGCTTATAAAAAAAGTTACACGTTAGGTATCAAACTGAAAACTTGAACATATTTCCTTATTATGCTTATTTTAACAGGATCTTATATAATTTTTACAAATTTCAGTTACAGTCAAGTAGCCAATTAATTGTAGCTGCCACATTTTAATTAGTACATTGTGTATCTAGGGCGGTAAGTAAGGAATTACAAACGAGTGTTTGTTATAAGCCCGAGGTGAAACCGAGGGCTTTAATAACACGAGTTTGTAATTCCTTTACCGCCCGTGGCACACACAATGTTTTTCATCACACTTGTGAGGAAATCTTAATAAAATAACCTTACTTTTCGACCCAGTATGACAAGAAAATATTAAAACAGACAGTGACATTTGTCACATATGTCCATAGATAATGCGAACGTCAAGTCACGTTCTGAAACCATAGCGGTAACGGCCATTTTAGTTGATTTTATATTTGCAAAATAAAGAAATACATTATTTAAACATTTAATTAATGTTACCGAAATATGTGTTTATATGTATTTGCAATTACAGTTATCTTTAAATAAATATTTCAGTGATAAAAGTTAAAAAAGTAAGTTGGCGTTTCCTTGGAACATGACAAATAAGAGTAAAACAGAACCAGCGTTTCAAATTTAAAAAGAAAACCATTACGCCCTAGGGCGTAATAGGTCATTTACGGCCCGCAGAACCTACGTGTAATGACACCATTTTCGAGCAAGTGTGATGAAAAAATTATTACAACACAGAGTAGAGATGGTTTACTGACGGTCTTGGCGCATGAAAACGAACTTTTGATTGAAAGATAATTTAGCAAAGCTTGAAAACTAGACCTCATTTTTGAACACTTAAAGTCCAATTCAGAAAAAAACCTCAAAAAAGTACGAAAAGACCTCCCTTACTAACGCAACGTCTTAACGCCAGCAGCAGAGCCAAATCTTCGTGTTCTCGACGATTATGGCCAACAAGGGTGCTGAGTCCGTCATCGCCGGCCAGCACCACTCCATCATCGCGTACCACTGCGCGCAGCCGGGCACTAAGAAGTATCTAGAGGTGAGTATTAAATTATACAAAAGAACCCAGTCGCGTAAGAACGTCATCAAGAGATGACTAATAGTTGTAATCAATGGGCAACATCACTCCATCGCGTACCACACTTCAAATTATACAGAAGAACCCAGTCGCGTTCTTGATGATTAATAGTAGCAGTCAGTTATCATTAGGCAAGATCACTCCATCGCGTACCACAGTAGTACCACAAATTATACAGAAGAACCCAGTCGCGTTCTTAATGACAATACAATACAATCATACTTTATTGCACACCAAAAGAAAATTTACAATTCAAATTTATATAAAAACAGTGGTAATCTTTTTGCTAAATAGCGATCACTTCCAGACAAACTTGGGGTTGCGGAGTCGATGCCGAGTTTGTGATGAAGAATAAATGATGAAAAAGACAAAGAATGCACACAAATAACTAATAGTAGATGAGATGACTAATACTTGCAGTTAGTTATCAAGTTATCATTGCGCAACATCACTATATTATCGCGTACCACTGCTCGTAGGTACTAAGAAGTATTTTGAAGTGAGCACAAAATTATACATCAGAACCAACTGTGTTCTTGGTTATAATGGCCTACAGCAGGGTTTCTTAAACTGTGGTCCATGGACCCGTTAGGGGTTCGTGATACGAGAGTCCGTGGCTATGCATTCAACACAAACTTTCTTGTGCCCTTCATTTTCTTTTACTCTGATTGTATTCGGAAAGGGTCTGTAAGGTTTTCGAAATAATGTAGAGGGTCTGTGACCAAAAAAAGTTTAGGTACCTTTGGCCTACAGGTATAGTCAGTAATTGCTGGGGAGCATCATCGCCTGTCACTGCGCAGTCTATTTTTTTTTACTTTTTGAGAGTTCTCATATCATTTCGTGCAAATAAGATATATCAAGCTATAGAATAAATCACATTTCAACCATAATTGATGCCGTATAAGCAAACAATGATTCTCCTTGTGTTTATGGAAAACCGACCGCCTCGGATCACTTTAACCGAAAAATAACATCTGTGGGTCTAGTGAAAAGGGTTACAAGTCACATTTATACCAGGAACAAAAGGTCACAACTCTATTGTATGACTTATAGCGACCCGCCCCGGCTTCGCACGGTGTTTCTCTATTATATTATGCATGTATTATACATATAAACCTTCCTCTTCAATCACTCTATGTATTAAAAAAAACCGCATCAAAATCCGTTGCGTAGTTTTAAAGATTTAAGCATACATAGAGACATAGGGACAGAGAAAGAGACTTTGTTTTATACTATGTAGTGAAGCTCGTAATCCTTTTCACTAGACCCACAGACATCTATCTGTAGATAACATCAATACCAACAATAGCGCAAAGTAATTACATAAGTGCATTTTGGCTGCACACTTGAGTAAATGTCCCAAATCGGTGTGACGAATGAGTTACGTGTGGCCGGCCCAAGGTTGTCTCGGTAACCCGCTTAGATAGAAACCAAATGGATTGAGTCAATCGAGAATTCGTTATTTTATGACTGTAAAATTTTATAATTGAGCTGCAAGTTTGTTTTATTTCGAATTTCACGCACATTATTTAGGGCTAGTTAGGGCGTGCACCCCATAGAGACCTACACTGTAATTTCTACACTATACAGCATAGTTTCCCAAAGTGGTCCCTACCGCACCGAGTGGGCGCTGAGGATTCGCAGGGCGGCGGTAGGGGCCTTGGAAGAAATTGTGGGGCGTTATCGCTTTTGAAAATTAAAAAAACTGAAATTACAATATCACAATACAAATAGATTATACGTATTCAAAACAACCACGAAGCGACAGTTTTACGTACATACTATTCCCATGCACCCAACCCCAACCTCGTCGAAAAAATCTGGTTGTTTTGTCGTGATGGGCGTTGAAAGTTTTTTACCGGGCGGCAAGTCAAAAAAGTGTGGGAACCTATGCTATAAAGATTAGTAGGGTATAAATGAATAGGATAGGTAGTGTGTGAAGATACCGCCTATCCGACTTATTTCTACTGTCCTACCTTTAGTAGGGACTCATAAAAAGTAGTCTGCGTTACTCTTAATTTTTCTAAGAAAAAAAAATACGTCACTGTTTTACTGAAGGAATACAAACGAAAAAGAAGGACAAACGTACAAACACGCTTGCATTTATAATATTGGGAAAGTTTTACTAATACTGGTTCTTTTTGTGGCTTGCGACTAGAAAGATCTGACATATTTTCTTCGCTCAAGTAGCTTTTGTAGTAGTGGTCGCATAATAATAAATAAATAATTCATACAGATTGTCGAATACATTTTTTTGCTAGTCTATATTATTGTCCCACTACTTGACTTCCAGTCGTCCTGGTTCCGTCCGAGCAAACTGGCCAGTCATCTTCATCCATCTTGTGTCAGCCTAGTTTTTTTCACCTTTGTGGATGCATGCGACATACGTGACCGGTCCCAATTTAACTTTGCGTTCCTAGTACCTACATCAGCAGTCCGAGTTTGCATGGGCAACATGTCAAGCATATGTTCCGAACCCGTTCAGTCCGTTTGACACCCAACTTGCTACGCTCCATTCAATATACTTATCTAATTTATTAAAATTTACAGAAACACCCCCTAAAAATGGGCCAATTCAACAAGCAGAGCCCAGCGCAATGGCTCAACAACCTCGCTATGGCGAAAACCAGGGGCGGCATGCGCGGTGGCCCCAATATAATGGGCGGGCCCAACCAGATGGGCCACATGATGGGCGGGCCCATGGGCCCGATGGGCCACAACATGGGCCACATGGGGCCGAGCATGATGGGGGGTAGAATGGGCGGGCCAGGGAACATGATGATGATGAAGGGGCCGGGTCAGATGCAGATGGGGCCCGGGATGAGTCCCATGGATGGGTTTCCAGGGGGCACCCCGTCCTGCGGTGTCATGGACGGCCTCGGTGCTGATGGTGAAATTCCCTGGGACACCGTGAGTATTTATTTTATTGTTTCGGCTTAGTCACAGAACTAGCCACTGGTGGCTTATAAATATCAGTACCTACGAGACATTTTTTATTTTGTGAACCATATTGTCTGGTCCTAATCTATTATCCATCTATAAATATTAAATCGTAGCAAACCGTTTGGGCGCGCATCTTAACAAAACTACCGGACCGATTTTCATGAAATTTGGCATACTTATAGGTAGGTTATGAGCCCGGTTAACATATAGGATACGTTTCCGACTACTGCGATCCTGTTGCCTATAATAAAATTAACTTAAAAATAAGAATAAACAATGTCATTAACCGGTTAAAAGTATGGATAAAAGCCGTCACAAGCCCTAACGTCTTCACTTCTGATGAGAAATTCTAGTACAGTATAATACCAGTAATTTTTCTTGCTACAAAAGGTGCATCGCGCGCTTGTATGTGTGCGCGCCGTATATGAACGCACTAAAAGCAAAGTTTTACGAATGCGTAAGAATCGCCCAATACGGATCGCATTGTCTGCGCCTCGACTTTGAATACGTATAGCGCGCTACTAAACGGCCGAAGGTTGACTACTTTCCGATTCCGGCGAGATAAACCATGAGGAAACGGTATCCGCGTAATTCGTCCCATTCGCTTTTCGTTCAATTCGTATTTCGTCTCATTCTATATTCGTCACACATTCTTTCTTAAGACTATTCTTTATACATAAAGAATGTGTGACGAATATAGAATGAGACGAAATACGAATTGAACGAAATACTAATGAGACGAATTACGCTGATACCGAGGAAACTGATGATAATATTGGTGTTGTTACAGAAAAACCCCTCCGTAATATCAAACGGTATGTCCAACGGGCCGGGCGCCTGTGCGGAGCCGGGCGACCCGCCCGCTAGCTCCGCGGGGGACACGCCCTCCACGCAGGCAGACTGCCAGGGTGGGCCCAAGGGTAAGTACAGTCAGCTGCTGGGCAACGTTATAGTACATTACACAACTAGGGTGGTAATATACAGAAAGGCCGAGATCGCAGATGTTTGCGGCCCGAGCTGCAAGCGAGGGACGTAAATGTGCGATCGAGGGCTTTTTTTATTACCTCCCGTGTTGTGTACATCATTTTATGTCTACACTTGGCCAGAAAGCCGCTTTTTCTGTACGCGCAGCTTGCGGAAAAAGCCCAGGTGGCCAGGTGTGGCATAATAGTACATTACACAACAAGGGTGGTAAAACAAAAGGCCCAAAGAAAAAGAGAAAGGAAAGGAGAAGGAAGGGAGGAGGGAGAAGAGAAAGGGGTCTGCGATCTCGGCCTTTATTACTGCTCTTGTTGTGTACATAATTTTATGTCTACACTTGGCCAGAAAGCTTTCTCCGTACGTGTAGCGTGCGGTAAAAGTCACTTTATGACCAGGTGTGGCATAAACGTTAGTTGTGATTCAATCCAGGACCTGGTCTACTTGCATGCCGAATTTCATCTCAATCCAGCCAGTTGCTACCCCGTTATTTAGTAACAAACGTCCAAACCTCCAAACACCTTCACCAACTTTCACATATGAATATGATATTAGTAGGAAGGATATGATTTAGATGCAAACAGTGCTGATGTTCTGAGGTAGAACTTAACTAGTGACCTTTGGTCTAAACATCACATTTGTGACTTGTTTTCATAAACAAAACCTACAATGCTATCTGTCTATTACAGGTGTTAAAATTCCAGACGAAAACCTAACACCGCAGCAGCGCGCCCACCGCGAGGAACAGCTGGCCACCATCAGGAAGATGCACCAGATTCTGTTCCCAGAGAGCGGCCCCAACTCCAACCAACCTGGAGATCCCCAGCCTTCTGGAGACATGCCCAACCCTCCCAACTCGACTGCCAACATGAACATGCCCTTCCCGCCCATGGGACATGGCCCCAACGGCCCCATGGGCTCCGGCCCCAACGGACCCATGGTCTCCATGTCCAATAGCATGAACTCCGGCCCCGCCTGCACCATGTCCGGCCCTATGAGCGGCCCGATGAGCATGGGGCCGATGGGACCCAACGGCCCCATGGGCCCGATGAGCATGGGACCGGGGATGATGGGGCATGGGAACATGGGGCCTAATGGGATGATGGGGCCGAATGGTCCGATGATGCCGGGGTTGGGGCCTAATGGCCCCATGGGGCCGATGTGCGGGATGAAGGGCATCAGGGGGCCGTGTGGAGGGCCAGATATGAAACCTGGCATGTGTAGCGACATGCATATGGGGAGAGGGTGTGGAGGCCCAATGGGGGTGAGTACATTAATATCTAGTCTCATTTATAAATTATATTTATGCCACACCTGACCATAAAGTGGCTAACCGCACGCTACGCGTACGGAAAAAGCCGTTTTCTGGCCTAGTGTAGACATAAAATGATATACACAACACGGGAGGTAATACAGAAAGCCCTCGATCGCATATTTACTTCCCTCGCTTGCAGCTCGGGCCGCAAACATCTGCGATCCCGGCCTTTCTTTGTTTTACCACCCTAGTTGTGTAATGTGCTATAAAAGGTTAATTTTATCCTTGATAAGGCTACTAAATAAATAGGGTACTAAAAGATTGGTAACTTAACCCGTTCACAGTCCCAATTTAAATTGTAAACCTTACGACTTTGTAATAAGGCTTGCCGTGACTAGAGTTGTGCCGTTCTCGAGAATTCTCGGGAACGTTCTCAGTTTTGTATGGGAAATGTTCTCGAGAACGTTCTCTCTCCATACTAAACGGAGCACGTTTCCGAGAATGGCACATCTCTAGCCGTGACCCATATGTGGGGTCACGGGACAGGGAACGCGTTATCGGTAACAAGCCTGTCCTGTGTCCAATTATGATTACTTACAAAGGATAAAAGACTATGAACTACTCAAATTCCAAATTGTAAAGAATCATTTGTAACAAAATATTTCCAGTAAATATATTGGTCCGAACACAAAGCAAATTCCGTTAACTATTTACAAAAGAATGCGAAAATTATCATCCATAATTGTAATAAAGATTAATCGTTTGCAGCGTATGCCCAATCCCATGGGTGGCATGGGAGGCCCAAAGCCATGCATGATGGGGGGGCCGCACATGGGACCGAGGATGATGCCGGGGCCTAACATGAACGCAATGAATGGTGAGTTAAACAAGAATTTAACTACTAAACTTCTTATTCAATTTGGGGTCATCCATAAAGTACGTCACACGATTTTTCCCAACATATTCCATCTTTTTAACAGAGACTGTCTAAAAGTTATGACCAGAGATGGTCCGACTATGGACTGGCCAACTAGCCGAATAATCGTATATTTTACAGTCGGGATTCCTTTTTGTTTTCATACGGAGAAAAATCAGCTTACTCATTTTCGCACCAGCAAGGAATTAATTAAATGGCAAACTAAAAATAAGGGATCAATTTTATTAGAGGTTATGGGCCCAGTCCACTTAACTTTTGACTCGTTTCTATGATTTGCTTAACGTAGGATGTCATAGAAGTACAACTTTCGAGACGAATTGATATCAAAGTCCTCAACAAGCTAATTCTCCTTGTGAATCCTGAGTCATCGAATAATTTCTTCAACTTATCCCATAACTCCTTTGTATTCTTCACCTCCTTGATGTGTACGTAGAGTGACGAGTCAATCGTTAGGATTAATTTTGCCTTGGTTTTTGGCTTGGCTTCCTCTGGTTTTGCTTGCGTGATATAATCGGAATCCAGAATCAAAAAATTCTCCGCGGCGAGAGCCCACTCACTATACTTCTCGCGCCCTTTTAACTTAGGCACACTAACTGCGTAATTCGAAGTCATTTTCACTCTCGCACAGTCTATTCTCAATCTGCGTAAACTTATACAGCACAAACTTGCAAGTCTTTCGCGGGAAACAACGATTTTGCTGAGCACATAACCTCTAATAAAACGACCGTTTAGCAGTTGAACTGCTAAACGGTCGTTTTATGAAAAATTTGAACTGTGACATCAAAAGTCAGTTTTTTCGGAAACTGCATCTTACTATCTGAGCGTTGTGACAGTTCATAAAAAGGAACTGAATTATAGATGATGCAAACCAATACGTTATTAAATTCAACGTAACTGTGTTGTTAATAATGATGCCCATACCAATTGTTGCAGGCGGTATAATGATGGACAGTATGATGATGGGTCACGGCGACTGCGGGCCGGAGCACCACGGGATGCCCAACGGCCCACAGTGCGACGAATATGGCAGGAGAAACGTAAGTATTGCACGCAATATCCTTGCATATGTCCTGTAAAAACCCTATACCATCGAATAACTAGTAGCTATCTAATGATTCACCAGAAAATATTGACTCCTTTTGTCACCTTTGTCGTGGTGCTAGCAGTCGGGCGTAACTTGTCGCGCGACAAACATAAACTGTCACTTTCGCCAATCAACTTCTTAATGGAGTCAGAGCAGCATGCTGGTGCTCTTCCCTACTTAGATGCACTTGAAACCTGGTGTTTCCCTTACAGATGGGTCCAGGCGACGGGGGCGGGCCCGGCGGGCCCGGGGTGGGCGTGGGCGGGGTGGGGCTGCACAAGGCCGGGCTGCGCAGCCCCAAGAGCCCCGCCGGCGACATCGACTGGCAGAAGATACACCACCAGTTCTTCGACGACCCCAAGTCCATGGACACCGATCTAAGTGAGTACCCCGGAACCTTGACTTACAGATCAAACCTATGTCAACGAAATTCTAAATGAATACAAAAAATTGTATATTACACAACAGGGGTGGTAAAACAGAGAAAGGCCGAGGTCGCAGATGTTTACAGCCCGAGCTGCAAGCGAGGGACGTAAATATGCGATCTTCGTTTTACCACCCTAGTTGTGTAATGTACTATAGCTACACAGCGTGGCAACGCTATCATTCTAATGGGAATTGAGCCAGCTACGATTCAGGGCGACCCTTTTAAACGTAAGTGACAAATGACCGAAGCCTGCACTCAATGAACTCGTAAAATTTAGAACAAGGCTCTCAAAGATCGGGAACGTATAAGAACGTTGACTGCTTTCCATCAGCCAGCTCGTCTGCTCGTTTGCCACTTATAACTTGAAAAAAAATCATAGGTAATTTGTATATTGATTGTGATTGCTACAAAGGTCTGCTTCAACGCAACTAAATGAATGTTGGTTTACCTCGGACGCCAGTTTCCAGTAACACCTGTGAGTAGCGGTTACTGTACATTATTTAGTAATTATATCTGTTCGGATGGTTAATCTTATTACAGACTCGTGGCCGATTCCAATATAAATTTGTGCTCGCTTTGCCAGCCCGGTTATCATTTTAAAACCAATTGACAACATTTCATTTTAAGAACACTTCAAAATGTATATACGATTCGAAAGCATTTTGCCTCCTGAACACTACACTATTTTTATATTTTTTTTATATCGCTTAATATAAAAAATACAAATGAATAAAAAATATGTTCCCATTTTACCAGTTCTACGGCAGAATAGATGAAATGCCAGTGCCTCATCACCACAGACGAGTTTATGACAAGAAAACGTCAAATGTCAGATCGCTTAATTTTTTCGATCGCGATAAGACTAAAGTAATGGTCTATTCTACCGTAGAACTGTAGTTACGCCCTTTTAGAATAAGTAAATATTAATATGTTAATTATAAATTAAATACAAACCCTGGTGAAACAAATAAACTATCAGCGTATTCGTCTTTTCAAACCAAATACAGAGAACCAATAAAATTAAAGGCTCAAAAAAATGAAAGGATGTCAATTAAAGTTTGAAGTGTTGCGAAAACCAGAAAGCAACAAATTAGTAGCATTCATGATTGTGTTTTATTTTTTATTGCAGGTACACAAGTAAAATCCCCGTGTTCAGAAAGAGGCGGCTGCCTCCCGCCTCCGCCGTACGGTGCCTCCCCCCTACACCGCTCCGCCTCAGTGCCTATAGGTAATTCCGTCGAAAACTTGACTGAAATTATGCAATTTATTTTCAATTATTTTATAGAGAGCTCCGGAATTCGTAATCTCGAATTTTGGCGATATCGACTCCACCAAACCAAAGTCGGCGTTTGAAACGCTGGAAAAAATGCCCTAAAAGGGGATTGACAAGGTTTGGACCAAAATGCTGCCCAGAGATGAAAATACCTCTAACGAGTTCCTTGCGTTACTTTCTATTAGAAAATACATATATTTTCAAAATTGGTCCAGGAGAAAAAAAATACATGAATTTTTGTTTTTAAGGTTTTCTAGCGAGCGAGCGCTTTCGGTTTTACTTTGCACTTTCAGTTTTTTGTTTGGGAGCGATTATCAATAGTACATTACACAATTAGGGTGGTAACACAAAGAAAGGCCGAGATCGCAGATGTTTGCGGCCCGAGCTGCAAGCGAGGGACGTAAATATGCGATCGAGGGCTTTCTTTATTACCCCCCGTGTTGTGTACATCATTTTATGTCTACACTTGGCCATAAAGCGGGTTTTTCCGTACGCGCAGCGTAAAATCTGTTACTTTTAATGTAAGAAATAATTAATTTTTAGTGCCCATCAAAAAGTTTTTTTTTTCATGACTCCTGGGATAGATCTTAAAGCGCTTTAGTATACAGTCTAGTGCTAGCCTAAGGAGCATAATACACTGTATTTTTTTGTCTGGGCAGCACTTGGTCCAACTCCCATACAAAGTTGGTTAATCTCCTTTAACCTATATTCTAACTGGGGGCCGACCTTGGTGTTCCGTTTCGTGGTTTCCGGTTCCGTTTGATGATTCTGACTGGTGTTGTATTTCCCACAGCCACCCAGTCCCCGGGGCATGGGTCAGTGCAAATGCCGATGTCAGCGGAGGCCTCGCGCGCCGGCTCCGGCCTCAACAGCCCCGCACACTGCAAGCCGGGACCCAAACAGGACGCGCCAGGTTAGTTCTATATCTACCTTATTCTTATATACATAAGGTCCGTTTTGTATACAGGAGGTTGACCATTTGTAGAGTTTACAGATGGTCATGACTTCAATGCTTTGGCTTAGTGCAATATTGAAATACGGCTACAGTAGAAATAAACAAAGTAATGCATTATTTATAGCTTGGCAACTTCGTTGGTGACACTCACATGTGTGCTTTTTGTTATGTGCAGCCGTAACTACTTAGACAAGTTACCGCCAACACGAACGGTCTGCGGAGGCTGCCTCCGTCGGTTGCCGTTCGTGTTGGCGGTAACTTGTGTAAGTAGTTACGGCTGCACATAACTAAAAGTACTTATGTGAGTGTCACCAACGGAGTTGCCAACCTATGGTCCCAGATTGGTTTGAAGTACCTAGCATATTTCCCAATAAAAAATATTTTGTCGTCCGCCCGAGTATTTTCGATATTTAATAGGGTATTTAAAAGAAGATAAAATTTCTTATTTCTCACAATTTGTAAATGTTTTGGGTCAAGAAATGGCCTGTACAGTGAGCTGTAACCAATATTTCCTTCAAAATTGCACTAAGAACACTAATTAAATGAATTGAACGTCAAAGTATGAGAAAGTACGCAAGTCTAATCAACTCGCGCCTTTTTGACCTTTTAATTCATTCCCTTATACGCTGCTATATCTAGGTAAGTCTAGCAGTCGAGACGCATGTTTTTACCGACCAGCCATAGACGTGCATGCTTCAATCTTTGTTAGACATTTTCCCAACCACGACGGATTTATTTTCGAATTTTTTGCATTTTTTTTTCTGTTTTCTGTAGTTGTAATGCGTATTTTTTTGTTCCCCTCCCCCGCAAAACGCTTGACGCTTGAAATCCCAACGTGTGAACGAATATTAACCCCGGCAAACGTTGGAACAAACGTTGGTCACAAAGAGATACTAGAGAAGTTGGACGACGGGGTGTTTGTACGAACACTGCAATGTTTGGCGGCACAACAGCAGAAGAACCAACAGGGCTCTCATGGGAAGGAGCCTAGTCTGATGCCGGTGCCTTCGCCGCAGCAAATATCGTATCTCAACCAGTTTGAAGGTAACATTATAGCTTTGCCGCACACAGAAATAACCGCAATGTAAGATACATTACAGAGAAGAGATAAGATACAACTAGCGTTGAAAAAACCCGGAAAAATTCCGTAATTTTCCTAAACAGCTCGTTTTTTTCGGAAAAATCAACGAAAATTTCTGTTGCTGTTTTAAAGAAAATATGATTTTTGACTTTCTTTTTCGCATCCACCATCATACCATCTTCATAAACCACCTGGAAGTGCCCAAACATTCATATAACCAATTTAGTGATAAACTTTGAACTACAAGGGTTAAAAGAGGGCGGAAACATTAGAGCAATATTACCCCCAGTGGGTGTCTTACCGTTTTGATTTAAAAGCTTGGCTGACACAGTGCCGTATGCCTATTTAAAGAATTAATAAATGATCATTACTTGATTATGTTCTTCCGAAAAAATCAAAAAGAAACGGAAAACAAAAACGAATATTGTTAATATCAAGGACCATTAAAACAAGAGGACTGTCATTCTCCATACTTTGAATCGTGCCCCGACCGCAAGGGGATATCCAGGCAAAAACTAGATGGCACTAAAAAACTAAACATTTAACGATGTTATAATTGAACAAAGAAACATAGTACAGTAACAATTAGTTCGTAAACAGCTAATAATAAATAAATTCTAACATTTAAATACTGTGTCACGGTTGCAAAGTTGAATAATTGTAAATAATATAATTCTTATACCAATCTTATACATAGATGGCGTTGTAAATATCGGGGAACAGCTTTTAGTTTGGAGAATGACAGTCCTCTTGTTATAATGGTCCTTGCTAATATTCCTGAAACCCAACCCTCCGAATTTTCAACGCTACTTCCAACTCGTCTGTGCACAAAATTCAAAACTTTTACGTTTCCCCCAGGCTAGGAAGGTGGGATTTTCCGATTTTCATTAATTGCCACTTTATGGCCAGGTCAAAGTATAAAGACAAGCAAATAGTACGACTTCGGCCGCTTAGGAGCGCGCGACACGTATTTACACAGACGCACGACGCGCGTCTGTGTGAGTGAACGCCATACTGTGGCAGTCGCGCGCAGTCGCAAATGCTTGCCTGTGGTGCGTCCGTACACGGCGCGCACACATGCGCGCTCCCGATGTACCTTTTGTTCGGAGAAAAACTACCGTATACCGTGGCCAGGTGTGACGTAAAGTTTCTTGTTTCAGAGGCCAAAATCCTTTTTGGGTCACTGAACCAAAATAATTAGTTCATAATATTGTGGTTATTTCTGAATGCGGCTATTTAAACATGTTTCTGTTTCGCTTTAAATGTTTTCTTCGGCACTATTCCTGTTATAACTTGGTTATCGCCAATTTATAGCAAATACTAGATTTAAGTAGCTCATATGTGTGTTTTTGTGTCTGTTTGTTTCGTTTAAAAAATCACCTTGTTTTCATATGGTGGTGGTTGGTGAAAATGTGCTAACATGTGTCTTTCATTACTCTATGGCTAATTTGTCTATCATCCCACGGGCCTATGATGGTCGCGTATAAGTAAATCTTAAGTTTCCGTCGGTTTCACATAACCGAACATGACGGACGCTTTATCGTTTATTTATCACGAGACCAACATAGGCCCACTGTATGTGCTGTCGTTTTTGTATGGGGAATGTTATTTTCTTTTTTTTATCAGGTCAAGAGTTGACGATACAGAAACAGCCCAACACGTCGTTAAAAGACAACGGGCCGCCCTCGAATAGCGGTGGACAGACGCCACAATCTAGTTCTAACCAGAAATCACCCGCAGGGTAGGTTCTATACCATTATTACTATTTTTATGATGTAATTAGAATACATGTCTTAGCTTAAATAAATAATATAGATATTTTATTGCAGTTAACCTAGTAAATATGATATAGGCTCCTCATAATTTATTATTATTATACAGGGTGTCCCATAATCGACACGTCACAGTGACACTGGAGGTAGACCAGGTCAAGAGGTACCAAACCAACTTAACATGACCCCAGTAAAAGTGGCACGGTTTTTGAGTTATTGTCGAATTAAAGTTTTTCATGAATTTTTACCGTTTTTAACATTATTAGTGCCAGTGTGCACTCGGAAAGGCGTCAAGGTTAGTTTTTTTTATGTGTACGGTACCATGAATTGTTAAAAACTAAGTAAAATTAAAAAAAATACTAGTTTGATCTTGAATTAATTCACAGCGAAACATAAAATTACGGTCGGCGGGTCATGTTAAGTTGGTTTGGTACCTCTTGACCTGGTCTACCTCCAGTGTCACTGTGACGTGTCGATTATGGGACACCCTGTATACCTACGAGTAACACCCTTAGTAGGAGCGCAAAAATATATATGATTGGAGACTTTATAGCGAGTCCCACCACTTCTAGCGAAACGCCAAACCATTACCTCATCATAAAAAAAATCTTTGCTTTAGAGTGTGTTATTTTTTAGACTGCTGAAAAAAAAATCAAGATGTGTGCGCAAAATTTTTTAATTTTGATAATGGCTTCATAGTCGGAAAAGTTTTGAAAATTGCTACCTTAGACTGGCGCCCTTACTTATTCAAAGATTGATTGATGATTCGTTAAATGTATAGGCAGCTCCTCCGGTATTGCATATATCCGTGGGTGGAGACATAAAATTATGTACACAACACGGGAGGTAATAAAGCCCTCGATCGCATATTTACGTCCCTCGCTTGCAGCTCGGGCCGCAAACATCTGCGATCTCGGGCTTTCTTTGTTTTACCACCCTAGTTGTGTAATGTACTATCATGGACCATTAAAACAAGAGGACTGTCATTCTCCATACTTTGAATCGTACCCCGATCGCAAGGGGATATCCAGGCAAACACTAGATGGCACTAAAAAACTAAACATTTAACAATGTTATAATTGAACAAAGAAACATAGTACAGTAACAATTCGTAAACAGCTGATAATAAATAAATTCTAACATTTAAATACTGTGTCACGCTTGCAAAGTTGAATAATTGTAAATAATTTAATTCTTATATCAAGCTTATACATAGATGGCGTTGTAAATATCGGGGAACAGCTTTTTGTATGGACAATGACAGTCCTCTTGTTTTAATGGTCCTTGGTACTATAAAAAAACTGTTCGTGTACAGAATGATGCCAGGCACGCCAGAACCTCACTCGTCACTGTCGGAGCAGCGAGCCGGCCGGTTCTCGCTAGAGCAGAGTCCAGGGTTCAATAACCCTCAAACTCCCACCTCGCAAGGCAACAAATGTGGACAAGGTAATGAATATTTTATTAGACGAGAAAAATTTAAAAATTATATGTCTCGGGCAGGATTCGAACCTGCATCTCCTCGGCTATCCAGGCCAAACACAGGCGCGTTACCAACGCTACCGAAACTCTGCCAAGTCATCCAATCTTTCAACCAGTCCCTTCATTTGTGACGTCATCCTGTGTGACGTATGTAGCATCATCTACCTTTGAGTCCTTACAACCCATATGCATGGCACTGGTCCCAACTCGTATTGATAAATTCACAGTAACGATGTGCTACACCCAAACCGTTAATGCTACAATAAAAAAATCAAGGTAATGAATATCACTAATAACTAGATACAAAAATTATAAATTATGAAATACTTCGACCTAGCCTGGATTTGAACCGACATTATCTGCGATGCCAGGATTCATAGTACTCTTTGTATGATTTTATAGATTTATAAATCTATAAAATTTCATCATTCACACCGAGATCGCTCCCAGTAGGCATTCTGGTTGAGCTGGGTTGGAAAGAGCCTCCAACCAATCACGCAAAATAGCGTACCAGACTTCGAGTTGCGGAAAACTAGCCCTCAATATACCTTTAACTTTAACACAATATACATATAATTGGAGTGATCTTTGGGAAACGAATTAAATATGTAAAATTCGTCATGATTTTTTAAATAAATACTAATATTGTCTTACCTTAGTTACACAGTTTACGTAATCTCTTCCCCAGATGAGAAATCCAGGCCAAGCCCGTCCTCAAACCGGTCACAGGACCCCTCGAAAACGCCGCAACGCGACGGCCTCAGTCAGGGGCCCTATGCGCCGGCCTCATCTGCCTCCTGCGCCAAGAGCAGTTGCAGCGTCGTCAACAGCGTGCCCGGCGGTGTCGATGACTCCATGGCGGGGAACAATGACGTGAGTGTTGCTTGTTGACTAGTGGTGGCTTCGTGTAGGGGCCCTCTGTATCGGCCTCCTGCGCCAAGAGTAGTTGCAGCGTCGTCAACAGCGTGCCCGGCGGCGTCGATGACTCCATGGCGGGGAACAATGACGTGAGTGTTGCTTGTTGACTAGTGGTGGCCTCGTGTAGGGGCCCTCTGTATCGGCCTCCTGCGCCAAGAGTAGTTGCAGCGTCGTCAACAGCGTGCCCGGCGGCGTCGATGACTCCATGGCGGGGAACAATGACGTGAGTGTTGCTTGTTGACTAGTGGTGGCCTCGTGTAGGGGCCCTCTGTATCGGCCTCCTGCGCCAAGAGTAGTTGCAGCGTCGTCAACAGCGTGCCCGGCGGCGTCGATGACTTCATGGCGGGGAACAATGACGTGAGTGTTGCTTGTTGACTAGTGGTGGCCTCGTGTAGGCCCTATGTGTCGGCCTCATGCGTCTAAAACAGCTGTAGCGCGTCAACAGTAAAGCGCTAAAATAAAAATTCATGAAAAGGAGCATTCCATGAAAATATTTCGTAAGGGACCACCACCGTTTTAATACTTTCGAGAAATAAATTCAGGAAGCTAATTATCAGCATTGTAATATCATAACTCGGTTTTAAGATTGCGTTTCGTAAGGGACAAAAAGTTGATGTTTTCATGGAATGATCCAAAAAGTGATTATATTTTTAACATACATTATTGCTTCATACGTTACGATTTATCACCATAAATTCAACGTTAAATATTTCCGCTCAACAGACGACGTTATCGGGTGGGCCAAGCACGAGCCTTCCCGGCCCCTTCCCCGGCCCCTGCAGCATGAACAGGCCGGACAACATCCCTATCAACCCCAACCAGGGGCCCAACGGCCCCATGACCTCCACGGCCTCCTTCGACCCCATCAGCTCCCTCGCGCAGATGTCGCAGCAGCTGACGAACACGGTCGGAGGCGGGGGCCCTGGCCCCGGAGGCCCCATGGGGCCTAATGGGAGCGGTATGGGGCCGTTCGGGTCGGGGCCGCATCATATGCAGCACCATCATTCTATGCATCCGCACGGGCATCCGCATATGATGATGAATGATTTAGGTAAGAGTTTTCAGGATTTTGAATGGTGGTAAATTCTGCGCTCAATAAGAGCTAAGTGTGCGCTCGGATATTTAAAGTTGCTAATTTACATAAATATGAATAACGTAGCTGAGTTCGCCATGATTTAACTTTCATCATCTTGAAAGAAGAAACATTTACAAACTATTTAAGACAACATTAATACTAACAAAAACTATTTTTACTAGGTTGCCATATGGACAACATGGGAGGACCCGGCATGGGCGGCCCCATGGAAGGCATGATGGGAGGCGGCGACTTCCCTCCAGACATGAACCTCAGCCCGAAAATGGGCGCCGGCCCCATGGGCGGGCCTATGGGCCCCATGGGCCCCGACGCCTCCATGATGGGGCCCAGGATGGGCGGCGGCAAAATGCCACCATTCAATGGCGCGAACGTACAGGTCAAAGCGAGCGCGCCAAACACGATACAGTATTTACCTACGAGGCCACAGATGCCCTGCAACTCGGGCCCCCGGGGCCCCCCGAGCCTCGACTTCCTGCAACGAGTGACCAACCCCATGCAAATGGACAGCAGTAAAGCCGTGCAATACTTCCCCAGAGGGATGGACATGGACGGAGGTATGCGTGGCGTGATGAGGGCACCTGGAGGCATGCTTAGAATGCCACACTACCCCGCTGGGTTCAACTCGCCGCCCAAAATGGCCGGGGATCCCTTCGGGAACCCCGGACCTAACCCCATGTGCGGGCCTAATTTCAGAGGAGTCAAAGGTATGGGACCAGGGAACGTCCGGATGGGGAGCGCCCAGCCCTTACCTCCTTCCATGGGCGGCCCGGGCCCCGGCTTCAAAGGCCAGTCCTTCGCAGTTCCATCAACAGCGGACCCTAACTACGCAGCTCAGTTCCATAATTTCCAGCAGCAATTATACGCGACGGGGTCTAGGGCCGCGCCCCCACATGCCGGATATCCGTATGCCCCGGGCAAGTGATGCTCGGCCTAGCGAAGCGCGGAGCTAACCGCGAGGGAGCTAGGCGCGAACTTATAGTCTGGCCAGCCGTATGTGGCCGTAGGAAACGGCAGGAAGTTCAAAATGCCCTCGGCTGGCAACCCCTAGGAAACGGCAGGAAATTCAGAATGTCCTTAACTGTCAACCCCCTTGACACTGACGTTTAGTTATAGACTGGCACGTCATAATAAAGCTATCTGGTAAATACAACTGACCGCAACTTCGCTTCACGTGACATCATGATCTGTCACGTTCGCACTATATTTAACGGAATCAAATAGGTAGTGTTTATAGTGCGACAAAACGTCGCGCGTTACAGTTGTGTTACAGATAGAAGGATTAAAATACTGTACCTTGGAGATATTTAGAAAATAAATTAGTTGGGGGAACTTAGAATCTATAATGTTCCAGTGTTTTTTTTAGAATGTTGGTCCTGAATTGAACTCTTATTAAATCCGGAATAGAGCAAATATACCTATGCCTTTCTAACAGTTCCACAGTGACCCGAAGAAACGGAATAGAAATACTTCAGGCTGGTTTAAATTTGGAATTTAAAAAAGTTGAGGGTTGCCAGAACGAATTTTGCTGTAAATCACTGCCAGATACAGCTGGCCGGACTAAATACGGGACGCTCTAGCGGCGAACTCGCTGCCCGATGCCGAGTACTTAAACGTAACCAGTGAAGAGATCAAAATATTTTGTTAGTGATTCGTTTCGCGTATATGTGAGATTCGTTGATATCGGAGATTTTTTTTAGTGTTGCACTTAAGGCGGGTTGTTTCACCACCTAAAGCGTTAAAATTCGTAGAAAGTTTTTAATGTATAGGGTTCGTTTTTGGTTGAGACAACCTACGCTTAAGAGATTAGGTTTCTCGACTGATGATTTTTACGAGTGGTGGTTGTACAAATTGTACAAAACTCTAGGCGTGTTATTGTGTACTCTTTATCTAAATAATTTAAAAGTACAGTTTTTAGAATCGTTTTTGCCGTCGGCGATAACTTAGGCGTAGGTTATTTTGCACACATGCCAGGTTGACAGCGTATTGGTTCCTTTACTTAGCTATTTTTATATACGATTCCTATGCGCACAGATGTATCTAGTCAATTTTGAAATGAAAAGCCCGGGCCGACCCGATTTACTACTACACTTTGGTGACAAGTGTTTCTTGAGACCCCGATAGAATAATCATCCGTCCTATAGCTTACAGTATGATAATGTGGAGTATACACTCGTAGCGCAAATGACAAATCATCCAAAAGTTTATTTTGGATTATTTGAAATTGTAATCTATGCCTGTTATACTTGATCATTAGTTCGCGGATGGGGATATTATTCTCGGGTGCGGCGCCTTCGTTGATCGGGCTACGGATTTCACATTTTGGTTACTTTTAATAATTACAGAAGTACACTCTTAGTAACGGTATGTTTTTGTCCATTTTAGTTTTTAGTACTACTAGTGTAATTAGATCTTTATTATTTTATTTTTGGCTATATCGGCCAGTAACTTTAAATAATTAATGGGAGAGTCGGACGTTTAAGATTATACACTGATCCTCAACTCAATTGTCTAAATTATAAGGTTCCATTTCGTTTGACTCAAAAGTTACGCCTTTTGCGAATTAGGCAGCAGCTCAAATGTATGTATTTTTTATCAAGCGTTCATTGAGAAAGAGTTGCATTACTTTAATGTGAGGGTACGGTACTTTGCGAATCGGTCGCATTATTGTCAATAGAAAGCGCACGAGATCATGCTATCCTGTTTCCTCCTATAAGAGAAAAGAGGACGCATATAGCTCCCTCAATTCCTTCCGAGTAATGAAAACGAACCAACGACGGTGACTTTGCAACTTGGTTGCGTTACCATTTACCATTGTCAATAGGAAGCGTGCGAGCTGTTGCTATCCTCTTTTTTCCTATAAGATAAAAGAGGACGATATGACGAAGTGTAGTTTATTGAGTAATGAATGAATTCGTTTCGTTTGATCTGAGCGATGTTTTTTCTGTCTTCCAATACCTTTATAGACTCTTAAAAATGCAATAAGGAGTACTTTTAAACTCCAATTTACTCTAAACTTGCCTACGCAAGCGTAGTCTTACTTACAGATGTGCAAGTGACGGAAAGTTTTCAAAAATATAAGAAAGTTCCCGGAAATTTCTACAAATGTCCACAAGAAATTATTGAACGTTTCCTTTTTGCGAAGTTCCTTATAGGAAATTTTGAGAAATTACCGAAATCTTTCCACGTTGAAAGATCCGCAACTTTGGAAACTTGTCGTCGGCACGTCAGTAGTCTTACTTTTTACTTTTAAACAAATTAAAAGTACTTAAAATCTGATGCCATATTATTTGCCACATGAATTTAATTTTCGTGATATGTTTTTTCCTTAATTTATTCTAAATCCGTGCGAGTATTTTTCGAGCTGTTTGTTCGTTAGTATTAGGGCATAATGGTATGCTAGGAGTAGTTGCACATTGTGTTGTCACAGTGGCCTTCGATCGTAATGCCTTGTTCATGAGCAATCTAAATCCCTTGCGACTTGCGCCGACCCTGTTCCCCTAGTACGCATCGCCGTTCACAATTAATATTACTAAGGACGTGGCTGAGAAAAAATGACCAACAAACGAAAAAGTCTTCAAAAAGCAAACTTCAATTTTAAACTTGTATGTTAGAATTCCATTGAATTATTAACCTGTAGGTTGAATCATTTTTCCTTTACAACATCGAATTTTAATTATATGAATGATTAATTGTGTTTGATCCTGGCCTCCACTTGATGGAACTCCGAGACAATTTATTCGGTGGATTTATATGGAATGTCTTCACGTCACGTCCGATCCACACTACCGTAGGCGATGTCTAAGATAACTGGTAGATCTGTACCTCTAGCATAACTGGGCGCGACTTCGCTTGTCGCGCGACAGGGCATCACCTGTCACTGTCACACTGTATTGAGTGGAAAGAGATAGGTAGCATTTGTCGCGCGACAAAGAGTCGCGTGTTACAGTTGTGCTAGAGGTACTGAAATACAACTTTTATGGGGTGTTTACGCGGCCTAGTTTCAGTAGCTCGGTGATTTTAGTCCGGTTCATACATATGTGTACACTTGGCCAGAAAACGATTTTTTTTTTTGCGTTAAAGTCTTCTGTCAAATTCGTTAGTCGAACTGGCAACATGAGGGTGGAATACAACCAGTATTTTTTTCGGTTTAAAACGCTGTTTGAGATTAAAATATCAATTTATAATGGCGTGACCATTAATTTTGTACGTTTAAAACGTACTGGGATTACTTTCAATATCTCGCGCGTAACAGTTCCAAATCTACGTTTTTTTTTTTACTTTATTTAAACAGAAAATAATTTTTAAGTTTACGGGGCTCAGGTCAGGAGGTCAAGCCAAATCCAGGCAGTCCATGTAATAATATATTAGGTTGGATAACCATTTATCTACCCTCATAAAATTTTATATGAAACCTATGTTGTGTGAAAAAAAATTACAAAATCAAAATGGTAGGTCTGTGTGCCCGTGTGCAAAGCTGGGCGTTGGTATTTCAACTTTGGTGCAATAAAACATAAACTGCTTCTGAACAGTTAATGTAATAAAGGTTTACAGAAATCATATCCACCAGTTGGCTCAGTGGCGATTGGTCTATTTGAAGGCTGGTGTAAAAATCCCCCAATCACATGACAAGATTTTCACATCTAATGTCAAAACGACCATCGTGATGCTAGCTGGTGGATTTGTGAAAACCCTAATTCTCAACGATTTCATTGAATATTATAATGTTGGGTCGATTTCAGGCGGTTTACCAGTGTTTTTTTTTTATTAGTATTTCTCGATTTTTATCGCAAAGGACTATCTATCGAGTGATGAGAACTCTTGATTAAATCATGTGTAGCCTCGATATCGTCTACCACAGCTTACTGCTATATTTGCTGGAACACGAATGAAAAAACCGCCGCGGTCGAAGCGCTCTGAAATCGACCCACATTTAGTTTAGAATTTTTATATGCTGACCCTAGGAGCATTTTGAGGTTCTTGACCTATTTTCTGGTCATTTTGGAACCGAAAATGCTACTGGACTAGAATGAGTGTATAATAAAAACCGTTGTCTGTCTTACGCTACGGCCACATAATCGGGATACCAAGAATTTTCGTGTTGAGGTCTCGTTTTCTTTGTATGTCAGAGAAAGAAATGCCAACATGAATCATCACCGAATCCCCGATAATGTGGCCGTAGCAATCCGCCGTTGTCCGCAATATAATATGGATGAGATGCTAAAAAAAACTACACATGCGCTTATCCCTTCAATGATAGAAGGAAGGTTTAGGTCCCATTTAGACGGGGCGAGAACTCGTATGCGAGTTCGGTTACATTGCGGGCTGCCTAGGTACGAAGAGTACAGTTGATCGATTAATCGCCGCAATGAAATGAAAATCGCATACGAATTCTCGCCCCGTCTAAATGGGGCCTTAAGTTTGTTCTGATACCAGTGAAAGCAAGTTTTTTCGGCTGAGGGTACTGAACTTATAGACTGTACAGTCGAGTACATTTACATATAAGAGAACAAAAATATCTAAACACTGCTTCCGACATTAGGGTCGTGTTCAGATATTTGGTACATATGTGGTACTATTGACTTGCCGTTCACACAAATGCATACTAGGGGGACAGTCTTCACGTTAGGGCGTGGCAATTTTATGAAAAACTGCACAACAGTCCAGTAATAAACACCCGCTAGTTAATAGATAGTGTTAATTTAATTGTAATTATAATATAAGGTACAATGGTTCTTGTTTTAGAATAAGCGAAGAGCAATGATATAACATAGTTTGTGTAATAGTGATAAGAGATGAAATTAAGATGCAAACTATTGGTTGTGATTCAGACACAATTTGTTAAGTTGTTCGTAGATTTGTCGCAGATTTGTGGACTTTACTGACTTCATGATAGGACCCTTTTTATTTAATTTTGTTTTTTTTTAAATATTTTTACTTATCATTCTCGTTTGTACATCGCTAACAATAATTGTACAGAGTACTTTTGGACTTAATTTAAGGCAATAAATGTATTTATTTTATAACTCATGATGTAAGAATTTATTCTTAATTATTATAAAAAAATATATGATATGCTTGTAGACACATGTTTTATTCCTACCATTATGAGTCGGTATATGTTTCGACGAAACCCTTAACAAGTACGACGCAATAAGTCCTGTGGGATGGGAAAAGGGAGGTACAGGTACTCCTTACAATGTATTCTATACATTTCTATAGCAGTATATTTCATCATAATATTTTACTTCTAATACGGTTTCAGTTGTAAGGCGCGCCTTGTTATAATTTTGTGGGAAAAGTTAGTTAATTGCAGTTTACTTTCACTTAATGAGTACTCGGGCAACACAGTACAAAAATAATGGAGACATCGGTTATGCCAACATAAGTATTATAAAAGCACTAATATGAAATAAAGCCAATGCTACATGTATAAAAATACATTGCGTCATGAATTTGGAATGTGTAATCATGGTCTTAGTCATAGACAACAATTTTGAAGATGGCAACATTCAAAATGTAAAGGTAGCGGTCAACTGTTCAGGAATAAGAAACACCATAAAAAGTCACTGTTCTACCTATATAAACCATGTTCTCATGAAACAAACTTCAGTTGGCGTTACAAAAACTTTTACCTTCGAATTTTAGTTTTTTTATAATGGGAGAAAGTTAACAAAATCCTTGAAGAAAGTGGAAAAATACTCACACTTCTAAATTTAAAAAGTATTATGAAATTGTCTATGGAAACACAGAACGGAATCTTGTAAAAGATTAGGCCATTTCATAAAACAAATGTATAGTAACTCGCAGAAAACATCTTTGGGACAGTTGTATTTATTTCAGCTTTGCATTTTATGTTAAATTGAATCGTGAACCGCTTTGTAGGTCCATTGAAAAGGATTCATCTTCGACTGTTGCGGAAGGGTTAGCAGTCTAATTCTGCTAAAGAATAGATTTGCATTGAGAGAAGACTTAAGGTAAACATCGATTTTGATTTTTTCTCTAAAAATTGGAATGGTTGTCAAAAATAAAGACCTAGAGCATCTTACGTGTAAGAGGTTGTATTTAAAGTGTTTATAATGTATTTTTAGTGCATCCTTGTACGAAATGAAAGTTTGACTTTTGCCACATATTCTTTTGAATGGCAGCTGACGGACGTATCATCTAGTTACGAGGGTAGATTCAGCAACTTATTAGCGGTTTTCCTGTAATAATACGGTTAGATCTTGAGTATTTTATGGTCTTCTGATCAAAAAAGCAGGTTTACAGATGCTCACAAAAGCAGTAGCTTGAATTGTTTTTCCCCTAGTAAAATGTCAAATCGTGTAGTTGTCAAAGCGGGGTTGAGTCATTGTTGCAATCCTATCGTTCCAAATAATCTTGGAGCCCCAGGTCTGTTTACATGTCCACATTTCCATGTGACAGTCATCTGATAACACACTTAACAGGACATGTTTTAAAACCACTCTCACATACTATCAGTGATCATATACTATTTTTTTGTTGTTTTAATTATACTATGTGGTAGTTTACTCCATTGTTCCAATATCCTATTGTTTGTGATTTCGAAAACACAATAGTTTAGTCTGAATGGCAATATTTGGCCTTATTGGTAGTAATTAATTCTTAAGCCTCATTTTGCATGTCAATCTCATAGGCAGGTCACAGGCAAAGTTTACAGTTATCTGGCAAATTTAAGTGTTCTCTTTTTCCATAGTTTTAAATAATAAATACAGTAGAAGCTTTGTGTGGTGTATTCATTGAGAATCACTGGTAATCTATGAATAATTAACATACCTAATGTTGAAGTTTGTTTTTCATGTCATACCTACATTTAGAAAAAAATCTTATTACATTTGTGATTATTCTCATTGAGTGATCTGCATGTTAATGCCAAATTCATATAAGGATCAATATTCATTTCCTGGTAGGTGTTGCATGCATCTAAAGATTTCCTTAAGTGTTCAAGCATTAAACAAGTTTTTATTGGTGTATTACCTCACTTTTTGCAATGTGTGCGTCTTGGTACAGGTGATAAATAATTAAATATGTTTCACACTGGAAAGGAACTCACCAAAGGGGGCTATCATGTCATCTATCAATTTTTTTTTCTTATTTCTTACTTTTTCTTCTATAAGTCAAACTAAACATAATGAGTCATGTGATTAACTTTTTGAAGGACATCCAAGCATACAGTGCTCAAGTACTCTCATGTGCTTATGATATCCCAAACCCATAGAGATGTTTGAAAGGTGTTCTCTCTGTTTCTCCTCCTTTTTTGCATGCCTGTTTAATTGTTCCTGCATGTCTTCTCAGATGTTTTAATTGTTGTCTGTTTATGAGGCTGAAGTTTATTTTCCTGCTTTTTCCGGAGCGAACCAATTTAATAAACTTAACATTTTCATTGTTTTATAACATTTATACATCTATAGAAATGACTTAACTCATTGCAGAGCATTGAATTTGCAATTTTTTTAATATAAAGGTTTCTTTATCATGTTGTAAATCTAATTTTCCTGTAATATTCTAATAAGAAACAATAGATGAGAAAAAAAAAAACAAAACTAAATGATACTATTTCAATATTATTATTTATTGGTTTTATGAACTGTTTTCATTCTTTCAAATAAACAGTCATATGTTATTCAGCTGTAGGGAACCCTTTTGAATTATTAGTCTAACACTTACCTTACACATATTCTGTAACTGTTGTATTTCGCCTTAAAGTATAATTATTGTTTTAACTTTCCCCATCCTTCCCCCATTGTTGGGCTCAGCTAAGTTTCTTGCCGGAGTCTTCTTAGCTGAGCTTGGTTTTACCGGCACGTAAAACTTTCATTAGTTCGATCTACTCGCCCTACATAAGGCCAGGTTGATCCGATTCAACCTCTCCCGCTGGTCCGCTGCTCACTTTGAGCAATCAGTGAAACTTCCATGGTGATCCGCAGCTAAGCGACCTGGTTCAATCCCAGGGAAAGCCACAAGCCCCCACGCTGTTCGATTTTTACAACAGCCACTAAGACTCGTAAGTACTGTCAGCATAAAAAAAAAAAGAAGTTTCCCCATTCTGGTTTCTCGTGTACATATCTTCATAACAGTGAACTATACAGATGTTAAGGTTCATTGATATAATAACATCTGTTTCTATAATAGTGAAACACTAACATGTTTATAACTTTATCAAACACAGGATCTATCCGTGAATGTTGTGTTTTACTGTTAAATCAATCTATACCTAGAAATGACTTGTCACCAATATTGTTCGTGAATGGCTACTACCCTTTACGCACCTACCCATTAAACATTCTAATATAAAACTGTTTACCATGTCTAAAAAAATAGTTCTTTGGGTATGTATTGTTAGTTCTAAGAATATAGTGGGGATATAATTTAGTTTACTGATGTATTATGTATAAAACCAAATAATGAAAAACAATCGGCTTCAAACAAAATCAAGCATGAATTGCATAAATTGTCATAATTAATGGCAAGAAAATTTTAATAATCAATTGCTCCATGTATAACACTTAAAGCTAAATCTACAAACCCTGAAGTGTTAGCAGAATCGATCAGTTTTCAATAAATGCTAAACAATTAACAATCTCGGTCACAATAGGGTGTATGACAACCACATGACAACCATCAAAATAAATCAACAAACCATTGAATCATGTTTCCAAAATTACTCTGATAAAATCCATTACACTCAGTTTTGGGCCACCAGCGATTTTAAAATGAGAAAATCTAAAAACATCATAATGGTCAGATAGTATGAAGCTTCTGTGAAAAAGCTCTTATCATATGATGTCTTTGTTCGCTGTGGTCAAATTAACAGTTTATTTTTGGTTATTATTTATTTGAAAATAATTGAAAGCGCTAAATAAGTGAAGTTTAGTTCAATATGAAACTTTCCAAATCAGCATATGTATAGTGCATGAAATGATCTGTATTGACTACAATCACAGAATAAGTAATATTACTATGTACAGAAGTTTTTCTTTCTAATAAAACTAACGTTAGGGGCCGACCACCGGATGGAACATTCCGCGAACGATCGTCTCTCTTTATCGCATAACGCGTGCTCTTTCTGGTCGCTGGCTAAGCCCCTAAGGAGGGGCATAAATGGATACTACACGCCGCGCATCGAATTCGTGGAGTGAGCCTCCTCATTTAAGTACCCATTTCCTTATATATAAAACCCTTTACAACGATAACAATTATCTTTTTACCTACTCTTTAACCTCTGTTGTACTCCAACCAAACAACGACTTGATATTCAAAAATAGTCCTTAATGCTTTGAGTTAGTGTTCAAATCGTTATTAAAATGATATTAAAAGATCAAGGTGCTATTGAACTGGTGAAAAACAATGATTTATTAGTTTAGGAACATTATCGTCATTTAATTCAGTGTTATGTTTCTTATCATTTTATATCTCAGCAAATACGTACGGTTCATAGATAGTAATTCAGAACGAGGTTTCCCAAGCCAGTAGCTATGTTTAAAAAAACTGGACAAGTGCGAGTCGGACTCGCCCACTAAGGGTTCCGTACAAATTTGTAGGTACATATTAATATTAAAGTACCCTATAAATTTTGATTCCCTTAGTAGACTATTTTTTACGATTTAATTGCAAAAGCATAGTTTTCAGATTTTTTCCTATACTTGTAGTATAAGTTGGTATTACTTGCCAAATTTCATAGTTCTAGGTCAACGGTATAAATTTTGATTCCCTTGAGAGTGTCGAAATATACGCTTTTTGCGGCATAAGCGGCCGCAATCTTTTTGTACGCCTCGCGTGTCTTAAATTATAATAAAAATATATTAAAAGTAACAATAAATAAACGTTGATACAAAAAACAAATTATTAAATCTAACATCAACATAACAGCGAATTACTACTTTTAACTACTTAAAAAATAAATATTTGCCTGTTTACAATAATAATGCGGTATTGTAAATATAGTTCTTCAGCCTAACAATGGGACACTTAAACAAGTTAATTAAAAATAGTAAAAACATCACTGTATCTGCACCACTTCAATACCTACTTAAAATTGTGCTGGACAGACAGACAGGAACATTAAAGAGGTTTCATTAACATATGCCGTAATTGAAATCTCTTCATGTAAATACAACATTGCCGACCTTTGTAACATATTGCCTTTCTAATAGGTACCTACTTACATAACACATCTAGCGGTCAGTCACTGTATACACGGCTTTATCAATGTTTTACTTTCTACCTACACTAGTGAAGTAGCTCTTCAAATGTGACGCTGGTGCCTAGTGACGTAGTCGCCTATCGGACTATCGGATCTATAGTAATTGATGTTATGTTACGAAAACTTGTCATTATTTGATAATTAATTTTAAAGGACGATCGGCAGAAACGTCCCCACCCACCAACAGAGATGAGACATGTGTCAATTAATAGACCTTGGCAACACGATGGATTTTTACTATGGCGACGATCACGCCAAGAATGGGGTTTTCTTGGAAAATCGTATTTTGTTTTCTTGGTAGTTGTAGACATCGGTAGTGCTCTACAAAATGAGGGAAGCACGGAGACCGCGAGGAATGCAGTGCGGTGTTCCACAGGGGACTGTTTTTGGACCCTTCCTATACAAAACAAAATACGATTTTCCAAGAAAACTCCATTCTCGGGGTGATCGTCGCCATACTAAAAAATCATCGTGTTGCCAAGATCTATTAACTGACACATGTCTCATTTCTGTTGGTCTTGGGGACACTGCCCATACAAATTTGCCCATGGTCCTTTACTATAGTTTTGCAGAAACAGATCAGAGGCAAGTTTCGTATACTTGGATTATGTACTTTACAATACAATAGGTACTCTGTATTAATCAACAGTCTGTATCAGTCCACTACTGGACATAGGCCTCCCCACTCTATTGCAAACCAAAAAAATAGTGATCCGTAAATAAAGAAGATATTAAAAATTAATGGTAGACAACAGGCGGCCTTATCGCTAGGAAGCGATCTATTCCAGACAATCACACAGTTAAGCAGAAAGTTTAGTTTTATGCTTATACAGCCGGACTAGCTTAACTAGGCGCGACTTCGTTTCTCGCGCGACAGAGCATCACCTGTCACTGTCACACTAGTTCAATGGAAAGAGATAGGTAGCATTTGTCGCGAGACAAAGAGTTGCGTGTCACAGTTGTGCTAGAGTTACAGGTTTTTGGCCTAATGCCGGTTTCCGCAGATCTACGGTCAATTTATCCTCGTAAGTCCGAATTTGTCTTTGATATCGGAAACTTCTTTCATTTAATAAAAGTAACATTTGAATTTGTACGCGAGCACTTCGGAATTTAAATTAAAATACATTTAAAGTGAACAATGTCGCGTGATCCTATTTTATATGTCGTATGAGCCAAAACAGAACATATAATTTTAAGCTTTCTTTATATCCTGCGGTTTATGTCTACCTCGGGCTTTTCTGTCCTCGTAGCTGGCGATAAATGTAATTTTCATCACACTTGCTCGAAAATGGTGTCATTACACGTAGGTTTTGCGGGCCGTAAATGACCTATTACGCCCTAGGGCGTAATGGTTTTCTTTTTAAATTTGAAACGCTGGTTCTGTTTTACTCTTATTTGTCATGTTCAAAAAAAACGCCAACTTACTTTTTTAACTTTTATTACTGAAATATTTATTTAAAGAGAACTGTTATTGCAAATACATGTAAACACATATTTCTACCATCTGGCTCCATGGTCAGATCAGCTCCATGTCATAATAATATTGCATTGTCATCTGATTTACCTATTCCTGCAAATTTTCAACTCAATCGACTGAAGATATCTGCTTCAAAATTGAGTTGCAAAATACCACCATTTCCACCCGAACAAACATAGTTACATACATTACAAGTTAAATAAAAGCTCGTAAAAACCATTAGCGGGCATTTCTCCAGAAATATGTCTGCGACTCATCCATCTCTCTCCATACATTAAAGTATAAAAAAGTGCCAGATGAATGAGGTGACCGCAGACATATTTCTGGAGAAATGCCCTAAGCTCAGCAGTGGGAGTGGGACCACAGAATATATAAAATGAAGGCAATGGTTCGTTGATTTATATGGAAACTAAGCGTGTAACGTTATTCGCTAGGCGTTTGACGCCAATAGCAATTTATCCATGGAAAACTTAATTTTTCCATTTCACTCGATGGTATTTGAAGAATTAATTATACCGTTATTATCAGATTTTCAAATCTGATAATAATATTGACGGAAACTGAAGTTGACGGTGTGCAACGGTCATTGCCACTTCTTTTTAGCACGCGAGGTACATACACTTTTTTTTCTACCACCTCGATATATTTCTGTGAGTGGGACGTATACAGGCTGATGATGATACGATGTTTTAATTGCAGGCTGCAGTCAGTTTACCACTGTGTGGTGACGTTCCTTCCTTTGGCAGGAAACACGAAAACTTCGGCTAGCGGGTCTAGGATGTCAGTGTTGAATCAGAGTGGAGAAGAACAGGTAACTAACTCATTAACCTTTCAGACGCCAACGACGAATATATCCGCATTACAGGATCAGCGCCAACGACGGATTAATTAATAGACCGATATAAACCTACATGCACCAGGGCTATTCTTCAGAAATATGTCTGCGGTCACCTCATTCATCTGGCCCTTTTTCATACTAAATGAATGGAGACAGATGAATGAGTCGCAGACATATTTCTGAAGAATAGCCCACCAGCATAAAGTTCCATTTCGGTTTTGACACTATTATGACATGGCGTGTGTCTTGCAACTTTTATGTTTGACGTAGCGTTGAAAAGGATAAGGGTGCGTGTCTGAGTGCATCATTATTTAAAGTCATAATGTATTGTTGGTCATCATTTTTATATGTTATAATCGACCTTAAAAGTGCAAAAACCGACTAATGTTGAAAAACTGTAGTCATAAAATACAATAACAATCGCTCGCTGACCGACTTTCTTTTATAATTATTCTGAAAGGCCAATGGTATCTGCGGTAACAATATTCGGACAAACGAAACATTCGTACCAATGAAATTATAATGGCTTAATCCTAATACGTTCGTAAGTAGATTAGAAAAATTACTTTATCATATCATAACATCAGTTATTTCCGAGAAATTATGACGGCTATAGACAATATCCTCTAATCATTGTGTGACTTAAAAGCGTAGCTAAATAAGCTTACAAAGGATAATGCAAGCATTCGCGTTAAAACATAAATCACGTGGATATTATAACAAACTGACGAAGATAATTTCCTTCACTGTTCATTCAATAAAAGTCACCTTTTGAAATCGTAAATTCAATCACACTTATATCACTATGATCACCCATGTGTCAAGATAAGGCTTAAACCAAAATGCACTAGTTTTGTAAACTTGTCAATGTTTTCATTCTGAGGACCGATAACATTTGCTTATCAACCAATCCTACTGTAATTACGTATTTATTATATGTCGCACAACAATTTTTGCATTGTTCGAATGCAAATATTGATTGTAAACAATGTGAAGCATTCAAGGTGTTATCTTAAAATAGTATTTGCATGCGGTGCACATGCTGTTGTGTCGGTTATTTTCATTACCTCCACATTTACTGAACAATTGCTGAAAATGTAACTAAATATATGTAAAAAAAATCAACTACCTACATGCTGTAAGCTTGTAAACCTTAATTTCTTGTTTACATTTTGCATGTCTGTATATTTCAACTTGGCAAAACAATACTGTACCTCTATCTATACTCTGTACCTAGGTATTTAAAAAAAGGTAAACAAAAAAACCACGTGACTCGGGTCGTTTAGCCAATCAAAGTAACGTTTTGTATCTGTGGCACAATACCACTGGCTGAACGACCCGTGTCACGTGGTTTTTTTGTTTACCTTTTTTTAAATACCTAAAAGTACAGAGTATAGCATAGCTGTGCCGAATGCTGCCTATTCCTAACGATTTAATATAGTGCGAACGTGACAGGTTAGGCTCTGTCGCGTGACAACCGAAGTCTTGGCCAGTTGTAAGCTGAAAACATGGGTTATATTGCCAGGAACTTGGATTAAATGAGTCAATCAACTTTTTCTTGTTTGTTATTCTGTCCCGTTGTCCAAGAGACAACAGTGTCAGAGTTTCTTAAAAAACTGTTATAGTACATTGGAGATAGTCCATAAAATAGTAACTGCGACAAAAATGTACGTTTGATGAATTTAAATCTAGAAAACTTAAAGAAAATCATGTTTTTAAAGAGTTGTCCAGGGGACGTAACCATGACAACGAGGTACAGGAAAAAGTTGACTGACCCATATGTTGGTAGCTGGAACATCTTCGGATCTACGACGTCTCCAAACCGCGGCAGAAATTTTGAAGTGGCGCCCCTTCTTCCCGGCGCTGTGATAATTTATTTCAAAAATCTCACTAAAGTATATGATTTGGGTGCCTCCATGAAACTGCTGCACGGGACAGGTGCCCCGGTTTGCTCCCCTTTAGATCCAAGCCTGAGCTGGAACACTCGAAGGCGAGCGACAAAGAGGCAGGAATATACTCTGGCTAGATTAGATTCGCGTTGGTCTCGACATTACAGTAAACTGCTGCAGAGTGCCATTGTCCAAGACGAACTTTTCTAATGAAATCTGTGGGTCTAGTGAAAAGGGCTACAAGTCACATTTATATCAGGACCGAAAGGTAACAACCATTTTGTATGACTTACGCCCTTTTGCTCCTAGGTTAAATGCGACTTGTAACCCTTTTCACTAGAGCCACAGAAATTACGACAACCCAAAACAAATCTATCGAATACATTAATTAAGATACGTTTATCTTTTTCAGGTGGAATGTCCACTGTGTATGGAGCCATTGGAGGTGGACGATCTCCACTTCTACCCGTGCACATGTGGATACCAAGTTAGTAGTAGAATTTTTATTTACAGAATAGGATTTTTCAGTAGCTGAATTGACAGTTGTCGTAATCAATATTTCGTTATATCGCACTATATCATAAACATTTGAATCAGAATAATTATGACATCGGTGCAGAATCGGCGTAATTTGATACTAATATTATTCTTAACCTTTCGTATGTTGTTTTAAAAATTTGCTTATCAAATTGAAACTTAAAGAAAAATTTTACCATAAGTTTCAAAGATAGATAGATAGATAGATTTATTTATTTCATAATACAAAATTACATGATAAATTATACATGACAATTTATATCAATGCGTATTATGATCAAAGGCTCCGCACTGATCAGTGCCTAAGCATACAAAGGGTTGAAGGAATATATATTTACATAATCACTAAAATAACTTACTCAAAATGTTCTTTATATTTATATCTATTTCTTTCGTAATGAAAGATTTTCAATGTTTTCGCAACGGTCACTTTGGGGGCTTCCGAAACTTTTATAATCTTGGCAATTGACGAGAATAACTCTGCTTTCGAATAATGGTTGGGAAACAATTTCTTAAGCAAAGCTGAAATTTAAGGCTGAATTTACATAACGTGACGAAGAAACTGTTTGTTGCCACATTATTTGACGTTTTATGAATACAAACAAAATGTGTAATAAGCTTATATGACGTATTTAGAGCAATGACGTTATTAAATATATTGCTGTTAACAAAGGACTACATTAAATTATTAATCAATGGAAATATTCATATTTATTTCCTTTCTAGAAACCCTAATTGAAGAATGAACAACTTTGACTGTTGTATACTTATTTATTTATGGCACACTTGGCCATAAAGTGCCTTTTTCCGCACGCTACGCGTACGGAAAAAGCAACGTTCTAGCCAAATGTAGACATAAAATGCTGTGCACAACACGGGAGGTAATAAAGAATGCCCTCGATCGCATATTTACGTCCCTCGCTTGCAGCTCGGGCCGCAAACTTCTGCGATCTTGGCCTTTCTTTGTATTACCACCCTAGTTGTGTAATGTACTATTTCTGTTGCCTTTACCGGGTGCCGGGCGAACGTCGATACCGATGTTTAAGCACAACGCAGTATCAGATATATTCAAAAATCTGTCTTATAATTAATAATATCAGTATAGAAGATGGCTTCACTGACATTTCCTTGATGTTAATGAATAACTTAAACTAACATAAAAATTTAATTACCCAATTGAAATCATCTAATACTGTTTTATTGTCACGGGAGCTTAAATTGTGTGCAAAATTTCATAACAACCACTTTGATAGTAGTTGAAACAGCTGTCACAACATTGATATACAAACAAATATACGGCGCAATAATAGCTAAATAAAGCGATTTCAATGTTTTGACAATTTGATTTCAAAATATTGAGAATCTTTTTTTATGCAACTTATAGAAGAATTGAAGGAAACTAATGGGTCCTCTGGCCATGATTGACAAAGTACAGTGCTTTGAACATGTCTGTACATAAGTGATCTATTATCACACAAGGTAATGTACTGTAATGCGAAAATAAAAAAATGTACTTCTGAACAATTCATGTGTGACGCCTTTCATACACAGTTGTAATATTTGTATTGTATAGACATAAAAGGATTGACCCCGATGCGTCATATACTATACGTAAGGTGTTAGTGTGTCCAATATGTAACCTACGCATTTGTCCGGTTTCCTCTAAAAAAATATATTTATGGGTTTATAACAAAAAACTTCTATACATATAAAACAGTTCCTTGACTAAGGTACTGAGAGATAACCAGTGATCGGAATAGGTAGAGTATATTTACCTAAACTTCGAAGAACATAGTCGAAAAGTGGAGACCCCCTTACAAGTAATTTTTTTCCTGCAGCCTGCTGAAAATGCTTCTAAAGCACGAAAAATCACGTTTGAAGTTTTGACCTATACCACCGGCGCAACAGTAATGTGTGTAAGGAATGTCTCGAAGGAGTGAAAGAGACAGCACTATTAGAAAGAGACAGCTATACTGAGAATGTTCGAGAAATGTGCGAAAGTATACCAATAATATAAATTTTTAGTAAGATTCCGGACTTAAGTCCCGCAAAAAAAATTGGTCGTAAGGGAATCTCCACTTTTCGACTATGTTCTTCGAAGTTTAGGTTACTCTACCTATTCCGATCACTGGAGATAACATAGCCTAAACCAATGTAGATAGCGGGAATTTTAAAAGACATGTTCTTTAAGAAGAGTTGAATCATGAATCAAGGACATTTAAATAAATAGCCGGACGTACCTTCGCTAGTAAATAACAGAAGCACCTCTAGTAAGCCGATCGCTTGGCGCTAGTTGATGTGTGCGTGTGACTCATATAAATCAACCGGCTTACTATAGTGTGTCCTGTTAGGTATTTAAATAAAGGGTATTTAAACAAAAAACCACGTGACTCGGGTCGTTCAGCAAATCCAAGTAACGTTTTGTATCTGTGGCGCAATACTACTGGCTGAACGACCCGAGTCACGTGTTTTTTGTTTACCTTTATTTAAATACCTAACAGGACAGACTATAGAGGTCCTTCTACTGTTAGCGAGGCTGCGTTCGGCTATTTATTTTAAGGCTTTTGCTCTGAATGCCTTCGTTCTAAGTTCGTATCCTGCCGACACGCTCATTCAAATATTCTGCAACAAGGGAGCGATAAAGAGGGTACGATACGAACTTCTAGCAGAGTTCAGAGTTTAGACCCTGGTTTTTTATAATATTATCTACTCCTAAGATACTAGTGTCGTTCCGGCGCTTCTTCTCATCAGAAAGTCATTACCCGAAGTGCTAAAAGAAAATAAGTTTTTTTAGTGCGTTATTGTTGATGCTTTGTCAAATTTTCAAAAGGAAAAATGGAACCTTTATGGGATCACATAGTTTATCTGTCTGTCTGTGGCACATAAAACCCTCTTTTTTGGTTAAAAACCTCAGCTTTTTTTCTATCATTGGTATCTCACTTTGTGCATGTTATTGTTACAGATATGCCGGTTTTGCTGGAACCGAATCCGGGAAGGCGAGAACGGGCTGTGTCCGGCCTGTCGGAAGGCCTACCCGGAGAACCCGGCAGACTTCACTCCGCTCAGTCAGGAGCAGGTAAAATGTCCACGTACATAAGTCATACAGAAACTACAGGCTATGTTCAAAGGCAAACTTATCCCTGCAAGGTAAAGGTGCATGCATGGTAAAATTATATTACACATACAGGGCGTCCCAAGACTATGGGCCATCAAGGGAAAGTACCTTAAATATCGCAGATAGGTTATTTTGCTGAAAGAAGACTTAATGTTATTTTTAAAAGTTAGTAATTCTGCATTTAAAGATTTTTGTGTTGGCGTGTAATTTACAAAAAGTGCGTTAGAATATGTTCGTAACCACAGCTCGCAAAAGATGCTGAAGCTGTTTTAAAAACTTCAGTACGGGAATAGCCGACCATCTAAGGATAGTTGTAGATTACATGAAGAAAAAGTGGGCTATGATTTTTACCCTCACATAAGAAGTTGCGAATTTCTAGTTATGGAAATAAGTTGTGTCTGTTGTACAGGTAGCAGCAATAAAGACGGAGAAGAAGGCTCGAGAGCAGAAGCGACGGAACAAGACGTTGGAGTCGCGGCGAGCGCTCGCCAACGTGCGCGTCGTGCAGAACAACCTCGTGTTCGTCGTGGGGCTGCCCGTGCGGCTCGCCGACCCCGAGGTACCACATTATATACCCGCACACACACTAGTGGCACACTGTTCGCTCGCCAACGTGCGCGTCGAGCAGAACAACCTCGTGTTCGTCGTGGGGCTGCCCGTGCGGCTCGCCGACCCCGAGGTACCACATTATATACCCGCACACACACTAGTGGCACACTGTTCGCTCGCCAACGTGCGCGTCGAGCAGAACAACCTCGTGTTCGTCGTGGGGCTGCCCGTGCGGCTCGCCGACCCCGAGGTACCACATTATATACCCGCACACACACTAGTGGCACACTGTTCGCTCGCCAACGTGCGCGTCGAGCAGAACAACCTCGTGTTCGTCGTGGGGCTGCCCGTGCGGCTCGCCGACCCCGAGGTACCACATTATATACCCGCACACACACTAGTGGCACACTGTTCGCTCGCCAACGTGCGCGTCGTGCAGAACAACCTCGTGTTCGTCGTGGGGCTGCCCGTGCGGCTCGCCGACCCCGAGGTACCACATTATATACCCGCACACACACTAGTGGCACACTGTTCGCTCGCCAACGTGCGCGTCGAGCAGAACAACCTCGTGTTCGTCGTGGGGCTGCCCGTGCGGCTCGCCGACCCCGAGGTACCACATTATATACCCGCACACACACTAGTGGCACACTGTTCGCTCGCCAACGTGCGCGTCGTGCAGAACAACCTCGTGTTCGTCGTGGGGCTGCCCGTGCGGCTCGCCGACCCCGAGGTACCACATTATATACCCGCACACACACTAGTGGCACACTGTTCGCTCGCCAACGTGCGCGTCGTGCAGAACAACCTCGTGTTCGTCGTGGGGCTGCCCGTGCGGCTCGCCGACCCCGAGGTACCACATTATATACCCGCACACACACTAGTGGCACACTGTTCGCTCGCCAACGTGCGCGTCGAGCAGAACAACCTCGTGTTCGTCGTGGGGCTGCCCGTGCGGCTCGCCGACCCCGAGGTACCACATTATATACCCGCACACACACTAGTGGCACACTGTTCGCTCGCCAACGTGCGCGTCGAGCAGAACAACCTCGTGTTCGTCGTGGGGCTGCCCGTGCGGCTCGCCGACCCCGAGGTACCACATTATATACCCGCACACACACTAGTGGCACACTGTTCGCTCGCCAACGTGCGCGTCGAGCAGAACAACCTCGTGTTCGTCGTGGGGCTGCCCGTGCGGCTCGCCGACCCCGAGGTACCACATTATATACCCGCACACACACTAGTGGCACACTGTTCGCTCGCCAACGTGCGCGTCGAGCAGAACAACCTCGTGTTCGTCGTGGGGCTGCCCGTGCGGCTCGCCGACCCCGAGGTACCACATTATATACCCGCACACACACTAGTGGCACACTGTTCGCTCGCCAACGTGCGCGTCGAGCAGAACAACCTCGTGTTCGTCGTGGGGCTGCCCGTGCGGCTCGCCGACCCCGAGGTACCACATTATATACCCGCACACACACTAGTGGCACACTGTTCGCTCGCCAACGTGCGCGTCGAGCAGAACAACCTCGTGTTCGTCGTGGGGCTGCCCGTGCGGCTCGCCGACCCCGAGGTACCACATTATATACCCGCACACACACTAGTGGCACACTGTTCGCTCGCCAACGTGCGCGTCGAGCAGAACAACCTCGTGTTCGTCGTGGGGCTGCCCGTGCGGCTCGCCGACCCCGAGGTACCACATTATATACCCGCACACACACTAGTGGCACACTGTTCGCTCGCCAACGTGCGCGTCGTGCAGAACAACCTCGTGTTCGTCGTGGGGCTGCCCGTGCGGCTCGCCGTCCCCGAGGTACCACATTATATACCCGCACACACACTAGTGGCACACTGTTCGCTCGCCAACGTGCGCGTCGAGCAGAACAACCTCGTGTTCGTCGTGGGGCTGCCCGTGCGGCTCGCCGACCCCGAGGTACCACATTATATACCCGCACACACACTAGTGGCACACTGTTCGCTCGCCAACGTGCGCGTCGAGCAGAACAACCTCGTGTTCGTCGTGGGGCTGCCCGTGCGGCTCGCCGACCCCGAGGTACCACATTATATACCCGCACACACACTAGTGGCACACTGTTCGCTCGCCAACGTGCGCGTCGAGCAGAACAACCTCGTGTTCGTCGTGGGGCTGCCCGTGCGGCTCGCCGACCCCGAGGTACCACATTATATACCCGCACACACACTAGTGGCACACTGTTCGCTCGCCAACGTGCGCGTCGAGCAGAACAACCTCGTGTTCGTCGTGGGGCTGCCCGTGCAGCTCGCCGACCCCGAGGTACCACATTATATACCCGCACACACACTAGTGGCACACTGTTCGCTCGCCAACGTGCGCGTCGAGCAGAACAACCTCGTGTTCGTCGTGGGGCTGCCCGTGCGGCTCGCCGACCCCGAGGTACCACATTATATACCCGCACACACACTAGTGGCACACTGTTCGCTCGCCAACGTGCGCGTCGAGCAGAACAACCTCGTGTTCGTCGTGGGGCTGCCCGTGCGGCTCGCCGACCCCGAGGTACCACATTATATACCCGCACACACACTAGTGGCACACTGTTCGCTCGCCAACGTGCGCGTCGAGCAGAACAACCTCGTGTTCGTCGTGGGGCTGCCCGTGCGGCTCGCCGACCCCGAGGTACCACATTATATACCCGCACACACACTAGTGGCACACTGTTCGCTCGCCAACGTGCGCGTCGAGCAGAACAACCTCGTGTTCGTCGTGGGGCTGCCCGTGCGGCTCGCCGACCCCGAGGTACCACATTATATACCCGCACACACACTAGTGGCACACTGTTCGCTCGCCAACGTGCGCGTCGAGCAGAACAACCTCGTGTTCGTCGTGGGGCTGCCCGTGCGGCTCGCCGACCCCGAGGTACCACATTATATACCCGCACACACACTAGTGGCACACTGTTCGCTCGCCAACGTGCGCGTCGAGCAGAACAACCTCGTGTTCGTCGTGGGGCTGCCCGTGCGGCTCGCCGACCCCGAGGTACCACATTATATACCCGCACACACACTAGTGGCACACTGTTCGCTCGCCAACGTGCGCGTCGAGCAGAACAATCTCGTGTTCGTCGTGGGGCTGCCCGTGCGGCTCGCCGACCCCGAGGTACCACATTATATACCCGCACACACACTAGTGGCACACTGTTCGCTCGCCAACGTGCGCGTCGAGCAGAACAACCTCGTGTTCGTCGTGGGGCTGCCCGTGCGGCTCGCCGACCCCGAGGGACCACATTATATACCCGCACACACACTAGTGGCACACTGTTCGCTCGCCAACGTGCGCGTCGAGCAGAACAACCTCGTGTTCGTCGTGGGGCTGCCCGTGCGGCTCGCCGACCCCGAGGTACCACATTATATACCCGCACACACACTAGTGGCACACTGTTCGCTCGCCAACGTGCGCGTCGAGCAGAACAACCTCGTGTTCGTCGTGGGGCTGCCCGTGCGGCTCGCCGACCCCGAGGTACCACATTATATACCCGCACACACACTAGTGGCACACTGTTCGCTCGCCAACGTGCGCGTCGTGCAGAACAACCTCGTGTTCGTCGTGGGGCTGCCCGTGCGGCTCGCCGACCCCGAGGTACCACATTATATACCCGCACACACACTAGTGGCACACTGTTCGCTCGCCAACGTGCGCGTCGAGCAGAACAACCTCGTGTTCGTCGTGGGGCTGCCCGTGCGGCTCGCCGACCCCGAGGTACCACATTATATACCCGCACACACACTAGTGGCACACTGTTCGCTCGCCAACGTGCGCGTCGAGCAGAACAACCTCGTGTTCGTCGTGGGGCTGCCCGTGCGGCTCGCCGACCCCGAGGTACCACATTATATACCCGCACACACACTAGTGGCACACTGTTCGCTCGCCAACGTGCGCGTCGAGCAGAACAACCTCGTGTTCGTCGTGGGGCTGCCCGTGCGGCTCGCCGACCCCGAGGTACCACATTATATACCCGCACACACACTAGTGGCACACTGTTCGCTCGCCAACGTGCGCGTCGAGCAGAACAACCTCGTGTTCGTCGTGGGGCTGCCCGTGCGGCTCGCCGACCCCGAGGTACCACATTATATACCCGCACACACACTAGTGGCACACTGTTCGCTCGCCAACGTGCGCGTCGAGCAGAACAACCTCGTGTTCGTCGTGGGGCTGCCCGTGCGGCTCGCCGACCCCGAGGGACCACATTATATACCCGCACACACACTAGTGGCACACTGTTCGCTCGCCAACGTGCGCGTCGTGCAGAACAACCTCGTGTTCGTCGTGGGGCTGCCCGTGCGGCTCGCCGACCCCGAGGTACCACATTATATACCCGCACACACACTAGTGGCACACTGTTCGCTCGCCAACGTGCGCGTCGTGCAGAACAACCTCGTGTTCGTCGTGGGGCTGCCCGTGCGGCTCGCCGACCCCGAGGTACCACATTATATACCCGCACACACACTATAGTGAGATTCAATAGAAAAGGACAAACAAGTAAACAAACGGATTTACCTTCATTACTTCGTAATCACGCACTTTTTAAGAAAGAACATAGCCTTATCAACAATTTATATACATAAACCTTGTATTTTCATTCATTTTTAATTAAAATATCCATTAAATATTCATATTTCAGTAAAAACAAACTTAGTCAATACCATTTTTCTATATGTCAAATGTTACTCAAATTTTTTTACTCATCTAAAATGTAAAAATCTTTAATGTCTTTGGATTCGTAGTGATGGGAATGTCCGTTCTTTAAAAATGTATTACTTTTTATTAACATTTTGATATCGATTAGTATTTCGGAAAAATCTTTCCGAAATACAAAAATAATCATTTTTTAATTATAGATTTTGGCAATGAATGCCATATCCAATAAATGTATATAGGAAAACCCAACTACGAAAAAGGCTAAAACAAGATCCTTGCGTTTTTACTCGTCTGATTACAACCGCCAAAAGAAGTGACAAATTATGTGAGCCTGGTACAGGGCTGCGCTGCGCTGTGTAAACTAACGTGCTAATGACGGTGTTTAGAACTCATAAACCCACCAGGTGGCAGCAGGGTGGCGAAAGGTCTTTTTGACAGTAGGCGTCAAGATCCACCAATCACACCACCTGATTTTGACATCTACTGCCAAATAGACCTTTCGCCACCCTGCTGCCAGCTGGTGGATTTTTGATTTTTAAATACCCTCATTTTACTAAAACGAAACCTTTTTCTCGTAATTAATACGAGTGTGAACAGAACTAGGGTGTCCCATATGGTTTATCTGAAACAGACGTTCCCAAGCTTTCGTTTCTCGTAGACCACTTTTAAAATTTTGCTGGTTTCGGAAGACCCCTGCGATACTTCTACCATATTTCCAAATAATCAGCGATGGAAAATTGCGTCGCGTCTTAGTTCCAAACCCTAAATTCGGTGTGGTAAAAATAAAAACAATAGTACATTACGCAACTAGGGTGGTTATTGTAACGTTATGTTATATTAATTAAATAACACCACAATTACTGTTATTGTTTTATTAATTGGAAAACAACAAGCCACAAGTGAGTTTCTCATCGACTACCACAGATAACACAACACGCGTTCGGCGGGGTTACCTCACTCTTTCCCCCTTAGACTATGAAAATATACAACATATTATATCAATTGGGAACACTTTATCAATTGATTGGCGTGTCTCTTAGTGACGCTGCCATCCAATTCTACTAGATAACTAACACCTGGCGTTAGTACCTCCACTACCTTTCCAAGAGTCCATTTCTTTTGGTTTTTTCTGTAATCTCGTATCATGGTTTTTTCCCCCACGCAAAAATGTACATCTCTATTACTAGTGCTACTGCATTCCATTGACTCCCGGTACTTATTTAAATTATCACCTACCTGTCTGGGTCTCATTAACGAAAATCTAGTTCTTAATTCCCTCCCGAAAATTAGCTTGGAAGGACTAACGCCAGTTGCTCTATTTACACTGTTTCTGTAATCAAATAAAAATAGGTTAACGGCATATTCTAATGTTTTACCACTTTCGACAATTTTAGTTACATGGTTTTTAAAAGTTTGTACAAATCGCTCTGCCGCTCCATTAGTGGCCGGGTGGTACGGTGGAGTGAAGCTTTGTCGTACTCCGGTCATTTCACAAAAATCATTGAATTCTTTACTAGTCCAGGTCGAACCATTGTCCGTGACCAGCTGGGTGGGATATCCGAACCTTACATACAAATTTTTAAAAACATTTATTGTTTTACTGGCCGTTATGTTCGGCATGGCGAAGGCTTCTACCCACTTAGAGTAACTGTCTACTATAATGAGAAACATTTTTCCATAAAATGGACCCAAAAAATCTGCATGAAGCCTTTGCCATACTGTTTGTGCCTGTGGCCAAGTTGTTAAAGGTACCTTTTCGGGATCATTTCGGTTCTGCAGGCATATCAAACAAGATTTAGTAATATCGTTAATGCTATTATCAATGGCGGGCCACCAAAAGTAAGAGCGGGCTATCTGTTTCATGTAATTTGTTCCAAAATGACTCCTATGTAACTCGTTTAAAACTAAATTTTGTAAGCAGTCAGGAATCACAACTCTTTGTCCCCATAATAGACAATTCTGATCAATTGTTAATTCTTCTTTCCTATGGTAATATGGTACGAACTCGTCCTTTAGATTACTTTTGTCCGGCCAGCCATCTACAATATATCTCATAACTGTAGCTAAAGTCACATTCTTTTTAGTTTCGGTTTGTATTGATTTCCAATTTAAGTTTTCAAAATTTGATAGTGAAATATAATTTAAAGTACTATATTCACAATCTTCCAATAACAGGCTATCCTTAAACTGTTCATCCGAATCAGAAATTTGATCAGTGACATTTCGTGACAGATAATCAGCAGGGTTATTATTACTATTTATGTGTTTTATATCAAAGTTATAGGCCATTAAGAATATGGCCCAATGTTGCAGGCGCTTACAAGCCATTTTTGGTATCCCCTTCTTTGATCCAAGTATTCTAACCAATGCTGCATTATCTGTCTCGAGCTCAAAGTGTGTGCCAAACAAATACATGTAAAATTTGGTTATACCAAAAATTATAGCATAGGCCTCCTTTTCAATTGTTGGGTATCTACATTGAACATCATTTAGCTTTTTACTGGAATAAGCGACCGGCTTAACAACACCATCTTTACCACGTACTGACAACACCGCCGCAACACCAGTATCCGATGCATCGCATGATAGTATTATAGGTAATGTGTTGTCAAAATGTGCCAGTGTTTCAGTATTTGCCAAAGCTTTTTTTATATCTACAAATGCCCTTTCACACTCATCATTCCATACAAGGATATCATTTTTTAAGCAGTTATACAAAGGTACCAATGTCATAGCCATGTTTTTGAGGAATCTGTTATAATAATTAATTTTGCCAAGAAATGACCGCAACATCTTAATATTTTCCGGTTTGGGGGCATTTAACAACGGCTTTATATTTTCTTCAACCACCCTGATACCGTCCTTACTAACAGCATATCCAAACACAATCAGTTCAGTGACAAAAAATTTACACTTATTAATTTTCAGTTTTAGCTCCCACTGTGTAAATCTCTCTAAAACCTTCCTTAACCTATGGTATGTTTCTTCTAATGTACGCCCACAAATGTACACATTATCAATGTAAGTAATGACCCCTTCAATACCTGACAAGTGTTGTGACATGAGTCGCTGGAAGGAGCCGGGTCCAGTACTGACTCCATATGGTAAGAATAGGTATTTGAAAATACCTTTTTCTGTCACTACTGTAGTTAGGTCCTGCGACTCACGGCTCAATGGTGCTTGTAGGTAGGCCTCCTTTAGATCCAACTCACAGAAGAAGGTGTTTCCTTGAAATTTCGAAATAATCTCATTAACAGTTGGTAGTGGGAAATGATCAATTTCAAGACTTTGATTTAATGTAGTTTTGTAGTCACCACACAACCTGACTGATCCATCTTTTTTTAAAACTGGCACCACAGGCGTGCCCCAATCGCTATATTGTACCGGCTCAATACGTCCAGCTTTTAATAATCTTTCTATTTCGTCATCAACTTTTGATTTTAAAGCGTATGGGACATTCCTTGCGGGTAAGAATTTTGGCTTACTATCAGATTTCAGTTTTAATATAATTTCAGCTCCCTTACACTTTCCCCAGCCAGGTTCAAATACAACAGGGAAATCCTGTACCACCTGTTTTACATAACATTCAGTTAATTTTACACTATTTACATGTTGCTCAATTTTTGGTGGCCAAAGTTTCAAGTGAAATAATAAATCTTTGCCAATAATACGTGGATGAGTGTCTGGCATTACATAAATTTTCATTCCTTTACATAAAATTGACCCAAAATATACTGTCAAATCCTTTATGACCCCACAAGGTTCAGAGATAGACTGGTTGAAACTTATCATTTTCACACTAGTTGGATGCAGATTACAAGTAGGTAAGTATTTGTTTCTATCAGATACCGTGATGACCGTTACGTCGGATCCAGTATCCACCTCGAATTTTAACAATTGTTCATTAATACTTACATCTAAATAGAGGGGTTGCACTCGATTATTGTTTGCTTGCAAGTTTAAAACACTGCGGGGTTCCTCCTGCCTGGGTTGTTCCTTGAGATCCATATTCTTCATCTCCTGAGCCATGTCTTGTTCACCCTCCTCTTTCACATGTCTCACTGTGCGAGGTTGTCCAAATCTTTTCAGGCATGTTCTGAAAATATGTCCTTGTGCACCACATTCACTGCAGAATTTATTTTTCAGCGTACATTGGTCCCTTCTGTGACCCATTTTGCCACAACAAAAACACTTGTTATTGCTTCTAGCTGGAGACATACCTTGCTTCTGTACTTTAAACACTTCAACCGGGTTTTGCTTTTGTTTACATACTTGAAATGCCATCTCCGCTGTTTCTGCTGTCTTCTGAATGTTTTCAAAGGAAGTATCACCAACTTTCAGAAGCTCATAGCGGATTGTTTCATTAATTACCCCATTCAGAAGCCGCTCCTTGAGTTCCTCCTCCAGATTAGTAAACTCGCAATCCTTTGCCAAGCCTCTCAACGCTAATAAGTATTCTTTGATGGACTCCTCATTTTGTTGTTTCCTATCTTTAAACTGGGCTCTTAAAATACTTATGTTTCTCTTGGGATGGAAGTAGTCTCTTAATTTGCTTACAACTTCGGTATACGTAAGTGTAATTGGGGTTTTAGGCGCACACAGGTGTGTTAATTTTTCATAAGTTGCCGGATTTAATTTTGTAATCAAAAGTGGGAGTTTTTTATCCTCTGGAACGTTATTTATCAACACGTAACAGTCAAATTGTTGCAGATAACTATTAAAGTTACCACCTGTGAAATGTTCTAATGACACTAGAACCGACATGTTTGTTTTTTGCGGCTTAGTGACACGTTTTGTTTTGATATGATTACGCAAAAACACTCTTATTTCTTCCAACGTACACTGCTCCGGCAATTGTATTTCCAAACTTGCACCTATTTGTACTAGTTCTTCTTTATTTTTTTCATTAATCCATCCTGTTTTTCCGTCTTCAATTAACTTTGCAACTCTTTCATCCATAACCTAACTTTCATTATTACTTGTACTGTACGTAATATAATAGTCACGCACGCACTTCTCAAATTGTTTATCTCGTCGCCAAATATTGTAACGTTATGTTATATTAATTAAATAACACCACAATTACTGTTATTGTTTTATTAATTGGAAAACAACAAGCCACAAGTGAGTTTCTCATCGACTACCACAGATAACACAACACGCGTTCGGCGGGGTTACCACAGTGGTAAAACATAGTTCCCCGCCCTAGCTTTTCATTGTTACAAAATATTTAATAATGATAAAAGTATCTGATTAATAATAGTATGATATACTTTAAGTTCCTCTCACTTACTTGTAGTTAATAATAATTTCATGAATGTCAAATGGATTAATTAATTAATGTTATACCTTTCCCATCATTATTTCACAGTAAATCCATAGACAATAGATCCAAATTGTCAGTCAACATATTTGTTATTGTTTTTGTTCAGTTCTATCGAATCTCACTATAGTGGCACACTGTTCGCTCGCCAACGTGCGCGTCGAGCAGAACAACCTCGTGTTCGTCGTGGGGCTGCCCGTGCGGCTCGCCGACCCCGAGGTACCACATTATATACCCGCACACACACTAGTGGCACACTGTTCGCTCGCCAACGTGCGCGTCGAGCAGAACAACCTCGTGTTCGTCGTGGGGCTGCCCGTGCGGCTCGCCGACCCCGAGGTACCACATTATATACCGGCACACACACTAGTGGCACACTGTTCGCTCGCCAACGTGCGCGTCGAGCAGAACAACCTCGTGTTCGTCGTGGGGCTGCCCGTGCGGCTCGCCGACCCCGAGGTACCACATTATATACCCGCACACACACTAGTGGCACACTGTTCGCTCGCCAACGTGCGCGTCGAGCAGAACAATCTCGTGTTCGTCGTGGGGCTGCCCGTGCGGCTCGCCGACCCCGAGGTACCACATTATATACCCGCACACACACTAGTGGCACACTGTTCGCTCGCCAACGTGCGCGTCGAGCAGAACAACCTCGTGTTCGTCGTGGGGCTGCCCGTGCGGCTCGCCGACCCCGAGGTACCACATTATATACCCGCACACACACTAGTGGCACACTGTTCGCTCGCCAACGTGCGCGTCGAGCAGAACAACCTCGTGTTCGTCGTGGGGCTGCCCGTGCGGCTCGCCGACCCCGAGGTACCACATTATATACCCGCACACACACTAGTGGCACACGGTTCGCCAAAGAATTAAGACACCACACTTACAGTACACTTAAACACATCGAAGAACCACCCCAATCACAATATACTTATATTACGCACTTCTTTAACTCACGATGTCCCCAGCATTCGCCAATTAATGGTTTCTATTCAAGAACAAGTTAAAATAAACTGCATATGCAGCAACTCCATAACTTTGACAAGACATCTCATAGTATACTCATTCATTGTTATAAGAATTTAAGACAGTGCCTGTAGAATGAGAGGAACAGATACTACACACAGCTAATGTTTTAATTTTCTGTTTTGTTTGATTTCAGATCCTAAAAAGACAGGAGTACTTTGGCAAATATGGCAAAATTCACAAAGTAGTTATAAACCAAAGTACAACGTATGCAGGTTCACAGGTAAATAACGCTGTTTAATTTATATATAGTGTATTATAATGTGGCAATTATTTCTTTCAATCATTTCGCAAGAGAGGATGTAACAGTGGCATGCGCTCCATAACCCCCCCCCCCCCCCCCCTTAACCCCCCCTCCCCCTAATACCCCTTTAATTTCTTTCCAATTAAGGGTAAGAGGTTAGAAATTGGTAGATTAGGTGGTATCTTAACTCGCTACCTTCCATATTATTTTCTACTCTACGACCGATGGGTTTTTTCCAAAATAAATACCGGGGTAGCTACTTTCTCAATGTATGCACTTTTGAGGTTTTCCTGGCTGAGAATCGTAAGTACTTTTGAACCTTATATACGTAAAAAAAGCGTCCCAAATTTTTCTCAATAAGTCAGCATTTTGTAGTTATGTTTGTATGAACGTGACGTAGTGGAAAAAAATCCATACAAATTTTGGGACACTTTTTTTACGTATAAGTTTCGAAAGTACTAACGATTCTGACCCAGAAAAACCTCAAAAGCCCGTATTTTGAGAAAGTAGGTACCCCGGTATTTTTTTTGGAAAACGCCCCGATACAAAAAATCTAAAAGAGCAAACTGTAAAAAATATAATTTTATAATGTATTGTCCCCAGGGTCCGTCTGCGTCCGCGTACGTGACGTACGTGTCCCCAGCGGACGCGCTGCGCGCCATACAGGGTGTCAACAACGTGGCGCTCGACGGGCGCGTACTCAAGGGCTCGCTGGGCACCACCAAGTACTGCGCCAACTTCATGAAGAACCAGCCCTGTCCCAAGCCCGACTGCATGTACCTGCACGAGCTAGGTACGTACCGTATACTGGACATACAGGGTGTCAACATCGTGGCGCTCGACGGGCGGGTGCTCAAGGGCTCGCTGACACCACCATGTACTGCGCCTACTTGAAGAACCAGCCCTGTCCCAAGCACGACTGCATGTACCTGCACGAGCTAGGTACGTACCGTATACTGGACATACAGGGTGTCAACATCGTGGCGCTCGACGGGCGGATGCTCAAGGGCTCGCTGACACCACCATGTACTGCGCCTACTTGTAGAACCAGCCCTGTCCCAAGCACGACTGCATGTACCTGCACGAGCTAGGTACGTACCGTATACTGGACATACTTGGTTGAAGCTAAGTTTGCACCTGGCGTATAGGTAGTTCCAGAAGAGTTGAGGTGAATGATTACACACAGGGCTACATGAAGTACTCATTGCAAAAAAAGTGAATGAATGAGTGAGTAAATAAACACACAGGCTAGAGTTTTAAGAAACTTTTTGGTCTATCTTGCAATTCACTGTTGAACTTACTATCGGTACGAAAAAAGGAACAGTAATTTCAAAGTCCCGCTGTCATTACATGACATGTTGTGTGCGTGACCTCAACTCTTCTGGAACTATCTCTATATCTCGTGCGATAAAAGGTGCAAACTTGGTTTAACCGGGACGAATGATGCATGGGAGCGTAAGAGCTGCTTGGGTACGCCAACTTCATGAAGAGCCAGCCCTGTCCCAAGCCCGATTGCATGTACCTGCACGAGCTAGGTACGTACCGTATAGTGGACGTACTTGGTTGGGATGAGTCTGCACTGTCTATACCTAATGTGCAAACTTAGCTCAACCGGATCACTGTAGGTGTTCCCATGATTATATAGGGCGCGGACAATTTAGCCCATATGATAGAATAAAATATGAAAATTACCATTAAGTTGTTTGTATCTTAAAATGAACTATTCTAAGTTGAAAAATAAATTAAGATCATTATGTAAGTAGGCCGAGATATTTATACAGATTTAGGTAATAAAAAAGGAAGGCGCAGGTGTTTGTGTCATAAATATGCGATCTGGGGCTTCCTTACCGCCCGTGGAGTGAACAAAGGATGTGGGTCATTTTCCAAAAAAAATGTCCTTTTGTTTTGTTTTTAAGCCCTTAACTATTTTCATCTTTTTTGAAAACGACCCATGTGTGATTTTCTCTTTTTGCCGTGTATGCACCTGCAATCTACCTTAAAAACAACGAGGGCGTAGTATATTTATTGTATAAAACAGGTCTAGTAAACGTGTGAGGTGTGTGACGGACATAGCCAAGGCTCGAGAGAAAGCGAAACCAGTTCTACGTAATTATACTAGGAGTTCTAGATTCGAGCCATTTTACGTCGATGAACTCACTTCAAAACCGAGTTTACACAAGGCAATCTATTTTGCATTGTCTTGTTATATTTTTAACAGACTTCACAAAAGGAAGAGGTTATCAAGTCGGTCGTATTTTTTTATGTTTGTTACCTGAGTACTTTATGGATCGACCGAATTAAAAAATATATTTATTTTATACTTCCAGATTGGTCCCATTTTTTTTAACCAGTGTATAGGTAATTTCACGAAAGTTGAGGCCACGCACACAACAGCACTGTCATGTAATGACAGCGGGATTTTAAAATTACTGTTCCTTTTTCGTACCGATAGCAGTGAATTGCAAGATAGACCAAAAAGTTTGTTTAAACTATAGCCTTGTGTTTATTTACTCACTCATTCATTTCATTCATTCACTTTTTTTGCAATGAGTACTTCATGTAGCTGTGTGTGTAATCATTCACCTCAACTCTCGTGAAATTACCTATATGTGTGGGTTTTGACCGCGGTGTTTTTTAAACTCCCAGTTAACTTTTATTATAAACGGGTCATTGTCATGTCAGATTCGATACTATTAGTTCTTATAATATTAGAGTGATAAGTACACTGAACGATCCCAAGAACACATGGTCAATGGGTCGTTCATCTATTTCTTGTATCGCGTTGCTATGGTTACGTCCCCTGGGCAACTCTTTTAAAAACATGTATTTCTTTAAGTTTTCTACAGTTAAAATTCATCAAACGTACATTTTTGTCATAGTTATAAACCCCTTATGTTATGGGCCAACTCCTATGCACATTAGTAGCATATAACATTTTATTTTAGAAACTCAGACACTGCTGTCTCTTGGACGGGACAAAATAACAAACAAGATAAAGTTGATTAATCCCAATATGTTCGTCTATTTATATGTGTAAATGTTTTTGCGGGCAAATTTTGCCGTAAATCGACGTCTGTAATGCGGCAATTTTGTGTGGTAGGTCTAAAGCGCTCTTGCCAACAATCTTTCATATATTTATTCAATGTTAATGTTTGCAGGTGATCCCAAGGCGTCGTTCACTAAGGAGGAGATGCACGCGGGCCTGCACCAGGTGTACGAGCGCAAGCTGCACAACCAGCTGCTGCAGGCGCAGCGCGACAAGCCCGAGGACAAGCACACCCAGCCAGGTTCCACTCCCATACCACACTATAATAGGCTCATTTTTAGGGTTCCGTACCAAAATGGTCAAAAAGGAACCCTTATGGTGCGACGCTGTGCACCAGGTGTACAGGTCGATTCACAAGAGCTGGCACGAATGGATTGAACGAGTGAATGATAATGTTTATGTGTGCATCACAACATGATTAAATATAGGTTGATTCAATAAGTGATAATCGTATTTTTAGATTACCTCGTCTCATAACTCCGTAATCTGGTCTGTATTGTGTATTTTATGAACAACAATAAAGCACTACCTACACAATAGCAACCTTGTTTGCACACTGATGCCATGCTGCAAAAATAGAAGCCCCGCGCAGCGGGGCTGCGTCGATCTGCTGGCGGGTCATAATTTAGTGAAAATGCTAGGCAGTTAACCAAATGGCTAATTAAACCAGTTGGCTGCGACAGACACATTATTGTCAAGATTCCGGCAGATTTTAATGTAATTTTAAGGTATTTGTTAGTAGTCCCGGACCAAATAGCTCGCTATGAGACTAAAATTTGAGGGGACTTCGACAATAATGTGTCCACGAACGTGAGGCGGGTGAAACGCTCAAATATTGAACCAATAGCAGTATTTTTTCTTCCTATAAAAGCTACATCGCGCGCTTGAATGTGTGAATTTATGTGGCATAGCATAAACACAGATAAAACCGCTTACACATCGATACCCTACACACTCGTACTAATTACACTATTTTTGCCAGTGAAATTACGACTTTAAGATTTAACGTTCTAATTACAAAAAAATTTTTCTCGTAATTACTTAATTCGTGCGATTGTGAACTTGGGTCGACACATATAACAAGACAAATAACTAATAATAGTTTTTTTTTCTCTGTACAGGTAACTCAAGTACGAATGCAGAAAAGAATAGCTCGAAAGAAGGTAATAATGCACTTATTATGTTAATTACATTTTTGAAATTACCTTTCATAAACAAGTATAAATATAAGTTTTGATTTTAGTAAACACAGCCAAGTTAAACCAATATTGATATCAATTGTAAAGTGTATTCTTTCAAACAAACAAAGAATAGGCTACTTGACAGTGTGAAAAATAATGGAAGAATTATGGATATATGTATTAATTATAAGTATTCAAACCAATTTACGTCAATATTACTAAAAATAAATGGATAATTTATTTATAAAACTCGGATGAAAATTATTTTTTATCTGTCGCCGTTTTATCGAAAACGGTTTGGATTGGCCGATGACGTCACACCATAGTAAACAGCATCGACAGCATCTGTCAATCCTATTTTTAAAGGTAGAACGTTATGCGATCCTCGTTGACATTTGTCGGTTTACTATCATGTGTCGTCATAGACGCCATATTGTCCGAGAAACCGTTTTGGCGGCTAATTTTAAAAGTGCATTTTTATTTGATTTTTTCTGAAAAAATACACAAAAGAATTAAAAATTACCACTTTCTGAGTGCTCAATGGACATAATTAAACAATCGGATTGACTTTTCAGAAACCTGTCAAGTAGCCTATTGCAAATAAATGACAGAGCTGTTGGCTCCAATATATTTTTGAAGTCGATTACAAGCCCGATAACGAAAATAACTACTGTTTTCTTACTAGATTTTTGTTTGCAGGCAATCCATCGAATTTCATACCTACAACAGTGGTCACATCGTCTCACATAAACGTAGTCAGTTCGTCTAAGTGAGTACTGTTTCGAGTTCAATATATTCACTAAATAGGTCATTTAAATTAGCATAGTATTTAAGTTACTATGACAATACTATAATAGTATGGAGTTCTTCAAGAGGGGAGTAAATAGGTTTTTTCATCACACTTGCTCGAAAATGGTGTCATTACACGTAGGTTTTGCGGGCCGTAAATGACCTATTACGCCCTAGGGCGTAATGGTTTTCTTTTTAAATTTGAAACGCTGGTTCTGTTTTACTCATATTTGTCATGTTCAAAGAAAACGCCAACTTACTTTTTTAACTTTTATGACTGAAATATTTATTTAAAGAGATCTGTTATTGCAAATACATGTAAACACATATTTCTGTAACATTAATTAAATGTTTAAATAAAATGTTTCAGTATTTTGCAAATATAAAATCAACCATTTAAAGTCTTTACCGCTATGGTTTCCGAACGTGACTTGTCGTCTTGTTATATGACACTAATGTCACTGTCAGTTTTACAATTTTATTTAGGTTAAGTAAGGTTATTTTAATCAGATTTCCTCACAAGTGTGATGAAAAACATTGTGTGTGCCACGGGCGGTAAAGGAATTACAAACTCGTGTTATTAAAGCCCTCGGCTTCGCCTCGGCCTTGTAACAAACACTCGGTTGTAATTCCTTACTTACCGCCCTTGATACACAATGTACTATTAAAGGGTCGGCAACACGCACGTAATGCGCCTGGTGTTGCAAGCGTCCATAGGCTGTGGTGACTGTTTATCATCAGTCGGGACGTATGCTTGTTGTATAAAAAAAGAATAAAAAAAAATACTTCTACCTAATAGGCTACTTGATGACAGTTCAAATCAGCTTCTTTTTATGAAGTGTCAAAACGCTCCGAAAGTATGCAGTTTAGCAAGGACCTTTAAATAATAGCCGGACGTAGCGTCGCTAACAGATAAGTGAAGCACGTATAGTAAGCCGGCGCTTTGTACTTACGAGCAGCACGCACACGTCCACCAGCAAAGCGGGCCGGTCGGCTGCCATAACGCGGCGCACTTCCCCGAATGCAGACGTTGACGTTTGAAATTTATATGATAAAAATATGCCTTCTTGCGTAGTAAAAGTCTGTCGAAACAACACTTGTAGCAGCAAAAAATATCAAGGAATCACTTTTCACACGTAACATAATCTTTAAAGCACAAAATTACATCGATTTACTATTTTAAATTATAACATCAAATTGATTGTCAAAAGTCAAAGCCAGAGCCAGTGTGACCAATTAATAAATGGGGCAATTACCTGAAATGTCGGGATTTTCTTGTAACAGAATATGATTTTTTATTAAAATAGTATCATTATTTAAGGTTACGGATGTACAATGAATCCTTATTCATAAAACATACATGATATTTAAATTAAAAAGGTTATATAAAAAACAGACTTCAAAAACTAAAAAAAAGAAGATATTTTTTTTTTATTTAAAGTTAATATACCATTTTTTTGAGCTCTGTGCTATTTGAAGTCAGTTAAATAATTTTTTCTGTACTTTTATTTATTTTAGCTATAGCGACTTAATCGTTTACCCTGTTAAACTCACGACAAGTCTTACTTTTGAAATTAAAAGTATAGTTTAAACGTATACGCTTAAAATATTGTTTATTTTTACCTGCCTGAACCGAAACAAAAAAAAGCATTTAAAATATTCCTCCTCCGTGACAAACTTACAAGTGTAAAAATGTTAATAAAACATTCTGTGTTTTTATTTCCTGTCAAACACGTTTATTTCTAATGATGATGTGACATTGATATTTGATAGACATAAATAAATATATAACGAATATTTCTTACATTGGGGAAAATTTGATTTACATGGCAACACTCTATCAACGCAAACATGTTTACTCGGCGGCCATTGCTAAGCTTCACTCGCGTGTTAGACCGCGCGGTATCCTTCTTTTTTATACATCCATGCAGTTTAGTATGAGATACAATCTTGTGACGTCATGCTCAACATGGTGCCTTATTTTTAGTTTTCGTCATTGTAAAATCGTTGATGGCACGAAATTAAGTTTGAATGATTTTATCCGGGCCGTTTTGGAAACGTAATTTGCTGGTTAGAGTTAATGAATTTATTTTGATTGTTGTCAAATACCCCATTATCTACCAACATTAATCTTTAAAACTGCCGAAAACTTCCGTGTAAATTAACAATAGAGTAATGCTTAATTTGCTTTTTATCTAATGCTAAATAAAGCGCTACATTTTAAGATTTTTTTCATGAAGCCTATCGTTACTCATAAATACTAACCCAGTTTTAATGTACAATCTTTAATTTCAGATCAAAGAAAGAATCGGTTAATGGTAGCAACGGTAGCAATGGTATAGAAGCCAGCAATAGTAACGGGGTGAATGTGAACGGAAACGGCAAAGAAGCGTGGCCCAGTCTCGGCTCCTCACCGCCTTCAGACAGTCCCGTCGGCAAACAGTCCAGTCCCAAACCACAGCAAGCTCAGGGTAAGTGGATCTACGGTAGGGCTACCATCCGTCCGGGTTTCTCCGGATTTGTTCTAGTTTAGAGAGCGTCCGAGGAACGTCCGGGCGGGGTTTCATTTGTAGTCCGGGTTTGCTACTCCGGCCCGCGAGAGCTAATGCACAGGTCCAAAAGCTAATATTCATTTTCTCATTTCAGTCAAGTCACAAGAAAACGGCACATCAGAATCTTCCAGCCCCACACAACAAATGCAACAGCCCGCTCAAACGAAAAGCAAAGACCACAGCGACTCCAAAACGAACAGAAACCTCAAAGAAAGCACAAACGGGCAGGCCAAGAAGAGCAAAAGCGAAGGGAAAAACAAAAAGAATAGTATTAACACCAACACAGAAACGGAACTAGAACCGAAACCACACAGCTCAGTCTTCGAGAACGACACGCAAAACTATTTAACAAACGAATTAGACGAACTAGAGTCAGACCGGCACAGCTTATTAGAGAACCACGATCTATTACACAACAGCGATCACAGCCTCCTAGAAGACGACACACACAATCTACTAAACGACGTCAATAACGAAGTGATAATGATGCAGAAACAAAGAGAAATGCTGGCAGGGCTAGTAGACAACCATTTGCTACCACAAATGAAGAGTCCCCTAGTGAATGGTTACGGGCTTATAGATAGAGATACAATGAGTTATATAGGTAATGATAGGCATAGTCAAATTAGCCAAGGGTTAATGGAAAAGGAACTGCTGCTTAGGGAGCGGAGCCGCAGCGAAATGCTGATGAGACAGAATGAGATGCTGGCGAGGCAACATATGGAGCCCAAACATTATATGCCTCAGGGGAATATAGGACTCGACTCCAATAGTGAATTATTAGGTAAGATTTGTACTATTCTATCTCTTAATATGAATGACTGTGGTGTGGAGTAAAAGATATCCTTGGGCAAGCCGGTGCAAATTTGGCGTACATGTTCCTTAGGATCTGTAGAATAAGGTGCTCAAATGCCTGATATTAGGCAAGCCGGTAGGAATCGAGTTCTTTGGACGCCACGCTACTGATGAACGATGACTTTGGACTAAGTAAGGCCAAATAAGTTTCCAAGCTTGCCGTACATTGGCTGACGCGTAGGAGCCAGTTGTACGATTTTTTTCTTATTCTTTAACTGACCTGCGATTGACCTTAGTAGCGCCTGATGGTAAACGACTACGAGGCCGAAGATGTAGCTCAACGGTTCAGTAGATGCCTATTTACTCGTGTCTTAAATAGTCCTAAGTTGTATTTGTCAGAAAATATAGACGCTGGGAGCGAATTCCATTCCTTGACACTTCGGACAACAGGCCATGAAATTCTGAGAAATTTTCCAAATAATACATTATGGTGTACGTTACAAGGGTATTTCAAGGTGGATTTGTTCTGTAGAGCATTAACAATTTATCTAATTAGACTACGACCAAGGACCTTAAAATAAATAAGCGGATGTAGCATCGCTAACAAAGAATTGAAGCTCTAGTCCGCCAGTTGCTTAAAGGTGGTTAGTCAGGTCAATGTGTGCGTACTGCGGGTAGTAGGAAAAAACTTGATGTGTGCGTGCAGCTCGTAAGTACAAAGCAGCCTGCGCACTAGAAATTCTCCAGTTATCTGTTGGTGATGCTCCGTCCGGCTATCTTTGCCGCTTACTTATATATATTCTGGTTTTCCAGGTGCTAATTATCATCCAAATCCCAATATGCTTCCATTCGGTATGCGCGTAGAACACGCGTCGCCGCTACAAAACAACATGCAAAACAGCATGCAGAATAACATGCAGAACAACATGCAGAACAACATGCAGAATAACATGCAGAATAGTATGCAGAGCAATATGCAGAATAATATGCACTACGTTATGCACAATCCTCACGCGGGCCCGGTGCCCAACGGTTTTGAAGCGCAGCAGTCATCGGTGAGTACTACTGGCTCATGACAAGCAAAATTAAGGTAAAACCGCGAAGTTGGTTGCAGATGGCGCCACGGCTCGACGTGCCTAATGTACAGATGTAGTGCAAAATTATTTTCCATCGGGAAAACTCTGATCTCAATTGGAATACGATGGCACCCGAACTGTCAATCAATGATTGTATTAAATGAGTGACGTTTTCATATCCATTAATATGGAACTTTATTGTTTAGTGTTAAATGTCAAAGTGAAAAATGGCGGCTGCAAGATGGGTACTGAAGCTGATTGAGAGAGCACGATAAATACGAACTTTTCCGATAAAGTGCGATGGAAAATCATTTTGCACTACATCTGTAACAGAACTGTCGCGACACTCCTGTCATTTGTCAATTCTGGCATGTTCTACATCGCGCTATCGAAGTTTTCTAAGTCGGTTGCATAAATACAAATTCCGACCATCTCTCATTGGACTTCGGTCCCCAGGCACAACACCCGCCTGGAGAAAGATTTCTCCATTGTCCTCTTCCCACAGAACTGTCTATTTGTGCAATTATTACTCCAAAAAAAAATTAAAAAATTCGAAAATAATAAGGGGGCAGTATTTTAATCAAATATGCTATTTACATTTCGTAATTATATTTTTATTTTCTATAGCAATAATAGCACAAGTTGGCAACATAACAGCAACTTTTATTTACAAATGGCAACAATATGTACAGTCGACGTCAGTGATGTTTACACTTTTCGACCTTATTCCAAGGAAATAAGGTTGAAAACTGTAAAGATATTTCTGACGTCGACTGTACTACGAACCGTGGCGACTTCTGCATCTGTTCTACATTCTGATCATCTGTAAGCAATCGATAGTTTTTAACCTTATTGGCATAATTTATTTACCAAATAAAACGTTATTATAACGACAATAGGACACTTTTAGGCACTGGTCCCACCGCTGGCGAGCAAGCGAGTAAAGTTGGGCGAGTAGCATTACATTGCGGATCTAGAAAGGTCGATTGATCACACTGTCACTGGTTAGCCCGCAATGAACTGTTACTCGCCCAACTATACTCGCTTACTCGTCGGCGGTGGGACCAGTGCCTTACAGCCGTATTACTAATTTGTATGAGCGTATGTATTATGTATACGCAGTTACGCATGAATTCGATTTAAATCATATTTTTGAATCGTATATTTATATTTGCAGAGCGAAGGGCGTTACCTAGCAGAGAACATGGACAAGTTTTTCACGGACTTCCACAAGGCGCAGCAGATGCGTCTGCTGCTCGCGCGCGCGCCCGAGCACTCGCACGCGCCGCGCCCCTACAGCCTCGAGCTCGACCACAAACAGAGGTTAACCACCACCACCACCACCACCACCACCACCACCACCACCACACCACCACCACACCTCCACCACGGATCACGCGTTAACTTACACTTTTGAACCGTAAAAACTCGCTGTAACAACTCGAATCCCCAAGGTTCGAAAATATTCGGCCTCGAACTCGACCACAGAGGTACACTCACGGACTTTAATTGTCGAGCCATTTAGGGTTCACTTTATAATAGTCGTGTCATAGATTGTGTATTACACGACAAAATTACACTGAACCCTAAATGCCTTAACAATTAAAGTCCGTGTCCATACCACGCGTTAAGTTACACTGTTGAACGGTAAAAGTTCGCTCTGACAACTCGAACCATCAAAGTTCGAAAACATTCGGCCTCGAGCTCATTCACAAACAGAGCTACCACGCGTTAAGTTATACTTTTGAACGGTAAAAGTTCGCTCTGACAACTCGAACCATCAAGGTTCGAAAACATTCGGCCTCGATCTCAACCACATACAGCTAACACGAGTTAAGTTACACTTTTAAACGATAAAAGTTCGCTCTTACAACTCGAACCCTCAAAATTCGAGAACACTCGCACGTGCCGCGCCCCTACAGCCTCGAGCTCGAACACAAATAGAGGTACCACTTGTTAAGTTTTACTTTTGAACTGACGTGCGGAAGAAGGAAAGACAGACTTTCCACACTTATGGGTCATTTTCAAAAAATTATGTCCATAGTTAGGGCTTTATAAAACAACCTCTTTATCTTGTTCTTTTGTGTAACGAAAGTTAACCATATAAATTGTGTGGTCAGTTTCGTTACACAAAGGAACAAGATTAAGAGGTTGTTTCATAAAGCCCTATGGACATAATTTTTTGAGAATGACCCTTATATCAAAAAGTACTATTTAGATATGTCATATCCCCCAGTCCCGAGGTCTCTATACCGATATACACCTTGAATTGAAAGGACATCTTTATTCGGATATTTTTTGAATAAAGTGTATGCTCATTTAAAAGACAGATAATAAAGCTACGTAATGCAAATATTTTTTATTATAATTTGTGTATTATAACTTGTTTATAAGCAGTGACCCAGCGGACGTAGCTATCCCCAACTTTTGTATGAAAATAAGGGTTCGTCTGCTGGGTCACCCTATTTATTGGTTAAAAACGAGTTTTGTTTTTATTTTTACCTAATCTATCTCTAGATGTAAGATCCTGTTCTATTTAAATCATGTTAAAACATGCAAAAGGTGAACAAATAAGGAGAAAGAGTAATATTTGCATAAAGCAAAAAAAAAACGTTGATTCACCCAAATACTATTTTCTGGATCTCGCTCGAATTAAAAAAGTGGACCTTACAGTTGAGCCCCAGTAATAAATGTAATGTTGTTTATCAGAATGAACAACATGCGAGTGGGCAGCGAAGCGCCGCGGGCCGCCGGTGACGGCGACGACGACCTCGACTTCGACCCCTTCAAGGAAACGCAGAAGGCGCTCGCAGAGATGATGGAGACAGAGATGATGCAGAACACCAGCGGGTGAGTGCTGTTCTATATATATTCTATGCTTGTCTATCACACATAAAAAAAAATAAGGTGTTAATTTATTAGTTGCAAATATTTTAACACATGATAATATTTTAATGCAATTAACTTTAAATAGAAATTAAGAAATCTTTTCAATTTTTTTTTTGTTTTCATTTACCGAACAAAAATGTTATTATAATTTCGTGTATAAATAATCACCATGTGCATTTAACTGACAAGACGATCAACACTATCTGGCATGACACTCATGTATACAATAGGGAACGTGCACGAACTATAGGTGGCAGCACTAAACGACAAAAGAGACACGGGCGGACAATAAAGGAAACTATTGCCCCTGTCAAATCAAGCTGTCAATGTCAATGATAATATGTAAGTGTCAATGTCAAATATAGTAAGTCGTAGCTACACTGAAGTTAATCGTCCTTCATCGCGATAAATTAACGTTATAAACGGCGTTTTCGTCAATGTGGCCCCAGCATGAGAGATATGATTTAGATTGGCGGCACCTTTGTCATGCAGGTTCCCTATAAGGATGACGACTGATTTAAAACTATGTCATTCTATTTCGTCCATCAGTTAGATTATGGAAAAATATGGGACACGTATCTTTTACCTAACACTTAACTGTAACTGGCCACTTCACGCCGATAAATCAAATACTTGATTGTCAATGTCATGTTATTTGCAGTCTAATTGTGTCGTTTGCAAACAATGGGCTAGACGAATAAAAAAAACTGTTTACTCCGTCAGTTAGATTATTAAAAAATATTGTACACGTATTTTTTCTTTTGTTTGACAAACAAAAAATGACGAGGCGAGTGCTTAGAAGTTTCGAGTGGTAGGAGTGACGTCACAAGCCCCCACTCCAGAAGTTTTGTTTCGTACGGAACCCGGGTGTCCCGGACGAAATTTAACCCCGATACGGAGTGCAAACGAGACCCTAAAAATACAAAGGACAACCTGGACTTACCTAGTCGCTCGTTGACGTGGGCCCATTTCCGTCAAGTTAATCACAGTCAGGTCAGTCACTGTCAGAGTCTCGTCAATTTCAGCTATACGCTGATGATGCGCACTGGCCCCGGGTCGCCACGCGGCAAATCACAGCACCGGTCCAGACGCCAAAACTATGTGTGGATTCACTCGCGAATACAATTCTCACACTTCAAAACACAAAATTGTTCGTGTATACCAAATTCACAACCAAAAGCCCGTTATTTCGACCACAAAACCGGAGACCGATCGCGTGATGTGCTCCGTGTCGAAATTCGAGTACCTAATAACGACATGACAGCCCAAACGTCATGAAGACCGCCTTTTCGTTAGCTGTCAAGTTTGCCATTGACAAAGGGCGCGTTCCGATTCAATGTCGGAACGTAACAAACACCCGCCTCGGACAGGCCTCTAAGCCGGTCCGCTATACTAGGGGAAGTCGCGACAGCGTTGCTACCGCTCGCTTGAGAACCGAGTCCCCCACCATGACCTCGGCAAACCGGGGCGTCTGGTCTTTACCAGGAAACAAGTTAACAATGCGCCCCCGGCGCCAACGCAGTGGCGGTAGGTTAGCCTCCTTAACTAGCACTAGGTCACCAACCTTGGGGGGACTGGTTTTGTCAGTCCACTTGAGGCGCTGCTGCAAGACATGCAAATACTCTAATGACCATCTGGCCCAAAAGTTCTGAGACATTTGTTGCAGCATTTGGTAGCGCGACAAACGAGAGCTCTTTACTTCCCTGAGGGGGTGCTCTGGCAACGCTGCAAGTGGCTGACCAATAAGGAAATGGCCTGGAGTCAACGCCTCCAAGTCATTTGGGTCGGAGCTGAGCGGACACAACGGACGGGAATTGAGCACCGCCTCAATTCTACAAAACAACGTCGCTAGCTCCTCAAAGGTCAAAATAGTTTGACCAACAACCTTGTACATATGTGCCTTGGCTTGTTTTACACAGGCCTCCCAGATTCCACCCCAGTGGGGGCAGCCTGGCGGATCAAACGTCCAGGTGATACCCCGACGGGAGAGGTCTGTTTCAATTTCAATCTTATTATCTAACAAAAATTTTACAACATCTTGTAAATATCGGTCGGCGCCCTTGTAGTTGGTGCCACAATCTGACCGGATCAGAGACGGAAGTCCCCTACGTGAGACAAACCTATCCAAAGCAGCAATAAAGGCCTCCGTCGAAAGATCACTAACAAGCTCAAGATGCGCGGCCTTGGTGGACAGACATACGAAAACGCACAGATACGCCTTTACCGTCTTCGCGTTGCGGAGTTGCGAAGTTTTCACCAAGAAGGGTCCGGCGAAGTCCGTTCCAACCCTGGAGTAGGGTCTAGCCTCAGTGACCCGGTCCGGTGGTAGGTCACCCATCTGAGGCTGCATCGTGGCTGCCTTGAGTCTGAAACAAGGCAAGCACCGAAACACGATGCCCCGCACGAGTCTTCGGCTGTTCAAGATCCAAAACTCCCGCTGTAGAATGCCCAGAAGCGCATTGCAGCTGGCATGGGAGTTCTTAAGGTGGCGATCGGTCACCAACAAGTCCACCAAGTGCCCCTTCTTGGGCAACAATATGGTGTGGCGCGCCGAATACGACAAATTCGCATTACGAAGCCGTCCTCCAACCCGGAGTACTCCTGACTCGTCCACAAACGGGTTGAGGCGAGCTATCGCCTTCTGCAATTTGGGTCGCCCTTTCCTTAAGGTCTTCAACACATCCCCAAAGTGTTCCTTTTGTACAACCCGAATCCAATGAAGTAGGGAGGTACTCCGCTCTTCACTGGTGAGAACACTACCGCGTGACCGGTTGTCAGGGTGGCGACAGTTGTGTAAGAATCGCTTGACCCAAGCTGTCACTCCAACAAGCTTGTCGAGGGAGCTATACCGTTCTAGCAACCAAGCGGTGTCTGGCGCTGGAGCTGTCTCGACAAGGTGGACCTTCAAGCCAGAAGATGGGGTCCCAATCACACAACTGGCAGGCCAGTGTGTCTCCTTTTCCAATAACCAATTTGGTTTCCACCACAGTGAGTGGGCAACAAGCTCAGGTGCTGAACAGCCCCTGGATGCCACGTCAGCTGGATTCATTTCACCTGGCACGTGTCTCCAAACCAATGCAATCTCAGAGTTCTGGATCTGCGAGACACGGTTGGCCACAAATACCTCCAAGCTATGGACTGACGACTTCAGCCAGCACAAAACAATCTGACTGTCCGTCCATGCGTAGGCACCCTCCGCAAGGTCCACGGTGTCCTTCAGGGTGGAGGCCACATGGTTCATCAGGCGCACAAGAAGAGCGGCACCCGCCAATTCCAACTTCGGAATTGTCCAACGCGTCCGAAGGGGGGCCACCTTGCTCTTCGCCATGACCAAGCGTACGTCGACCGCTCCGGCGGAGCTGACCGTTCTCAAGTAGACGGCAGCTGCAAATCCTCGCTCGGAGGCGTCGCAAAACCCGTGAAGGGTAGCCCTGCATTTGCCTGCAGGCAACAGCTTACGCGGCAGTTCGACCTGATTGATCTCCGTGAGCGTGGAGAAGTAGGTCTCCCAATCGCTCAGCAAGTCCCCGGAGAGCGGATCATCCCAGCCCAGTGGGACTATCCACAGGCGCTGCATAAACGCCTTGGCCGTGAAGATGACCGGTGCGATCCATCCGTTTGGATCGTACGTTCTGGCCACCGTAGACAGAACAAGCCGCTTTGTCCAGACCTTCGGGGAATCCAGTTCCACCCGATAGGTAAACACATCTTGGACCGGTCGATACTGCACGCCCAGGACCGATAACATGTGTGGGTTCTCGGCGTTTTCGAAGAGGTGCGGGTCTTGCTGGTGCTCCTCAGGGAGCCCGGCCAACAGTGCCGGTGAGTTGGACAACCATTTCCGCAACTCGTAGCCACCAGTCCGCAAGAGTTCAACCAACTCGTTCCGTAGAACCAAAGCTTCTTCGACGCTATTTGCCCCGGTGCACACGTCATCTACAAACAGGTCCCGTTCCAAAATGGCGGACGCTCGAGGGAACCTCAGTCGCTCTCGGGCCGCCAATTCAATCAAAGTACGAATTGAAATGTACGGGCTGCTCTTCAGGCCGTACGTGTTCGTATTCAGCTCGTACACCAACATCGGTTCATCAGGGCTCTCACGCCACAAGATCAGCTGATACCGACGGTCTTCAGGATGGATCACAGTCTGCCGGAACATCATCCGGATGTCAGCGACGAACACCACCTGGTGCTTCCTAAAATTTGTTAGGATGTCCGTTATGTCCTTGTGCAGCTTCGGACCTGCATGCAAGCACTGGTTCAAGGACACGCCCGTCGAGGTGGCCGCGGAGCCATCGAAGACCACCCGAATCTTGGAATCCGGGGACTTCAAGACGGCGTGGTGAGGCAGGAAGTAGTGTTCAACCGTACGCCAGTCCAGGTTAGACACCGACATATGTCCTAACCCCTCGTACTCCCTCATGAAGTCCACATACTTCTGCCGGAAGAGCGGGTCTCTTCTCATACGGCGCTCCATCGAGACCAGCCGCTTCTCAGCCAATGCGCGAGAAGCACCCAAGGGTGGTCGATGAGTAAGCAAGGGAAGTCGAGTTATGAACCGACCAGAGCGGAGGCGGCCAGTGTTATTCTGGTAAAACAACTCGCACTCCTGTTGCTCCGGACTAATCCGCGGCGCGGTCGGCGGTTCTTCAATCTCCCAGAATCGTTGCACGGCTTCTGAGAGTGCAGTTCCAACCAAGCAGCTCTCCTCAGCAGGAGGCGGAGGAACTGCCAACACCTGACCCATCACAGCATATCCAAACTTGGTGTCCAAGGCCACTAGGCCACCAGGCTGTAAGGTCCGTTTGCTGGTGAGCAAGACCCTCCCTAGGACGTCCGCACCCAGCAGCACGTCGATCTGGCTAGGGGTGTCGAAGCCAGCATCAGCCAAATCCAAACCAGCTGTCAAGTCGCGCACCTCCGGCGGCAGCCGCACTTGGGGGAGTCGCCCGACCACTTCATCCAGCACCAATGCGGAAGCTGTAATCCTCGCATGGGAAGTGGGACTCTGCCCAAACGTGAAAGTAACCTGTCCGGCCAGGTTTGACACTTCTACATTACCTACACCACGCACAGTGTCCGGGTGGGGTGTCATATCCAAGCCCAACCGTTGCACCAACCGACTGGATACCAAGCAGCCTTGTGCGCCCGTGTCCAGGAGAGCACGTGCACAGACTGATCCTTCGCCAGGACCCCACACACAAATCAAGGCCGTGGGCAACAACACGGTCTTGTGGGTGTTGGCGGTGGTGGGTGCATGGGCGGCGTACCCCTATTCGGAGCGCCGGGTGGCCTCCGGGTCCGGTTGGTAGGGGCGCTCAAACTGAGCGAGTGGGTCCCACGCCGCTTCGTACGCCCGCCGCCCCGTGCGCGCTGTCTGCGGCACCCGGTATGCCTGGGGGCGACCGAACACCGGCAGCCTCGCCTCTAGGCGGGGTCGCTCCGCAAGCGGTGGCGACATTCGCGGCGGCGCCATTCGCAGCGGCGACATTCGCCGCGGCGACAATCGCGGCGGCGACATTCGCGGCGGCGACATTCGCGGCGGCGACATTTGTCGCGGCGACATTTGTCGCGGCGACAATCGCGGCGGCGACATTTGTCGCGGCGACAATCGCGGCGGCGACAATCGCGGCGCCTGCCGAGGAGGAGGCGGTCGCGGGCACCCGCCCGTAGGACCCCCACGTGGGGGTGCGGGCGCGCGCGCAACCGCAGCGTAACTCTGGGGGAGGGGGGGGGTACCACCCCGACGGCCCCTCGCCTCATTGGCCCTGTACCCCTGGTCAGCCTGATGCTGACTCCGAACAGGGGGGGAGCATGAACCCCGCGCAGGGGGTGGTTTTGAACCCCCACTACGGTTCATGCATAAAATTGGGTGGTGCTTCCCATCACACCAACTGCATGCTTGGCGGTGGGCACAATCCCTAACAAAATGATTGCCCAAACAAACAAAGCACCACTGTCTCTGCTTTGCGATACCGCGGCGGCCCTCTACCCGCTGGTCCAGGAACTGCTTGCACGTGGGCACCCTATGGCCCGGGTTCCGGCAATATGCACAGGGGTCTGGGTCCGCCGTCGCCACATTGTAATGTCGGGGCCCTGGTGGGCGAGGTCCCGACTTGCCCCCATATCCCCTCGGAGAAGCAATCCTCATCTGGGGCCGGGGTGCTCCAGATGGTCTCGGAGGGGAGGGCAAATCCGAAGTGTCTGCCCGTCGACACTCGGTTTCCAAAAATTCCACCAAATCGCTGTAGGCCGGTAGGTGCTGGGCACTGTCCCCACCATACCGTTGCTCGAACCGGGCCCGGACATCCTCCGGCAACCGGTTGAGTAGGAAACTTAATAGCATGTATGACCATTTGTCCACAGGCAATTCCAATTTTTCCAAACCCTTTGTCGCACTCAGGACCGGATTCAACATTTTTATCCGGATGTCGGAGACCTGTCCGATCCGAGGAATTGACCAAATCTTCCCCATGAGCGCGTCCGCTAGCCGTCGCACGTTCTCGTATCTACTCCTTAGTAACGTGCGGGCGGTTTCATAGTTGTCGTCGGTTACCGACAAATGCGCGACCAGGTCGCGTGGCTCACCGACCAAAGCAGACAACAACTGCGCCAACTTCAAAGATGCAGGAAGATCCGTCCGTGCATGTACCAGACTGTCAAATAAATCAATAAAACTGGTCCACTGGTCTAAGTCACCCCGGAACACAGGAATCTGGATGGCAGGTAAGCGAGCTGCCAATGCCGGGTTCAAATTCCCCACCGGTTTACCCTCGATGGGTACTGAAGCTGTCCGAGCCCGAAGTAGCTCAGTAGCCCGCTGTGTGATCTGGTCCGCTAAATCCAGGCATTGGTCAAAATCAGCCTCTACTTGCCCACAGTCCGAGGCTTCCTGGTCGGCTCCCGCTAAAAATTTTCCAAATCGTGACTCCAAATCTGTGAGACGCTGGGGTACCTGTTCGTATCGCGACAACAGTGCATCTTCCCGGTCTTGTCTACCAACCAAAGCAGCCGCTGAGGCAAACCAACGCAACGCGGCCTGTATTACTGCCTTATCCGACATGTTTTAAACAATTTATTCAATAAACACAAACAAAACAAATTTATTTCCTGTGGAAATTCCTCAAATATAAACAAACCTGGTCACCCTACTTGTGGTACCAACTACAAGATTAATTACCAGACAAAACAATTTAATTATTCTTATTTTTATTTTGGGTGTCCACTATTGGATGTAATTTTAAATTCAAATTTACCACTCAATCAATAAGCTATCAAAACTCCATTACAAGTTAGCTGATAAATAATTATGCTATTAAATTTACAATGAATTCCAATTAGTTTCAATTTTTACCCGAGAGATATATTTCCAATTCTCCAATATTTGTACAATATACACAACTAGACAATATGATTAGCCTATAGGCAACAAATAATCATGCTAGAATGCACTTAATTTAAACTAACACAAGTATTGGGTTTATCTCAAATTTTAAACTTATTAGAAAAAATCACTTAACAGGGATTTCGGTACAATTTCCATCCAAATCACTTGTGTATGCTAGGGAACCACTTTCAGACAATCAATAATCAATACAATTGATCGAAATTGTAACCCTTGTTCCGTAATTCTAACCTCAAAAACGTACACGTGTTACAGCCAATGTACCAAAAAATTACCAAAAAAATGCGATTTCTTTGCCGTGAATCGCAAAATCAACCATATGCTTCTGCTACCAATTTGTTTCGTACGGAACCCGGGTGTCCCGGACGAAATTTAACCCCGATACGGAGTGCAAACGAGACCCTAAAAATACAAAGGACAACCTGGACTTACCTAGTCGCTCGTTGACGTGGGCCCATTTCCGTCAAGTTAATCACAGTCAGGTCAGTCACTGTCAGAGTCTCGTCAATTTCAGCTATACGCTGATGATGCGCACTGGCCCCGGGTCGCCACGCGGCAAATCACAGCACCGGTCCAGACGCCAAAACTATGTGTGGATTCACTCGCGAATACAATTCTCACACTTCAAAACACAAAATTGTTCGTGTATACCAAATTCACAACCAAAAGCCCGTTATTTCGACCACAAAACCGGAGACCGATCGCGTGATGTGCTCCGTGTCGAAATTCGAGTACCTAATAACGACATGACAGCCCAAACGTCATGAAGACCGCCTTTTCGTTAGCTGTCAAGTTTGACATTGACAAAGGGCGCGTTCCGATTCAATGTCGGAACGTAACAAGTTTGATAATCTATACCTTTGTCGATTTTTAAAATTTTGATAAACCAAAAAATACGTGTCCCATATTTTTCCATAATCTAACTGACGGACTAAATAGAATTATATACTTTTAAACCAGTCGTCATCCCTATTATAATTGTATAATATTTTGTTGACAGCGACAACATGGAGCGCGTGCGCCGCTCCCGCTTGCCGCCGCCCGGGTTCGCTCACCCCGCCGCCTTCCCCCCGCGCCCCGCCCAGCACCAACATTCTCTCCACCAAGGTAACTGGCCCTCTTCTGAAACTCCTTAAATTTCATAGCCTTTCATCAAGAAAGTTTGCCCACCACAAAGCTAGCCAGATGTCGCTTTACGACAGTCAAGTTTAAAAATATGGGTGTACAAACAGCAACACAGTTAACTATACACTTCAAAAATGGGAAATACTCCAAGAAAGAGTATCACACTTGAAGGTGTCGTGTTATGCATGTGTGCGTGTGTTTATGAGTATAAATTGGCTATTATTCAAAAGAGTTTTGAAACAATAATTTTTCTTTTATGGCTGATCCAACGTCATTATTGACATTAATGCCATATTATTTAAAATAATGAATGAATAATAAATATAAATTACATTATATTGGTGCATCATATCAAAAATATGAAGCACCAATAAAAGCATTAGCAATATAATTCGTTTATTTCATCCCAACGTTCGTCTGAAAGCTAAATCATAATTTTGACAAATTCACCTGTCTTGTTGAAATAAAACCTTTATTTACAGTATGGAAAAAAAAACTTTGCCCAAACAACTACAATGACAAAGCTCAAAGGCACATTACACATACGCAAACGTTATTTGATTTGAAGTTGACATAATACAAATATATATATCTCTTTCAATCGTTATCATTTTCTCTCTGCTCTGTCTTTAATGGGCAGTTAAGTGTGTTGCTGTTTGTACAGCAGTGGCGTGGCGTCAAATATATTCTTAGTAAAGCCGGAGCGGATTTGGATGGCTTTTTCTTCAGGGGTAGTAGATACTCCGGTTATATTATTGAAAAATAGGCAAGCCGGTGGGAATCGGGTTCTATGGACGCCACGCCACTGGTGTACAAATGCTCAATAATATGATATGAAATACGTTCATTTTATGACTTAACTTTATGGGAAAGGACCCGCATAAAAAAAGTACGATCGACATAACCACTGCGAAAGCGACAAGTTATAGTTTAAATATTTTATTAGACGAGAATAATTATATGTCTCGGGCAGGATTCGAACATGCATCTCCTCCGCTATCCGGGCCAACACAAGCGCGTTACCAACTACGCTACCGAAAATTCGTTGGCAGTCATTAATGCTTCAATAAAACAAAAAATCAAGTTATAGTTTGTCGCGCGAATAAAACATTATCGTGACGTTTTGTACAATCCCGGAATCTACATTATTAAAAATTTAAGAAGACGTTTCCATATTTGCTTAACTTTTTCCGAGATTTTGCTAACTTTAGGGAGAAAAGCATCGGAATTTCCGATGCCTGTTTATGAGGATCTAAAGGAGTGGTGTCGTTACAGGGTTCAACAACAGCACCGCCTCGTTCTCCGACTGGACACAGATGGACCCCGCGATAATGTCCACGTCAGTGAACTTCGGCAAGCCGCCACCAACATCCCTCACACACGCGCCCCTCCCCACCCACTCCCCCCACCCACAAACCCTCAACCCCCAGCAGCAAGAACTCTGGGCCCGCTTCAACTCCCTCGGCCTCCAACCACAACAAGCGAAAATACAACAGGCCATGGGCTGGGGCAAACTAGGCTGGGGCGGCTTCAACCAACCCCCCCTCGGACTCACCAACATCCCGCTTCCCCCCGGCTTCTCCCCCTCCAAACCCCCCCAGCACCCCGCCGAGTGCATCGACGCGAAGTAAAGCGTATATTTTCTATCAGTAATATTACTTTTCCGTTGGTGATGTGAACGATAAATCTTTGTATTAAGAGAGGATATTTTAACGAGAGAAATATGATAACGAAGGAATTTGTAAAATAAATTAACATATTTGTTTTATTTGATGATGATTTTTTTCTTTTCTCGGCGGTACCCCTTTTCATTTTATCATATTTCTTTTCCGCGTATCGTTATATATTATATTTACTGAAATCGTATCCATGTTATCGCAGATTATATTTTCTATATTAAAATGAGATGCCAATTATTCGATGTTCGATTTGTACCTTATTGAGCCATAATCCATGAGATCATTAAAACGAAACAAGAATTTATTAATTCTTTTAATGACACCTTTCACTACACGCCACTTACAGATACAGTTACATGCACTATAGCTTGGCAACTTCGTTGGTGACACTCACGGGTGTGCTTTTTGTTATGTGTAGCCGTAAGTGGTTACGGCTGCACATAACAAAAATCACACACGTGAGTGTCACCAACAAAGTTGCCAAGCTATAATTATCCTCACAACACAACGCTACACCCAAGTACAGTCAGCAGCATCTTTCTTTGCAAATATTATGGGCTGAAAAATCCTTTTTCTTGTTCTTATAGTCATGCACATTTTTGTGCTGATTGGTTGTGTTAATTATATAAATTTGTTGCTGACTGTAGCTGAGCATTTTACAAATCGTTTCATATCTAATGCCGTAAATATGGAATGTAAAAACAGTCTGCTATAAAACTGTTTGCTTAATATACGATCAGTTTATTGTTAATATATTTCAATCTAGACATACGGCAGCTGCAGCGTGTCAGCCATCGCAAAGCATTCTTTTTTTCTCAAATTAATATGTTGTTCAAGGTGCCAAGAAAGTATTAGAAAATTGTAAACGGAGAAGCTTATGAAACGAGATATAAAATAATTCGGTTGGTGTATACAGGCCCGGATTTAGGGGAGCATACCGTAAGATATAAAACGTTTCCGAAAACAAAGCCGTTCCAGAAATACAAGCGGTGAACGCCAGCTTGACGGCCCGGTAGCGTACACCGTGAATAGGCCTTGTATTTCGAAAAGACACTAGGTATTTCGTATGTACTATTTATTGGCAGCATAAGATTCTGGATATCTTTACGGTATACGCCATCTTGACGGTCACGATCCGGGCCTGGGCGTGTAGGCCAGAGAACAAAAACACTGAACATTTTCTAACATTGTTTTGCTATGTCTGCATCGTTACTACCGCACGATTGTATGGTCTTAGGGTGACACTCATACCAAATCTATCGACGTGGAATTCGGCTTAAACCCAGAAAAAGCTTGAGGGCTATTCTTCAGAAATATGTCTGCGGTCACCTCATTTATCTGGCCCTTTTTAATACTAAATGTATGGAGACAGATGAATGAGTCGCAGACATATTTCTGAAGAATAGCCCTTTATGGCCTCGCAATAAGAGCTGAGCGACGTCTTTTTCGGTCCTTTGTTTGTTCTGACCGGCGAGATTTGGCGTTGATAGATGTCGGAAGACTTTAACGTCTTCATGGGTTATGCTTCGGCAGCGTAAGTATCTTGTTTTGTCTCATGAACTGTACCAAAGTAAACAAGCAAGGTTAGGAGGAAGTTATCCCATCGATAAGCTTCCTAGGGTCCTCTCCATCCCACGGGACAGCACTACCGCTGTGCCAAACGTACAGTCCGCTCCCAGGAGGTCGCAGCGCGAGAGCTAAGGGCAGCTTCGCAGCGTCCTCTGGAGTAATGTTGCCGCTCCCTAGCGTCATATCTGACTGGACGTAGCCCGGGTGCACGCAATTTACGGATATACCTGAAAATAAAGGGTAAGAAAGCTTGACTTGAAGACTTGGCAGAACGAGGGTTACTATTTTTTTAAGGCTGCTGCTGAGATTTTTTATTTCAGATTTAGTAAAATTGACAGATCATTATGCAAGGTCATAGACAATATCAATGATCAGTTGAGTGTCTATCAATGATACAGATCATCGTGTTATTTCCCATCTCAGAAGCGGGATTAAAGTGCTTGTGTTCCTGCGTGGAATTGGAACGCCGATTAAGACTGAACTGCTGCTCCAAAAGTAGGAGAGCTTGAAGTAGTCCTACACACTTAAGGCTAGAGCTTGGGTAGACGGCGCAAGCCATGAAGCCCAAAACGTCTCTAAGTAGTAGGTACGTACCGATGTGCTAATGGAAAGTTTGGAAATCTTTCCACTGGGAAAAATCTTGGTAATTTCTCAAAAATTCCTATACTGAATATTCCGAAAAAGGTAATTGGGGACATACATGAATAAGGAGGTTCTGGGTATGAAAATGGAACAAGTCCTGTTTAATATAATAAAATGGTTATGAAACAGTAAAAAAAACCTCATTCATAACCAGTCATGGAATTTTAGTTATGAACGTGGACGAAGGGGGAATATTCCAAAATGAAAGTTTCTATAAATTTCTGAGAACTTTCCCAACTTTTTGCAGTTTGCACTTCTGTAGTCCGAGCAGGTTAGGCAGCATAATTTACTGAACCGAGGCACTAAATTTCAAAATACGTTCTATTATTATTAAAAATTACTTACCTCTGTCAACTAATCTGCGGTGTAACATAAACGTATAAGCGTTGACCCCATTTTTGGATACCACATACGGAGAGTTTCCCCACCCTTCACTCGCTTCTCTTCCCTCCTCGACTGCGTCAACATACTCTTTCATCAATCCTTTTAATTTATCTAAACTCAAGTCTTCTTTTTTAATCTTCTTCCTCAACTCCTCTGAAGGTATCCTACTCAAATGTCCAGAGGAACTCGAAATGTTGAGAATCACTCCTCCGTTACTAATTAAAGGTAAAATTTGTTCAGTGAAATCAATTACAGAAAATAAATTCACCAATAAAGTTTGCTCAGCTTGGTAGCTCTTTGGTTCAGGAGAATCTTTCTGAAAAAGTATTCCCGCGTTGTTTATAAGTAGATCTATGTATCCATATTTATTTTGTATATAGTCACAGAAACGCGTAACACTGGTAGTGTCGGTTACGTCCAATTGGTGGTAAGCAGGTTTAAGACCTTGATTTTCTAATTGTTTACACGCCTCCAGTCCTCTTGCGTGGTCTCTGGATGTTAAATACACTGTGCCATCAAATTGTTCGCATAATGCTTTCACTAGAGCAAACCCGAGACCTTTATTTGAACCAGTCACAACAGCCACTTTATTCGACATAGCTAGTAAGTACACGAGTAGGTAAAGAAACCACCAGAGTTTAGGATTCACACAATCTTACTGCGATAGGCACAATAAAATGTTATAGTAAGCACTGTAATAACGTTACTTCAATGTGATGAACATAACCTAACTTTATCTTAGCACAAAATAAATATCAAACACCGCTTAAAGAAAAAACACGCTCAAAACAAACAACTGTGATAAGATATTTTGAACGATGTCTAATTAAAGTAATTAATCACGTGAAGCATAAGAGTCTGTGAGGAAAGAGAATAGGCGTGGCAAAAACGGAACTAACCTAACCAGTATGGTATACGGTAGAAAAGCATTACAGCGCCCTCAAATCTAAATCCCATTCTCTTTCCGCACAGACTCTACAGACATGTATTAACACACATCTATCTACTTGAATAATGTTTACATATTCAATGTCAAGGGCGATACTAGTTAATCGATTATCTCAGTTAAAGTTTCGAACAAAGTATAAAGATGTCGTTACGTTTGTAGTAAAACAGCGCCATCTAGTCACTAACTTTGAAAAATCGAGATCGCGTTATCAAAGTCGTGAGATTTTGTACCTATTTAAATATATTTAAGTCCTGATAATCGACGTTAAATACTTGATTAAAGCCATACATGCCTTGACGTAAGATAATATGATAATTGATAACCAACCATAGTCTTTGTGAATACATTGTGTTTGTGAATCTACAACTCAAAAGCGTCTTTATTACAAATACATGAGATTTATTTTTTTATTACAAAACTATTGACTGCCGAAATTAACATGATCACACTTAAGTTCAAAAGGATATGTGCTGCAAGTCTATAGTCATTAAGGTTGAAAATTGAATGGTTTGTTCTGAAACAGACTGAATGCGTGATTATCATTTAATTGGCAATCAGTGAGTCGGTAGCTATGGGCTGATAGGCACGCAGGTGTTCCCTCCGATTTCAGACAGTAGAGCAGTTGAAAAAGGTGAGTCTACTCGTATACTTATAGAATTTTATTCTATTGCATTGTTCTATCGACCAATAATTTTTGTAAGCTGACTTAATGAAATATTAACGGTCATTGAACGACAAGGGACACATCCTAAACCGGTATTTTCAGAAGCATGTTTGCGAGTTTTAGGATCGGATTTTCGTTGCATAGATAGAACACGAAATGAAAATTCTGCATCTGGACACATATCCCGGGTTCGAATCCCAGGAAGTTATGTACCTGTCAATGTATTTTTTTAACTTTGTGTAGTTAGATTAATGTTTCCCTGTCGCACCGGCTTACTAAATCTAGGATCATGGTTGAAGTGTACCTTTCAAGAACCGGGTAAAAGCGTTAGGTGATGATTTTACTTATTTTTATTAAAACACTCATTGCGTAATTTACTATTAAAGTACAATTATTGTACCTATGTCTTACCCGTGGACAATGGTGTCCCGGACATTTGAGAGGCGTGCGCGGAGCCGAAACCTTTCGACAATTTAATGAAAGACAAAGTGATATGTGCCCAGGGGATGCTATCTCTATCTCATGGGACGCACGTCGCATACAAAGACAGCCCCCGCTAGACGCATTGATGGGATCTAAATCAATTATTAACTCCAGAGCCACCATGACAGCGATAGAGACAGAAACCCTCCTGGAGTACATCCTGGTGGAGTACCGCTGGCTGCTGGTGGTGACCGTGCTGATGCCCATGTCCTTGGCGTGGAAGGTCTGGTCCACCGCTCGCAGCTACGTGGTGTTCAAGCTGAACAGCGCCCCGAGGATGCACGATCGGAAGGTCAAGGGCGTTCAAAAACAGGTACGCATCTTGTTTCTCGGTGGGTCTCAGTAGAAAGGTGCTTAAAGGTTAAATTAAAAGTTAGGAACGGCGGCGCCTTAACTCGAGCCGCTCAGTATTCTTTGTATAAGTATGACCTATGTCCGATCTATTATTAAAAACTGGAATCTGCCAGGTTAGTACAACTTTTGATTGTTGCGCGACAGAGCTTGAGTTGACTGTCTGTAGTTGTAATTGCAATGCTCTAACAGGGCGTACCTACTCTTAGACGTACTCGTAAGTCAAATTGTACAATGCAAATGAATAAATGAATGAATGAAAATGACACTTTTGCCACTTATTTGAAAAGAGCATACGAGTAGTGCTTCGTGGCACGGTTATACTAGAAGTAGGCACTGGGTAATAAAAATACCTCGTAAATAACATCCCCCTGCCTTTAGAATTACGAGCTGTTATTTCTTACTGCCGTTTTGGGGCGGCCAGGCCTTTATTCCTGTTTACCTACCTATAGCTATATCCTACTATCTATGGCGAATAACTTAGACATCGCACTGCCATCCGTCTAAAACCCGGCTATAGCTTGGCAACTTCGTTGCTAGTAGGCTGCCTCTGTCGGTCGCCGTTCGTGTTGGCGGTAACTTGTGTAAGTAGTTACGGCTGCACATAACAAAAAGCACACATGGGAGTGTCACCAACGAAGTTGCCAAGCTATAACGAAGGATGTACATTTAATGTAATGAATCTGCAATAAACACAGTCAAGATAATACATTTACAAATCTAACTATAGTGTAGTACTAACAGAGTGGCGTGGCGTAAAAGATATCCTTGGGCAAGTGGTGCAGATTTGGGGTACATGTTCCTTAAGAGCTGTAGAATAAGGTGGCCAAGTGCCTGATATTAGGCAAGCCGGTAGGAATCGAGTTCTTCGGACGCCACGCCACTGGTACCTAACTAGTCAAACAACCCGCCCCGCGTCATTGCGGGCGCAAAGGTGCCCAACACACTTGCCGCATTACCTCGTTGAATCGCTAGGAACCCTGCTGGGTTTTCTTTTAACAAATGCCTAATTTACTTTGTGGATATTTGTTACTTCTTATAACTAATTAACCACGCTTTACTATGGAGGTAAGACTCTCACACTATTCTATCTAAGACTTTGTTTCCAGATTAAAGCATGGCTGGCCGGGGACCGGAGCACGCGGCTGTGCACCGCTCGCCCCACCTGGCAGACCATGTCGTTCCGGCAGAGCATCTACAAGAAGACCTTCACCAACATTGATGTGAACCTTGTCGACGTGCTCGAAGTCGATAAGAAGAACATGGTAGGAATTATTAGAACATAAAGTAAACGTTGAAGTATTTGACACGCGTTACTTGTTGATAGTCTGTCACCTTTAATGCCAATGACTTAATATATATGGCAGCTACTGTTACTCAAAATCAAAACCATACTTATAGCCTTCCAATTTAATTCGATTACTTCGATTACATTGGGTATTATAGGTACTTTTGTGTCTATCCCACGAATCGGTCCAGGCGTATCATAATATAACTAGGTACCAGTGGCGTGGCGTCCAAAGAATTCGATTTCAATCGGCTTGCCTAATATCAGGCATTTGACCAACTTATTCTACAACTCTTAAGGAAAATGTGCGCCATATCTGCACCGGCTTGCCCAAGAATATCTTTTATGCCACACCTGGCCATAAAGTGACTTTTTCCGCATGCTGCGCGTACGGAAAAAGCCGCTTTCTGGCCAAGTGTAGATATAAAATGATATACACAACACGGGAGGTAATAAATCCTCGCTTGCAGCTCGGCCCGAAAAGTTCTGCGATCTCGGCCTATCTTTGTATTACCACCCTAGTTATGTAATATACTATTACGCCACGCCACTGATAACTACAGATATGGTTACGAAAACATTTCCAACGTACTTCAAAGTTCCCTCCATTTGCGCATCAGTAGTTCGTTACCCTAATAGATAAAAACTACCTATATTTATAGACTGTTCGCTGCGAGCCTATGGTGACCATGGGCCAGCTCTCCCGCACCCTCGCGCCCCTGGGCCTGGCATTGCCCGTAGTGCCCGAGCTGGACCAGCTGACCGTGGGCGGGCTGGTCATGGGCACCGGCGTGGAGACCTCCTCGCACGTACACGGCCTCTTCCAGCACATCTGCCTGCAGTACGAGCTGGTGCTGGCTGATGGCTCCGTCGTTACATGCAGTAAGGTGAGACCAGCCACAATCTGTATACAGTGACGCTATGGTGGCCATGCACCATGGACCTCCGAGGCTCTGGTATAGTAGCAATCTGTATGACAGTGCGTTGCGAGACTACAGTCACCATGGGATATGAATAGGGTTGCCAGGTCGCCAAACCTAATAGCAAATAACCAGTTTGGCCGGAAATTTGGGTAAAAAGGCCGGACAACCTACATTATTCAGGATCTTGTGTCTCAGTATTAATAGGAACGACAAAAAATTGGCCGGACACCGTTTATTTTGGACGGACACGCAATCAAAAAGCCTAACTATCTCCGGCTTTATCCGGACGCCTGGCAAAAATCCATTATAATTCACTGACATTTCGTGCGTAATATTAATTTGCTGGTATATGTATAGATTTGGCTCTAAAGAAGCTTCAAATTATGACTTGCGCGGTAAGCCGGGTTCTTAAACTTCTGACTTTTGCCAAGTTTCGCTGCAATCCTGTCAACAGGACTAAGATTGTGACACACCAGGCGAAATCCTGACCTATGGCAAGAGCCATATGTAATGGCGAGCTGGTGCTGGCTGATGGCTCCGTCGTCACTTGCAGTAAGGTGAGACCAGCTATACGCGTTGTGTACAGCAAGGTAATGGTGCCCATGGCTAAGCCTTGGGGCTCTGGGACTAATGGTGTTGGCTGATCGGTCGTTACTTGCAATAAGGTAAGACCAGCTGGCCGTTGATATTACAATCGAAATTACAGGTAGGGGTAGAACCCTTCAAGGATGATACTTATTACTTACCGCCTATTTTACCGATAAAATATTTACCTGTAAGCTTATGATGCTACGCTTTGTCACGCGATAAATAAATGATAAAGCATCCGTCGCGTTCCGACAAATAGTGTATGAGAATGATGAATGCTTTATCATTTATTTATCGCGCGACAAAGCGTAGCATCATAAGCTTACTGGTCTACTTTATTTATGGGGTTTTTAGCAAATAAATTGAGGTGTCAATACTTTTCAGGACGAGAATGCAGATCTGTTCTATGCCGTTCCCTGGTCGTACGGCACTCTTGGATTCCTGGCTTCAGCTGTCATCAAAGTCATCCCTGCTAAGAAGTAAATAGTTCCTCTCAGTTTTGTCCATCATATATCAGTTATTACGTAAATTGAGAAAAAAAATTGAACAGGGGGTTTATTTAAACAAAGTGAAAGCTTTAGGGGTACTTATTTAGTTTAGCTCGCTTAAGGTGATATTAGTCGGTCGGTTCTAGACTCCCATTATTTGTATGGAGCATAAACAACCGATTCGAATCATCTAAAGCCAATTTTATTGTATATTCGTTCCCAGATACGTCCGCCTCGAATATCAGCCGTACACCAACTTGCCAGAGCTCTCCAAGCAGTTCCAAGAGGAATCCCTGAAGCAGCAGCCCCACCAGTTCGTGGAAGCCCTCCTCTACAGCAAGGACACGGGCATGTTGATGTTAGGGGACATGGTGGATGAAGTCGGCAAGGATGGCACGGTAAGGATAAGACTCTTTACCTCTAGATCTAGATATTTAGATCTCTTTGCTGTCCTATCTCGGACATCTTTCAGGCAGAGGCAATGCCAAGTTAGGATAACATTTCAAGTCTCCGAGATAGGACAGCAAAGATCCTTCAGGCAGATTCTATGCCTGAAGAAAATCCAACGAGAGTTAGGTGGAAGGTGCAACTGAATTGGAGTTTGATGGTAGGTACAGTCGAGTTCATTTACATCTATACACTTACGGGAACAAAAAAATCTGATCACGACCCTATTTTCAGGAGCATCAAAGCGTATCCAGATATTATGTGTAGATGTAAATGAACTCGACTGTACAGTCTGATTCTCCTTAGCTGTCCAGGTTTCTACCTACAAAATGCACATTTGTGCTGAAAACGGCTATTTCGGTGCAAATAAAGCAACGTAATTAGGTATAACAGTGCGAGAGTGTGGGTTAGTCGGTGGATGCGGTCTGCACAGAACCGCACTCTGTGACAATCTGTGGGGGAGGCCTACGTAAAGCAGTAGACGTTCGTGGTTTACGGATAGATACATATAGAACATCAGTGTAATAATTGTTTATAGTTCACCTAGGGTATTAAATTTAAAAGAAAACACCAGTTTTCAGCAAAGACAGGTGCATCTTGAGACTTTAAAATAGTACCTAGTAGGTACTACTGCAGTACCTCTCCCGAGACGAGGGTATGAGGATGTCTCCAATTTCTTTTCTCTGTTCCAGTACAACCCCATTGGTAGATGGTACGCCGAGTGGTTCTACAAGCAAGTTGAGCGTCACTTGGTAAAGTATGAGAGAGGGAGCAAAGGACCCGTCGTCGAATACATCCCGCTCAGAGACTACTACCATAGACATACCAGGAGTCTCTTCTGGGAGTTAAAAGTAAGTACATACAGCTGAGACGTGCTGACGTGCCTTCAATAAACACAATTTTGCCTATTTTAAGGCCTTAGAGCAACCCGAACTTGTAGAGTTGAGATTGTCAGGTTATTGTCTCATCCGTTGCTTAGGTAGTCTGGCTAACTAGTGTTGTATTGTAGTATCTTTCGAGAAGATTGACACCTAACGCCTTACCACTGATGTACAGAAAAATTATAACAAAAAAATACTGAAAACATGCATGCATGCACCCGTAAACGGTGCTGACCGTACGATCATTCATAATTAAAGGCCGAGGTGTGTGTGTCAATGTCACCCTGCAGTGTGTTTTAATGTGACAACTAACAAGACATTGTGACCCTAACAATAAATATTGTAGACTTTTAGATCCGCTAGGAGATTAAATACGATGAATGATGAAAGATGTCCGTTGTCATTATTGCGAAGTTCTTTATTTATTTAAACTTTATTGCACAATACAAGAGAGTACAAATGGCGGACTTAATGCCAAGTTATGGTGATAAGTCAAGAACATCTGTAATTCCAGGACATAATCTCGTTCGGTAACAACCCCGTGTTCCGACTGCTGTTCGGCTGGCTGATGCCTCCCGAGGTGTCTCTGCTCAAGCTGACGCAGCCCGAGGCCGTCGGCCGACTGTACGAGAAAGCCCACGTCATCCAGGACATGCTGGTGCCCATTCAGACCTTGGAGAAGGCGGTTCAACTGTTCCATGACAAGTTTAGGGTAAGGGGTGATTTTTGAAGGATATCCCCCCCCCCCAACCCCTCCTGGCCACAAATATTGAAAAGGTTTCGCCTCATTAGAATGGAGTTTTTGGTTAATTTGTAGAGCTGGACCGAAAATTACATAATAACCAAAAATGCCATACTACGTGCACAGGGGAATGATAATTTTAAAGAATGACCCTAAGAAGACAAGGCCACTGGATTGGTGTTCACTTCTGGGTTTTATCTATGTATCTATTTACTTATTTTATGAATGTTTTATGATCTGCTTTGCGTTACCTTGTAGACATTTATTCTCTTTTTGAAGAACCCCATGCCATATCCTATATACCTTATTATAGAGCAGATTCAAAAGCGCGTCCGTATGCGGCAAAAATCTACTACCCTAAAAGCCTCTTTTTAATCCTTAAAATTTGACTGGCTTCTTTATCTAGCCGTTCGAAACTTCGAAATTCAAATCGGTTATAACTTAAACCGAAGAAGTCGTTTATCGTCATCGTACCCTTGGTAAAATAACGCAGCGATGGAACGACATTTTGCTTGAACTTGAAATTTGTGCCGTTATCAGAGTGTACTGTTGCAGGTATACCCGATGTGGCTGTGTCCCTTCAAAGTGGCCAACAACCCCGGCCAGCTGAAGGTGACGGGAGACTGGCAGATGTTCGTCGACATTGGAGTTTATGGCGTGCCTACGGCTCCTGGATTTGAAACTGTAAGCGTAATATTTAACAGTACAGTATGACAAGTCACGTTCCATTTAGTGCGAGTGAGTGCGACCTGTTTGCGTGGCAATGGGCAACAGTGTGCAGTAGTGACGTGGCGTCCAAAGAAGTCAATTCCCATTGGCTTGCCTAATATATTAGGCAGTTCTTAAAGAAAATTGAAGCCTTCTCCAGCTTGCCCAAGGATTTCTTTAACGCCACGCTACTGGTGTGTAGTGAATCTGTGAGGCGATGGATGCTAGGTGCTCAACTGTTCCTATTTAATTTGTCTTTACTTGTTACTGTGATTATTCTGTGTGTGTGTGTATGCGGATCTTTAATTGTTAGTCTAAGTTCCGTGAGTCATTGGGTAAACTGTAATGTCGTTTACATTGCCGATACATTCACATTTACTAATAGAGAATTTTGAACATTTTCGACGCGATTCTGTACAGAGCAGGGATTGAATATGTCTGAAATAGGGTAATGAATATAAAACAATGTGTCATGAACAAATCGAGAATGCGGAAAAATTGAGAATGTGTAAGAACTGGGAGTGTGGACGAAATACAAAGTGAATTCGACGAAGTGAAGTCAACCCATGTCTCTAACCATAGTACTTCATTTATTTGACACCACTTTTAGCCTAAATAGTGGGAGTGACACCGCCTACAAATCTAGTTAAAGTTAGTTTGGGACTAGGTGGATGCGTGTAAGGTTGTCTCCACAATATTTATTTATTATTAACCAAGCACCATTTAAACATGAGGACTGTCATTCTCCATACAAAAAGCTGTTCCCCGATATTTACAACGCCATCTATGTATAAGCTTGGTATAAGAATTATATTATTTACAATTATTCAACTTTGCAAGCATGACACCGTATTTAAATGTTAGAATTTATTTATTATTAGCTGTTTACGAACTAATTGTTACTATACTATGTTTCTTTGTTCAATTATAACATCGTTAAATGTTTAGTTTTTTAGTGCCATCTAGTTTTTGCCTGGATATCCCCTTGCGGTCGGGGCACGATCCAAAGTATGGAGAATGACAGTCCTCTTGTTTTAATGGTCCTTGTTATTAACACTTCAAATCGGATTCTGCAGGTGTCCGCAACCCGCAGCGTCGAGAGCTTCGTCACACAGGAGAAGGGTTTCCAGATGCTTTACGCCGATACCTACACGACTGAGGAAGAGTTCCGTCGAATGTTCGACCACACGCTGTACGATAAAGTGCGCGCCGCGCTGCCACACTGCAAGGAAGCCTTCCCCGAGATATACGGGAAGGTCAATAGGAGCGTTAGGAAGTGATTCCTGTTGGTTTTTGTTAGGAAGTGATGTGTTGTGCTTGTTTTAAAACGTATGAATGTTTTGTTTCATGATTATAATTATAATTATTTTACAAGAAAAAATGAGGACAAATAGGGGCATTATTCATTGTTTCGTTGCATTAATGACCCTGTTATATAGTGAAGGATATTGGAATAGTAGATAGCTACTGGGGGGAAGACTTACGCCGACACTTACACGACCAAGACAAGTTCTGGTTCTGACGGATGTTCGACCAAGGTGCTAACTCCTATCTTTTTTATTGGTAAATAACGCTGTATTTTTTTTTACTCACGTAAAAAAAAATCAGCATAAATATAAGGTGTGACCACCTGTCCATAAAGTGGTAATTACCGCCCGCTATGCGTGAATGTTGGCACTGCTTTTCTTGAACAATGTTGGCTGTAATAGTACATTACACAACTAGGGTGGTAATATAAAGAAAGGCCGAGATCGCAGAAGTTTGCGGCCCGAGCTGCAAGCGAGGAACGTAAATATGCGATCGAGGGCTTTCTTTATTACCTACCGTGTCGTGTACATTATTTGATGTCTACACTTGGCCAGAAAGCGGGTTTTTCCGTACGCGCAGCTTGCGGAAAAAGTCACTTTAGGGCCAGGTGTGGCATAAATGAAATTTAATAAACTCAATTAATCTAAACCGTACAATGCCCCTATAGTTAAATGTCAGAGTCTAGTATAAACTCTGACATTCATAGACAATCACAGTTCGGAAAAATAAACCTCTGCCCCGAAACACTTCATCAAATGATGATGACGATTTAGTAGGTATTATGGTAGTGTGTTTAAAAATACATAACCCAAATTGTTTCACATTTTTATTTTATTTACAAAATTCCAACTGTAAAAATAAATATAACAAAACTTACATTTCTAGGGGCTCATGAATTTGTAAAATGTAACGGGAATTAATGTTACTGGCAACAGGACAAGAGGAGTATGATACATTCCACAGAGGTTAGAAGTTAGAATTATTATTGGTACAAAGCGAAACAAGAAAACGGACTACTAGGAGGGCATACGTCGCACCTTAGACTATCGATTTCCGTCAGCTTTGGTAGGTACAACTAGGAGAGAAAGTTCGTTGATATTATAGAAACTGGTGAGCTTCTTTCGGACGCTTCTTCTCACCAGAAGGTCATTTTCCGAAGCGCCAAAAGAAACAGACTTGTAAAAGAGCCCTTGTGGCCTAGGTACTTGCAAAAATAAATGATTTGCTTTACTCTAGCGGTACTATCAGATTAACTAAGGGCCTACAAAGACAACATGGCACTTTGAGGGTAGACTAGCGGATTCCATCGATATTGTAACTGGTTTTACTGGGAGACTATGAAGATTCTTGATCGGCAACCGCTTAGCAGCCAAGGGCCATATAGTAGCTAAGCAATTGACGCGGGCCGCATTTTGTTAACCATTTGTGATTTTATACTATTCGGAATAAAGCGATGGCAATACAGACCGGAATATAGGGCCGCAAGTGAGCGGTTCAAGGGCTGAATGCGGCCCGCGGGCCGCAGGTTGCCGACCGCTGGTCTAACTGACGGATGAAAGAATCGCGTAGAAACTTAAACTAGCCTATTCTCATACGGGAAGGCTATAAAGCTTTTGGTTTGATGTATGGTTTCATTCTGATACTTGTGGTCGAAGATCTAGGGGCAGACTCAAAAAAGGTGGAAAGATGTAGTGCTAAAGGACATGAGTGAGTGTCAGGTATCCTAGGACGATGTCGGAGACAGAGCGAAGTGGAGGAGGTAAGTTCGGAAAGCTGACCCCACCACCATGTGGGATAATTTTTGTTTTAATTTTAGTTTTTAAGTTATGCGAATCACAGATTTTTTTTAATTTCTGTAAGTTTGTTTTTTTGTAAAGCATGTAAATTTAATGATAGTTTAGTAGTTTATTTCTCGTTTCCCATTTTGTATTTTGACGTTTGGAGATCCTTTACACCTCCTAAACATGTTTTGACGACGGAGACCCCTTAAATCTCCATTAATTTTAGTGTATGTCTCTCTATTTCCCATATTTCTTTTTAATTTATCTTGTTTTGACCCCTAGAGACCCTTTACATCTCTAAAAAATTTATTTTTATGTTTATTGAAATGTATAGCTATTAGTTAAGCACTTGTTTGATTAATTGTATTACTTATTGAAATTGCATTTTCACAATTATTGTAATGCTCAAAGTTTATTTTAAAAGAGAAACTGGTGAGTTTCTTCCGGCGCTTCTTCTCACCAGAATGTGCCAAAAGAAAGAATCAGACATGTGAAAGAGCCCTTGAGGCCTACTTACAGAAATAAATTATTTCATTTCATTTCATTTCATAGCTAGGAAGAGAGAGAGAGAGAGAGTGTTTGGTTTCTGATACTGTATGACAGCGGTCGACAACCTGCCGCCCGCGAACCGCTCACTTGCGGCCCTATATTCCGGTCTATATTGCGGTCGCTAAATTCCGAATTGTATAAAATCACAAATTATCAACAAAGTGCGGCCCTCGTCAATTTCCTTAGCTACTATGTGGCCCTTGGCCGCTACAAGGTTGCCGACCGCTGCTGTATGCACTTAACCCTTAATTCGACAACGGGTAAAATACTAGACGTTCTTAAAACAAAAATCTACACAAAATACTAATATATTTAGGTTTTTTTTAAATGTTGTAAGTGAATGGAATATTATTGTTTTTTACCACAAAAAATACGCCAAGGGCACTGGAACGCTTTTCTGTGCGCAGTGGCCGCCAAGATGCTGAGAGGAAAAATCCCGTCTCGCGGAGTTACGGGAAGTAAATATTTTGACATAATAGGGTATTTGACAACAATCAAAATAAATTCATTAACTCTAACCAGCAAATTACGCTTCTAAAACAGCCCGGATAAAATCATTCAAACTTATTTTCGTGCCATCAACGATTTTACAATGACGAAAACTAAAAATAAGGCACCATGTTGAGCATGACGTCACAAGCACGTCACAAGATAGTATTTCATACTAAACTGCATACTTTCGGAGCGTTTTGACACTTCATAAAAAGAAGCTGATTTGAACTGTCATCAAGTAGCCTATTTTGTATGACAACACCGAAATCAATTTGCATATGTTTTTGATTAACAATTGAAAAATGTGTTTCTCTTTAATTGACATTCAAAAGTTGTTCTATTGATGTGTTATATGCTGGCATATTATAACGTCCAGTATTTTTCCCGTTGCCAATGATGCGGCGTTTTAAGTCGTTATTTCTATGTCCAACATTTTTCCCGTTGCCAATATTGCTGTGTTTCAGTAAACTTTTATCATGTCAACTAAAATACACATTGCCAATGATGCATGTAATAATATTAATGACATAACTTCCTTATCTATTTATATTATTTTGAAATAACTGAATTGGTCGTAGCTTTTTGGACTCCGTACATAATGGATATCAATGAGAACCAATTGTACTGAGGCTCTGCTTGTAATTTCGTCCGTCTGCCTGTCCATCCACCGCTCTGCCTGTCTGTTACAGGATCTATTGAACCATAACAGATTGAAACTTTAAATATTCAAGAAGTGTATGCTGTATTTGACCCAGTTAGCAACAAATGATAACAATAAAATAAAGAAAAAATTATGAGTGTCGCCATACATGAAATATGGTTCTTTTTGGAGTTTTTTGCACACGATGGTACGGAACTCTTTGTACGTAAGTCCCCATTTAGCCGATTGGTTGGTGGTATCATTCTGGTAAGCACAATCTAATCAGAATCATACCACCAAACAATCGGCTCTCAGGTTATGCAAAAGTATTTGAGAGGCCGAAAACTTGTTGAATTGGTTTCACAATGCAATGCACTATCAGATATAGAAAGCTCCAGTTCGTCACTGGAACGACTTAATTTACTTGGAGCTTAAAGAAGATTCAGACAATGATATTTATAAATGAAGATGAAGAAAATCTTCTATTTCTATCTCCTATAATAAAAGCGGTCGTAACGGTGAAGTTAATTATAAGATATTGAAGCGACGTCTTCATCTCACCGACTTAATCCTGCCATAACTTCGCGTGTAGTGTCAAATAGCGTACCTACATCTGCCGTGCGTTCACTTGTCGACACTTTTTTTAAGGCTGGGAAAATACATTATTACGTATACCCACTACAAACCAATCAATTCGCCTTCTGCCTCGTGTTTTTCTATCGGCCACAATATCGTTTGTCTATGGGTTTTCATGGGTGGCAGACGGGACCCCATCCCTGCCACTCGACCCGTTACGGTGGAGGGAGCAGATGCGCAAATCGCCAGCGTGCACGCCCTACCCTCCGTCTGTTGGGAATAGTAAGAGGATTGTCCTCCTGTCTCCGCTCCTCTGCCGCCTTCTGCATCATAGCAGATGTGCAGAAGGCGACCATTGTTTTCCAGCACCTCTCGTTGTCGAGCATATTAGTAACGATGGTCAACAGCGAGAGATCTGAACCCACTACTGCGGTAAGCTCGTGCAGTTGAGGCTCCCATGCCACGCATTCCTCTACTGTCTGACGCACAATATTAACCGGCGCAATGCATTCGTAGCATGAGGGTGTCTCTCAGTGGTGTGGCGTAAAAGATATCCTTGGGCAAGCCGATGCAGATTTAGTGTACATTTTCCTTAAGAGCTGTAGAATAAGGTGCTCCAATGCCTGATATTAGGCAAGCCGGTAGGAATCGAGTTCTTTGGACACCACGCTACTGGTGTCTCTTCTCTGCACGCAACTCTCGGTGCAGGTCTCACCAAGGCAGCCGTGGTCGGTGAGAACCTGCACCAGATGGTATTTGGGCATTCCCCACTTTCGGGTAACCCACCGGTCGAAACTGAGCACGAATGCATCTAGGGCCCCCCAGCCCGCAGCTGCCACTGCTAAATCTTCCGTCCACCTCTGACGCACCTCTGCCTGTCCTCTCCTTCGCACCTCTTCAACTTCCTTCGGAGTCGAGAACTCCCCCCGGGCCCTCAGGTCCGGGCGGTATTTAGGCTTTCGCGAGGACCTCCGCCTGGAGTTCCCAAGGGGGATCGCCGGCTAAGAGGGTTGCTGCCACCCAGGATACCCTGCACGCCCTCAATGTGAACGCCCGCTAAGGTTTTTCTTTTATATAAATGTAAATTTAATAAACATACGTAAGATTCCTTTAGTAAAGTAACACACCATATATTCGGCAATGTCCAAAATACTGTACATTCAAACTACCCTCCTATTCTTTACATAATTGGCAATGTCCAACATACTTGACATACGATTTCTTGAAAAGTATCCACAACAGATTTTTTTAGTTATTTTTCCATTATATATAAATATACAAATGTCCATAAAAACGATAACACTAACTGAATTTCACTATTTTTTTTTCTTGTCGAATTAAGGGTTAAGGGTGAGACTAGCGGATGCTCCCGCTAGTACTCGTACTGGGAGACGATGACGATGAGGCGGGCGACGGCGCTGCCGGCGAACTGGCGGTGCTGGTACAGCGACATGGTGAGCTCGAGCTCCACCACCTGCGGGCCCTCCAGCGCGCACAGCAGGGACACCACGCACATGTTTCCGGTCGGCCGAGTACTGTAACGCAACGTTATTGATCAGATACTACTACTACTAGATAGGCTAGGCGACTAAAAAACTGTTTTCATCACACTTGCTCGAAAATGGTGTCATTACACGTAGGTTCTGCGGGCCGTAAATGGCCTATTACGCCCTAGGGCGTAATGGTTTTCTTTTTAAATTTGAAACGCTGGTTCTGTATTACTTTTATTTGTCATGTTCAAAGGAAACGCCAACTTACTTTTTTAACTTTTATCACTGAAATATTTATTTAAAGATAACTGTAATTGCAAATACATATAAACACATATTTCGGTAACATTAATTAAATGTTTAAAAAATGTATTTCTTTATTTTGCAAATATAAAATCAACTAAAATGGCCGTTACCGCTATGGTTTCCGAACGTGACTTGACGTTTGCATTGTCTATGGACATATGTGACAAATGTCACTGTCTGTTTTAATATTTTCTTGTCATACTGGGTCGAAAAGTAAGGTTATTTTATTAAGATTTCCTCATAAGTGTGATGAAAAACATTGTGTGTGCCACGGGCGGTAAAGGAATTACAAACTCGTGTTATTAAGGCTTATAACAAACACTCGTTTGTAATTCCTTACTTACCGCCCTAGATACACAATGTACTATTAGTTCGTCAGTTAGATTATTAATATTACATTACACAACTAGGGTGGTAATACAATGAAAGGCCGAGATCGCAGAAGTTTGCGGCCCGAGCTGCAAGCGAGGGACGTAAATATGCCATCGAGGGCTTTCTTTATTACCTCCCGTGTTGTGTACATCATTTTATGTCTACACTTGGCCAGAAAGCGAACAAGCCACTTTATGGCCAGGTGTGGCATAATAGTAGGTACATTACATAACTCTCTTCTTCTTAGTCGTGCACTCTTGGCAGAGTGGTCGTGGTCATGTCTTGGTCGACTCTTGCGCCATCGCTTCTCTTGTGATGCGGCGCCATGTATCTCTATGTTTGGCGGAGTGAGAGTTAACATTTATGCTGGAATGTGTCACAGATTTTATGAGGTCTGTCCACCGTGTTGGAGACCGCCCCCGAGATCTTTTGCCTTCGACTTTCCCTTGCACCACCAAACGTTCCATGGAGTCCTCGTTACGGGTGATGTGCCCGAAGAATTTGAGGATTCGTATTTGCACAGACGACGATAATCTCTCTTTGATGTTGAGTTCTTTCAGGATTGAAGCGTTGGTTCGGTGCGCAGTCCAAGGGATTCTGAGCATGCGTCTCCAGCACCACATTTCCAGGGCATTACATAACTAGGGTGGTAATAAAAAGAAAGGCTGAGATCGCAGAAATTTGCGGCCCGAGCTGAAAGCGAGGGACGTAAATATGCGATCGAGGGCTTTCTTTATTACCTCCCGTGTTGTGTACATCATTTTATGTCTACACTTGGTCAGAAAGCGACTTTTCCGTACGCGCAGCGTGCGGAAAAAGTCACTTTATGGCCAGGTGTGGCATAAAAAATATTGTACACGTATTTTTTCTTTTGTTTGAAAAACAAAAAATGACGAGGATACAGTGCTAAGAAGTTTCAAGTGACGTCACTCTTTGATACAATTTTCGCCTAGGAGTGACGTCACCAGCCCCATTCCGGAAGTTTGATGATCGACCTTTGTCGATTTTTAATAATTTGATAAACCAAAAAATAGTGTCCCATATTTTTCCATAATCTAACTGACGGACTAAACAGAATGATATATTTTTCAACCCAGTTGTCATCCCTATTAAATCAGTTGTGCTAGCATAACTATTCGCACCATATCATATCGTAATCGCATCGTATGTCGCGCATCGCATCAGAGTATGATCTATTACTTTCTAAATGTGAGGGGATGGGCAGTAATTTGTCGTGCACCAAAAATCGCCTATAGTTGGTTCCGGCCTCTGTACAAATTATAGCTTAGACTTAGACGATACTCACTCAAAACAGCCAAGTCTGGCGGGAGTGACGCCCGGCGCCGCTTGTACGTCAACGAGCGTCATGTCGAAGCTCATGAAAGAGTCGCTCCACGCGGGCCCGTGCATCGTGAACAGGTCCACCTGAAAGCATGCCAAGCGATGTTGTTAGCGATAATAACGTGACTAATTTCTTGGCATCTAAGGTTTTGCTTTCGGGCTATCACGTTTTATATCTATATTTTTCTGCTACACTTGATTGTGTTGGATATTGATAAAGACAAAACTCGTCCGCGTTTAGAAGATGCTTAAGCACTCTTCGAAACACTAAAATGTTTACCTCTTGACATGACTGTGGGTAACTATGAACGTGCACATTCCTAGCCAAAATACCTGTTGTAATAAGGTTGTAATGAATCAATGATCCCATCATGTCACTTGGAACCCCTGTTTAAGTCAAGCAAACGATTACTGTTTTAGCAGACGTCGACCGTAGGCTCTATTGGGGTAAGGCACAGGCAAAACAATGTCCCTTACGCCAATTGAGCCTACGGTTGACGATAATAAGTATGAAACAAAGGGACATAGCAAAATGGATCCTGTGGTAAGGCATTCCTACTCACCCGGCCGAGTGGCAGGTAGATATTGGCCACGAACGTGATGAAGTTGTAGCTGTAGCTGCTGGGCTGCCGCACGCAGTCCCAGTCCGACACGGCGCATGTGCGCTGGATGCGCGTGCAACGACTGTAAAATATTCAATGGGAACATCATAATGGGATAAACAAGAACAGTCATAGTACATTACTTACCTAGGTACTTACCTCTGTAAAATAAAGAATGTCTCAGATCGCAGGTATTTGACGCCGAAGCCGAAGGCAAGGGTGATAAATATGCGATCGGAGGCTTTCTTTATTACCGCCCGTGGTAAGTACAACATTTTACGTCTCCCCCAGGCCATGAAATGGGATTTTCCGCACGCGTAGCAGGCGGTTATTGCCACTTTATGGCCAGGTGTGACGTAAAAGAATATTATAGATTCTATGATATTTATAGTTGTATTGTATCTAATGTTAAAGAACTAATGGAGTAACTGAGTTGCAAAAGAACTCTATGTCGGTTACCTTAGTTCTTTTAGCCAGAAGTGCAAGAGTTTGTACGTTAAAGTGGTAATGAGCTATATAGCTCGAAAGGCCGATGGAATGTAAATGTTTACGAATAAAGACTACGAATCGGAAGACGCAGAGAGGGTCAGCCTCCCACAATTTAGGTACATTGGTCTGACGACCGGCTAAATTCGTCAGAAGACTCGGAAGTCGATGGACGCAAAAACTTTTTGACTTTGAAATGATGAAAGAGACATGTCTGTAATCAGTTACTAAAAAGTTAACTGATGTAGTGGATTCCCCGAAATTTCTGCTACTTACTGTTTGGATTCGAGCTGGTATCCCGCTGGGCAGCTGATGGTGTGGCAGTGGTAGCTACCGCGCGTGTTCTGGCACACTTGGCTGGGATCCGAGGACCGCGCGCACGTCGCCTCACCCGTCTCGCACTCGTCGATATCTGAAACGAATTAAGGGTACTTTCATTGAATCTATAAGTATGAGATCTGAAACAGCTCACAAGAAAGCGCGTCGGTGGCTTGGCGGGTGGAATCTAGATCAGTAGTCATAAGCGTAACCTACTATAGGTACGAAAAAATGAGAGCAGTCCAGGATGAATCAAGGTAGTTGCACCGCCCACAAGCTATCTGTTTTGCCCTAAGGTTAACTGGTAGAGAAGGCCTTATGACATTGAGTGCGCCTTTTGTACGATAAGTTTTCTTTTGTACAATAAAGTTAATAAAATTAATCAAAACAAAACCACATTCTGCGGTGATAATCGTATGCTACGATTATTTTTAATTTAGTTAGGCCTAAAAGAGTCCAGGGTTTAAGGTTTTGGATTTTACCCTTCTCAAACCGAAACCTTAAACCCTTCTAAGAACCGGTGTTGCTAATGAAAAAGACACAACATTTCACGTTTTTAGATGGAGAGGATTTTTGAATGGGCTCTGTAGTTCATCCTTCCCTCTGGACCCTGGGGATTAATGTGATTGAGGAGTAATGTACCGATGCAGCTGTGGCGGTCGTCGGACAGGCGGTAGCCCGGCGGGCAGGCGCAGCGGTAGCTGCCGGGCTCGTTGACGCAGTCGCCGCCGCACAGCCGCGCGCGACTGCGGCTCCCGGCCGACGCCGCGAACTCCGCGCACTCGTCTATGTCCACACAAGTCCTGGAGACACAGGGTTATTGACATTTGATTACAGAGATGTGCAAGTTGCAGAAGGTTTCCAAAAAAAGAGGAATGTTCTCAAGAAAACCAGAAAATTTCACGAGAATTTTTTCCAACCGAAACGTTTCGCAATTTTTTAAACCTCCTTTCGGTATATCAGTACATTTGATAGATATCAAAGCTTGTTCACGGTAATCACGATCTCTATTATGTGGATTAAGCGCAGCTAATCGATAACTACTCGTACTGCCCATGTGAAAACCAGCTAAGTATTTTCGAGGTCCTCCAGGTCAAAGACATTCGACAGTACACGCAATATGGTCTTCATTGGATGATTCTACTCACTTGCTGTCGCCATCCATCCTGTAGCCCTTGTGGCAGTAGCAGCGGTAGGAGCCCCACGCGTTGGCGCAGCCCTGCTGGCAGACCCCCGGCGTCTCGGTGCACTCGTCTATATCCACACACACCTGTCGGAAAAAGTTATAAGATCATAGACATTATAATGATTCAATCTCGTTGATTTATAAGACCCATTTTCCGTAGTTTCCGGTAAAAAAAAGGGTACTGTCCACGTTTATATTTGTCAGGCACGGACGGCACGAGAAGATTGAGATCGTTTAATGATAGAACACATATATTTATCAAGAAGCAGGCAAAGTAGTGAACCTCCAATACTTACCTCCTACACTTAACCTACGCACTGATTTTACCCTGATATTTAGAGATGCAGTGAAAATGGAGCCCCAAATTTACCTTGTCATTTGAACGTGCGTTTCGGAAACCTTCGGTGCACTCACAGCGGTACGAGCCGATGGTGTTGATGCACTTCGACGAGTACGAACAAGGCTGGAACAACGAATATTATAAAGATACTTATTGCTATTTTAATATAAGCGAAGGACGAGGATGGAGAGATTCTACACTACTATACAACATAATGTACAACGCTTTACTCGTAAGTGTTATCCAGATCGAAGTTCGACCGGGTTCGCAAATGTGACAAAATGCTTCCAGAAGAAGGAAGAGCCGCTTGCCTTTGGCGGTGCCGTTAGATTCCCAGATTATGTGTGATACGTAGAGGCACTTATCGATGTCCTCGCACTCGGTGGAGCCGAGCAGCCGGTGCCAGGTGGGGCACTGTCAGAAGTGCCCGCCGTAGAAGGTAAGGTCAGGTCAGGAGGTTCTGGGAGTGACACTGGGTTGGTACGTACCATCCCGTAGAGGCACTCGTCGATGTCCTCGCACTCGGTGGAGCCGAGCAGCTGGTGGCCGGCGGGGCACTGGCAGGAGTGCCCGCCGTAAAAGTTCTCGCAACGCTGCTGCGGTCCACACTCCGATGCGTTTACAGCACATTCGTCGATGTCTGGAGAAATTTACAAGAATATAGGTAAAACAATAGAGAGGTTTATTCAAGAAGAAAAAACTATAGAGAGATCTTTCTCTAGGCTGGTGTATGCATAGGGATCAAAGTTTTATAAGAGTATTGGAAGTTTAAGGCAGGACAAAAGAGGGTTATTTAAGTTTGCAACTACCTCGTTCAACGCATCAGTCTCACAATCCAGCGACGAATTATTTGTTGCCAGCGTCTTTGGTATCATGCCGCGGGGGCTATTTTTAGATTTAACTATTTTAGTTTTAGTTTACTTAGTTTTAATCGGGTTTTAGTTTATAGTATACTAACCCTGCGCCCGCCCTTCGCCCGTGTTGTTCCCGTTACTGTCCGAGCTGAAATTTGGCATGCAAGTAGACCAAGCCCTGGATTGAAATATAGGACACTTTATATCGCGGTAAATAGTTCCCTTGGGATAGTAACGGGAACAACGCGGGCGAAGCCGCGGGTAAATGCTATACTTTATAATATTACTGTGATTTATTTTTGTTTGACTTATTACCATTAAAGAAATTATAATAAGTTTGTTTGTAGGCACTCCTACAAACAAACTAGGCATTTGAGAAATTTACCTATTGCTGAAAATATAACTTACCCAAGCACATCTTGTCCGGGGTCAGACGGTAGCCTCTCTGGCACATCGCCCGGACGCCCCCGACCTCTGGCATCCGTGAGTACGCGGGGCGCCGGTAGCGGGGCCCGCGGGTGCCGTACTGGGCGCCCACGGTGATCACGTGGGGGTCGCCGGGGTTGGGGCGCGGTCTGGCTGGCGTGGGGGCGGGCGCTAGTGGGGCTATGGGAGAAAAATACTAATAAGTCGAATGTATTGTGTATGAGAGGACAAGTGAAACAACCGAATTATGAGTAAATACGATTTGTTTGTCTAAGCGTCTGGATTAATATTATGGTTAACGTCATTACTCCACTACAGTACCTACGTAGATGTCACTGTTTGGCGCGAACTACTTGTGTGGTGCTGATGTGCCAACGGAAACTTTCCAGAATTGAGTGAAAAGGTTCTAGTAATTACCCAAAATTTCCTACAAAGGAACATTTTCAATTGACAGTTTTTCCATGTGACAGTTTCTAGAAATACCCGAGGACTTTCCCAGCTTCTTGGAAACTTTCCGTAACTTACACATGTATGTACTGGTTACCATAGGTAGGTGCCTTTTCGCACTGGAAGCCTCCGTCGATGTTGACGCAGCGCTCGTTCGCCACGCACGTGTGCCTGTTCGTGGCGCACTCGTCTATGTCTGGAAAATACTCATTCCATGAACATGGTTCATAAAATAATATGTAAAAATGAGGCAGAGGCAGTGGCGGCGTTAGGCGTTGATGACATCGGCGAACGCCAACGGCCTCGCGTCTGTAGAGGCATTGCAACAAAGTTTTTGGAAAATGAAAAGGGCCTGGAAAAGGCGATGTCTCCGACGTCTAAGTTTCATCTAGCGCCGCTACTATTCAGAGATCATGTTGTTAAAACGATACTGTTTTTGGTGGTATTGATTTTTTTGTATGACTTGGAGTAATTATCATACTTACTAAAGGAAATTTAGCAGACAGCTTCAAAATTAAGTGAAATAGCATAGAAAAACCTAAACACACTTCATCAGCTACAAGAAACCAGCTTCAACAGTGACAAGAATTTAGAAGTCTTATATTATAATGGAAGATACGCAGAAGTCCTTACCAATACACTGTCTCTGCCTAGGATCGAAGGTGTAGCCCATTTCGCAGAACCGGGGCTGAGGTCGGGGCTGAGCCGGCGGCGTGTACGCCCACTCAGGATGCGGTGGGGCCACTGGAAGAACAAATAGACCGTAAACATCGATATACATATGAAACAGTTGCGTGACCAAGATACTGACATACGTACAGCCGAAACTACTGCAGATAATGCATTTTTTATTGCCTTCGACCTGATGGAAAGTGATTACCGCCGCATATAGACAATTGCAACATTAGATGCATTTACCAATGCGTTGCCGGGCTCGAAGAAATTTGATACACATGGCGGCCGTCCCAAGTATCGTTAGCGGGATCGAAGCGGGCCTGCGTAAACTGGCCAGAAACGACGCAGAATCTAGTCAAGTGGAGCACTCTCGTTTCGGAGGTCAAGATCCTTTTTGGGTCACTAAACCAAAATACCTAGTTAGTCAGTTGTTATTTAATTAGGAGATATAGAGATGTACTAAGCAGTGCCGTATTAAAGCCTTTGGCGCCCTAGGCCCCAAGCCATGTAAGTAAGTACCAGCCGCCCATTTCTCAGCAGTGTCACCCCCAAAAATCTAGGCGTCCTAGGTCTGGGCCTACAGGGCCTTAGGGCAAATCTGCGTACTAAGAAAGGAACGTTACGAATATATCGGCATAGTTCCAAATTTTTTTTTGTGTGGCAAAATATGTTTGGGTCGATCAACTTTTTCTTGTACCTCGTTACCATGGTTACTTGCTACATTGCTACTTATTACATAAAAAAATACAGTAGCATAAAATAGATCCCTACGCGTCTAGCACAAGATAGCCCCGACATAATTCGCACACGATACAGTATGCAACAGCCAATGACGTGTACAAACGAAGCCACTGTTAACTGACCACCCATAGACTTTAACACGTTGCAATAAAGTTGACATTTGTTTACAAATGTATAGTTAACAGTGTGTTCGATTGTACACTGATCTGCGGTGTCGATATGCGTTACAGGTAGGGTTGCCAGATTGAATGACCCTATTATCGGGAGAAAAAAAACAATATGTCGGGATTTTGAGACTGGTCGGGAGATGCCCCGTGCTGTGCGCTCGACGCGAGCTTTTTTTTAGCCTGAAAGAGCAGAAATTTTCGCTGGCCGGACCACCTTGAGTGGACTAAGTTTTAAAATTAAGTCGTTTGTCGGAAGAATTTCTTCTTTGTCGGGAGTCGGGAAGACATACAAAAAATCGGGATAATCCCGACCATTTGGCAACCCTAGTTACAGGCTGTGTCGCGCGTGAGATATTTCGCGGCCGTCTTGTGGTAGCTGTTCTGTTGTTGAAATCACTTATGATAGGGATACAGTTGAAAGTTTGGACTGGAATAGACCGACAATGAAGTCGCCTGTGGACCCTGAGGTAGTGGAACTAGTCTTAGTGCTAGGCGTAGTGTTGGATGTCGTAAGACCGAAGGGGATGGCGGCACAGGAGCCCGACGCGACGCGTCCCTCCCGAAGCCGGCGATGCAGTCGTAGCGGTACTTTCCTGGTTAAATAGCCTTGTGGTATATAGTATAGTAGAGACATATGGAACCATTGAATACTGTGGACTGATATAGACGAATTAAGTAACCTGTGGTAGTGGTAGTGGAACTAGTGGTAGTGGCAGGTGTCGTGGGCCCGTAGGGTATGACAGCACAGGAGCCGGACGCGTCCCTCCTGAAGCCAGCGATGCAGTCGCAGCGGTACTTTCCCAGCTCATTCTTGCATGTCTCCAGCGCGCTGCAGATGTGGCGGCCGGCGCATTCGTCTATGTCTGTAATTACACGCTATCATCATCATCGTCATCATTCATATATTGCGTGTGTAGATTCCCACACACAAAGAATACTAAAATAGATTACGATGCTTAGGGATAAAATAGAAATCTGTTGATAGCACGATAAAGGCACTCTTAAAAAGTGCATAAAAACTAGCTTAGTACTTTTAGAGTCGCCAATAGATAAACCGTAGCCATTACCTGTGCGGAAACAGGCGAAGAATAATTTTGTAAGGTCGTCATGGGTTTCTTGATCATTACATTATAAATATGACAGCTTTACATAATATAGTTAACTCACCAACGCATTCTCCCAATTCGTTCTTCTCATACCCGTTTAGGCAATGGAGCTCATTCGCGTCGAAATCCGGATCAGTGCCGTTCTCCTTGTCTTTGCCAACAACGTTCGTCCACTTGTCTTCAGGCAACTCTCCTGTATCCAACTCGTACCCTCCATCTGGATTCCTCTCTTTCTCAACGACACCCGGATCAGTAGGAGCAGGGACATTGACGCTGGGGAGTCTATTTGGTCTTCTGTCTGGGTCATCAGGCTTGGTGGGTTCGGTTGGGGTAGTTGTAGGTTTTGGTGGTCTATTGGTGTATGGCCTAGTGTTAGTTGGTCTGCCGTAAGGATCGTATTGGGTAGGACGTGGCCGGTAAATAGGAGGTATTGGTTTCGGAGTGGTAGTTGTGGATGTAGTGGTTGGTTTAGGAGTAGTAGTAGTGCTAGTGGTAGTGGTAGTGGTAGTAGTAGAAGTAGTGGTAGGCTTAGGGGGAGCAGGAGGGGGGCGAGCAGGAGTAGGTTTAGGCGTTGGCCGGGTTGGAGGTTCTGGTAAAGCTTCATTTCGAGTGTCGTTGGCTGGGTCTTCTTCACTGTTAATGAAACAAATGTAATTCGACATAAAGTTATAGGAAGCATAAGATTACTCGTACAGTTAAATCACACTTTCCTTAGAGGTAAGTTGCCACATTTCTGCTTACTAATAATTGGATTAGAGCATAAAATTCTGGTATTTAACTTGCAAACGCAAAGTAAACGCTGTTTCTTAAAGTCGGCCGAGTAATTGGCGCAGTCGGTAGGATCACTCACTCTGTGTACTCCGTGTACTCGTAGTCGTAGGAGGCGGTAGATGTGGTGGTGGAGGTGGTGGGGGCACGACGGGTGCAGGTGAATGACCCCAGTACGTTCAGGCAGTGGAGTCCGGGCCCGCAGTTGTCTAGTTTCATCGCACATTCGTCCACGTCTGAAATGATAGTAGCCATAATAACACGCATTTACTGCCAAAATGAGACCTGTCTTCTCTTTTCCAACGCCTGGATTACCATAAACGCGGAAATGAAACGAAGGCGTGTAGATGTTACACTGTTGAGACCCTGGGCCCGTGGGGTCCATGCGCTCGATTCGTATTCAAGGAGCTTTCAAAACGGCTCGTCGACACCTCAGGCGATCAAAGGACTGGCAGCTTCCTCGCCCAGCGCATTAGTATTGCCATAGAGCGAGAAATTGCTGTCAGCATCTTTGGCACCATGCTACGGGGACCCTTTTTAGATATGAGGGGCGCGAGAGGAGAGAGCCCCACATAACCCCCCCAACCAACATCTGGCCTCCCTAGGCCCGGGGGGGTATGCGTAATGCATTTTCCCACCGCAAAAAAAAAGGTACAGCTTTAGTTTAGGTTTAGTACAGTTATTTTAGTTGAGGATAATTTATTGTTATTGTTTAGTTATTGAATAAATAAATACAATACAATATTAATACCCTCGCAAGATCCCGACGTGGAATCCAGCTCGAAGCCATTCTTGCAGCGGCACTCGTGTCCGCCGAACGTGTTGATGCAGTTCTGGAACTGGTCGCACAGGTGCGTGCCCTCACGGCACTCGTCGATGTCTGAAACAGCACACGCATGTGTTTAGGTTCTGGAGGAAGAATTAGGCGCAATTTAAGACGTCGAGTTGTGGAAAACTATGCCGCGTACATACTATAATCGCGGAAATGAAACGAAGGCGTGTAGATGTTACATTGGCAATTTTCTTGGCGGCGTCAATATTGCCAGGTGCTCAAAACAACAATCTTTACTGAATATTACGGTACACTCGGTCTACTTTGATTATGTTCACCAGCAATTGCGATATGGAAATATAATTTGGGGTAATTTCATTCCAAGACGTGGAGTTGTGGAAAACTAAGCCGCGTAAACATTCAGATTTCAATACATCAGATACGTCATTGTACTTAAATAAAAGTCCGTCACTTTTTTACTTAATATAAAAGGAGTGCTTAGTGGCGGACCAAGCCATTCAAAGGCTCGGGACGACCTAAGCATTCTTAGGCATTGTGTTGCTTTTGTACGAGCAACTGGTCCGGCTGCAGGATCCGAAAGCTTTGTGCTCTTCGTCTCAGGACTACTTACCATCGCACGTGTTGCTGCCGACACGCATCCTGGTGCCTTCCTGACAGGTCTTTGTGGTCAGTCTGAAATTTTGATATTTGTTTATTTTTTATTTTATTTTGAATATTTTTGTTTCAGAGCTGAACTATACTTAATAAATTCAAATGTAGTGATGGATAGGATTTTACATTATTTTATTTCCGAATTGTCTAAGCGTTTGAAATAATGAAATAAAGAACGTTTCAGCAGTTCTAAATACCCTGCCACCCTACTACCCTGCTTTACGTATCGATTGTGGGCTCTGGACATTAATTTACATACAATAACACTTACTTGGGTAATGTGCTGATTTTAGACTTGCAATCGTAGGCTCCCGGCAGGTTGACGCAGATCTGATTCCGCTTGCACACCTCGGAGCCTTCTTCACACTCGTCGATATCTGTAAACAACAGATTTCTAAAGAAGAAAATGCAGAATCGTTTCCATTTTAAATTATTTATAGAACCAAAAACCGTACTTTGGCCACAGATGTCGCTGGATAAATAGAACCTTTCGGTCCATGTCTGGTGGTTAGATATTTTCTTACACGAACCTCACGGTCAAGGATCTTAAAATAAATAGCCGGACGGAGCCTTGCTAACAAAGAACTGAAGCATGTCTAATAAGCCGGCTACCTATGTGTGCGTGCTGCTTTTAAGGTCCTTGACGAGGGTTCATAATTTTTAGCTCAAATGTCACATTATTTGTTGGGCTGAATATCTATCCCGAGCCCGGTGGCACTGCCCTGGTGTTTAAAAAAACTAGTGATCCCCTAGTCTTCAGAAGCTGTTACCTTCGCAAATGCCAGTGGCGCCGTTGACTTTGAACCCTGGCGCGCAGCGCTTGGAGACGTGATCCTGGCAGAAGAAGCTGCCGTGCGTGTTGATACAGTGCTGCGACAGCCGCTGGCAGTCGTCCAGGTGCTCCTCACACTCGTCAATATCTGTCAACACAACAACTTGACATTAAAAAAACACAAAATGAAATGACAAGTTTCAAAACCCACATCCCTAGATCCTCATTATCTTCCCTGAATAGCTGTTTTACCTCTGCAAGGATAAATATACTTAGAGGCGGCGTAGGTAAGTAAGGCGTGAAAGACATCGGCCACCGCAGGTTTATTGTGTTGTGAAACTCAAAAGTTATTAATTGAATACAATGAAAAAAATAGTATTTTTTTACTAATCTAGAAAATTAAAACTAAAACTAATAAAATAAAACTTTAAAAAGAAAATCCCTTCTAGGATATCCGCGTGCGGCATCGACCCCATGACATTGACGGCGTTTCCTCGTTGGACCGCAATAGCGATCCGCTGGGACAGGGAGGCGCCAGCCTTGGGGTCTCCCGAGCAAATATAGTTACGATAGAGCTTTGTAACGTCTCGCCCCGCCACTAAGTAATTAGCCCCAGATTAGGGACGCCTAGAATCTATTCAAAAAGAAACATTCGGATTTGTTACAGGTCAAAGTTGTATTTTGTCATGGTCTGCAAAAAGTCTTAGTTTTACAAAGACTTACTAAGCAACACGTCTAGGTCGTGAAATGCACAAGTAGGTAGAACGTTTTCCACATTATGACATCTCTCTACCTGGGCTACATACAACTAAGACGTTTCGCTTACTATGGTTAAATACAACTTTGACCTCTTGAACCGAACCCAAACTTTCCAGAGACCAGGATACCATCTATCGGAATGATACAGTAATATAACTTACCAACACACTCATCATTAGCACCAGCCCTGAACCCTTTAGGGCATATGTCGTTCCGAGGCTCGGGCGCCGCCGGGGCGGCCTCAGGAGCCCCCTCCGCGACGGGCTTCCCTGGCTTGCCCCCGCACGTGTAGCCCCCTATCGTGTTCACGCAGAGGTACTTCGGGCAAGGCGGGCGAGGGAGCTGGCACTCGTTTATATCTGATGAAAATTTTAAACTATATTTGAGAAAGAAATTGAATAAATGGAACTGGCACCTGCAGAAAAGGACGGAGGATGTGAAAAGTTCCTCAAGACTTCTGGGATATAGTTGTCATTGCTCTTTATGTTATAAATGGCAAAGGAGCAATCGAGTCATGGACGTCCAATCCAAGTATGTCGTAGCCTAGCAGCGTAATCATATCACAACGGCAACGTCGTATCAGTTGGGCTTGCAGTTAGGACGCTACAATTATGTAATTGTTCGTCAGTGCAGGGCTATTAAGGGCGCACGCAAGTGTGGACGGTCTTTAATACATTATTTACATGGTTAACGGCCGTGAAGACATATATTACAACACTGGCTGTGTTGTCAGTTTGAGATACTACAGGTAGGTAACCCTAGGTAGATACTTGCCACTTGGTTTTTGGCTCGTGACCGGTAAAGGCTTACCATTTCCAAAATTCAAAAAAACCCTTCATGAGTGGCTGTTAAATAAAATGTTTTATTCTATTAAGGATTATTTAGGGTATAAGATATGATTTAAATTAGTAATTGTGTATTAATTATAATATTATAAAATTGAAATGTGATATATTTGCATGCTGTTTGTGGACAGCTGAATATGGAGACACTATTATAACATGTAACACCTGTAACCTGACCCTATTCAAGCAAATAAATGATTTATGATTTATGAACCGACGCAGATTCCTTGGGGCAGGTTTTTGACTGTAACTCTTGACTTTGACTGACCTTAGATTTAGATCTAGAAGCCATTTTATTTTGTACACTTACCATCGCACACCTGGTTGAGCACGTTCCGCTTGAACCCTGGAGGACAGCTGAGTCCCACCTCGCGCTTCTTGAGAGGCACGCACTTGTACGAGCCGGGGATATTGTGACAAACGTGGTCTGCATTCGTGCAGAGGTCGTCGACTGCTTCGGCGCATTCATTGATATCTGCCACGGAAAGCGGTTTTTTAATCATCCTACTGTTCCACACCTGAGATTGATGAAACTTAAGTATGAGTATAGATTTTTACGGTCAAGAAGAGTATCACTGCCTGAAATACTGAAAATCATTAAGCCCTTGGAATGAAGATTGAAAAACTAAAATTGCTTCACTGCACAGGTATTTACAAATTAAGGGAGGGGCTAGGTGAAGACCCTAAAAAAACAAAGATACTTTAGTGTTAGTATTAGCAGGTAACCATTAATGGAAGTCTACTGTCCAGTACTTAAGACCAGGCACACAGACTATCACAAAATAACATAAAATCGATGATATGGTATTGGTATGATGATGATAATGCACCGGAAATATGATGACAGATACGACTTCGACAAAGGATGGAGAGTTAGAATACAAAAGTGAACGTCACAATTTTCAAAACGTCTTGGTCATGCTATAATGAATTATAAACCTTAACATTTGCAAGTGCAATGCCGTCACTGTGAATGCGGTAAGTATCGTTGCCACCGTGATGCTTGGGAGGAGCTTCTCCGTTGTCTCTGGCTTTGGGGCTTCCAGAAAGCTGTTTAAATGACGTAACAACTTAATGACGACTAACCTTTGCAAGTGCCATCGCTGTGCATGCGATAGCCGCTGCGACAGCGGCACCGGACCGTGCCATCAGCGTCGTTGCACTCCTGGTCCTGCTTGCAGGATCCCGGCGAGCACCGCTGCCTCGGCGCCACAGTCGTGGTCGGCTTCTGTGTTGTCGTCTCGGGCTTTGAGGCCGCTTCCTGGAAGACGAAATCCTTAGCAGTCATAGAAGCCCAACACACAACCGACAGCTCACTCTGGTATATGAGAGTACATATCTGTGCTCAACAGTGATGAAGGATGACGATTCGTAAAAGCCCATCCGCAACCGCTGCATCATATAAATAATGGGTAACTGTATTCTTCCATTCAAAATGGCAACCACTGGCACAGAATCGAGTACAAGGACAGCTACCTTAAGAGTCTCCGTTGGTGGCGCAAGCTAGGCCACAAGCTGCGGCCGAGTTTTTTCATACCTTTTTTAAGGTACCGGTGCACACCGGATGTTGGAGTGGCGTGTTCGGGCTTAATGTGCGCTGCTCTAATAGTTTTCAATATTGATGGTGATTGGACTTACAAGACAGCACTTATAGTATGTGTTCTTCCTCAAGTAACTGGTTGGACTGACGCCCGTATCAGCGGGGCTGCCACAGGCCTCCACGCCCTGAGACTCCCCCGCTAGCATCCCGAACGAACACTCCTCACAGCACGTCTGAAAACGAAACAACACAACTGAAATATTGAACGCATAGCGCCGAATAAGTAGTTTAATCTTGGAGGTAACTGTTGAAACAGTCTTCAAAAGCTAGATGTAAGGATTTTGGTTTGTGACGGGTTTGATCCCACTGAGGCTTTGATAAGGTAAAAAAAAAGATTTCAGGATTTCGGCTCTCTGGACTGCAGTTTCTGCCTTCCATCAGGCGGGCTAGACATTGTCGTGCTCGGTATAGGCATGTAACGCATGGTTCATGATGTTGATGATGATGTCGATAAAATAGAGAGATTCGTAATGACAACGTACCTTTCCGATGTCTGTACTTGGTACAGTACATCGTTTGGCAGCGGCGTACTTTGTGCCCGCAGCACAGTCGTCCTTTTGTCTGAAAGGAAAAAGTATATCAAAAAGTGTCCGAAAAAACTTCACGTAATTTATGGATTACTCCTCCGCACTGACTCAATTTACTCCAGCGGCCGTGCCGTGTCTAAAGTCAAAGTCGAATAATTTATTTGCTAGAACAAATTATGTCTTATATAAAAAAATACTTCCAATGTGTTCGGCCTGCAAGAAGGCGTGCAAATGTTTAGGCGATTGTTACACCGAAGTCTTATACTTATGTCGATGCGGATTCCATACAAAGATTTAGGCATGACACGGCAGCCGACGCCGATACACGGCAAAACTGTATATGTTAGTTACTTGAACTGGTCCCGGCAGCAGCCGGCCACGCTGGCCCGACAGGCGGCCTCTTGCGCCGGCTCGATGTACTCTGGCAGTCCCAGACTCGCGCACTCCGGCGCCGAAGACAGCGCCCGCGCGCCCTCCTCGCCGTGCGTGCAGCACATATCTGTCACGTCTTCTGTGTAGTCTGTGGACATGGAGCTAAATTAAGTTAGTATGAAAGAAGGAAAGAAAATACATCTATTTATGATAGCATAGAAAGGTAGGCAGTATAAGTAAGTAAAAAGGGAAAAAGAAAACACAAAGAAATCTCGCTGTCACAAAAAAGTCCCACCTCACTCAGCATAATGTCAACTGTAGAGCCGGCGATGGTCTTCCGCTGTTACCGTACCGAATGTGGAATGCCCTGCCGCAGTTTTCCCAGAAAGCTACATTTTCAAGATGGGAGTGAACAGGGTTTTAACCCATTCATTGCCGAAGACGCGAATTCGCGTCATCGCTTATAAGGCGGCGGCACCGCGGGGTGTGTAGAGATTTGGAGCGTCGGCAATGAATGGGTTAAAGGATCGGCATAACGCATATAATACCCCTGGCATTGCAACCGTGATGTGCACTCCAAAAATACACTGCCCAACCTCTTATTTTTACCCCATAAAGGAAGTAGGGCAGAAATTAGAAGGGTAGGTGTAAAGATACCGCCTAACTTCATAATTGCCGGCCTCCTACCCTATATTGTAGGGAAGAAATGAGAGGGTAGGCAGTGTTCCAAAGTTTATTGCGCGATTGTATAGAAACCGGCCGGAAAGGGGTATGGAATGGAGTCATTGACTTGAAGATAAAACGAGCCTAGTTGTAGAAATTTTAATTTCTCTTTCGCTTTCTTTAGAACAAATGTCAATTGATAAGTTCATTGCGCTATGAGTCCGGCGAGATATCCCACGAAAATAAATAAATGTAATGAATTAGTTTCATTACTTTCTGTGAGCTTTATGGTGTAACCCACGAAAGGATTGCGGCTACCGGCAACATCGAATTACCTACGGTTTTCTATATTTTTCTCTTTCTGATTGTCTGCGTTCGATTCAAGATACAAACGTTCGAGGGACATTCGAAAATCGCCTTCTATGCGAACTGTCGTTGGAATAAAACTACGAAATGTATAAATTCTGCAAATTGCATCCAAGATGTTCATGTATCATCATTGTCTCATCAAACGCTAAGTACTTGTTGACGGGAGCCGCAAAACTGAGCCTGGAATAGACGAGTAGCCAAGTAGGTGGGAATTATCCAATTCAAATAGTGCATCGCGGATGTCGTCATATGATGTCATAAATCTCTACCTCATTGTTTTAAGGACCCGTCAAGATATACTTATAGCAATATACTTAGCTATAGAGTCGTTTAAAAGGGAATCTCTGAACTAAGTTTAATTTAGGTTAGATGAATTATTTCCTCTATCTACAAATGTTGGCATTTGCAATATGTATGCGTGTTATTTAACTTAGTGTTAAATAACACTCACGGACAATTAATTCGGGTCACTTTCTATATAATTGTTCATTGAAAACGACCCGAATTCATTGTCCGTGAGTATATATTTGTCACCTTAAATGTGTTCCTGTAATATGCTCTCTACCGTAAAACGGTCCTACTTTGCTCCAAAATTAGATAATTCGAAATAAATCTGTCAATTTTTAATTTTAAGACATACTTGTTTTATATATAACACGAAAAATGTATTTCCTAACGCGTTATAAATTTAAAAATACGCCACTATCTAGGTATTCCGTCAAATATATCTATAGAAACAATAAATTTGGAACAAAGTTACCGGTAACTTTTCTCCTTAATACTAAATGTTTCTTAGAGCAAAGTTAGACCAAATTTGCTCATAAAATGGGAACCGTAACAGAAACAAATAACAGAGCTAGAAATATGTTTTTAGGTATTGAGCATAGTTATCCCTGTAGGAGTAAAGTAGGACCGTTTTACGGTACTACTAATTTAATTGTTGTTCAGTTTTCAAGGCTGTTGGTTCTCCATGATCAAATAAAATAAATTTTTGGACAGAGGAATCAGGTTCGAGCTAGAAGAATAATCCCTTCTTCTTCTTCTTAGTCATGTACCCTTGGCAGAGTAGTCGTGGTCATGGGGGTCGTAGCACGGCCAACAGAATAAGTACTTAATAGGTACCTTAATTTGTACGTAGTCAGATTGGGTAAATAATTACAATCATAGGAAAACCTGACGGTCAAACGGTTGATATAGGTATCTAAGCTAACATATCCTGCGGTTTTTCCTCAGGACGGCCACGGCCACTGGTCATCGCTAAATCTATCGCTAAGACACGCATTTACTGATGGCTGCATATGCATTGCGGATGATAAACGATAAATTGACGTCGACTGCAAGTCGCGTGACACCGGTGGACCTTGTGACTCATCATCGATATAAACGTTACCTTATGTCTCCAAGTCCGGGTCCAGGGACTAACATTTATACATATGTAGATATAAAAGTATACTACTAAATACATTTAATACTTGTGCAGTGCTTTTCTTTATAAGCCCAATGTAAATAAAAAGATTACACTTCAGTTACCGGATTATATGGGGTATTTTGTCTGGAATTTGGGAACTTGGCACTGAATGTGTTCATACAGAAAATGGAGAAAGGATCCTATCCTTAGTTTTGGGACCATGCCGTAGGGGCGATTTTTTTTAATTTGTTTTAACTTTAAGAATTATAGTTTGTTAGGAATAGATTTCTTTTATTACGTCGGTTACGTGGGTTTTATATTAATTCTTAACAAATAAATAAGATCCTTCCTTAATGTTATTATGTATATCAATAATTTTGTGTGTTTTCGAGAAATGAACGAAACTTATTTATTCGGCGGAGGAATAAAGGCACTGACATTTTAGGTAAGGTAAAGCGATGTTGGGATTATTAGTACCTACCTATTTTCTTGCAAACAAGCTGGTGAGAATTGTGACATTTTGTTTATTGGTGTTTATGTTTTGACGACGCTTATATATTGCTCCATTTCCGTGGCAAGTTCGCTACTTTTGGTTAGTATTCTGAGCGAGCTTGTTTTTGCCGTATTGGTGGATATTTTCACTATAAATTAAATGAGAGAATCTAAATAGATTTCCTAATTGTAACCGAATCAAAGTTGAAAACCATCATTCCGATATCAATCAGAGCTGCCACTTATTTTTTCTGCGAATAAGAACAGCGTATTGGCTTTATTAAGAGTGGTGCAACCAAGTGTTTTTCAATCTGTCTGAAATTTGCTACAAAAATTGTCTTTGGTAGGGAAATCGAATTAAAGTCTGTGATTCAACAACAAGTACCTACCTACTGTCGCACCCCGTAATTTCGTTGTAAATGAATGACGCACACTACCTATGCCAGTATGCATAATGTCTCTATTTAACCTAAATGGTTGATTGGTAGAGAATGCCTTACGATGTGAAATCCGCCATTTGTATTTTTTTGCGCAGCCAAAGTTTATTTTGTACAAGTCGCGACGGTATATAGAAAAAAATATCAATATAATTTCAGCAGAAACCCGGAACAAAATGGACTCCTGAAACTGTCACAATACATGTCCTCGCGAACAGCTGTCGGCAATGGTTGCGGGTTTATGCTTTACGCTAATTATCACAACTTGGTGAAAAATATACTTACGACAAATACAACAACAAGATGATATTTAACCTTTGGTAGCCGTGAATTCAAAAAGAAACATTTTCTCAAACATCTAATGAAATGTTGACATTACGTGCCTAAAAATAGGCCGCAAAGTACCTCGTTTCTGGTGCGGCTTGACACTTGGCACGTAATGGAATTTCATACTTACATTGCCGGCCAGGCCGGCAATGTGTTTTTTTTTCAATCTCCATTCCACATTTATTTGGGCCTCAGCATCACGGCATTCAGCCATTAAAAAAAACAAAAAACGATGTTCGCATTTTTATTGATTTCAAATTGACATGATCATAATATATTTATTTACACATTATAAACAAATTTAAATTGCAATTTTAACTACACGAATACACATTCAAAATATTTCATCTAAATATTCGCGGTAAAAATGTGAACTGAAACAGCTTTTGGTCGAACGTGACTTGACATTTGCATTGTCTATGGATATAATAAGTCACTAATATCACTTTCTGACAGAAAGTTTGTGTTATAAAATATTATTTAGGTTAAGTAAGGTTATTATAGTAAGTTTATTTATTTCATTGCATATTTGAGAAAAGCACTATACATACCTCGGCGGGAAATGGGGTTGCCAGCCTCGTAACTATCTGGCCTCGCTTCGCTCGGCCAGCTATATGTACTCGGCCGGCAACCCCTTACTTCCCTTCCCGGCCTCTGCAGTAATGTACTATTGAAACGGTGTGGTGCAACAATAATATAACCATTAGAAATAATCTTTAATAGTATTTTATGCAACAGTTGTATAAGTAGGTTCAAAAAATGCGAATTGCGTGAGTTGCGATACGAGCCGCGAACGCGGCGAGTATCGAAAATAGAGACGTAATGAACGTTTTTTGACTTAATTATACAACGTTGCATACAATACTTTTTCTACGACTAGGTTTTAAATTATAAAATACAAAATTAATCATAACCTGGAAACTGGAAACAAGGCAAATATGACGTTTGACTGACAGTATGTGTCTATGGTAAACTTTTTTTTTAATTTAAAATATACTTAAATTAAAAATACTTTTTTTATGTTGGCATCAATGAATTTAGTTCGGAAAGTTTTGTTTTTCTTAAAAACCGTAGGAATTTAATTGTTTGTTAAGTTGGTAGTTGTGCATTTTTACCGTAAAGTTAAAATTGAGCGCTTAATCCTTGACCTAAGTTTAACCTAGATTTAGAAGTCTGTGGCTGCTAGCAATAACGTAAAGTGACTATAACGACACTAGTGCTGTTATGGGGAATAGAGTATAGACTTCTCTGAACTCATATTATGTATGTTCTTATATTAGTGTTCGTGACCAAGTAAAAGACAGATAACAGTACAGGAGTAGAAAATAGTATTTTATGCAACAGTTGTATAAGTGGGTTCAAAAAAAGCGAATTGCGTGAGTTGCGATACGAGCCGCGAATGCGGCGAGTATCGCAAATAGAGACGCAATGAGCGTTTTTTGAACCCACTTATACAACGTTGCATACAATACTTTTTCTACGACTATGTATTAAATTATAAAATACAAAATTAATCATAACCTGGAAACAAGGCAAATATGACGTTTGACTTAGAGTATGTGTCTATGGTAAACTTTTTTTTTTAATTTAAAATATACTTAAATTAAAAATACTTTTTTTATGTTGGCATCAATGAATTTAGTTCGGAAAGTTTTGTTTTTCTTAAAAACCGTAGGAATTTAATTGTTTGTTAAGTTGGTAGTTGTGCATTTTTACCGTAAAGTAAAAAATTGAGCGCTTAATCCTTGACCTAAGTTTAACCTAGACTTAGAAGTCTGTGGCTGCTAGCAATAACGTAAAGTGACTATAACGACACTAGTGCTGTTATGGGGAATAGAGTATAGACTTCTCTGAACTCATATTATGTATGTTCTTATATTAGTGTTCGTGACCAAGTAAAAGACAGATAACAGTACAGGAGTAGAAAAAATTACCTACCTAATTAACCGGCTTTCAAAAGAAGGACGGTTCTCTATTCGTTTGTATGTTTTTTTGTGTGTTTGTTCACCGATTCTCGAAGACGGCTGAAACGATTTTGAAAATTCTTTTTTTGTTTGAAAGGGTATATTATGGTCCCATTGCAATCAAATCAGGATCTCATGGTGGGATCTTATAGTTATTGAGCGAACTTTTCAAATATTATAGGCACACATACGGCGATTTAGTTATTTTACATAGAGTCTCGGCATTTATTATCGAAATTAGTTTATTGAAAGCCGGTTGTTTTAAAATTTGTGATTATTTATATGTAAAGTTCATGTGCTCGACGTTTGTTTTCATTTGTGATCATGTCATGTTACTTAAGTGCCTAAGTAAGTATGGTTACGATCTTTAGGTAATATGTGACTCACCTATAGGGTCTTTCCTTTGCCGAAAAGCTGGTACCTAAATATCTTATAATATTTATATGGTATTGCATTACAAGTGTTCAAAGAACATTTCTGGGAAATGGTTCACAAATTAAAGATCGTGACTGGAATCAAAAGATTTTTCCTCCCATTACGGAACAAAGGCAAAAAATTAAGTGATGTTATGATTATGACTAAAGGTTCTTAGTATCAATTAGGCAAAAAATTGGAAAGTCTTTGAAAAATTTTCTACTCCTTCATTTTATGAGCTGGATAGAAAATAGGTGGAATTTTAAGCTACCCGTATTTTTTCTTTTTCGTTTTAACTCAATTTTTCAATTAAAAATAGCAGTTTGAAAAGTAGCTCATTCTAAAAGGGCGTATGTAGAAAATGACGTCACTTTCCCAACTAGAATCCAGAGCGACAATTACGATTTAAAAAAACTAGAATCCAGAGCGACAATTACGATTAAAAAAATAACTGTCAGGCGTTACAGCGTTGTCAACATAGGAAGTTCGGGAAGATAACGATGCTTTTGCTCCTCTTATTTGGGCTGGATTATATTTATCACTTGCCGATGTGTACTCCATCATCATCATAATTTCAACACGCGGCAGATTCGTGCTATCAGCCTGAGAAAAACCTTCTGATGTCTTAATTATATGAAAAAAATCGGTGTCCGGTAAAAGAATGCCAAGTTAATAATGTTTGAATGCGTTATCGGAGTCCAGTGGGAAAGTGCCAAGTCTTTTAAGGTCTTCGAAAACGTGCAAATGAACCAACAGTAAAAAAATTAAACTTCTAAAGCTGCTAAGCAGTTGTAACAATTTTCAAAACAAATAAACGTCAGACGGCAAGTATGTCAGAAAATGACAACCGGATACCATACACTTTTTAATCGTTTCAGTACTAAGGTCTCTCTCGATAATGCAGGGAAAATGACGTCACACTTCCGGTTCACACTAATTGACCATTTTTTCCAAAATGAATGGGAAAAAAAATCCAAAAATATTTTTTTTGAGGATAAAATACAGTTTTACCCAAATGGTTTTCGAATTAAGATCTTTTGAAAATATGAAATGTTGTCAATAATTGAGTTGAGGAGAATATTCGCTAAAACCTTTTTTATCTACCTCTATCTACTTTATATAAAGGAGCGTTCTCACTGGGAGTATTTGCGTGTAATGAGCATTTGGCGTTGAATATCGAGTGGTGTGGGTGGACCAACGTCCACAAAAGCCGAGCGCTGGTTGGTTGGTGCGATTGCTCGTTTACAAATGCTCGCGAAAGATATAGGACACTCCTTAAACTATGCGTTATTCTGCGAATAGGCCACGCACAAAACAAAACTGATTCTTAGGATTGCCAGATTGAATTACCCTATTATCGGGAGCAGGAAACAATATGTCGGGATTTTGACCGGGACTTGGGTCTTTGGTCGGGAAATGCCCCGCGCGCTCTACGCGCGAGCTTTTTTTTTTAGCCTGTGATAGCAGAAATTTTCGCTGGCGGGACCACCTTCTGTGGATCGGACTAAGTTTTAAAATGAGGTCGTTTGTCGGGAGATTTTCTTCTTTGTCGGGAGTCGGGAGGACATACAAAAAATCGGGAGAATCCTGCCAATTCCCGACCATCTGGCAACCCTATTGACTCTACTGCGGTTTCGGGAAAGTAACTAGGTCACTTTCCCGAGCCTCAATAATTAATTGTAGTCAGAGACATTCGGTGTATATACTTATATATATCAGAAATATCAGAATTAATTGGATTACAATATAAGGACCCTCAAACCGAATGAATCCCTTTATGCAGCGCATAAACACAAGATACAAAAAAAACAACAAATAAGGTAAACGTTCCAGTGCACGACACGCTAATGCCCAATAATTCTCTATTGCTAATGACTTAACATACTAGATGGCAACCACTGGGGTCGTCAACACTCGAACGTTTGCCTTAAATCCAAGGAAAAAATAGCAACAGCACTGATAAGGTCACCGCTCAGCATTTAGCCACGGCAATCCGTGGCAAGACTTGAAGTATTAACAACACAATCTAACCAAGTTGGTCGCAAGTGCTTAATGACCATAGAGACGAACTATGAACTAGATAGAGTATAGTTTGTCTTCATAATGTGTGGTCTATGATTCGGCATTCGCAATCAAAACAAAGTTTATAGCCGAGCAACTGAAGCATAATAAACATCCACTTTACGCGAGGTATTGCATATGCATAACTCGTTAGTGTAAAACAAACAAGGCAATTTTACAAATCATTTTATTATGGCTACTAAACTCCGTGGTAGGTGCGTGTGTGATGAAATGGTTAAATCACTAGGGAAGAAAATGGGTCAATTTCGAATGCATTTGAGAAGAACTCAAAAACAATATCAATCAGAAAACGTGCTATTCATTCGTATCGTATAAATACGATACAAAACGTAGGCTTTACAAAAAGATTTATCATATATATGAAGGTCACCTGACCTAGAACAGTTGAGGGCAAATTTTCGTCATGGGGAGGCTAGAAAATGCAGAAATTTCAGAGGAGGACCAGAATGATAGCAAAAATTAATTTTGTTTTAAAATCTCTATATGCTGGACCGACAAACTATAACTAGATTATCGCGGGCCATGTTTATACTCGGGTCCTCCATAAAGTACGTCACACGTTAAGGGGGAGGGAGGGAGTCGACAAGTGTGACATTGTGTGACAAGGGGTGGGAGGGATCCTAAGTTTCGTGACGTCACACTTCAAAATCGAATACAATCTAAGTGTTTAAATGCCAAATTTGAGCTAAAGGGTTAAAAATGTTTTGTTATCGAGTTCACAACTTCACACTCGCTCTACTAGTGTCATGAGCGTTGATGTTGATTATATTAAAAATTAATTTAAATGGAAATAAAACTAATTTCGAAACTGTTGTTTTAATATAATAATTTCTAGACGTACTATTACAAAATATGTGACCTCACGCTAGGAAGGGGGGGGTCTAACAAATGTGACCAACTGACAAGGACAGGGTAGGGGTCAAAAAGTTACGATATTAGTGTAGCGTACTTTATGGATGATCCCTACCGAACGACCGTCGGCGGGTCGGGTTAAACCCTCCCGCGGCCGTATTTGCCTATCACTGACCTAGAAAGAACATAGAATAATGTAATTTTAAATTTGTAAGCTTTATTTCTAATATGCTGTGACAGGAAAGTATTCTTATAAGAGTTCCTGTTTTCTAAGACGTAAAACCTTAGAAGATACACTTCAATACTGTAAGAAATTAATTGAAAGCTTGTAATTGTGCCACATTCCCCCTGATCTCAAAAGTCACAAGGGCGTATGTGACGATGGATGCGCGTCAGTTAAGTCGTGTTCGCACGGAGCACAGGACTTGCTTAACTGATCGTTTGCAGTCTTAGGGGCTTAACGGTGATCCGATTGTCTTTGTTACTATGGGTTCGAGCGGGTCAAGCGGTCGCTTTAACACTAATTACCTACTATTTGTTGGAGTGTCCGACAGAAACTAGTTGTCACGGCGGAAACCGAATTTCGGCTTTGATCTCAGTTTCGGCCGAAACCAGAACCGGAACCGAAACTTCCATATAAGGTCATGATTTCGTGAGAAGAAAAAAAAATACAATCATAATCAGTCTTCATTTTTAAGTAACATATTAATTATTTAGTCTCTGATATTTAGAGATATTTTACTTCTTATTTCAAATAAATTATCTCTGCTTTTTGAAATAAAGAATGTTAGATCGCAGCACGTAACCCCACAAATTCAGTTTCGGGTTTCGTTGTAGTTTCGACCGGATGGCAGCCGAAACTAAGCCGAAACCCGTTTTTTGCCGAAACTAGGCCGAAACCGATACCGAAATTTCGGTCGGACTCTAATTTGTTGTCCTTGAGCAAAGTTTTCAAGTGTCAATACTTTCTAAAAAAAATAACTGCATGAGATACTACAAAATTACCGAAATTGCCATGTGTACCTATGTATAATATATGAGGAGTTCTCTCAATGAGGACTATCGTTTTTGTGCTCACCAGTTGGCGCTACTGTCGAGTAGGGTCCCTGATATAGCTGTCAGTTTGTTATTACGGGTGTGAAGACGAAGTTTACATTTGCATCGTATTTAATGCCTTAATACAGTACCATAAAAATATCGAGCATGCCGCAGTAATTCGCGTTTTCTTCGGAAAAAAAGAGGACGTAAGTTTTCGAATGATGAAACTGCACTGGCATTCGTTGACGCGTAACTCACATTTGCCATAATTATTATCAGATATTGCAAAATATTGATAACATTATTCTAATATATAAATAAGCCCGAATAGCAAACAGTGACATTTGACATTTCGGAGACCTCACGCTACACAAGCGCCTCTAGTGGGCGAATTCAATCGCGATAGCCCTCTTTCCCCAAAGATCTTATAATCAGTGACCGAAATTATCGGTTCTAGACTTTAACAAAACTTGTAAACCATAAAGGAGAACTTAGGTACATGTAAGAAAATAAGAATATCAGTGTTCAATTTAACTCTATATCGGAATTTCGGTTTTCCAAACTTGGGTATGAGGATATTCATATTTTAATGGCTGTAAGCACTCTATTACGACCGCTTGGCAAGTTTTGTTAAGGTTTTGCACCCGAAAGTTCCGATCACTGCTTACTTAAGACGAAACTGGATTTCGAAAAAACTGTGACCAAACTTCCCTTTCATTTAATTTTTTTTAAATAATCTAAATCTCGGTTTATAAAACAGAGTCCTGAGTTAACAAACATTAAAAATATCCAATTTTAAGCTAATATGGTCATTCACATAATAACTAAACTACTAATAACACATGAGTTACTCCGTAACTCCGATGGCGCTTGCAACAGTGCCGAAATATCGGGAACTCATACTCGTAGAAACAAACATACCTGTCGGAAACAGCTATGCAAATATATTTAGACAATTACGCACGTCAAGCAGTTAGGATAGAAATCTTATTGAAATCTAATAGGAATCTTTTATTGTTTATTATTGTTTCATTATTCAATCATTCTTACTGTTTAATCATAAATAACGTGTGTTTTACTCTAATTTTAAGATTTATCAATGTCCATCGTTTATAAGAATTTAATTAATTATTACTATAATCTTTATTTCTGTGTAATGTGAAATTATATGTGTTTTTTAATAAAGTAAACAACTTATCCCCACTCACGCACTAAAAAGAATAGCTGATTCTCAGAACTAACTCGGCTCGTTTCTCAGAACAAGGTCGAGCTTGCCGGGAGATTCTTAGAATAATCTCCCACCTTTAAAAAATAATCTTATAAAATGGCGGTTCTCGGCCATTTCAAGCCACTCTATTTTACTCTCTTCAGTCTTTTACATTTATCATCAAGTGATAATCAGCTCTTTAACAGTGCCTAAGTGAGGTAGGCGCTCACTATGGAAAATTAAGTCTTTTCATTTATAATATACAGTCCACAAACATCGAAGGCCCTTAGACCTCACAATACCTACATGGTAAATATCCCGGTGTTATTAGTAGTTATTAAAAATATCGGCAATACCGAAGTTGTATCCGAAGCTTATCTGCTTCCGTCCAATTCTCATCGGGCTTCAGCCATCAAGCATTCCAAATAGAGATACTTTTCAATATAGAGATACTTTTTTTTAAGTATTTGAAACATTTAGGTAATCCTAAAGAACATACTAGGTAGGTATGTAAGTGGAAGATTGAGAGATGCTTTATAATTTACTTATTGCACGACAAAGTCTACCATCATAGGCTTGCTGGGGAGGGATCTTGATCTCTCTATTGCCCTCTGATCCTACACTATCTATTAGTCCCTCCTCCTCTTTGCGTCAGATTCTTCATAACTGAGAATCGTATCTAGTTAACATAATTATTTAACAGACGTTTTTTGCAAGCTTTTTTAACTTGCAACTTTTTGTATATTTGCTTGGGTCAAATCTTGCAACTCTTCTGTCGTCTTTATTTCCTGAAATACAACTTAGGACTCTTCGAGACAATAGTGAATAGGCAGTCACTGAACCAGCGAGCTACATGTTCGGCCTCGTAGACGCTAAAGCTAGCGGCAGGTCAGTTTTGGAATTAAAAAAGTTATTTTCGACCGGTTTAGCTTAAATTTTATGACAATGTAGGTACCTAATGTTTATGATATGGAGCTGATCTGATGATGCAGCCAGAAGCAGGAGTGGCTTTCTCCACGATTTCGCCGCGAGCGTTGAGGTCTCCTAGAGGGGGCCTTAGCTAGCGACCCGAAAGAGCACGCGTTAGTAACTTAGTACGCATTATGCGATAGAGAGACGGTCGGATGCGGTGCGTTCCGTCCGGTGGTCGAACCCGAACGACAGTTCTGTTAGAGAGAGAGACCTCTGTACGTAGTACTATTACTTATTGTGTGCCAGAAGTAGGGTTGCCAGATGGTCGGGATTTGGCGGGATTCTCCCGATTTTTCGTTTGTCCTCCCGACTCCCAAAGAAGAAAATCTCCCGACAAACGACTTCATTTTAAAACTTAGTCCGATCCACTCAAGGTGGTCCGGCCAGCGAAAATTTCTGCTCTTTCAGGCTAAAAAAAAAGTCGCGCGTAAGTATAGCCCGCGGGGCAGCTCCCGACCAGTCTCAAAATCCCGACATATTGTTTCCTGCTCCCGATAATAGGGTACTTAATTCAATCTGGCAACCCAAGCCAGAAGGTACGATCATCTAAATTACATTAGATAAACCCACCGCGTTGGCGCTCATTTGATTATTTCGACATGCAGTTGTGTCTCTCTGCAAATGGTCTCAAAAACACACTGTTTAACAAACTGTTAGTCATTATTTTTTAATTCAGATTGGTAGTATATTTTTGAGCTCTCGGCCCATTATGTATTACACCCATATCTTGTATTGGAGGACACATGATATTAATACTAGATCGTGACAGGCGTGCAAAGAGTGAATCTTTAAGTAAACAAGCACAAGTGTTCTACAGATGAATCATAACGGCTTCCGTATAAATTTAAAGAAAATACTTCGCTCGCACTTTTTTCGATAGGACGTAGATTGACATAGCCAAATGGTACTTGTACTTATGCCCGATTTTTCAGTAACATAACTACTTTATGTCTTTATTTCTAGCGAGCGTTGAACTATAATATTAGGTAGGAATTAGGATACTGGGCACCGGGGTACATATGTATCTTTCAAACGGCTTGAGTACGTATCATAATTTTATTTTTCATTTAAAGACCAAAAATCCTTATGTCCGAAACCTAAGTAAGAAGGTGTGAAATGAATGCATAGGTAGCTAACTAATTAAGAGTAATCTTTTTAATTTTTTTAACAATTCAATGTAAAAACAAAAATAAAAACCAGTCAAGTGCGAGTTGGGTTCGCACACGAAGGGTTCCGTACCACCGTCGTGCAAAAAGACTCCAAAAACACGTTTATTGTATGGAGACCCCTTTTTATTTTTAACCTTATTTAGGTTTATTATTTGTTGTTATAGCGACAAAAGAAATACAAATTCTGTGAATATTTCAAGTCTACCGATTACGGTTCCAAAGCTTGTGACTCGCGGACAGACGGACAGACAAACTGACAGATAGCGGAGGCTTAGTAATAGAGTTCCGTTGGAACCCTTTGCGTTACGGAATCCTAAGAAGAGAGAAGATGGTAATAAGAAAATAGTCATAGTCACTGATAAATATCTAACTCGACATAATTGCTATAGGCTATATGAAGAGTAGTGTCGGATACTTTTGCATGCCCCGATTCATCATTATGTCATAATACACGGGAAATAGTACATTACACAACTAGTAATAATAGTAATTTCTGTAAGATATTTAGTAAATAAGTATTCTCAATTTGTATTTTGACGTTTGGAGATCCTTTACATCTCCATAACATAATATTTTGACAACTCTTTTCATCTCCATTAATTTTAGTATCAATTTATTTTCTATTTTTTATTTCTCTTGTTTGGACGTATAGAGAGACCCTTTACATCTCTATAAATGTAGTTTTTAAGTTAATGTATTAATGAAATCTCATGTATATTAAAGGATGAAAAGAGAAACTGGTGAGTTTCTTCCGGCGCTTCTTCTCACCAGAAGGTCATTACCCGAAGCGCCAAAAGAAAAGAAAAGAAGACAAAATAATGTAAGACATGTGAAAGAGCCCTTGAGGGCCTACTTACAGAAATAAATTATTTTATTTATTTCTAGGGTGGTAATGCAAAGAAAGGCCGAGATCGCACAAGTTTGCGGCCCGAGCTGCAAGCGAGGGACGTAAATATTCGATCGAGGGTTTTCTTTATTACCTCCCGTGTTGTGTATATCATTTTATGTCTACGCTCGGCCATAAAGCGACAGGTGTGGCATAAAATATGTAACTCGACCTAATTGCTATAGGCTATATGAAAAGTGGTGTCGGATACGTTTGCATGCCCCGATTCATAATTTTGTCATAATACACGGGAAAACAATATTCTAAGTCAAGTTTACATGGAAATTAGCTTGTATAGAAAAGTAGACGCCGAAAATATTCACACTTAAATCCGGAGCAAACCAGGTCATCAGGTCTAGAGCAGGCTCTGTCTTATTTAGGTTCCCGGCCTAATCGATCTTACGGATTTGAACCCACGACCTGACGCGGAGATAAAATGTAGATTACGGTTTATTAACTGCATCATGTATTTGTTTATACGTTTATAATTTAAGTACTACATAATTCATTAATAATAATTCTGCCGTCCTATGACTAAAACTAGACTAACCCCTATGGAGTTGTATAGAGGTTAGTCTAGTTTTAGATATCGGACGGCAAGAATTCAAGAAGAGTTGTGCAATGTGCATTATGAATAAACTAGATGTCACTCGCGCGAATTTCCGATTTTTTCTCGCAAACTTTCTATTACTCCTTGTCCGTTCCCTTAGGGGTAGAATTTCGAAAAATCCTTTCTTAGTGCACTTTTATTTCCTAAAGTGTTTCAAATTCCTGCTAATCTGCAGTGGTTTAGCCTGCATGTCTGTCAGTACGTGCCTTAACCTGTTTTAGGTATATGTATAAATAACATCAATGGCAATAAATTGATTGTGGCGAAAGAGACGGGAAAAAGCGCTAGGAGAAGAAAGCCAAAGGCAGTTGTGGGGAGGGAGTGAAATGGCAACGAGTTCGGGAAATAATTTTCGCAATTTCGATAGGATGCCTGTTTTTATGGCATTGAGGGGCAGTCTTGGTCTTATGTACTGTAATCGCAAAAAAAAATAGTGCATTAAACCGTCGGCGGGAAAATTTAAAATCCGAATTTTGAAAAATGCAACTATATTTAAACGGTGCCTTAACAAACAAAAACAAAACAGTCATCAAACGCTCTTTTGTTTTTCGCCCTACTAACACACAACGCACGAACAAGCAATATTTAAACAATTGGCAAAACCGCCATAACTCACCATCCTGTCCGCACACGATATTCCAACTCGCACAAAACACAAATAACACAAAAAACTTCATTTTTAATAACAACACTATTATAACACTTTAATGTATTTAGCACATTTCGTTATATTTTGTCTTTGCAAAACATAGGTCTTGAGATCGCGCGCGTCTTGAGTAAAGTGTTTCGTGGTAATGGCGGGGTCATAGTTGGAGGTGTAGTGATAAGATCCACGCATGCGTCGCGAACTACACTCCTTATTACACAAGAGACGCCACTTATAAACAAAATTGCGTCAGTTACTACCTTCTATTACCGACAGAACGACCATAAACATCTTCACACTTTGGGACCGTGTCGCGGTAACTACTTTGATAATTTCGTAGTGGATTATTCATTTATTAAACAACAAAGTATTAATGTCTGTGGATGTTAATGACACTGGCTTTATTATTTAGTTCACATGGACATGTAATGTAAATATGATTTGCAAGCCACTCATACTGGCCGGTCATTTCGATAACGTGACTAAAGCTTTGAGTATTTCAGTAACAAAAGCAGCTTATTTTTAAACTTGTAAGATCTTTTACTAAAAAATATGGATCTGGCTTTAGGGCCATTCCACGTCGTTTCAACAAATGGGTGTGCGGCATGATTTTTGATTTGAATAAAAAAAATTGAGGATATTCTTTATGGTGGCAGAAGTGCTAAACCACCGCTATTTATTTTTTTCATCTTTTAATTTTCGAGCTTTGTCCATTTGAAATAAATAGTGGGGTCTAATTCCTGCTTGTATATAGTATGCTCTAACTTTTTTTTTAGAAAAGATAACGAAATAATTGTTGCTGTGTTTGATTAGGTAAGAACTGTGGATATCATACTGTATAACAAAAGTTATCTGAATCAACCACGAACAAAATGGTGTCCATTTGAAATATACACTTAACTGGTAAATTTTTACAATGTTTTTATTTTTTCTGTCTCAACCCTGATGCATATTAAGGATAACTTTTTTCTGATTTAGAAAGTACTGGTTTTGCTTATTCTACAAAATAAATATTATCGTGTTAGGGTAATAACTTCTAAGAGAAAAATAGTAGTGAAAATTGAGAATTTCGAAAAATGGTTATGTTTGACCCCCAAAAAACGCATGTGGAAGAAAACATAAAAATCTGAATTTATTCAGAAGATATAATCCATGAAGAAGATATGTCCATGTCTTCGATAATCAGATTCAGTTTAAAAAGTTTTGTTATTTTGCCTATTTTTGGAAATGTGATTTTTTTAAACTGCTTATCTCGTGCATTTTCTCTCTCATTGTATTTATGTATGTAAATTCTTTATTGCACAAAATAATACAAAGCACAGGGTTACAAAAGAAAGTTATATGTACAAAGTCGAACTTATCCCTTTAAGGGAGCTCTTCCAGTCAACCTTTGAGCAGTTGAGTGATGAGACAAGAGAGGTGGTAGACAAACAGGATCAAGTACAAGATATTATACAGATATTTATGTGTAAATAGATAATATGACTACATATACCCCAGGTAGTGATAACATTTTATCCCCTTAAGTTAAGTACGAGTTTTGTGTAAACAAAATTCTTGGAATCAAGTTCTTTTTTTCGTCTCAGAATCAGATGTCGATGTAGCTGAGTTGTACCTATCAGAGCGATTTAAAAATATAAGAACCATTAAATATATACGTTATTATCATAGTTTAGTTCCCAGTTCTCAAAATGAATTAAAAGTGCGACGTGATTCTACTTCAGAAAATTTCGAAGTAGTAAAGGTTGGCATGTAATGTGTTTAGTTTCTTTTTATATAAATATTATTAAATACATGTAGTAAACTTGAACCGTCTGGCTTTATTTATTGATTTTCATCAATTGCCATACATTTAAAATTTATAGTCGTAAATATTTTAATCTGCATATATAAATACAATGAGAGAGAAAATGCACGAGATAAGCAGTTTAAAAAAATCACATTTCCAAAAATAGGCAAAATAACAAAACTTTTCAAACTGAATCTGATTATCGAAGACATGGACTATATCTTCTGAATAAATTCAGATTTTTATGTTTTCTTCCACATACGTTTTTTGGGGGTCAAACATAACCATTTTTCGAAATTCTCAATTTTCACTACTATTTTTCTCTTAGAAGTTATTACCCTAACACGATAATATTTATTTTGTAGAATAAGCAAAACAAGTACTTTCTAAATCAGAAAAAAGTTATCCTTAATATGCATTAGGGTTGACACAGAAAAAATAAAAACATTGTAAAAATTTACCAGTTAAGTGTATATTTCAAATGGACACCATTTTGTTCGTGGTAAATTCAGATAACTTTTGTTATACAGTATGATATCCACAGTTCTTACCTAATCAAACACAGCAACAATTATTTCGTTATCTTTTCTAAAAAAAAAGTTAGAGCATACTATATACAAGCAGGAATTAGACCCCACTATTTATTTCGAATGGACAAAGCTCGAAAATTAAAAGATGAAAAAAATAAATAGCGGTGGTTTAGCACTTCTGCCACCATAAAGAATATCCTCAATTTTTTTTATTCAAATCATAAATCATGCCGCACACCCATTTGTTGAAACGACGTGGAGTGGCCCTTTAGCTTTACGCAGTTTTTCGTTTTCGTCTAAGATACTAAAAAAACGCAAGAAAGATCGTAAAACTCACAAAGCAAAAAGTTACAAGGTGACTTCGGTTAAGTATCTTATTTTAAACCGACATCAAAAAGAAGAGGGGATCTCATTAGCACCAGATCAAATACGGAACCCTAAAAAGACAATTTGGGTATTTAGGTTATTGTTATAAGACAAGTACTGTTAAAGAATTAAGACACGTATTTAGGTATGAAGTGAGAAGACCTGGACACTTAATACCTCCATATCTAACTCAAGACACATGTGTTAATCGTGCATCAAAACTACGAGAACGAAATATCGAGAATGTTTGTTGTTATTTATTTCCTAATTTAATGGAATATGGGTCGAGGTCGGCTTAGAGATGTGCCATTCTCGGAAATGTTCTCCGATTTGTATGGAGCGAGAACGTTCTCGAGAATATTTCCCATACAAAACTGAGAACTTTTCCGAGAATTCCCGAGAATGGCACAACTCTAGGTCGGCTCCATATGCTTACTGTACCGAAACAAGTTCACAGTATGATTGTAAAAGAGGACCGAGAAGATTCGAACTTATAGAATTAGTTCATTATTGTTAAACAGTATTTCTTGCCGGTGTGTCAACACCATACACCAACATAATGTAAGACCAGAGTACATCTAGGTATCTTCTTGTATGCTGTTATAAAGAAGAACACAGGTAGTTTTGCCTATTAAGAAGATTTGGCCTATATATAGCCAAAAGAAGGTAAATAATATCTTTAAAAGCGTTTTTCTGTCTGATATGATTTCTAAATTGCACTTAACTTAGTAGGTAACTGAAACACAACTGTCTACTTACCTACTATGAAATTCGATTTTCAGTTTCGTCACATTTCGTGGACCGCTATGAGACTTCCTTCTAAGAACAATACACCTACCTATTACAATTATTAAAACTTTGCAATGAAATTAATTCACGCCGTCGCATTATCTAGGAATTGATATTTTGGTGTCTGTATACGTTAACTAAATTTAGAAACATTGAGAATTTGATAAGAGGATTGCGCGCCGCGCTGTTAGGTACTACAGAGACTTGCATTGGCGTAGGTATTATGACCTGGTTCCTGAATGCCATTATTTAAGTGTCCATCCAAAACTTTCAAGTCGGTAACCCAAAATCTTGGGGTGAGCACTGAACCATACTGCGGTGGGTAAGGCGAACAATTTTAGTGAGAATGCGCTTTTATGCGACTTTTCCGGCACATATTACGAGTATATTGAGTTTTTAAGTATAATTTAAATCCCACAAGTTTCAAGTAGGTAAGTACCTAAAGTCGATGCAAATGCAACTCACTTAGCTGTTGTGTCATTAGTTATTTCAGTGTTTCACGCGGGTCAGTCTCGTGGACACGTTTTTGTCGAAGTTCCTGCAGATTTTAATGCAATTCCAAATTATTTTTCAGAGATCCCGGAGATGTAGGGACTTGGGTAGCTCGATATAAGACTAAAATCTCAGGGAACTTCTGCAAAAACGTGTCCACGAAAGTAACGCGGGTAAAAAGCTCAAATAATTATCATATTTCTTCAGTACCAATTTTTTAGATACCGGTGAGAATATCGCCTTATGGGCACGTCCCCGTTGTCCGTTTTAGTTATCGTGAAATTAGGATCGGCCATTGGGTCAAGTTCACTCTGATAGTACAAGAATACGCGTACTGGTAGGTAACGTTACATGCTCATTAATTCTTATCCAATATTACTTATTTCATTTTAAACTAGTGCCTCTGTAAGCTATAAACCCCCGCGGGGCATTTCTCCAGAAATATGTCTGCGACTCATTCATCTGTCTCCATACATTTAGTACGAAAAAGGGCCAGATGAATAGGTGACCGCAGACATATTTCTGGAGAAATGCCCCACGGCTCCGCCATTTTTAGTTATTGCAAAAACTGAATCATCAAAAAATCTATATTTATGGATCCAGCTCACAAAATTTCACGGGAGTCGGTTGAGAAATGCGAACAGACGGATAGGCGGATACATATGAAAGCATTTTTGCCCAAGGTGAAACGGAGACAGTTGTGAGGACGTTGCAGAGAAGTGTGGTCATCCTACGATATATCCTTTTCTGCCGCTTACTCTACCTATTGCACGAGAGTGAGCGAAAACAAGCAAGAAAGAACGGCAATCTAATTCACATCTTTTTTACTGATCCACAAAAAACCATCATGTTGAAAAATTTCACGTTAATTATCAATACCTCAAAATTTCAAGGGGATTACCAAACATCAAGGTTCCAGGAGGTACGTATTTATATTATAAGTCGTATCGAGAGGCCGATTCACAGAAAGGTGACGTAAGAACAGCATGATTCATGGTCACTGACCATCATACTTATTACCCAAGTTTTTCATCAATTCTAGGTAGTTGTTTAAAAAAGTTCGGATCAACATATGGGATATAGATATGGCACTTGTGTGTGACACTTCTTCTTTCTTTCTTTCTATATATATATATAAGTAGCGTCATAGACACGAAATCTCCACACGCACGGTTGCTCTCATTATGCTGTGTTCCTAATTAACTTCCAGCACCACAGAATAGGTAATACCTAGTACCTATTACGAACTGCAGAAGTTTCTCTTTCTAACAAAACTAAAGTTCGGGTCCGACCGCCGGACGGAACGCACCGCATCCGATTGTCTCTATCGCATAACATGTGCTCTTTCTGGTTGCTGGTTAAGCCCCTCCAAAGGAAACTTTGGTACTAGTAGCACGCTGGCGAAATCGCTGAGTAAGCCACTAAGGGCCGATACAGACGGACTGCAACCCAACTGCAACTCCCTACGATTTGTATGGGAACTGCATCACAACTGCACGCCGACGCGCCGTCGGCGTGCAGTTGTGATGCAGCCTCTGCATTTCCCGATGAATATAGGTAACTTGGGACTCTTCAAGACAATAGGCTAGCTACTGAGGTCAATCGCAAATCAGTTAGAGAATTTAAAAAAAACATAACTAAGTTAACTAGGTAGTACCTAACATACATTTGTTTTTATTCGAACTGATCAGTGATCACTGATGGGTTTCGTATCTAATTAATTAACCATGTGATATTTCTGTTTTATCATACGATATTAATAAATAAAACTCAAAATAAATTGGAATATATCTTTTTATTTTCGTTTAAGCACAAGCATTCGGTACACCACCTCGGTAGTGTTATGTACAGTAGTGCACTACATTAGTAACGGGTTAGATCGGAAGATCACAACGTAACATATACTACACCTTGAGGTTTCACAAGTGTACAATTTAATTTTTGGGCATTTTATAGCATAGCAAGAAAGGAAAATTGTATTTTAACAATTCTTGGGCAATATGCATGAATGTTTAGTAGCTGTAATGTCTACATAACATGTGTAGATATTACAAGAACGGCAGGGCAACGTGCTTTCGTGTTATCAATAGATCTCTGGCTGCCGACATGCTCTGCGTTATCTAACCCCCTGCGTTCCTGGGCCAAATCCGGCCCGCAAGCCGGTCCAATCCGGCCCGCGGAAGGGCCCATGGTCCGGCTCGCGAGAGCTAGCACTCCTTGAAACACCAAGTACGCCAGCGGCCGAGAAAATAGATTACTCCGTGGTCGACCATGTCATGTGGCCCGCGCGAGATTTTCAAAGGTGCAGTGTGGCCCTTTTTTAAAATAGCTGCCGAAATAATATCTGACATAGTATTCGAACATATTTACCTTATTCGAACACTATGTCAGATATTATAACGGATTGTACAGAACACGCTAAACATATGGAAGCTTAATATTGTCTTCGGTTTCCGCGATTATCACTCATCGCTACATTTTTTAAGTCCCGACATTTCGTAACGAAAAGGGTTACGAAACGTCGGGACTTAAAAAATGTAGTAATATACGCGATTTAATCCGTTTAAGTTGTTTTATTACAATGAGTGATAATCGCGGAAACCGAAGACAATATTATGTACACCAGTACGGACTGGATGTTGCGAATATAACCAGGCGGTATGAAGATGATTTTCTCAGTCTACCCGCGACCACGAACGCTGAAAAGGGTTACGAAACGTCGGGATTTAAAAAAAATTAGTAATATATATACGCGATTTAATCCGTCGAAGTTGTTTTACTACATATGGAAGCTTACTTGAAAAAAAAATCTCTTCAGTGCGAGATAACGACTTTTGTTTTGAAGTAGCAGTGCAGTGACAAAATTCGTACAAGTTCTCGGTGTAAAATTGAAAATAGTTTCTGTAAAGTATTCGAGCACTCTTAACCGGTCTGATTTTTACAAGGCCTTTCAGCACTTACTGATACGTAAAAGAAGAATCATTACGACAAAAAATAACAATTTTCCCTTTTTGCAATGGCTTTTATATTTTGCCACATATTCGTTAAAATTGCACTACAGTCAAAAGGTATATCTGCACGAACGAATACCTCAAAAACATTAACATTCTTGAAAATAATCCTGTGTAACTATTTTTAAGCTGTTCGTCCATCACATTTGTAGTTGACTATACTTAACCTCTCAAAACGACTATAGATAAAATTATATCTAAACAATAGATGCAAAACAATCAGTATGACTAATGTCTGGTCCCATACCTATCACACCGCATCGCACCAACAAAATAGAAAATTATGTCAATAATAAAAATATATCTTATAAATGAAAATAAGTCCCTTATACGGTGAAAAAAGAATGCGAGGGCTCCTCAATAAAAATAAAATAAAAGTCATGTAATATATAATAAAATTAATAAACATCCCATCTAAATTCGTTGTATCGGCACGGAACTTGAGTTGGTCTTGTGACTAAGAAAACAATCTTTAGGCAAACAGTATTTCTAGTACAAATGCGACGTCATATATTATTCTACATCTCTTTCTATACTGTACAGTACGACAGAGACAGCGGATAATGTCTAGAGCAACGGATCTCTCTCGAGTGCTGCCAGCTGGTGGAATTTGTTCTATATTTTCTTCTGAAGACCCTCGGTTCAAGATTCGTGTCGATACCAGTAGGTTAATTCACAAAATCGCTTTTAATCTAGTCCCCAATATAATTTGACCCGTGGAATAGTAATATCAGTTAGTAATTGAAGGTCACGCCGTTGAAGTATTACCCATCAGCAGACCGATATCGTCGACCGTAGGCTGAATTAGCGTAAGGGACATTATTTTGCCAGTCCCTTACCGTAATTCAGCCTACGGTCGACGATATATTTTAGGCCCATTTTATAGAAAGTTATACAAAAACAATTTTTAGATCTGAGGTCTTGACATAATTTCTACTTAGAATCGCGCATACTACATCTGATAGAAGAATCAAGTGTCTCAAAATGTTCATACAAAAATCGTTCTTCCGTCCGTTACCGCCAAACAAGCAAAAGACAAAACATGGAAAAGCAACGGAATAGGAATAAAAAATATTAGAACACTTTTTTTTTCTGATAGCAGAAAAAATGTGTTCTAATATTTTTTATTCCGATTCAATAGACATTATGTCAAATGTCTCAGAAATTAAATTGTACAACTTTCTATAAAATTACCCTTTTACCCCAGCTTACGAATTGCCAAATTACATTAGACGCAATTGATGGCGAAATTGTAAATAACTAACAGTACAGTCAGCTTCACAGATCTAGACACTCGCACTATAAATACATGCCGTCTCTCTCTAATGTCCTACGTGCGACAGAGACAGCCACCAATATTATCGCTTCGTTATTATTTAACAAAGTTTTAGTTTTTTTTACAATTAAGTGATGTGCTGACTGTACATCACTATTCATGGATTGATACGACATATTGCATCTCATTCTAACTTATAGCTGCGTTTCTGTCTAACGCTCAAACCATGAACAGTGGACGATTCTATTGCCTTTAAATTGATCTCATTTTGTCCTGCAAAAATGGTAATCTCATAATATGAAAACATGCATTTAAGTATTTACAATATCATATGAAATAATAAAAATATGATCAAAATTCAAAACGTATACAATTGTATAGAAATAATACCATCTTAATACGATATTAGGACTGAAATGTACCCCATAAAGCGCGTTAATTTTCAAAGGAATTCTTTTCACCAATATTTTTGTTTGTAGACAGAAAATTGGCAGGGAACTTTTGATATACGCTAATAAAACTTCATAAAAATCTGTCATCTACTTTATAGCTCAATTGGTTATTTTAAATATAAAATCTTGGGAAAAAAGATACCAGGGTGAATTTTAAAAGGAGAATCGAAACCACATTTTCACGGTCACTAGTGGTAATCACGATTAATGTGCTTCTTAATTAATTATGAATATTAAAAAATCCGATGTTTGAACGATTCGGCCCGTCTAAGCGTAGAAAAACCTTTGCATGGTGATTTCAGGATACATTTTTAACTTCTTAGTCAAAAATAATAATGTATGTATTTCAAACACAACAGCATGTTGTTTAATGAATAAATGGCTATGACTAATATAATCATATTTGGTACATTGCAGCCCCAAGCACAGCACCCGAGACACGCTATCGCTACACTATCAGGAACACCTAGCTGCCGTAAAGCGACACAATCACAACAGTAACACACCGCGTTCACTTCGTACCCATCTGCTTAGTTTTCTACTAACAGAGCACCCTAAAATATTTCATCTAAATATTCGCGGTAAAAATGTATACTGAAACAGTTTTTATAAGGAAATCGAAAATTTTTCATTCTGTATTTCTATTTGTATGTATGTATGTATGTAAACTCTTTATTGCACAAAATAATACAAGTACAGGGTTACAAAATAAAGGTATATGTACAAAGGCGAACTTATCCCTTTAAGGGATCTCTTCCAGTTAACCTTTGAGCAGTTGAGTGATGAGACAAGAGAGGTGGTAGACAAACAGGATCATGTACAAGAGATTATAGAGGTATTTATGTGTAAATAGATAATATGACTACATATACATTATTAATATATAAATACATACATATATATATATATATATATATATATATATATGATTATAAACATAAATAAATACATAAAAATATACAGAACCTGTAAACAACAACTAAAAACGTGTCAAGTATTCAGTCAGAGGGCAACCACAACTTTTTGAGTTTTCCCTTAAGCGAGGCTACAGACCGACACTGCCTGAAAGACGGTGGCAATTTGTTCCATAATTTCACAGAGTGTACCGTGAAAGATTTGCCGTAAGAGCGATGATTATGAAGAGGTATTGAGAGAGACAGATCAGCACTAGAGCGCAGCCGGTGGCCACTATCATCCGCCATAAATGTAAACCTCTCGGTAAGGTAGAAAGGAGAGGAGGGGACAAACAAAACATTAAAGAGGAGAGACAAGGTATGTACGTCTCTACGGCGACGGATTGGTAGCCACTTGAGCTGCGTGCGGAAGGAGGACACATGGTCGAATTTGCGGAGGCCGAAAATGTATCGAATGCAGACATTTTGCAAACGCTCAAGCTTGTCAAGCAGTTCCTCCTTTAAATCAAGGAACGCAGTATCCCCGTAATCCAGAAGAGGGAGTAAAAGAGAACGAGCAAGAGTAATCTTTGTTTGAAGCGGGAGGAAATTTTGGAGGCGCCTAAGAGAGTGCAAAGAAGCAAAGACCCTTCTACTGATATCGACCACATGGGCTGACCAGGAAAGAGTCTGGTCCATAGTGATACCCAGATTCTTGACTGTAGAGGAGAAAGGGATATGTGATCCATCAAAGAAAATGTCAGGTATCACTTGGTCAGACAATTTGGAGATGAAATAAGGACTACCAATCAGAATAGCTTGCGACTTCTTCGCGTTTACCTTTAACCCAAAGGATGAGGCCCAATCATTTATTAAACTCAGATCTACATTTATTTGTCCAATCAAAGACCCGAGATTATCAATGCTAGCCGCTGCATAGATCTGCAAATCATCGGCATAAAGGTGATATGAAGAAGAAAGAGATTTGGTGATTCCGTTGATAAAAATCTATTTTTTGTCTACTTTACTTTTAGTATCTCTAGAAAATAAAGTTTGATTTATTGAAGTGTTTTTAATTAATTTTATTGCATATTTGAGAAAAAACACTATACATACCTCGGCGTGAAATGGGTTGCCAGCCTTGTAACTATCTGGCCTCGCGTTCCGCTCGGCCATCTATATGTATTCGGCCGGCAACCCCTCACTTCCCGGCCTAGGTAGTAATGTACTATTGTCCATACGTAACATCTGTATTCGCTGGGTGCGCGATGACAGCGCCAACTAGCGGTTATAAATACGGCGGACTTTTGCTGCAAGGCACTTTGCCAACTAAAAACGTAAATTTCGCTAGTAAAAAGTGACAGCTGGTCTGCCGAAAGTTCCTTTTTTGGCCATGACGCGCGCTGCGATCGTTTCGTGGTTCCCCCACCTTATACTTCGCACCCAGCGAATAGATAGGTTTCTCTAGACATACTCTTATTTCGAATTTTGTTCTCTTTAATATAGATGCAAGAGAAAAAAAAAACAGTATAATAGCAGTCATTTTTCTTCCTACATCGCGCGCTTATATGTGTGCGCACTGGGAACGAATGCACTACAAGCAAAGTTTTACGAACGCACGAGAATGTATCGTAATAGGTATCGCACGCTTCTAAACAACCGAAGTTACGACTACTTGTGTCTTTATACTTGGAATAAAGTTTGAAATAGAAGTCGGTTTAAATACTAAAACATCCTGGAACCAAATCCAACTGATGATCGCGGTTGGTGGTCATCCTTTTGGTACGAATACGTCATCACCTTCATTTCAACCTTGAGGACCCCACTGCTGAACATAGGTTTCCCCAAAAGACTTCCACAAAACGATCAGTCGCATGCTTTTTGCCTTCAGCGACCTTTACCAGGTCGCCGGACTATCTTGTAACGTGTACTTACGTGTACTTTTCATATCAACTAGAAGATTCACGATTGTGTATCTATAAGGCTACGTTTCCACCAGGGATGTGCGAGGATGCGTAGCGAGGATAGGTAAATGAAGTGCTTCTATTGGTGCATGACAAATATATCCCTCGCTACGCAGCCTAATGGTTGCACTTAGATACAAAGTGCCGTAAGTTATTAAAAAACTAAGCAGAAATACTCAGTAAACGCATATAAACAAAACTTTACAACAGAGACGGCGGCAGTAGCGCCAGTAAACGGTGCGCGTACAAATCTGATATGACTCTGTAAATTCGTCAAATACGGAACTTCGATAGGCTCTTGATACAATATAAAAATATGCGCTAGGATTTAGGCGAGAAGGTTCAGCGCCTCTGACTTTTCACAATAGGTTACTTGAGCAGTTTTGGAAACCTAGTTTTATGTTTATATTCATTTTAATTGTTGTCAAATACCCTATTCGGTGAGCTGAAGGCATTCAAACCTATCCCTAACTGTGGAAAATTGGTTAACGAGTATGTTTAAAAGTGTTTACTACACCTGTCTTCTAAATGTCGGCGCGCATAAGAATTACAAATTGACATGATTTCTTTATTAGTTTTAACACTTTCAGTACCAAGCTTCCAAATTTTCCATACAAAATGAGTGAGACTCGATAGTAGGGTTCTTGGCACTGAATGTGTAATTGAAGATTAAATGCATTGTACAGACCTTAAGTCTCGAAATAAAAAGCGTAAATAAGCCACAATACCGTATCGTATAGTAACATATTTTTTTAATCCATTCGTGCATTTTTTGTGTACCGAAAAAACATTTACATAGATGACACATCATGTTTTAAGAAAATAATAAATGCGAAAGTGAGTTAGGTCTTTTATGTTATCGTACATCAAATAACAATAAACAAATGTGATTTTCTGCATCGACGTGACTTACTTACAGGTATGAAATACATACCAGAAAATGCGAAAATCCCGTGGTATAAACAAACAATGCTTACCACGAGACACTTACTTTAGATAAAAAGAAAGAAAGATGCAAATAAAGTCAGAGATGATGAACCTTCCTCCGCCATTAGTATAACTGCGGTATAGTAACGTTTACAAGTACAGTCGAACACCTATCTAGCACAAACACCGCAAACATTTAACTATTTCCACTTAATATAACACAAGTTACTATTTTATAGCTGTTAACTTAACGGAATCACATCAGTAATAAAGTAATAATAAAATTTCTAAAACGATAGACAAGTCACATAAAAAATCAATTTACAATATTTTATAGTGCATTTTATTAGGATTCTAATGGCGATTTTCGCAAATAAAAATATAACATTTAGGTTGCGTAATTAAATTAATATTAGTCTAAAAAGCTTTCAAAAAGTTAGCACTAAAAACGAAGACGTTTTATTGCAAATAAATTCACTTAAGAGCTATATTTTAATACAACAAAATTTCAACGCAACGATTTTTAATATTATGATTTACAACAAGTCGCTCAATAAAAGCTAAAGAAATGGCATTTGAAAAATCACTTAGTAATTTTATATAATACAAAAATATTCATTTCTTACGACACTACGATCAATTGATTGTCTAGTGACATTGCATGCGTAAACTTAATAATAATAAAATAATACACTTACAAACTTAAAAATCTATAAATTGAGAACCGATTATCGAATTTGTTCGAAAACATTTGAGCACTTTTTAGCGCCATACTTAAAGGTTTCATAACGATTGTTTTTCTTAATCATGCATTTTACTCAATTGTAGAATGTACTTATAACAAAAGTTAGCTTTGCTCATACACTTCAGTTTTTAAAACTATGTCATTGAGTTAAAATACTCCCCTTTGTTGAACTGACCAATAAAAAGCGACGCATCTATGTGTAAGAACGAGATAGAAATACATACAGGGATTGTAAAACCGGTTAAATTGAATACCTGTATATAAAATGTCAAACGATTACCGCTAAAAAAATAATACCTATATTCGAATTAGAGGTATTATTGTCATTTCGGTTTTATCTTTTTCACTATGTATGCACTATTTACAGTATTAATTACCTCTATTTAATACCGGTATTCGTTGCTCTTGATAGATAAGATGTCAAGTACACATTATGATTGAAGTACAACAAATAGGTTTAACGTTACTCAATAGCATTGTTGGCTAGCACTGGCTGAAATGTCTGCTAGTTGGTACAGTCAGCAACGAAAATTGCCGAACAAAATAACGTTACAATAGTAACTAAGCGCACATATTTACATAAGTTGTTGAACAGTTACATACAAAATTACATTTACATCATAAATTTCTAAAAGTAGCTAAACACCACATTTTCAAAAGTGGCTGAACATTATAATTCCAAAAGTTGCTGGACAGCATACGTCAAAAAGTAGCCGGACATCTGGGGGCACGGCAGTGCCCCCGCCAAGTCGAGCAAAACAAAGGCACGGCCGTACTATCCTTTTCTCGAAGCCATTCAGGCCATTTTCAGCCTCCCGTAATTTTGTACTGGCTAAAGCTAGAACCCTGAAATTTCAGAGATATATAGGGCACAATAAGACATATATATTCTCAATATCATTCAATTTGAACGTGTAGTTCAAGAACTATTGCATGTCAAAGTTCCTTAGTTTTGTCACTTACTCACTGATTCACTGACTGACTGATGATCATCATAATTCTAAGGTACTTCTAGCAGACCTACAAGCTCCAAATTTTAAACATTGTTAGTTTTTAGCCTATCAAGTCCTTAAAAACCTAAATATGTTGTAATTTCAGTCCCAACTGCACACATAAGTTTGTAATCCTATACAAAGACATGCGATTACAAAGTTAGTTTTACAGTTCAAATTGAAAAGAATGGATTGGAATGTAATAATTAAAGGAAGACCACTTACAAAAAGAAATGAGATCCCATCAAAAACATTACATGTAAAAAGACGCAAGTCTCGCAACGCAGTTCTCCTACAACAAAAAAGTTTTAAGATGTAAAGTTAAACCAAGTCAGTACCGGGGGGGTATCAACAGAACTCGATTTCCACCGACTTGCCTATTATTTAACCGTGGAGGAACACATTTTATAGATCTAATAATAGCCGATAGTATCGTCCCTAGAACACTGATTTTAAAAAATCTTAAATATCTCTTAAAATATCAAGTAAAGTGATTGGTTTTAGATACAACATAGTAGATGTTATACTCATAGTATAGAATAAAAACGTTACTGATTATTATCAAAAATACCCTTTCAAAATTCGGCTCAAAGTATACCAAATTTCAGAGAATTACCCATTTACGAAATTGTACGCTAATGAACAAAAAATGTACTTCACGTAGGTAGGTACTTACGAGAAATCAATGATCAATCTGTCCCCGCTGAAGCATACTCGCACAGAGTACATTCACTTTCTAAACGTCAATGACGCACGATCAAAAAGAAAAGGACAAAAATCATCTGACAGAATGGTACTCTTTTCGATGATTGTCATAATGACTCATAATTCAAAATTAGGAAACTTGCTTGTTTTGACACTGACAGGTATACCGGTAATGGTTTTATGGGTAAAATATCAAATAGAGGTAATGTTGTCACTTAGCGAAACCGCTATTACATTTCAATACCGGTTTTGATTATACCGCTTATTAGAGCTTTAGTGATATAAATACCGAAATGCAATTATAACCGGTAATACCTTATTTAAAACCGGTAGTAAGAATACCGGTTACGATCCCTGAATACATATCTCCTATTTAACAAATAGATATATAAGGACTTGTCAGTTCACTTGGTAATTAGTGTCTTCAAAGAACATAATCTTTTGACATTACATACATCCTTCCTTCAAGATTTTATTGGCAACTTCTTAAAAAGTTAGAGACGTCTGAAGTGGCTCTCTAAATATAGCGAATATTTTGCAAATTTTACTCAAACACCGAGCTTGTTCTTACAAAATAACCTTAAATGTAACGTAGCTGCTATCACCAAGTCTAGGCAATCAATCGACCTAGCTGAGACTAACTGTGTAAACGTTTAGGCTTCTGATGTGGGGTTTTACAACACAGATTTATATACTCTCTATACACATAACAAGTACGTAGATTCGTTTAGCGACCACGTCAATACAAAACTTCTGTAGTATCAATGAAATAAGTAGAATAGGAAGTATAAATAGAGATAATCAGTCTACAGAGTTAGCGTCATATCTTTAAAGTTGTATCAACGAATTAAGAATTAATAAAAACCGGACAGATTGACTTCTAGTCAGTAAACGAATGAACGTAATCGACGCTAAATGTGCTATGCACATACCTATATAGAATCTGAAGTGCAAATACAACTACATACATACTTATCCGCGAGATCATTTCTTCTTGACAGTCGAGCTACCGGTACAAGTACTCGAGCGAGTCTGAATACCGTCTTTCTTAAGAAGACTGACCCCAAACGCGGGACATTTCTTTCGCAAGGCCTTAATTTTGTATAGTTTATTTCCTTGGGAGTTATTGGTTTCCTCGAAGTTTTCAGGAGTGACGTCAGCAGTGATAATGGAATTTGAAATGCAGTCCATAGGTTCAGGGCTGCTGGACTTGTCCCGTTTCCGTCTGAACCTGAAAGGAGTCTCCAAAGAGTCCGCGGATATGTTGGTCACATTAGTGTCACTGGAAGACAAGTCTTGGGTCGACTCTAAACTGCTCTTACCATTATTCTTTGGTAGTTTCTTTCTAGAACTAGAATTGGAACGGACGATGAGTTTCTTTCTAGAGTTCACGTTTGTGGGCGTCGATTTGGCTGCTACAGCTTTCAAATTCGGTTCTGAAGGGAGGCGGTTCTTGCCGTTCAAATGGCAGTTCTCTGTTAAAGCGGATAAGGTTGAAGTTACGTTGGTTAACGTATTGACTACTGACGTTTCGGAGTTTGTGGTGATTTTGGCGACCGTCTTCCTTGTGAAGGTTTTCAATGGGCTGGTTCCGTGGGCGTACCCGACGGGCCTAGCGAGATTGGCTCTCTGTCCGTGGAAACTGCTTTTGCCAGTGAACTGCGCTTTGACACCAGCGATTTTCGCTTGAGAATTGGCACTTCTTGTTGGCGGGAACGTCGAAGTTTTAGACGCGTAGTGGGATTTCAGGGTGGTGTTCAGGATCCTCGGTTGTACGGTTTTTAGGTTAGTGTTGGCGGCGTTTCTGATGCTGTTTGTGGGGAGCATATAGTTCAGTTTGGGGGTGAAGACGGTTTTCGTGGGCAGCATGGCGGTGGCTGTGGTCTTGTATTTGCCGATGACGGCTGTCACGTTGTTTTCGGAGTCTGCTTCGTTCGCGTTGAGGGCGTTTGCGTTGTCGAGCTGAAAATTAAAAATAATTATCAACATCATTTTGTCTGTTGAAAGCCAAAACTTATCAATAGGCTAGATTATTAAATAATATTGTACACGTATTTTTGGGAACCTATTGGATCGCATAAATTTAAAAGGCATAATGCATAATTTGGCATAATTCATCATTCGGCATAATGCATTTCTTAAACTGTGGAATTTTCAGGACTCTTTAAGGCCTCATCCTGTTAAATAAGTCAGGTTAGGTTAGGTTTGCGTTATAATAATCCTGAAAAAATTACGTGTTCAGAAAAAAAAGCATTATGCCAAATGATGAATTATGCGAAATGATGCATTATGCCTTTTAAATTTATGCGATCCAATAGTAAACCGTATTTTTTCTTTTGTTTGACAAATAAAAAAAATGACGAGGATACAGTGCTTAGAAGTTTCCAGTGAAGGCACTCTTTGGTACAATTTTCACCGAGGAGTGACGTCACAAGTCCCCACTCCGGAAGTTTGATGACCTATCTATACATATGACCTTTGTCGATTTTTAATAATGTAATAGTTAAGTTGGAGATGGGGACTATGGGGGTTTGAAGTAATACTCCTTCATGATGATAGTCGTTATATTGTGTAACTATAGTAAGACAAAGACCAAAGACGAAGACCAAAGACAAAGACGTGTCTTAAAGCTAGTTACATCTATTTATAATATAATAATGCTTACTTGCTATAACCCAAATCCGTGCGTCACATGTCGTAAACAGTAACGAAGAGTTACTGTTAATTCATCATATTACATCTCCCCCGAAAGTTCACTCTTCACCCCCTCATGCAACAAAAAAAAATGTGACGAACGCAGTTGAGTTTTACATTTTTGTTTCTTATTTTTAGCATTTAAACTAACACTTTATTTGATAAATTGAACTAAAACATTTAAACATATGGTAGGTATTTATAATAACTGAATTTACATAAATTAAAACATTTAGTTAATACATAAGTTTATCAAAATTACTGTCCAACATCGGAGAAGGTGTTAAAATTTAATTCAAAAATACTTTTATTTAGCCATATTTTATAATCGTACACATTAGTAAACATTTCCTAGGTATCGGTACATTTACCCAATGATAAAATATGTAATGCCATCGGAGTCCTTAGCTCCTAATAAAAAAAAACAAATGGGAATAGTTTCCCAAGGGCATGGTCACCCTTCAATCCTCTCAAAAACACAATTGGGAATGGTTACCCAAGGGCATGGTCACCCTTAATTACCGGCATATCAGGCCTAACTCTCGGTTGCCTGTACTTAGAGTCACAAATACATTAAGACGTTATAAGTCTCCAACGGTTTTCACGGAGGGCACGGTAGTCCAAAACACCATGAGCCAACACGAAGGACTAGTGCTCTAACTTCCCTAACACAAAAATCACAATAATATGTACCGTACCCGGATATTAAACCTTCTGTATATTAATTATTCAAGTTATATTGTTACTTAGACAATTTAAGGATTTGATGCTATCCCGAACTCTAGGTTGATCAGGCCTAAAATTGCGGGTATATCTGGTGATAAACTCTTTGAAATATTAAAAAAATCTGGAGAAATATTATTACTGGAATGCAAAATCATATACATATTATTGATAAGTAGGTCATACTAAAATCTAACTATTATAATGGACACATGCCGACGTAATACGCGGGCGCGGGCGCGGCGCACGAGCGCGATGACCGCTGCGTGCTGACCGTGCGGAATACTGTTCTACATACTATATCATATTGCGAAATACCTATATCGCTTTTATCATTGAGATAATATACATTTTTACTTCTATTTAAATATTTTGATAAATTGCAACACAATATCCGCTAAACAATTCGCAATCACATTACGTTAAGTATCTGAATAATATATCAATATATATTTTATTTCAACTGAACTCTACCGTATTATTCTTAATTCGCAACTAAATATTATACTGCAAAACTGTATTTAACACTGATAAAAAAAAACGTATGGCTATTGACTAAACACATTGACAAATTACATTACAATATTGTTATAATTAAAAACTTACATAAATCGGAATCAATCTAGGTACTGGTAAGTGAATGAAGCTGACGTTGCGCTAGGTAGCGTCGGGGCGGGCCGCGGGTCACGTTGGCGAGCGGGTTGGTTGATGCTGTCGATGTTCGATGACGGGCCGGGCTAACCCTGGACTCCCTCGAACATGGGCCGGGATTTCCCTGGACACCTCTTGAAATGGGCCGGGATAACCCTGGACACCTCTTGAATTGCGAGCCGGGATAACCCTGGACAACGCTCTTCTTTCTTGTTGTCTTCTTCATAATTTTTAAATCTTCTTTCTTGAAAATATGTCTTTAAATTTTCATAATAATTTTTCAGTTTTCAGTTTGATCTTCTTTCTTCAATTCCTCAGAATTTTTTTTTTTTTTTTTGCAATTGTGTTCTAGGCTTCAATCTTCTTTCTTCTAGAGGTACAGTCTTCAATATGTTCTTCAAATATTTTTCTTCATAGCGCAGCTTGATTCTGTAACTTATTCTTTCTTCATTTTCCTTGGTTCGCTGGCAGGGTCGCCATGTAATAGTTAAGTTGGAGATGGGGACTATGGGGGTTTGAAGTAATACTCCTTCATGATGATAGTCGTTATATTGTGTAACTATAGTAAGACAAAGACCAAAGACGAAGACCAAAGACAAAGACGTGTCTTAAAGCTAGTTACATCTATTTATAATATAATAATGCTTACTTGCTATAACCCAAATCCGTGCGTCACATGTCGTAAACAGTAACGAAGAGTTACTGTTAATTCATCATATTACAATAATTTGATAAACCAAAAAATATATATCCCATATTTTACCATAATTTAATTGACGGACTGAATAGAATGATATATATTTAACCCAGTCGTCATCCCTATTACCCACATACTGCAGTAACAATTCAAATTTACCTTTCTGCCATATCTTTTACCGGCTTAGTCTTAATAATGTGCAGATTATATGTATTTTTAATTTTTTTCTTGAATAATGAAGAAGTGTTATGTAATTGTTTACAAAATATTTGGAGCCTCTCGTATAAGAACGTTTTTTTTTCCTTTGCATAATAAGTCTTTCAGTGTTTTATTTTTACTAAAATGCCTCTTCAGTGGCAAAAATAATTGCGATAATTTTAATTTAGAATAGTTATACGATCTTTTGTTGAACAACCGTTATTTTCTACTCTCTTCTCACCTTGTTAACGTTCTTGTTGTGCAGTATGGTCTGCAATGAGACTGGCTTCTCCTCCGGCGGCAGATCGCAGTAGATGCCGCGAGCGAACACCGGGAACGCCGCGATGTGGTGGCGGCGGCGGTACGCCTCGCCTTCCGCGTGCATTCGGGGCTGGACGCTGGAACAAGGTTCAATTTTGTCTTATATGAAACGACAGGCTAGCCGGACCACCTTGAGTGGATCGGACTGGGGTCGAACCAGGTCGCTTGTCCCGGTCCACCTCGATAGGGTCGGACTAGGTGGGAGCCTGTACGCCTGGAGTCGAAGAAAGAAAAGAAGCACTGTACACTGTAGGTACAGTGTAAATTGAATTAACACTGTGTGACTATAATATTTAAAAAATGCCCACGATTTCTCTAAAATTCCGTCATCAGATCTTGACCTGTTCGTAATGAGACTAACTGGAAGATGTACCCTTTCGGTCCAGCTGTCTTATAGTAATCGCGGAACCAATAAAAAAAACCAAAGACCTGAGAACCTTTTTTTGAAGTCCGTTAAAAATTATCGGTCGGTGTAAAAGGGTATCTAACACCACATCTCATGAAAAAAAGAATGCTATAGGTTGTGTTGCCTTAAGCCGGCAAATCGAAAAATATCAGTCTCTCTCTCTCTCTCTCTCTCTCCTTTCAACTCTGTATAATGTTGATACTAACTTCTCTAGGAACCACTGCTGGTGGCCGATGACAGAGCCCGGGCGGCAGACGCGCAGCCAGGCGATAGCCTCACGCGCCGTGAAGCCGTGGTGCTTCATCATGAAGCACGCGATCAGGGTCCCCGTCCGGCCTGGGCCATCTCAATTTCACCTCTCCCTCTCATTTCTACTTTACCTCTCCCGCTCCTCTCTCTCTCTCCTCTCTGCATAATGTTGATACTAACCTCTCCAGGAACCACTGCTGGTGGCCGATGACAGAGCCCGGGCGGCAGAGGCGCAGCCAGGCGATAGCCTCACGCGCAGTGAAGCCATGGTGCTTCATCATGAAGCACGCGATCAGGGTCCCCGTCCGGTCTGGGCCATCTCAATTTCACCTCTCCCTCTTATTTCTACTTTACCTCTCCCGCTCCTCTCTCTCTCTCCTCTCTGCATAATGTTGATACTAACTTCTCTAGGAACCACTGCTGGTGGCCGATGACAGAGCCCGGGCGGCAGACGCGCAGCCAGGCGATAGCCTCACGCGCCGTGAAGCCGTGGTGCTTCATCATGAAGCACGCGATCAGGGTCCCCGTCCGGCCTGGGCCATCTCAATTTCACCTCTCCCTCTCATTTCTACTTTACCTCTCCCGCTCCTCTCTCTCTCTCCTCTCTGCATAATGTTGATACTAACCTCTCCAGGAACCACTGCTGGTGGCCGATGACAGAGCCCGGGCGGCAGAGGCGCAGCCAGGCGATAGCCTCACGCGCAGTGAAGCCATGGTGCTTCATCATGAAGCACGCGATCAGGGTCCCCGTCCGGTCTGGGCCATCTCAATTTCACCTCTCCCTCTTATTTCTACTTTACCTCTCCCGCTCCTCTCTCTCTCTCCTCTCTGCATAATGTTGATACTAACTTCTCTAGGAACCACTGCTGGTGGCCGATGACAGAGCCCGGGCGGCAGACGCGCAGCCAGGCGATAGCCTCACGCGCCGTGAAGCCGTGGTGCTTCATCATGAAGCACGCGATCAGGGTCCCCGTCCGGCCTGGGCCATCTCAATTTCACCTCTCACTCTCATTTCTACTGTACCTCTCCCGCTCCTCTCTCTCTCTCCTCTCTGCATAATGTTGATATTAACCTCTCCAGGAACCACTGCTGGTGGCCGATGACAGAGCCCGGGCGACAGACGTGCAGCCAGGGGATGGCCTCGCGCGCCGTGAAGCCGTGGTGCTTCATCATGTAGCACGCGATCAGTGTCCCCATCCGGCCTGGGCCATCTCGATTTCACCTGTCCCTCTCATTTCTACTTTACCTCTCCCGCTGCTTTCTCTATCCTCTCCTCTCTGCATAATCTCAATTAGGGATTGCAGCCAGGCTCGAAAACCGAAAAACGAGTACTTTTCGATTAAACTCGAAAACCGAGTTCGGTTTCGATTTTTACTCGAAACTGTCTGAAGTAGTTTTAATTTTTTTTTGTGTAATGATAATGATTAAATTAGTTTGTAAACTCGGGATTAAGTAGGGTAGTAGGGTAGTTTTTAGGGTTCCGTACCAAAATGGTAAAAAAAGAACCCTTATGGTGCGACTCCATCTGTCTGTCACAGCAAGATATCTCAGGATCTACTAATGCTATCGACTTGAAATTTGGAATAGTGTTAAAAATCGCTAACCCGAGGCTATTGGACAGTAAAAAAATCTTATACCTTTTTCCTTTTTTTTTTAAAGGGGACCGAAATGGGACTTTGAAAATTGAAAGTAGGGCTATTATATTGAACGGGGTATCAAATGAAAGGGCTTGATTTGTAGATTAAAACACCGTGTTTATTTTTTTTTCTTAAATAAGTAGTATTTGATTTAATAATGCCAAACGTTAAAAAAATACCATTCCCCCCTATTATCTTCGAAGTTACTGAACAGAAAAATCTGTAATAATTACCAATTGTTAATGTCGTCCTAAATATTACAGGAAAAATCATAACGGTTTTCCTAAGTTGCACCGTTTTTTAGAAATTCGCAAAAATCGTAACACATACTTATTTGCTCCTACTAAACTAATCGCCATACAGTTTTTCTTGAACTATCTATGTAGCTACTTGAGTTTGTACGGAACCCTCGGTACGCGAGTCCGACTCGCACTTGACCGGTTTTTAATCAATCCATCAGAAACCGTCAAATTGTGAACGACCTTGCACTTACCGACAAAGAGTTTACAATCTGTCGGATTTCCTAGAGGATATGGCACCATAGACCACATACACAGTGAGGCAGATAATACAGAAGACTGAGGAGTAAAATCAGCCCCTGTGCTTAGCATTTGTGGACTATGAGAAAGCTTTTGATTCTGTCTGGTTCTGGAATCCTTGCAACGTTGCCAAATAGACTGGCGATACATCCAAGTGCTGAGATGTCTCTACGCCGTCCAAGTACAGAACCAGCAGACTAAGCCCATTCTCCTGCAGCGCAGTGTGAGACAAGGGGATGTCATTTCCCCCAAATTGTTCACGAATGCACTGAAGGATGTGTTTATGACGCTAGCTTGGGAGGGTCGTGGCATTAATATAAACGACGAGTACATTTCACACTTGCGATTTGCAGACGATCCCGTCATTTTGTCTTGAACTTTGCAGGATTTAGAATACATGCTGAACGGTCTAGCTGCTTTTTCTCAACACGCCGGTCTTAGGATGAACTTGGACGAAACCAAGGTTATGTTCAACGATATTGTTTTACCGAAACTGACTGCAGTGCAGGACGCCCTTCTCGAAGTTGTTCAGGAGTACGTTTACCTCGGGCAAGTTCTGCAGTTAGGTAAAAATAACTTTGTAAAAGAGGTTAATAGAAGAATACAGCTGGGTTGGGCTGCGTATGGGAAATTACGTCGAGTCTTCTCGTTGTCCATTCCACAATGTCTGAAGACAAGGGTTTTCGATCAGTGCATCCTACCTACCAGTCTTGACATACGGAGCCGAAACGTTGTCGCTCACGGGAAGGCTGAGTATCTACGTAAATTTAAGGTCACTCAGCAAGCTATGGAAAGGGCCATGTTGGGAGTATTTCAGAAGGATCGTATCCGTAATGATGTGATCCGACAGAGAACTAAAATCGTCGACATAGCCCAAAGGATTAGCAAGCTGAAGTGGCAGTGGGCTGGCCATATCTGCCGCAGAACCAACAAGCGCTGAAGCAAGCGTGTTCTCGAGTGGAGACTACGGATCGGCAAACGTAGTGTGGGGCGCCCTCAGACAAGATGGAGTGATGATCTTCGCAAGATGGCTGGCAGAGGTTGGATGCCAGTGGCCGCGGATCGTGCTCGATGGCATGACATGGGAGAGGCCTATGTCGAGCAGTCGACTAATACGGGTTGATGATGATGATGGTGGTGCGTATACACAACGTATTTCTGTCATTTTGCTTTTCTGTCGTTTCGCGTGTGTGTTATTTTGCGAAGTCAGAATATGTCTTTATCGAATTAAAGGCATTTTTTTATGCAGTAGTCAGTTATTACGTCGATTACTTACGTGTTACGAAACTTAAAAACCTATTTTTAAGGTTTACTTAAGTAAAAATATAAAAATCCGTAATATTATAAGGACGCAAAAAAACTCGAAAAACCGCGGTTATTAACCGAGTTCTATTTCGATTAAAACTCGATCGAGTTACTCGGTTAACCGAGTTTCGAGTAACTCGTTTGCAATCCCTAATCTCAATACTAACTTCTCGAGGAACCACTGCTGGTGGCCGATGACAGAGCCCGGGCGACAGACGCGCAGCCAGGCGATGGCCTCGCGCGCCGTGAAGCCGTGGTGCTTCATCATGTAACACGCGATCAGCGTCCCCGTCCGGCCTAGGCCGGCTGTCGACAAAACAACATGGCGTGGTCAGATTGTCAATCACAGAAATATATCGAGGTACAAGGAAAAAGTGACCCTCGCGTGCTAAAAAGAAGTGGCGACGACCTACTTTGCACGCCGTCAACTTCAGTTGCCGTCAATATTATAATCAGATTTGAAAATCATAATTAATTGTCCAAATACCATCAAATGAAATGGAACATGTATGTTTTCTATTACTAAATTACACTCTTGACGTCAAGCGTCATGCAACCGCAAAATCTTACACGCTTGGTTCCATACAAAGCGACTAATCCTTCTATCTCGATATAGTATTTCTGTGATCATAGGTTTTTACATCTACTTAATTTCGTTATATGGGCACCAAATGGATTCCATTGCAAAAATGTTGAACCAAATTTGCCATGGCCTGAAAGTAGAAAGTCTGAAACTAACCTTTACAATGCACAGCAACAGCACCCTTCGCGGCCTCCGATATCCTTATAAACCGATTCACGATCAAGTCAGACGGCACAGAGCCATCCACGAAGAACAACTCTCTATGTTCAAACCCATGCGCCGTGAACTGTCGCGCGTCGTACGACTTTTTATTCAATCGCACGATTGTCGTGACGTTATGGCGACGGAAGTAGTCGTGGTAGTGTTCTGGGCTGTGGAGGGGGTAGCCGCGGTCGAGCCTCGAGCGGTGGTGGGGGCCGGAGAAGGCTAGCATCTTTCCGGGAACTATCCAGTTTAGATCGCCGTTTTCGACTTTCTGGAAAAGAAATTGGTCGGGTTAGGATACTTTTTCAATGCTATTACTGTTATTTTTCTACATTTTTATGAAGTCATCAAAGCGCAGCCTACACCGTATCTAGGTTAGTCGTCTGATGACGAAATCGAAATGTTTTTTTGAAGCGAAAATTGGAAAATTAAACAGCTCGGTTTGGGAGCTGAAACCGCATCTCCAAGGCTCTCCGAGCCAAGACAAGCGGCTTAGGTTGTCATAACCTTGCCGTAGATAGGGCTACAACTACAAGCCTCTCGAAAAGGCGTACAAAAATGTGGAGCGACTGATTTAAAAAAATGTTGACTCGAGCGGAGGGAACCCGAGGTGCAACCCGGGTACCCGACTTTATTTAGAGTCGGGTAAAACCCGGTTATTTTAAGTCCAAACCCGGGTTAAAAAACCTAGTCATCATAAATTTAAGAGACTTGCTCTTGTCAGTGGAGTAATCGCCATTCCGTTCACTTTTCTGCTACCATCTTGAGCTCCTGATACGACGTCAAATTGATTTTCTCTTAAGCTTGATCCACAAACGCACGCCTCGGTCTTCCTCTGCCTCTTTTTCCTTCTATTTTGCCTTCAGTTATAGTTTTTATATAGTTGTCATGTCGTATCAGGTGCCCCAACACCAACATAGTAGGTAATTAACATGCATAATATTAATTAATTAATTAATATTATGCATGTGTAGTTTTATTTTAAAGGTAATAAAATAAATAAAATCTAACGTCGGCCGACTTAAACTAAACGCGAAAAAACATCACATCACATGCTTTCTTATCTTACTAAACACGGACGGCAATACCGGCAAGTTCATTGTAGATTGTACGTAATGCAACCCGGATACCCGAAAAGCCGGGTAACTGACTTTATTTAGAGTCGGGTAATACCAGGGTTTCAAATTCGACCGAGTATTGCATTCCCTAATCCCACCTGAGCCATTTAATTTAATGCCATTAAATTTTGGCTTCATTAAAAAGCATTTGGTACAAGTAGTTTACACGACTTCCCATTCCCATCCAGCACTCGGCTTCAGATATAGCAGTCTTCTTCAATACATGACCTTCGCAAGTTTGCAATATTAGCACTCTAAGCCATGACTCACTCGTTCTAATAACTTGAAGAATCTAGTCTCCGCGTCCAACATCCGACGCCTTATCTCCGCTATTCTAAACATTTTCATACAATGGTGTTTGAATACAGACTTAGTCGACAATTTAAATTTAAACAAAGGTGCGTCAGGTCGTCCGGTTCTCCATACCAATAAAAAGTGGGTTTACAACCAATTTTAACGACAATTCAATTGATTATTTCAAAAATTATACATCTGAGAGAATTATGCCTTTATAAAAAAATAATCAGGACAGTTGAATCTTCATCATAGTAAAATTTAGTGAGATTTGACTGAAACCAATTTATCCCTAAGTTTGCTGCGGGGTCCTTTGTACTTTATATGAAGGAAACATTTTGTCTATGTGACATAAAATTTGGTTGAACTTCGTTTCTTATATTTTTAAAAAGAGACACTGGTGAGTTTCTTCCGGCGCTTCTTCTCACCATAAGGTCACTACCCGAAGCGCCAAAAGAAAAGAATAGAATCAGACTTGTAAAAGAGTCCTTGCAGAAATAAATTATTTTATTTTTATTTCATTTTATAAATTTTGTCTGTGCAAAAACATGAGAAGTCCCAAAAAACACAAATCTGGAATCGGTGATTGACTATTAGCATCATTCAAAACTGAACCCTTTTTTTCGCTTTTCGAGCCTCCTCTCTTCTCTATTTTCTATGAAGCATCGCTCGAATCACCTTAAAATGAATATAAATTCGCAATCTAGGTCATGCATGTGTGCCTATAGCACTTACATACATACTATTGCGCGTCCTCGAAATTCTACACCGTTTATCGCGAAAATCTATACCTTGAGTATTTCAAGACAATACTCGATTGTAAATCTTGATCATCCTTTGACATTTACTGCCTTTTGGTGTAGGAAAATATAGTAGGCGATATATGGGGCTATTTATACTCTTGCCCTAGTTTAATTTGCCATTATTGTATCATTTGCCATAATGTTTATTTGTTTTAACAGCTTTTTTCAGAAACTGTAAACTTTTCACAATTGTTATAAATCAAACCTAAACTAACCTTGCTTTGTACGATAGTATTCTAAAAAATCCTAAAAAGTTTATGGTCTCAGAAGAAAATACTTTGAAGCAAATGAAAATCATAGCAAATGATGCGATTATAGTACATATATTAAGTAAGGGCATACGAAGTGATCCTGCTTGCGCCTCTTTACGCCACACCATTTTGTTAATCACAGGAGGCTGTATCCCTCGCTTCGTTACACTAAAGTACATATAACCATGGGTCCCAAAAAAAAACTAAAAATGGATGAGGCTAGTATTATAAACTCATTTAATTTAACGGACGGATGAATGTTTTTTGATGAAATTGATGACATAACAAGATTCTGTACAGCACAAAGGTTATTAAAATACTCCTATATAAATATGTGATCTGTAAATATTTATTTTAATAAACAAAATCGATTTAACGAAGAATGAGAATCCTAGTCACGGCACCAAACGTTACAATTGTGAAGTAATTTTTTGTATGAAGCATTTTAAAAATAAATTTTACTACAGCAAACTCGATGTAAAATCCGTACCTGAGAGTCGTAACACTGTAATTTCTATTATTTTCTATACTTACTTACAGTGTTATGCTTCTCAGGTACGGAAATTAAGAAGTTACTAAAAAGCATGCTCTATTTTAAAACAAGTTAATTTAACCTTAAAAAGTTTTTGTCTTACCTCATAAAACAGATACTGATCCGCGTCGAAATGCTCAAAATGGAAGAAGCCGGCGTCATGGGCCACCTTCATGCCGTGGAGGACGTCCAGGAGTGAGATGTCGAAGAGGGGCGGGCCCCCGGAGGCGTCGCGGAAGTTCAGGAGCGACCATTCCGAGCCGTCCGTTAGCTGCTTGTACACGGCGCCGGGGGACCCGTTCTGGTATATTATCTGGAAATTAAGACACGCTTTTATAATCTCACTGCATATCCCAAAGAACTCGATTCCTACCGGCTTGCCTAATATCAGGCATTTGAGTACGTTATTCTACAGCTCTTATGTACGCCATATCTGCACCGGCTTGCTCAAGGATATCTTTTACGCTACGCCACGGCTGCATTTCGACGATTTGTAATTTTTTACATATTGTAGACTGTATGGGTTTGCACTAGTTTTGTTGTTGTAGGAAGATTGCAGCAACAGTGAAAGACTTGCAGTATGTAAAAACACCTAGTATTATCGACCGAGGACCGTACAAGGAGAAGCCACGCTTCGATATCACCATAGATTAAAACATAAATAAAAATCAATAATGCCAAAGTACGCACAAAAAATAATTGTTGGATTTGCCAACACATACAACGTCACGCAGCTGATGACCCTTTCCCCCTTATCGTACTGTCACACTTGTGGACCCCTCCTTACCCCTTAACGTGTTTTCAAAATTAAGATTAACCGATTATAATCCAAGCTAATCCTGGCCTATTATACTAATGTTTATCGCGTTATAAATAAATGATTAAACATCCATCACGTTGCGACAATTATACTCGTAAGTGCAATGATTACTTTCTCATTTATTTAACGCGCGATAAACGTTACCGTATATGTCCGCACTAATGATTTTATGTATTAAATGGAGAGGCGCATTTACAGGCGTGAAATTCCTATTCATGGCGTAAGTAGTTACAATTATTTGCCAAAATTTCATAACGCGTATCATTTAAATGGGCGTATTAGTGAATAAAGACCCAATTGGAGCAATAAATCTCTAATATGCGTCGAAATCGTAGTACCGCCTGTTATTGAAGCACCATCCATCAGCCACGGACGTCGACTGCTGGACATAGACCTCTCCCATAGATTGCCACAGAGTGCAGTCCTGTGCAGACCGCATCCACTGACTGCCCGCTACTCTCACGAGGTTATTTGTCCACTAGTCTGGGGCCATCATACGCTGCGCTTACCTATGGCCACTCCAGGTTTTTACTGCCCCAACGGTTATCCGGGCTATAGAATAGAAGCACACTGCATTTTAATTGAACAAATTGGCTATATATTTACATCCCGAATAGACAAGACCTTCGAACATAATTCCATTTGTAATAGACGCGTTTTAATAGAAAACACGAGTCAGTTACGTCTTTTGTCATATTAAAACATAATTGAAACTAACAATGCATTCCCACGCGCCTCCATTATCCAATAAAGAGCGAAACTAGTGAAACGAGACCGTATAGGTAACGCACGTGACATTCATACTAATCAATCTAATCTATACCTTATATTTATTACCTTAAAGTTCAATTCAGATCGAATAAGGCTTGAGCTTATAAGTCAATCTAATTAGCACCTTATGTAGTTTACTAGAAGGTTTAGTTTTGTGTGACTGCTCGTTTCCAGTAATGGTACTAATGAGAGATCCATTGTCAAGTTGCCGCCGTCACGAACTGATAGGATGTCGATGTGGTCCGACTGCTCAGATCAGGTTAAACTGTTAATTAGTGGATGCTAAAGTTTGTCAACTGAAAGGCAGAGCCGGTTTTAGCATTACCAGCGCCCTGGGGGAGATTGCAAATTTTTGGGAATTCACGAGTAAATAGGCCTCGCTCAGGGAGCGAGAGGATATAAAGGGGCGCCCCTTTATGTACGGCGCCCTGGGCGGTCGCCCAACCGCGACCTACCTTAACACCGCTACTGCCTAAGGGCGCGTTTAATTTAGAACAAAAACCTCGTCAAACATTCCTCCTTCCCTTGCGGTGTGTATCATTTTCTTACAATACAGTATTTTCCAGCAATGAATATAAATAAATTAACGGTAACCATTAAAATTATGTTTCTAAAACTGCTCGAAAACAATCCAGCTACACTCATTTTGATGAACCATTATAAAACTAAATCTTTCATCATCAAAACACCTACCTAGGTTAAGCAGTAACGTCTTACGTCGTCGGTTAGGCTTTCTTGGAAATTGCATACTGCGAATATCTAAGCGTTTTTACACTTCATACTCGTAAAAAGGAACAGATTTGAAGTGTCATCATTTATTTGTAGCTCTTTGTGTGCATTTATGCAAACTTTTATGTCTACGCTTTCCCGCTACTAACTATTATAATATAAGACTTAAGTGTATGACACACTTCCACACTAGGCACTCTGATATGGCACGCAATTGCATATTAAACATCAAATGAAGTATGTTCCCACTAGGGTTGCCATACGTCAGGATTTGTCCTGACATGTCAGGATTTTTCAGAAACCTAAAATAGGGGTATTAAAAAGAAACGCAATATGATGTCCCGGCGAACTTCGTTGCGCCCCAGTTTTTTTAGATGTTTTAATAGTTATTCTGTTATTCGGGGCAGAGACAAACCCAGAAAAGCAAAGATCATGAAAATCAGTCCATCCGTTCTTGATTCATAAATGGTGTAACTGACACGACTTAGTTTGATGTATATGATTTTACTCTTGAAACTGCTTTTCGATATAAGCTTTGAATTGCATATGTTAAAATAACTGTCACAAATTGTACACAGCACCTCACTAGGTTCTCTGCCTGCTTTAATTAACGGAATCGTTCTCTCTGTAAAAGTCAAGACGAATGTCCGGACTTTTATGGTGGTTAGGATTTTTATCAGGACATTTAAGTTTTCACATGGCTACCCTAGTTTCCACTGATTGGTGATTGAGGCCAATTTCCAGAGTCTCGAACATCGTCGCTTTTTTTTTGAAGCCCGACAAACTTGCAAGTCTTACTGACTGTTGCAAAAATCGGACCAGGTGGAGGCCGTGGCGTTCCCTGGGGTTGAACCAGGTCACTTGGCCGGACCACCTTAAAAGGGTCGGAGTAGGTGGGGGCCGGGGGCGCCTGGGATCGAACCAGGTCGCCTGGGCCGGACCACCTTGAGAGGGTCGGACTAGGTGGGGGCCGTGGGTGCCTGGGATCGAACTACGTCGCTAGTTCCGGATCACCTTGAGAGGGTCGGACTAGGTGGGAACATCGTCGCAAAGTTACTAAGTTGTTCTAGGAGAATTTAAAGCAAAAAAACGTTTAGTTTCAGATGGTGCTGATGATTTTTGAGGCTTCTCATGTCATTTGTAGACAATGTACCAAGCTATAAAATAAAGCTTGTTTTAAACATAATTGATGCCTTGGAAGCCAATAATGACCAGCAGGGCAGCGCGAAGGACAGCGGCAGGGGCTGAATGTAAATGTAGTATTAGGACTATTCTTCAGAAATATGTCTGCGACTCATTCATTTAATTTTTTCTATTTTTTTTTCCATACAGTTAATATGAAAAAGGGCCAGATGAATGAGGTGACTCCAGACATATTTCTGAAGAAATGCCCATTAAAGGCTGCTGATGCTGTTTTACGTACCTGATAGCTCCCAATAAGGTACGCGGCGTTGAGTCGGAGCGTCTCATTATTGCTCGTGTAGAACACAATCTTTTTCTTCGGGTTTCTCTCCAGTTCTTCAGTGAGCTTGTTGCAAAACTGGTACAAATGGCACAGGTGATAAGGTCCAAAGTCGAAATAGAAGTTCTCGTAGATAATGTCATCTTCTATGTGGAAGTACTTGCTGTTTCTGGTCGGCTTCGGTTTGTAGCCGGTTTTCAGCGTTGCGAAGTAGAGTCTGTCTGGAAATAAAGGGATTGTGTTTATTATTATGGTAACTAAATACTATGCAAGGTCTCAAGGTCTGTCTTAAAGCAGTGTGTGCTACCACTTTGCCAGTGATTAATGTGATTATATATGGAGTAGAAGTCTAGTCATTCCTTTTCCATTCCATATTGCCGTGTTTTTGTATAAGTTTGCATTGTAATTTATCTATTGGTGTGCAATAAAGTATGATTGTATTGTATTGTATTGCCCATGATGAAAGCGCTTCTACTAGGGTTTGCTCCCGGGAAATTATTAGAAAAATTGCAAAAAAATACGTATAATTAGAAACGAACAAGCGCTCAATTAAACTTTAACCGCACACGAGTGGCGGCCGTGGTAACGGCAATCAACGGCGGTTCAGCCCCGCCTGCCCTGTTGGTCCGTAAAATTGTGATTATTAATGAAATTATATTAATAAATTAGCTTTTACTGCAATGTACGTAGCAGCTGCTGCAGCTGCAGTGTGGTTGTTTTTATCAAAAAACCAACTGAATCTCATCGGAGTGAAGTATCTACAGAGTGTTTGAAGACCCGTCCCGAAAATACCGAGAAATCCCGGTTCTCCAGAACGGTATCGGTACTGCATAACCTAGCTTCTACCCATAAACTGGCTCAGTGACGCTTATCGTGCTATAGAGAGAGCTATGTTCGGAGTCTGTTTACAGAAAGAACGAAATCCGTAAAAGAAACTAAGAACTAAGGTAAGACAATGGGCTGTGTAGCTCCAAGAACAGATGGTCGATGAGACTCGTGAAAAGCGCGCGACCGTTCATTGTGGAAGTCGGGAGATCTATGTTCAACAGTGGTCGTCACGTCATTCATCAGGTTGAAATGATGAACTACAAGGTTAGACATTGAATGTGTTTCCAGTCCACTGGTATACTCGTACATACTACAGTATGGGTCTACCTTATTTCGTATAAAATTAAATGGTATAAACTCAAAATGTATAACATTCAAAATGTATAAAATCATTATGCATAAGATTTAAGATGTATAACATTATTATGCATAATATTCATTTTGTATAACAATTACTGGACCCGCATATTTAAAACGTAGAACATTCAAAATGTCTAATCATCACAATGTATACAAAACAGTCGGTCGGACTCCACAACCTTGCGTATCAAAGCACAGGCACTAATGCTCGCCTTCGCAGCTTCGACTTGTTGGTCGCCTTCGGCGACCAGCCTCAGCCGCTACGGCTCACATTGTGCCAGTGCTTTGCTACAGCGGGCGAGGGCTGCTCCCCCTCCGCGCCTCCAGCTTTCTATATACAATCTAGGGGTAGGGCAGACAAGACCACGTGGATAGTGGGGTGCTCCGATTCGGGTTTTGGTACCTATGTATTCTCCAATGCATGTAAAATACAATATTATCTCAACCATTCTTATTATTTGAACGTATTTTAGCGTATATTTAGCGGCAAAACTATAAAAAGAATTATCAAATTTTGTCAAAAAAGTCCTGACTTCCTTCAAACTTTAAAACCTGGGCCTGATATTTCAATAATATTAAGGGTTTACAAAAAATTAGAGCTTTTAACAGTTATACCTCGTGAATGTTATACCTTATAATACTTATAACAAATAAAGTTTCGAGCAAATGAATGTTATACCTTATAATACTTATAACAAATAACATTTCGAGCAAATGAATGTATTATACGAAATTATACAAAATTACTTTAGAGCATTTGAATTTTTCAAAAAGTAATTATACACTTTAATTTTTATGCCATCTGAATTTATACGAAATGAATCATTATCCTAAATGAATTTCGACGAAGTGATTTTATACGCATTGATTTTATACCAAATAAGGGGATATCACTACAGTATATCGTCGTTACTTTAAAAAAAAAACCTAACCCCCTCCTTCCACTTGGCTCCCATGACTTAAATCCCATGGGACTACGGAACCAACCTAACCTAACACTGACCCCAGGTAAAAACGCAGTAAGTGTAAATGACGTTCGTATGTAACTTTTGACGTTTTTCTCTACGACGTTTTTAGATACGAGTTTTTTTTCAAAGTAGTGACGAGTGACGACACGTGACGCACTGAAAAGTTTTCACGTGCACACTGGCATCATATATGCACGACAGCTTTCAAATTGACAAATCTCTATAGCACTATCCAACGAACTTTTACGTATTAAGAACTTGTAAACACTGGTGACAGTGGGCTGCACTCAACGGATATAGGAGGAATGGGTATCACGAACTCAAAGATGCTGAGTGGCTATGGAATGACAACCTGATTAAGGTCGCCAGCAGTACATGGATACCAGTGGCGTGACGTAAAATATATCTTTGGGCAAGCCGGTGCAGATTTGGCGTACATTTTCCTTAAGTGCTGTATTATAAGGTGCTCAAATGCCTGATATTAGGCAAGCCAGTAGGAATCGAGTTCTTTGGACGCCACGCTACTGATGGATACAGACAACGGGAGACCGGTAGAAATTTTTGAGTGAGCCCTATGTAGAGTTCACACTTGACCCAATTCTTTTGACTCTTTGGAATGGACCCAACTTTAGCCCACATGTTTATATTATAATGTAGTAGGCCTGTTTGCATAATGAGTTATTATTTACAGGCCGCCGGACGAGGCTGCCGCTGTTCTCAAGGTGAACATTGTTGAAATAATATTAGGCTTACCTGACATATTAATACTACGGCAATTTTTTAAGTAGCTAGCTTTTACTAATGAAATCATTTTGCGAGACTGTTACAAAATATATCTGAAACCAGCATGTTAGAAAAAACCGTGACTCGAGTACTTTAACAGACAGCGTACTGCCTAACTAACCCACAGCAGATAGCAGGATAAAATTTACTGCATAAAAACATTCTTCAGCAAACACTAAAAAACGACTTTTCGAAATTCAGCTCCTTAAGGGTTGAAACGGGTGATATAAGATTGTATGAAAAAGTCGCGGAGTGACATCTAGAATTTGATTTTTGAAACGTTTAACACTCTTTTTACGTCGATAGATAAAAAAAAAACAGCGGTGACAGATAAATAGAAATCCAGTTCATTCAAAGAGTGCTGCTTTGTGCGGTCAATTGACGATCAATTTCTAAAAGAAGTGCGTAATAGTAAATACGTGGTAGGTATTTATTTTGTAAATGCTACGCAATTCGTGCGTTTACAATTCGCTTCCCCAAATACCAGGCGCCCAAAATTCGCAATAAAGTAGGTACACTTAAGACGGCCTCACACAAATAAATACGGAACCCTTAAAAGGGGAGAAGACTGTACCAGCCCAGTCCTTTCTTAACAGGCTATAACACCACTTGTGAAAGTACCCAAATGGATATTCCATGCCTAGACGTATTTTGGCCAGAAACACGTAACTGACCTAGTTTATACCCTAAGTTAGGACCTTTTGGATAAGAAGGGTAATCCAAGGACTCAGACCTCGACCCAACTGAATTTACGGTGAGGTTGAGCTGAAATCGTGAATCTTATGAAAATGTATCTTCAATGAAAATTACTTGGCAAAATTGAAGCTAATTGGATAATTACGTAATTTTAGCGTCAGCTTGAAGGGAAATTTGTTAATTAAATAATGACTGAAAAATGCCTGAAATCCCGTTTTTGGTTATTTAATACGTACCTAATTCGCTGAGGTCCTAATTCTTTGAAGTTTATTAAGGTGTGTAAGCTTCGAACAATCCAGAAAATCTCAAGAGAATTGATCGCGGAACAGACTAACAGACAGATATTTTCATATTTCGTGCGATATATAAAAAGGTTTTACTTGATAACGCAAACTATAGAGTTGGAAAAAACTTAACATATCCACGGGATAATTAAATGGGATATTTCGAAAATATCCATTTTCCACTTAACTTTATTGCACAAAAAAACGTATCGCACAAAAGGCTCAATGACATCCAAAAATATAATAACATTTCAAGTATTGTAGTTGTATTGTAAGTCTAACCAAAATATAAATATAGTTTCTTTCAAACATAGCAATTTGTATATCTAAGTTCATAAGCCTGAGAAATCTGCGGTCTAGACATAGCCAGGTATAAGCGGCATTTGCAGACAGCTGAAGAAAAATCCCTTATGCAACATAAAATGCAAATACCAGCATAATATTGCAATAGCCAGGACAATCACCCGCTGTTACAATATTACAGGCGTACTAGCTTTTTGTCGCGTCTATGCTCGCGTGCCACTTTTTGTTTTACACAATTACGCCTTACAACTTCCTTCATGTTCATGAAAAAGTAAAGTAGGAGATACTTTTTCATGAACTTTCATCTCCTGTTTAACCTTCTAGGAGTCGAATTTCGAAAAATCCCATCTTAGTGGACCTCTACGTCCCTTTAAAGAACATTTGTTCCAAATCTCATTGCGCTGTCTATAGTGGATTAAGTTATACGTCAAGATACTGACAGAACACTTTAATGTATAGTATAGCACACTCTTAGAATGAGGGTGTTTAGAAATCATAAACCCACCAGCTGGCACCAGGTTGGCGAAAGGTCTTTTTGACAGTAGGCGTCAAGATCCACCAATCACACCACCTGATTTTGATATCTACTGCCAAATATACCTTTCGCCACCCTGCTGCCAGCTGGTGGATTTCTGATTTCTAAATACCCTCATTATAGTGACGTAACGTCAAATTAAAATATATGTATTGAGCGTATTAGATTAATACATAGATTGAATGTTATGGGATACAATAGAACAAATATTTTCAAAGATAGCTTGAGATGACGTTCTGGCTAAAAGAAATTAAGTGAGATTGTGAGTTATTAGATAGGAATACGGTAGTATAGTCAACAGTAGATTAAATTGAGGGTAATGCCAATCTGTTACGTACATTCCTTGTGAAGTTTCATAAGAAGTAAAATATAATTTGTTTACTTGAGAATAATGATTTTTTTTAATACTTTATTATCAATTGATCCCAATATTCGTACAATTTTTACTTAAAATACTTTACAGGCATATACTTATAAATATTAACATTCATTCATAGTCGACAAGAACTCAAAAGGCTGTTCATGAAATGAAAGCAAATGAACTTATTTTCCCATATGTGATAAACAAATAGAGATTCTAATATTCTATTCACTTAACTATCTACAAGCAAAATCACTATGCAGTTACGGTTTTTATTGCGTCGTTGTATGTGAAATAGCTGTGGACAAATAAGACTATTCACGGAGATACGTATATTATAATATATGTATTAGAAATTCTACTTTACTCCGTCGAAATAAGGCTTAAATTCCAAGTGAACGATGTTTGATGGTTTTTTGATTGTTTCACTGAAAATCTGAATGAGCTTCGCGTTGAGGATTGAATATCTTGTTTGAGAACTTATTTCAAAAGGAATAAGAATGAAAATTGTATAAATATTTTAAAACTTAACTATAATAAAATCCATCAATAGAAGTTGCTGATATAAACAAGCACATAAACTCGAGGTTTTAATAACATCTAGTTGTTCTTTATTTCACCGTAGACCGTCCCCACCTAGTCCGACCCTATCGAGGTGGACCGGGACAAGGCGACCTGGTTCGACCCCAGGCGCCCCCGGCACCCACCCAGTCCGATTCACTCGGAGTGGTCCGGCTCTCTCTACGGCTGTACTGTTGCTACGCCCACTCTGCCGTCCTCAAACTTAAAGGCCGCTAGTTTGTATGAAGTTTCATACAAATTAGCGGCCTTTTAGTTTGAGGACGGCAGCAATAAGGTTGCGAGTTAGTCAGGCTTGAAAAAAAAACCGTAGACCGTAGTTCAGGGGCATATTTTATATAAATTATTCTGATAATATTATATTATCATAGTAAAGATCTAATATTTTATATGAAACCTAAAGGGAAATTTATTGCAGACAGGCATTTAGTCGCGGCTTCGCGTTATTCCTTTTAATGTCCCAAGGAAACTCTTTACTGGGATATAAAGTATTCAATGTTTCAATCCAGGACTTGGGTCTACTTGCATGCTAAAGGCCGTAGCAGGATAAGGGAGGAAAAAATGCCCTTAAATGATTAAGAGCTGTTTATTTTTTATATAGTTGCTTGCATTTAGTTGTATAATTGTGCAAAGTTTGGTTGAAAAATTCCCAGTGGTTCAGCCGGGAAAAAATAAAAACAAAATTTATGAAATTTGACGTATCTCTAAAACTATAAATCTTTATCATATTATCTTTAATTCATGTTGGTTAATTAAATAGTATGTATGCCTTAAAAGAAAATTGACTCTCTATCTTTACAATTTCTGTAAAAAACACGTAAGTCAAAATTTAAAAAAAAAGTTTTTTTGATTCCTGAAAGAGTGACCACTCTAAGTGACATTTCTAAAAAAGCCTTATTTAACAATCTGTCAGTCATATAATTTTGACGGTTAAAATCGAAAAGCAACAGTGTCAAAATTAAAAAACTATGTTGGTCGGATTGTCTTACATTTTATTCTTATACTATTCTAAGGCGGATCTCACACTGCAGCGAAAATCGCGGCGACACGCGACTCAGCGATTTTCAACTTTGTATGTAGAATCATCGATTTGTATAGAAAAATCGCGGGGTGGCGCACACTGGCGCGTAAATCGCGGCGACTCGCAACTACTATGCGCAGCTACACGGAAAAAATCGCGGCGACGGGCGATTTCAGTGTGTTCTTCGCCTAATACAGCCAAAGAACTTAAACATAAATATTCTTTGTAAAGAACTAAAAATAAAATAAATGTATGGCATTTACTCGAAAATGTATCAACTTAAAAATGTCTTTACTTCTTATTTTAATCACTATCGCTATCTTCATTAACGGTAACACTAATACCGTTTCTCAAAAAAAGTCCACTAAGAATTTCGGCAGGCCGAATGATTTTTGATAACATAAAGTGAACTCAAATAAACATGTTGACACTAGAAATTATGATACTCGTACTTACCTGCTCCAAAAATGACAATGAATCATCAAAAAAATTGTATTATCCTCTTATAACTTATAATACCGATAACTCTCTCCATTGAGATTTGGTACAAAGGTTTCGGATTTTTCGAGAATATTCTCTTAATAGCGTCCATCTTCTATAAAATTTTTATTGCTTAATATTGTTGCATATTTACAGATGCAATGTAAGAGCTTACAATGTCATATTGTACGAAAAAACAATATCACATCGCTTTATTGTCAAAATATATTTTAATCTTAATTTCATTTTAAAGAGGATTTGTGGTTAAGTTTTGTAGCGATGTGAGATATTATTTGAATAGTCTAATAAAAAGCAACGTATTAGTATTATTTTAACTTTGATATTACTGTCCTTTTAAGTCTACGAATGAATATATCTGGTAGTACGATAAGTAAGGCTTAATTAGAAATGATGTTGATTACCTATTTGAAAAAAAGGTTTTATAAGTTAAAAGGCGACAATAGGGATGACGACTGGATTAAAACTATATAATTCTATTTAGTCCGTCAGTTAGATTATGGAAAAATATGGAACACGTATTTTTGGTTTATCAAAATATTAAAAATCGACTAAGTTATAGATCATCAAGCTACTGGAGTGGGGGCTTGTGACGTCACTCCTAGGTGAAAATTGTACCTAGGAGTGACGTCACTCGAAACTTCTAAGCAATCTATCCTCGTCATTTTTTGTTTGTCGAACAAAAGAAAAAATACGTGTACAACATTTTTTAATAATCTAACTGACGGACTAAACCGTTTTTTTTTTGTCGTCTAGCCCATTAATACAAATTATATTTTTAAGCCAATATTAATGGAAATGTCAAAAATTGATTTATTTTTAATTCTTTACAAAGAAGATTTATTTTTAAGTTCTTTGGCTGTATTAGAATAGTACAAGAATAAAATGTAAGACAATCCGACCAACATAGTTTTTTAATTTTGACACTGTTGCTTTTCGATTTTAACCGTCAAAATTATATGACTGACAGATCGTTAAATAAGGCTTTTTTATAAATGTCACTTAGAGTGGTCACTCCTTCAGGAATCAAAAAAACTTTTTTTTGAAATTTTGACTTACGTGTTTTTTACAGAAATTGTAAAGATAGAGACTCAATTTTCTTTTAAGGTATACATACTATTTAATTAACCAAAATGAATTAAAGATATAATGATAAAGATTTATAGTTTTAGAGATACGTCAAATTTCATAAATTTTGTTTTTATTTTTTCCCGGCTGAACCACTGGGAATTTTTCAACCAAACTTTGCACAATTATACAACTAAATGCAAGCAACTGTATAAAAAATAAACAGCTCTTAATCATTCAAGGGCATTTTTTCCTCCCTTATCCTGCTACGGCCTTTCAGCTCAATGCGTTATTTAGTGACAAACATTCAAACTCAAACTTCTTCTTTCTTTACAAACTTTCGCATTTATATTATTTATGGGATTGCATTCATAAGACATTTGATTTAAGTTGAGGTTTGTATAATTTCAATAGTTTTACTTTAGGGTTTACTAATGCGCCAAGCGCATTTTATTCATCCCTTGGGAAACGTACATTTTGCCACTACACTATGGCATAAAAAGTATCTGTAAGTCAAATCGCTTTATCTTGTCTTAGGGCTTTTTATGCTTACCCTTAGCTTAAAAAATATATAATTACGCCGTGAGATAGAGTTAATGTGTCTTTCCCTAGCTTAAGCAAGCTAAAGGTACCAACCGCTGTTTACACGAAATTTGTTAGCATCTTTATACCAGTAACCTGTTTGTGTTTATGCCGACCTTATGGCAAGTGACACAGTGGTACTTCTTACTTGGGCACTTCACATATTGTCTATTGATGATAATGATCTTAGATATTTTATATTAAGTTAACTACTTTGGTGATTCGAGTCTGTCGGTTTTCAATACCAACATAAAGATGGTCATTGTTTGCTTCCACGGCATCATTTATGTTTGAAATGAGTTTTATTTTATAGATTGATGTTTTTGTGAAGAATTAACGTGCAATTGGGCTTTAAAAGTTAAAGTCATCTATAAGAATAATTTGAAACAAAACGTGTTTTGCTAAAATTATATATTTTTATGCTTTTTGAGAGTTTTTATGTCATTTTGCGCAAATAACAAAAAAACCAAAAAGCTATAAAATACGACACATTTCAGACATAATTGATGCAGTGAAAGCAAACAATGACCCTCTTTTAGTTCGTATGGAAAACCTACCGTTTCGAATCACCTTAAATCACTTACTTGCACATTTTGTCCGTGGCCTATTAATTTTTTGATGTGTACTACGATAAATCGATTTATTTTAATACCCAACTTTTCTTATACGTGAAATTAGATTATCTTTCGCATGTCCTGGGGCGGTTACCATTTTAATACATGTTTGCAATCCTGAAGTGATTTATCGTTATTGGATTCATATATTTACGAGACCGTGGTCTAGGTTCGGTAATAAATATTCAGATAGGGTACCTAGTTCTAGAATATTCTATGAAAGAATTGAAAGATAGGAATACTAGAATGTTACTATCATGAGCTATCATAAATAATAACTAGTTAGATCGATAACAAAGATACAAGAAGGCAGAGTCAAGGGCAAATACTTACATAGGTACTGTGAAGTTGTAAAAATGGTATATCTGTTTGTACATAGTGGATATTTTAATGAACATGACCGCCATATTATGGGCTAGACGACTAAAAAAAACTGTTCAGTCCGTCTGTTAGATCATTAAAAAATATTGTAGAGTCTGTGCGGAAAAAGAAAAGGCGTGGCGAAAAACGGAACTAACCTAACTTCTTCCTCCTTCCTTTTTTAGGGTTCCGTAGCCAAAATGGCAAAAACGGAACCCTTATAGTTTCGTCATGTCCGTCCGTCCGTCTGTCCGTCTGTCCGTATGTCACAGGCATTTTACTCAGAAACTACATTATGGATATTGATGAAATTTGGAATATAGGTGTCTTGTATGTGTCCGTCAAGATAGCGTACACCGTAAAGATATTCAGAATCTGATGCAGCCAATAAATAGTACCCAAATAGTACCGACGAAATACCTAGGTGAAAAAAATAGTACCCTTAAACTTTTCGAAATATAAGGCCTGTTCACGGTGTACGCTACCGGGCGTCAAGCTGGCGTACACCGTTTGTATCTCTGGAACGGCTTTGTTTTTGGAAACGATTTATATCTCAAAAAATAGTACCCAAATAGTACCCTAGGGCCCTAAAATTTTATTTCTCTAGCTATCGTAGAAGCCGAGATATTCCATAACTTAACGGTGTACAAAATTTCACACCGTCAAGCTGGCGTACCCGGGAATTCCTTATAGAAAGAGCTCACTATATCTCGGCTTCTACGATAGCTAGAGAAATAAAATTTTACGGCCCTAGGGTACTATTTGGGTACTATTTTTTGAGATATAAAGCGTTTCCAAAAACAAAGCCGTTCCAGAGATACAAACGGTGTACGCCAGCTTGACGCCGGTAGCGTACACCGTGAACAGGCCTTATATTTCGAAAAGTTTAAGGGTACTATTTTTTTCATCTAGGTATTTCGTCGGTACTATTTGGGTACTATTTATTGGCTGCATCAGATTCTGAATATCTTTACGGTGTACGCTATCTTGACGGACACGTCTTGTATGGGCCGCTACTTAGTTTGGTAGTTAAAGAACTAAAAAAAATATTTTTAGGGGGGGCACTCCATACATGTTAAAGAAGCTAAAAAAAATTTTTTTTCACAAATATCAACGTGTGGTACATAGTTCGACAGCTCTTTAAAAACCACTATAAGGTTTCAAAATAATGTTTTTGATTAGGTGAATATATTTGGAAATAATCGCTCCGAAAGTTGTGTAAATTGTGTCCCCCCCCCTCTATCTTCTAAACCGTGTGTCCAAAAAATATGAAAAAAATCACGAAGGTAACGCTTAATTAATACTTTCAACGAAAATTATTTTCAACAAGATAGGATTAACCGTTTTTGAGTTATTGCCGGTAAACTGCGCTTCTCAACAAAAGGACGTAATTGCTATGAAGATACGCTCTTTTGTTGTTGTACTTTTTTTACTTATAGTTACGGCTATGGAACCCTACACTGAGCATGGTCCGACATGCTCTTGGCCAGTTATTTTCTTTTGTTTGACAAACAAAAAATGACGAGGATAGAGTGCTTAGAAGTTTCGAGTGACATAGTGACGTGAAGGAGTGCTTGGTACAATTTTCACCTAAGAGTGACGTCACAAGCCCCCACTCCAGAAGTTGGATGATCTATAACTTTGTCGATTGTTTATATTTTGATAAACCAAAAAATACGTGTCCCATATTTTTTCATAATCTAACTGACGGACTAAATAGAATTATATAGTTTTGACTCAACCTCAGTCGTCATCCCCATTATAAGGCTCCTGAATGATTATTTATATTGTTTTTTTGGAAGCCACAGCACACATGTCTAAGAAAGTACGAATTGGTTGTGTCGCACCACGTAAAATTGGCACGACATAATTCAATGTTTGTTTTGGTTCAGGAATTGGTGAATAAACATTCTACGATGTTGGTAAGGATATTTTTTATCCGATTACGTTGATACAAGAAGAAGGCCGTTTCTAACTTCGTGGACTGAGTTGCGGGTAGTGATGTGCCGTTACCGTAAATTACGAGAACAGCGAGAAAGTTCGGGTAAAGTTCTCGGTAATATTCTCCGTAACGGTAATTATCGAGAAAGTAGTTAAAGTTTTATGTATTTTTTACTTTTTTTTATACAAGGTTCTTTTAAATGACCATAATAAACTACACTACAGTTTTCATAAAGAAAAAATGAAAGCGTCGCGTACTTTTCCAACTTTCCCGTAAACTTACCGTAAATTACTGGTGGAAATTACCGAGAAAGTTGTCAGGTAAATTTTTGTTGGAATATTTTTTACTTTTTTGATGTAAACAACTTATGATTTAGTTATATAAGTAAACCACAATATTTAGTATATCGAAGTGATATATTTAAAAGTAATCTGATTCATTGAAATATAAGATACATCGATATGATTTAGTGATAAACAATATGTAATTAACTTGGTATATCAGTTTAATAGATTCTATTTTAATTCACAACACAGTAAGGACATGGATAAAAATCTGGGGGCACGGTAGTGCCCCCGCCAAGTCGAGCAAAACAAAGGCATGGCCGTACCCTCCTTTTCTCGAAGCCATTCAGGCCATTTTCAGCCTCCCATAATATTGTTGGTTGCGCGCGTAAAACGATGATTTTTGAGGTTGCAAAATGAAGACTAAAATTAAACCGATCGAAGGACCTTGCGTAATTTGTCAAAGCGTGAGCGGGCGAGGATTACGAATGTCGGAATACACAGGGAGGAAGGAAGGAACGCATGATAAAGCACCATACCTGGATAGCTTCTGGGTACCGCCGAAGTCAGATTCCCTGGCCAGGGATAAAGTTCTTCATTCACTTAAGATGGCTGACGGCGACGAAAACAGCTTTAGTCTGGTTGCGATCGTCCGAGCACTGCTTAATTCTACACTATAGCACAAATCACCTTCAGGTTAATAAAGTAACAAAATTCAGCACAAGATAAGTCTTAAAATTATAATTATTCACAGAATATATGCGGAGCGAACTCGAGCGCAGCGCGGTTGTAACGGTCCGAACGGACATTAAAATCATTTCCTTCCGTTCGCGTAGATTTGTTCCGGACACCCAATCGTCTTCTTCTAACACAGGCGGCGCGTCATGCGTGGGAGAGGGAAGGGGAGTATAAAGGTTCTTGGTTGTGTGCCTAAAGTAAAGTTACTTCTAATGTTGACCGCTAGATGGCGTTACGGGTAACGAATTAAGTTACGTGGCGTAAACATTACCCCCCCACTTGAAGGGAGTCCTTCAAAGAGAAAAATCTAACAAATGGACTATATACAAGCAAACAATCAAATTGAAATTAGCTATAAACTATAATACAATAAGACGGTAAAGTAATGTCATTATTGATTAGGTAAGGGACAAAGACGAACTACTGGACGCAAGAACGATCCAGATACGGTTCTGACTTTCGCAACTCTCACGACGCCGTCCTTAGCCGGGAGAACCTCATCGATTACACCAAGTGGCCAATGAAGCGGGGGCGCATTCTCCGTTCGAACAATAACAACTGTTCCCACCGTTATAGGAACTGTCGGAGTGTTCCATTTCATTCGTGTTTGCAACGTACTCAGATATTCGCGGTGCCAACGATTCCAAAATGACTGAACCAATTTATCTAAGAGTGCATGACGCGATAAAAGGCTGAGTCTATCATCTTCGATCTCACGAGCTGGCAAGTACTTTAGGGGGGTCAAAGTCAAGAAATGTGCAGGCGTTAAAGCTAGAGGCTCGGCTGGGTCAGACGATAACGTCCTACAAAGAGGTCTGGAGTTCATCACAGCCTCTACTTGAGTGAGTACCGTATTCATCTCTTCTATGGATAAAATTTGATCACCTATTACGCGGAAAAGGTGTGTTTTTAGGCTTTTAATATTGGCCTCCCAATTACCCCCAAAATGAGGCGCCGCTGGAGGATTCATGTGCCAATCTATACGATTATCAGCGAGAACACGAGCAAAATCGGTGTTGAAGTGTTTGGAGGTCAAAAGGACATGCAACTCGTTAAGGTATCTTTTCGCTCCAACAAAATTTGTCCCATTATCGGAATACAGCCGTGCTACAGGACCGCGTCGAGCTAGAAACCTTTTAAGTGCGGATAAAAAGCAGTTCGTACTCAAATCAGATGCCAACTCAATATGGATGGCACGGGTAGTCATGCAAACAAAGATACAGACATAAGCCTTTTGAGATCGGATGCCCCTACCTCGACTGGGCGTAACCTTTAAAGGTCCAGCAAAATCTACCCCGGTGTGGATAAACGCTTTGGCAGAACGCACTACCCGACAAGCCTTATGATCTGACATCTCTGGACAATCCGATTTCGGACGCAAGCGAAAGCACCGTAAGCATAGAAATATCCTACTGCGGACAATATTTCTAGCAGCAAAAATCCAATAGCATTGGCGTAGCACGGAAAACAACTCATCTGATCCAGCATGAGAATACACCTTATGAAAGTAATCCACTATGAGATTGACTATGTGGCCCTTCCTTGGTAATATGATCGGATGTTTCTGCTGATAATTCAGCTCAGAGGCTTCAAGCCTACCTCCAACTCTAATAATGCCGTCTTGGAGAAACGGTTTTAAGCGCTGAAATGCTCGTGAGCATAACTTGCCTGACTGTAAATTTACGAACTCCTTCGCAAAATGATGTTGTTGCAATGCACGGATGATCTTGGCCTCCGCAAAATCAAGATCTGAAGCAGAAACGTATTTCCTTCGAGGGAGTACTCGTCCAAATCGATAGATATAGACTACGCATCGTAACAGCTTCGACCAAGACGACATGCGATCAGCTAGAGCGATTAATAGCGGCAATTCAATTAATGTGGTGGAAACCAATGCATGCGTCTTCTCTTCAGGCGGTTTAGATATAATCGAGGGGTCAAATGATGTTACAGGCCAATCGGCAGGATCCCGCTGCATCCAGAAAGGTCCTTGAAACCAGAGAGGATGATCCATAATCTGCGAGGGCGTTAAGCCACGCGAGAGGCAGTCCGCTGGGTTTTCAGCGCCAGAGACGTGATAAAACCGATCGGCTGAAAGTGAGGATTGTATTTTGGCTACGCGATTTGCTACAAACGTACCCCATCGGTGGGGTGACGAATGTATCCAGCATAAAGTTACAGTGGAATCCGAAAATGCGTAGACGTTATCGGTATTAATGCGAGTGCCCCATGTATCCATCACAACGCGTATAAGTTTGGCTAGAATAAGCGCAGCACATAACTCAAGACGAGCTAGGGAGACCGTTTTAGTCGGCGAAACGCGAGATTTTGAGCACAAAATGTGTGTATAGATAACACCATTAGTATTTACATGAACATACACTACGGCTCCATAGCCGCGTTCACTAGCATCCCCAAATCCTACGATAGTAACGACACTATTCGCGACTACACCAACATGACGCGGTATTTCCAATTGATTCAACAAGTGAAGTTCATTGCGAAAAGTTTTCCAAAGCTTTACGATAGTGTCCGGTGGCTCATCATCCCAGTCGCATTTTATGAGCCAGAGATCTCTTATTAGAAGCTTCGCGAATAAAATCACTGGTCCTATGAAACCCATCAAGTCCCATAATCGGGCTACGCATGAAAGGATTGAGCGCTTGGTGCATTTTTCCACTGGTTGTGAAACATCTAATGAGAACGTGTCGGCCACAGGAGACCAAGAGAGGCCTAAGACCTTTTGATTTTCTCCCTTGTCAAATTCTATTACCGCTGCTAATCGATGCGAATGTGGTATAGTATCTAAAACATTCGCAGAATTACTATTCCATTTAACCAAATCGAACTGTCCCATTTTCAATAGAGCAATGACCTCCTTAGCTGTTTCTATACCTTCGATTTCTGATTCTACACTATAAACATAGTCATCCATATATAGCGCATTTTCGAGGGCTACCTTTGCGAGCGGAAATTGATACCCTTCATCCTCGATTAGCTGGCGAATAGTTCGCAATGCGTGAAATGGACTTGACTTGAGTCCAAAACAAACGCGTTTGAACTCGAAGATAGTGAGGGGATCAGCTGGATCGAATCTATACAAAATACGTTGGAACCGACGATCTTGTTCTTGCACGCCTATACAAAGGAACATTTGACGTATATCAGCGCACAATGCTATTTTAAATAGGCGAAAATTCAATATAATCTCGAACAAGTTCCCTTGAAGGTTTTCACCACCATGAAGAATATCATTTAGAGAAACGGATGTACTGGTTTTAGCGCTAGCATCTAGGACTACGCGTAATTTGGTAGTCGATTTATCCTCGCGAAGTACTCCGTGATGCGGTATAATATATGAAGACTGTGTTGCAGTTTCATCGGTTTCGGGAAGCGTCGGTGTAATGTAATCCTTAGCGAGATAATCCTTGATTACGTCATCGTAAGCTCGTTTAAATTCAGGCACTGCCTTCATTTTACGTTCAAGACAGAGGAACCGTTTCTCAGCGCATGCGTAGGAATCGCCTAAAAGTGAAGGATCATCCTTGAAAGGCAGAGTTACCGTATAGCGTCCGTTCGATGGGTCACGAGTAGTCGTATTCTTAAATATTTCCTCACATGCACGATCGTTAGGGCTCTGAATGTGAGGGATGTCAACCTCCACTAATTCCCAAAATTTTTGCACCATTTTATCTACGCAGGGCTGCACAAGGCAACAGCATGAGATCGATGAGGTTATATTGATGTTCGCGGGAGCATTGCCTATAATTACGTACCCAAGAACGGTGTTTAAAGCGCAGGGTGATTGACTGGGACCTTGAACCCTATCACCAAGTAACAAGTGCGGGAACAACGACGCACCTATCAGCATATCGATGTCACCTGTCACAGAGTAAGTATCGTCAGCTAGCCGAAGCGAATCAAAGTATGTAAGCATCGACCTATCTACCTCCACGTTAGGTAAACGATCTGTCACCTTATCAACAACTAACGTATCAAGTTCGTAATTAATGTTTCGATCGAATCGAGAGAAGAATTTCACATTCACCAGCGAGTTTACTACCTTACTCGACCCCGCGATTCCTCTAACCGTGATGTTTCTCTGATAGGTATTTAAACCCAATCGATCACAGCACTCGCGTGATATGAAATTACTTTGTGATGCGCTATCCAACAAGCAGCGTACTAAACACTCTTGACCCTGAGAATCATAAACTATCACACGCGCTGTTGCTAATAACACAGTAGTAGGCAAATTACTAGACGTAGTATTGCTGCAATTATTTACTGAAAACTGCATGTGAGCGCTAGTAGCTGGCTGCGGCTGCGGCGTGAGATTCGACGGCTCGGGAATAGAGGCGTCCGCGCTTGTGCGGGTAGACATCGGCGGAGCAGTCCAGCTCAATGGCGGCGTAGAATGGAACGACGCTGGGGTAGGATACCCGGGATTCATATTACATTGTGAAGTTGTCCATGCCTGCGGAGGTTGAACGAAACCGGGGTTGAAACTAGGCATTAATTCACTTGGAGGGTTAGGGGGTGACCACTGACCATAAAATGTGTCCTTCGTCAGCGCAGGGGCTGACACACTGTTATCAAAATGTAACATCGAGTGATGTTTGTTGTTACATTTGCGGCACGAGCTATTAGAATTACAAGCATTAAGTTTGTGTTTGTGACTTAAGCAGTTAAGACAATAGTTATATGTTTTCACATAGTTATACCTGTCGTGAGGTGTCAGTTTTTGAAAGCCCGGGCATCTATATAGTTGTTCATGTTGTGTAGGCGCATTACATAGCGAACAAGTATCGGCGCTGATATTGCTATTACCGGGTCGTGGCGCGGGCGTAACGTGCTGCGAGGTTGCGGGCGGACCTTCATTTGCCACATTAAAATATGCGACAGTGTTCTTTACACCCCTAGCAGAATCAACGTATTCAGAGGATTTTTTGTAGGCTTGTGAAGGTTTAGTACTAGAGGTCCGCTGTAATATTTTAACCTGGCCGCGTAAGAAGGTGATCAAATCATCAAAGGTAGGTATTTCGGTACCTCGACTATCCATTTCAAAAGCGCGAATTGTATCCGCGTCCAACTTTTTCGATGCAAGATGGAGTAAAATAAAATCACAAAGGTCAGTCAATTTTAACCCTTTAAGCGCCGCGACTGAGGACGAAAGATTATCGACAAAAGTATCCAAACTTTCGGAGGTGATCGCATTTATAGGTTTCAAATTTAGAAATTGATCCAAATAAGCAGTGCTTTGCAATCGTTTGTCGTCGTATTTGCTGACTAAAGTTTTAAATATTATGGCATAATTTTCCGCGCAAGGGGTTAAGCCAGCGCAAACTGATTGCGCTTTGCCAGTTAGTTTACCTATCAGGTAATAAAGTTTTTCAGTGTCACTGAGGCTATCATTTTCGTGGATTGTTGTTTTAAAACTAGCGTAAAACAATGGCCAAGCACGTGCATCTCCATTAAAATCTGGTATTTGTAACGCTGGTAATTTAGGACCGGCCGGTTTAATGTCAAATGCGTGTTTAAAGTAACTAATGTCAGGTTTCACCTCACGCGGAGCAGTCAGCTTAGAGTGTTGTCTCTTTATTCGGCAGTAAATATCTTCGAACTCTAACCAAGCGCTAAAACTAGGCTGAGCGTCCGGCCTGATAGTCATTTGCAACTCGTTTATTTTTTCGATGATTATCAAATAATTATCCCTGATAGAGTCTAAGGTTTCAATATTCGCAAGAAACTTTTCAACATTAGTTTCATTATCTAGTTGCTGAGACAGGGCTAAAATTCCTTGCCGTCGTTCGAAAAACGCGACGCGTCTCGATTCCATATTTTTCAATTTTTGTTCAGCCATTTTAGATTTAGCACGAGTTTTAATTGCGGACGAAATTATTGCGGCTCACTTTATTATTTAAATAAAATATAAGTCTACACTTACTACGTTACGCGTAATAATTACCTTACAATATTACCTTATAAACAATTCGACGACAAGCAAACACGTACGAAATAAAACGTACCTAACGCGCCAAACGCAAAGATGATAAACTTCCCACTTATAGGTATTTAAACTTACACACGAAGCGATGAACTAAACTATTACTTAATCTAACAATAACAAAGCGGTGCGTTAGTTATTAGAACCTACCTATGAACGCGAAGACAGAACATAAACGATATACCTATAGATATTTATAGGCACGAACTGGCGAGATTTTCACTGAAGCACTAAATACAACGATTGAAATGATACTCATTCACACATCACACGAATTAATCTAACGAAATGCACGAAATAATCTAAGCAGGTTCTAACAATTACAAGCAAAATTGTCAAAATAATAAATATAACTTGGTCAGCTGTTCAAAATACTTATACACAATTAACTTTCGATGTAAGGTACCTATTTCTATGTAGATCGATGTACGTACGCGATTGATTACAAATTACAAACACTGATTTAACTAATGAAATACTTTGGTATAAGTAGCGTGAGTTGACCGAAAATAAGTACCTATACTATACACCTATTGTAATACTAAATTTGTGAATTAAAGCGGAGCGGAATAGAATACCTACCTACTTATATGTCGTAGTAGGTACGCGCGGTGCGATTGAGTTACGATGCGAACGGATGCGAGATAGAATACCTAACTTACTAATAGTTAGGTAAACGCGACACGATACAATCGTGCGATTGCTACTATAATGCGGGAGGAATAGAATACCTACGAATATAAGTAGGTAAGCGCGGCGCAGCTTTATATTCGAAATAAACACGCGGGCGGGAGTAGAAATGGATTACCTATTTTACTATGTATTACTTAGGTAACCACGATTATAATTAACTTATTATTAAGATAGGCATTACCGCATTAGGCACTTGGCGTGGTTCAAAATCCGGTTCGATCCGGACCATAAAATGGTTGCGCGCGTAAAACGATGATTTTTGAGGTTGCAAAATGAAGACTAAAATTAAACCGATCGAAGGACCTTGCGTAATTTGTCAAAGCGTGAGCGGGCGAGGATTACGAATGTCGGAATACACAGGGAGGAAGGAAGGAACGCATGATAAAGCACCATACCTGGATAGCTTCTGGGTACCGCCGAAGTCAGATTCCCTGGCCAGGGATAAAGTTCTTCATTCACTTAAGATGGCTGACGGCGACGAAAACAGCTTTAGTCTGGTTGCGATCGTCCGAGCACTGCTTAATTCTACACTATAGCACAAATCACCTTCAGGTTAATAAAGTAACAAAATTCAGCACAAGATAAGTCTTAAAATTATAATTATTCACAGAATATATGCGGAGCGAACTCGAGCGCAGCGCGGTTGTAAAGGTCCGAACGGACATTAAAATCATTTCCTTCCGTTCGCGTAGATTTGTTCCGGACACCCAATCGTCTTCTTCTAACACAGGCGGCGCGTCATGCGTGGGAGAGGGAAGGGGAGTATAAAGGTTCTTGGTTGTGTGCCTAAAGTAAAGTTACTTCTAATGTTGACCGCTAGATGGCGTTACGGGTAACGAATTAAGTTACGTGGCGTAAACAATTGTTTTATCAACAGAACTCGATTTCCACCGACTTGCCTATTATTTAACCGTGGAGGAACACATTTTATAGATCTAATAGCAAACCGAGTAACATTTCTGGCCATAAATACGCATGATCACAATATAAACAAGTATATTTGGTTCGTTCATTTTCGGTCGATTCGCTAAAATATTGCAAAATGTTGGTATTAGGCTTCATCGTTTTGATTCAAACTACTCGTATTTACAACACATTATGCAGTTCACAGTTGAGCAGTCTCAGATCTGGGGGCACGGCATTGCCCCCGCCAAGTCGAGCGCGAAGCAAACACTGCCGTACCATCCTTTACTGGAACCATTTCGCCGCATTTTCAGGCCCCTATTTGAGAACCTCTGGATAAGACCAGAACGCAGAAATTTTAGTCATCCAGTAAGCTATAATCACATACTTAAAATCCAAAATTTCAAGTCTGTAGGTCATTTAGTTCCGAAGTTAAGCGAAAGCAAAGTTTCACATTTATGACAGATACTGACTCACTCACTCACTCACTCATGATCATCAGAATAGAACTAGTACTTCCCATATTGCAATTTCAGTCACAACTGCACACATAAGTTGGTAATCCTATACAAATACATGCGATTACAAAGTTAGTTTTGCAGTTCAAATTAATTGATTGGAATGTAATAAATAAAGGAAGATCACTTACAAAAAGAAATGAGATCCCATCAAAAACATTCTGTAAAAAACTAGCCAAGTCTCGATGGAGCTGCTTGTTTATCTCTAAAAAGTAATGAAATCTAGACAAAGTCGTGCCAAAGTCAGTACCGGGGGGGTATCAACAGAACTCGATTTCCACCGACTTGCCTATTATTTAACCATGGAGGAACACATTTTATAGATCTAATGATGGGATAAAACTATGACTATTAGTTACTGCTCTCCCCACTTCAATCCCGTACCATACAAAAGGCGAGTAACAATTAGAAAGCCTCGGCTAATAAAACACGGCATAGGATTAGCTAATTCAATAACATGTGCTTGCTGCTTACCTGTACACCTGCAGGAAACTGTGAGACATGGATTTCAAAGCTCGCTTATCTTGGGTTTTTTTACCTGATACTCGTAAAACGTACCTCTTCAAATGACATTGATAAGAAATTACCACGTTACAAACTACATCAGCGACGAAAACTGAATACAAAAATAATCTAATGTCTTAAAAATGCAACTTTAAGTCTTCATAAAAATATGTCACGCGTAATATTCTCGAGAATTACGGAAAAGTACCGGTAATTTACGGCGGTAAGAATTCCCGAGAACGTGAAATTTCCTGGCGGCACATCACTAGTTGCGGGTAGCTCGTAAATATCCCAATGTTTTATATACTATTTTGTAATACTGACTATGTACTTGAAAATCGGATGACTTGGGTAAGCGCTTCGGTGGCACAATTGGTAGTGCGCCTGTGTTAACATGGAGAGCCGTTAGAGATGCAGGTTCGATCCCTGCCCGAGGCAAATCATTGTTAAATTTTCGCTTTCAATAAAACATTTAGAATCCATTAGCAGATGTTAATTCTAAATATTAAAAAAAAAACATATTTTGAAATATTTACTTGATGCCTGTGTTCAGCCACTTAAGTCATTTCTCAAGGTTGAAATGGTGAATATTTGCTTAGTTTTCGTTCCATTACGAAAGTGAAGATACCTCGAAATAAATACCAGAAAAAAGCGGTATTTTGCCGCTTTCCACAAGGCAGAAAATGATGAGAGCACGTAACGAGGGTTCCACTGATTGCGACCACTAGTCGTGGTCGTAATCGTAAGTGGGATTAGGGCTAGGTCGGTCCCTGTGGACTACTCCGTCCCTGTTATTAATATGTAAGTCGGATGTACTGCCGCGTCGCTTTTGGTAGTCAGTGGCCGAAATACATCTACACGAAATAAGAACTTTGACATAACTATCTAACAGTGGCGTGGCGTAAAAGATATCCTTGGGCTAGCCGGTGCAGATTTGGCGTACATTTTCCTTAAAAGCTGTAAAATAAGGTGCTTAAATGCCTGATATTAGGCAAGCCGGTAGGAATCGAGTTCATTGGACGCCACGCTACTGCTATCTACAGAAGCTTTTTAAACAGTTTTGTTTAGCTTGACAACGTTAGAGCGTTTACAGGAGGCGCCTTTCATATTCTATCCCTATGACAACACATATCGATACCTTTAGACTCAAAGGGCGTAAACTCCATTAGAACCTGCGGCGTTTACGCCCTTTGAGTCTAAAGATATCGAATTATGGGATATTCGTTTATCATGGGATATGGTTCAAAACAAACAGATTTTTCAACAACCTACTCAACCGATTATTATGAAACTTTGGATCTACATTGAGTTCCGATAAGAGAGAATTATGATAATCTCAAGTCGGTTAACTAATACATATGAAAAGCAAAAGAAAGACAACTGGTGCGCAATAGAGGTCAAAGGGCAAACATTTACACCTACGTAGCCTGTTCGTGTTAACCAAGTAGCGTAGGCGGTTTAAACACTAAAATAGACCAAGTAACGCGATAAGGGTGGGTCTCCCCATAACATGCTCGTACCTAGGTGATGTACTGCTCTTCCTGCCACGTAGTTTAAATCCATTTTCACGGTCGAATGTATTTAAAATACAAATGAAACTTTGAATAGAAGAAGCGTATCATAATTATGAATTTATGAAAGTCGAATGAATAAACAAACCACATCAACAAACACATTAATTGCTAATAAATAACATACGAATCTGTTACAAGCAAAAATAACTCTTAACTTATTTATTGTACTCTATTAATATTGGTATCGATTGAAAGCTTGTTTAATGCTCTTTCAATTAACAATAGTTTCATTTCATGAAAACTGGTGATTTATGAAAAGGAGGGGTTCTAAAGAAAGAAGGATACAATAAATCTTCACCGCGCCGTTCTCACCTGGATTGCCTTTGGATATGACTAACTTTTGAAATTGGATTAGAACTGTTGTCCACATCATTAGGAGTACCACATTCTCGTGATCTGGTTTCGATATCGAGAGCATCACCTCACGAAATTATATAATAGCAGTACCTAATTTTTCTTCCTACAAAAGGTACATCGCGCGCTTGAATGTGTGCGCACCGCGTAGGAACGCACTACAAGCAAAGTTTTAAGTATGCGTAAGAACGCTCCAGTATGGATCGCACTCACACAGACGTGCTATTGCGCGTCTGTGAATACGTGTCGCGGGCTCCTAAACGTTGTATTACTTGTTCGTCTTTATACTTTGACCTAAATCTCACCCTATTTTCCACCTCATTTCAGGAGCATGTAACATCCTAGACGACAGACGGAATATAACAAATTTATATTTATAAAACGCATGTAATCGCTGCAATAGTGGACGGCATGGGGTGAAGGAAAGCCGCCCCGTGGCGCTCGCATGTAGCTATAATTGCCCATAGTTATGCAGAAAGAGACTAGAGGCAAGCTTCGTATAGTTGGATTATATACTTTACCCAGTTAAGCAGAAAGTATATAATCCAAGTATACGAAACTTGCCTCTGGTCGCTTTCTGCATAACTATGGTCAATTGGCTCCCGTTCCGCACTTGCTACGGTAAAGCACCTTGGGACCAAGTCAAAGGAGTACAGACCCTTAACTCCACAGTGTTGGACCTATCATATATATAATTTTAATGTTTTGTTTTGTATTTCTTGTTTAACTAAATATTCGCTGAATTATAGTTAAGGGTTCAACTTCAAGATGAAATCTAAGAAAGTATGAAAATGAGCGTAAACAAGGCCTCATAACGTTTAAAAATTGGAAAACATTGAATTTGCAATCAGCACGGTACAAAAACGCTCCCACAAACAATGCTTGGTTTGTACCTTTTAGTAGCAGACTATTTGCCTGATACTTCTAACGCGTTATTAGCATAATCTTCAAATGTCACGGCCACGACACAAGTCAAGATGACTTACGCCCACCGCATTACCTTTGCTGCCCTTGCACCGCGCTAGACAGTGAACTTTAATCCATTCCAATCAGCTAGTATTTTTATTTTACCAGTCACGAGTAGGTTTAAGATCTTCTCTTTCCTATCCTCTCTTTGTTCCGCAACTCTCCCTTTCAACAAAGCGGAAGGGAGTCGCTATTGCACATTTTTTCCATAGAAAACAGTCTACCAGGGGGGTGGGGAGATCTGCACAACGTACACTTACACACGCGAACACAAAACATCGTCTGCCACTACAATACTAACACATAACTAATGAAACAACATAGTGACAATGTTATGAATGACTCCAAAAATAAATTTCAAGACAAATTACCAGTATCTTTCAATTTCTAGATGTAGGCGGCGGTGACCAATTCCATGTTATCTGCCTGTTTGCCAGTCTAAGACAATAAAAAAATGAGACGGTGCTAAACAAAATGTACCACTGTGCCTTATGCCATGACACAGTCGACAGGTTACTGGCATACAGTTACAAATAAACTTCGTGTTTATTGACACGTTTTTATTACCTTTTGTCCAAAAACGGCACACGTAGTCAGTCTCAAAGGCCCTACGCCCACCGCCCGCCCTTGCGCCACACCTCAATGTAGACTTACGTAACCCAAGGCCACGCTGACACTCGGCCGCGCCTCATCGCATGCCTGAATTAATCGCTCTTCAGTGCACTTCAGTTTAAGGTTAACGCTTAAGACCGCTTTTGAGTACGGCATTGCGAAAATAGTGAGGCTTTTTGAGGAGAGGTGTTGCTGTAAAGTAGCAAGCTGTTCATAAATACTAGGGATGTAACGATACATAGTTTTGCCGATACGATACAGATGCCGTATCCTCGATATTTACTACAATATATCGATATCGTAGTAAATATCGACGATACCGATATCTTAGCTAAATAATAAGTTCGCCTTTGTACATATACCTTAATTTTGTAACCCTGTAATTTGTCTTATTTTGTGCAATAAAGTGTTTACCTACATACATACATACATAATAAAGTATGAACTTCAGATATATGTATGTCCTTATTATTCCTAAAACTTGGCTATATTTAACAGAGAGTCAACCTTGAAAGTGTAAAGTAAAAATAAATAGATTGTCAACTCAAAATTCATTTTTTTTTATTAAGAACCAAAGATTTAATTAACATAGTAATTGTCATTGCACAAGGTAATAGACCAATACATGAAATAAGTCAGTAATTGAAATTACTTTTTACAGATTTTTTTTCATACAGCAAATTCTTTTCGCGTTCTTCAAATATCGGTTGTATATAATCGGCGATACCGATATATCGGTATCGTTACATCCCTAATAAATACGTAAACTACTCAGACCAAGTTTCAATCTGAGTAGTTTGCGTATTTTAATGCATTTGGGTACTATTTTTCTACTGCTGTTGCGAAGAAAGGAGGCTAAATGTGCTAAATTTTGCCAGAAGCCCTTGAAGTCTCGGCACTACTGCCATACGGTCATATGTAAAAATATAAGTGACCAAAATTTATCAGGAATGAGCACACGCTCACGGACGGACCTCTATTTTGACCAATTCAAATCTCATAGAAGACCAAAGCCCGAAAAATCAGTCGCTTCATTTTCACTTTCAGGAGACCAAATACCAAAATGTTGCGCGGCCCTTTCGCGGCGTAAGCACTAGTACGAAGCCCCGCCATTAAAAGTTAGCGAGTATTTAAATGAACACCGATTGTAACCGCGGATAAGGTTGCGTCATTTAAATTTACGACCTCTTAAACCGTTCCTAAGAATGCAGATTATAAAAGTACAGAGGAGATACTTTAAGTTCGGTTGACAACTGGCACCGCATGGGCCATGCGGTGTTGCGGTTGTTGCTCCATCAGTGGTTTGGGCCAGCCGTTGCAGATTTGTCGTACATTTTCCTTAAGAGCTGTAGAATAAAGTTGAGAAGTTCTAATGCCTGATACTAGGCAAGCCGGTAGGAATCGACGAGTTCTTTGGACGCCACGCTAATGTGCTCCATATTGGTGTAGAATAGTGGTGGGCAAAGTACGGTCCGGAAGACGAAGTGTTGGCAGACCTCCCACAAGGTGGACCGACGATCTGGTGAAAACCGCGGGAAGCCGCTGGATAATAGCAGCACAAAGCCGTCAATCGTGGAGATCTTTGGGGAAGGCCTATGTCCAGCAGTGGACGTCTTTTGGCTGAAATGATGATGATGATGATGAAAGTACGGTCTGCGCGTCATCTCCGACTCGCGAGAGGGTTTAAACCAGCCCGCAGACGATCTTTTATAATACACTCGCGGTCAAAGAATTCGGGTCACCGTAATTTAAATAATAGAAATAGGTGTTTTTCACTATTTGACACTTGTTTAATTTACATAACATACTATTCTTCAATACCTGGCTCTATTACCAATATCCGCTAAAATGGTGATTTTTGCGATATTTCACTCCGTTAACGTCAATATTTTTCATGGGTTTTTACGAGTTCTATCTAAACCTGAAATTGCTATTATTTTCAGTGTTATTTTTGCAGATAATACCTGAAATTAATTAAAGATCAAAACGGGATTCAATAATTTCACAACCCTGGAGTATTTTAGGAAATATTGCGGTATTTCACTGACCCGAATTCATCGTCCGTGAGTGTAGTATACGGCCCATGTTAATCTAGTATAGATTTTAAAACGAAATGTTTCTTTGCTATAATTCTGGCCCTGAAATATCTTAAATTTTCTGCCTCTCCCCATGAAGAAATCAAGAAACACCCACCCTGCCTACCACTGGTGTAAAGCTTCCAAAGGAATAATATGCCATTTGTCAAAGTTTATAAGAGACATGTACAAATGAATAGAGTAACGTTGTTGTAGACGTCGTCGGAGATGGCGAGACAAACTTCCTACCTTTCATCAAGTTCGGCTGCTTAACACTAAATCGTCATGTTTTTAGTTTCGTAGAACTTTTGATGACGACTGTGAGCTATAATGGTGATAAGTTGACTAATGTAAAGATCCGACGAATGTGATATTTAATTTGCGAATGTAAAAAAAAATGAGAAATGGATAGTTCTCTCACTTTCCTGGTCGCATTTTTGACAATTTCCCTGTAAGTTAGGAATACCATTTTCTTTTTTCTTCTAGTAGAAGAAATGGTATTTAAAACAAATACCGAAAATAGTAAGCCAAAGGACGAGGAAATGTCTCATAACTCGACCAGGATAGTGAAACATTGGTAGAACTACCCAAATGCGAAAATTTACGAATGTGAAGCGTTGGGCCTAATCCGTTCAATTTTACATAACCTTCAGTGCATGATGATAGAGCGTGCCAAACCGCTAATTACTCGAACTAAGTGAACCTTCTTTTTATTTTTACCCTACAACTTGCTATCACTAGCCGCACTCTAAGATAGAAAGAGATAGCATTTCAGGGATAGGCTGAAGGTGAGGTATCAACTTTTTCGTGCTACCTATCCAAACTTAGCCGATTGTCTTCAGACATGTAATTTCAAAGTTTTCGTACGAAATGGCCTGCTCGAACGATATGAAAACATTCGAAATGCCAACGTTATTTCAACTTGATTAATATGAAAGTTTTCTTCATATACGAGTGTGAGACATTTGGTGGTGTCCTTCTTTTGTTTGGAAAATTGCGTCTCTAGATGTGAGACGTCGATGAACCCTATTCCTATATACATCGACTTGCCTATTTACTCCGCACACCTACATACAGGTTGTCTAAAGAAAGAGATCGCTCTTTAGCGATAAGACCGCCTATTGTTTACCACTATTTTTATATAAGTTTGCATTGTAATTTTTCTATCGGTGTGCAATAAAGTATGATTGTATTGTATATAGGGTTGCCAGATGGTCGGGAATTGGCAGGATTCTCCCGATTTTTTGTATGTCCTCCCGACTCCCGACAAAGAAGAAAATCTCCCGACAAACGACTTTATTTTAAAACATAGTCCGATCCACTCAAGGTGGTCGGCCAGGGAAAATTTCTGCAAAAAATAGCTCGCGCGTCAAGCGCGCGGGGCATCTCCCGACCAAAGTCTCAAAATCCAGACATATTGTTTCCTGCTCCCGATAATAGGGTAATTCAATCTGGCAACCCTAATTGTATACAGTCAGCGTCAAAAATTTATTACATTTTTAACCACGACGGACGGAAAGGAACAGAAGCGATATCGATACCTTTAGACTCAAAGGGCGTAAACGCCGCAGGTTCTAATGGCGTTTACGCCCTTTGGGTCTAGAGGTATCGATATATCAACTTAAACTTGACTCAACTTCAACTACTCAACGCGCTCTTGATATCCGCACCGGAGTGTGACTTACTTGCATGGCGATGGGCGGCTGTGTGTCAGGAGTGCTTGAGATTCTGCGAGATGATGGATGACAGGCCCTCTAGTGTGTAATGTTTTTTTTTCTTATTTTTGTTGTGTAATGTTCTAATTGTAAATCATGAATCAGTGCAATAGTAACCTGTAATGCTGTGTAATTAATTTGTAAATTAAATAAATAAACAAATATTCGTTCCTTTACTTTCTCAACCACGTATTTAATCGAAAAGTTAGATAGAAAAAGCACCTGTAGAAAAGTGGGATTTTCCTATGAAACTATTGGATTAGATACGTGCCTGAGAAAGTAAAGGAACGAATGCGTTTGGGGTTGTTTGTGGGTGTGTGTACGAGTGTCTATTACCATTTTCCATGAAAGCTGACTTGACCGAAAGTGTTCTTAACTAAATTTCACCAAAATTGGTTAAGGCCGGCAACGCACTTGTGACTCTTTTGGTGTTGCAGGTGTCTATGGGCGACGGTGATTGCTTACCATCAGGCGACCCGTCTGCTCGTTTGCCCCCTATTTCATAAAAAAAAAGCCGTTGAGGAGTTTTTTCATCTGCTCATCCGACGCAAACGGCAGTTTTGTTAAGGAGGCAGGCTGTACGTAGCACTAATGCTTATTCCGGGGTAAAACATCAGTTTTCGGCATAATAGGTGCATCTTAGGGCGGCGGTGCGTCGGCGTGCAGTTGTGATGCAGTTCCCATACAAATCGTAGGGAGTTGCAGTTGGGTTGCAGTCCGTCTGTATCGGCCCTTAAGCTTAGAAACTAGTTTAGGTACGACTTCCAAGACTGTATGCCAGTGGGCACCAATTAGTTTCGCTCGGGGTCCGTTTTAAGAAATGAAATGACCATCGCGGTCCGCACACAAAATGTTATTACGGAAATAACAAAGGTATTTTTTTTTACATATCAATCCGCGAACTCTTTCTCGCTTGTTAGCTCGTTACTTCGCCTGGCCGTTTTTGAATTGATGTCAACAAAGATAATGCGGGGGGTACATTTTTATTAAATGACGTCCTCTGTAGTGCAAGTTGCTGTGTTCTCGCGGTCCGCACAAAAGGGGTCGGCGGTCCGGATGCGGTCCGCCATTTGGCGACCCCTGCTGTATGCTTTCATATGCATGCTACATTTTTTTTTTTATGTAATAAGTGGCAAACGAGCTGCCTGATGGAAAACAGTCATCGTCGCGAATGAATATCCAGACACCAGAGGTGTTAATACGTTGCCGATCTTTGAGAGCCCTGTTTACTCGTTTCTTGAAATAGCCCATGTCATAGCACTCCAACATTGATCTATTTATGTTATGCAATAAGTAAGAAGCGTAAACGTATAGAAACTTGAGCTCACAGCAAAGTTATATCACGGTGAACCCAGAGGCAAAACTCAATCTACTTGTGAAACGACGCCCGATATAAATTATTTTATAGTGTATCGTGAAAGCTTTGTAATGCATGAGAAAGGCCGCGGAAATATAACGCTGCATCTTTAAGTAAACAGTAGATGAGTATTTTCAGTGAACAGTCGAGTTCATTAACATCTACACATATAAGAGGACGAAAATATCTGAACACGCTTTTATGCTCCTGACAGTAGGGTCGTGTTCAGATATTTTTGTTCCCGTAAGTGTGTAAATGTAAATGAACTCGACTTTACAGTCAAGAGCACCAATATGTATACACCACAAAGTTTCAAAAAGATGTATACGGGTATTATTATTATGGTAGTACGTAAGGTAAGGTAAGGCAGGGATAAGGTACGAATATTATAATTTTAATAAATATTTTAAAACAACTGAAAATAGAGAAGACACAGCGTTTACCCACTACCTGCTTGCAACGAATAGTGCGGGGTTCTTTGGTCATGTTGCACGCAGAGATACGAACAACTTGGAAGGCCTGATGATAACGGGAAAAGTTGAAGGCAAAAGACCTAGAGGCAGAAGTCCCAAACGGTGGTCAGACCAGATATCGGAAGAACTGGTGATACCTGTCAGTGCCGCGCTCCACCGAGCAACGGAGCGTAACCGATGGAGCTGGTTGACGAAATCAAAAGGAGTCACGATCCTCAGCAGTGAGGGAACGATTGAGAAAAGAAGAGAGACCTAAGGTTTATGTATATGTCGCAGTGAAATGGTCAAAACCGCGATTTGGTCAAATCTCTAAGGGATATGACCAAATCACGCAGGATGACAAAATGGCGAATCCATTTTAACATTTGCCTAGAAAAAATCAGTAATTTGATCAAATCCCTGAGTATGTTTAGTGAAATGACGAAATCCGCCAAAAAAGGCAACTCGTTTTTTCATTTCACTAGATTTGTTTAGTGATTTGACAAAATCCTCGACAAACGTCAGTGAGTTGACAAAACGAACTCGCAAAGTAAACTCATTTTAACATTTCACTAGACACGTTCAGTGAAATGATAAAAATCTCAACTCTAGTACAGATTAAGTCGCGCGTGCCGTCGTGTTCCCTCCCTCCTGCACCTTTCCGTACCCCGCTGAAGCCCTTACGTGTTAGGCACCGGCCCACTATTTTTACGCGCGTTTTCACTTGAATGTTTATGTTTGTATAAAAAATAGCCTTAGTTGAAAATCAATGTCAGATCCAGTTTGTGATTTTTATCAAATGCCTCAGAGAGATGATGATCTCCTGGCAGATATTAAAATAATGACGCGTTGGGTCAATTCCCTAGCGGAGTTCAGTGATTTGATCAAATCTCCAGTCCGTTTTAGGGAAATGAAAAAATGGCTATTGGGCTTTCTCATTTCGCTTAGAGATTTAATCAAATCCCTAAACTGTTTCAGGGAAAAGATAAAACGAGTTATTTAAGGCAATTCAGTTTTAACATTTTACTTCTAAATAAGCCTAGTGATTTCATCATATCCCTAAACAGTTTTAGTAAAAAGATAAAATAAACGAACTAGGACAATGTGATCGGTAGGTAATCCTATTTCCTAAAGAATTGTGATGATTTAGTGAAATTTAATTATTTTGGTCAACATGTAGTGTAGGTACGACGAGTTCTTCAGTCGTAACCACGCGCCTGAGAACGCAGCGTGGGTAGGCCCCTCACAAGGTGGACTGATGACCTAGTGAAGATTTCCAGCGTCCGATGGATGCAGGCGGCACACGACCGGTCATGGTGGGGTTATTAGGGGAGGCCTCCAGCCAGCAAAAGACATCTTTCGGCTGATGATGATGATATAATTATAGATCATGATACTACCTACTTGTTTACCAAATATTTAATTTCATTAAAACGTCACAATTCTTTAGGAAATAGGATTACCTACCGATCATATTGTTCTGGTTCGTTTATTTTATCTTTTCACTAAAACTGCTTAGGGATATGACTAGACTTGTTTAGTAAAATGTTAAAACTGAATTGCCTTAAATAACTCGTTTTATCTTTTCCCTGAAATAGTTTAGGGATTTGATTAAATCTCTAAGCGAAATGAGAAAGCCCAATAGCCATTTTTTCATTTCCCTAAAACGGACTGGAGATTTGATCAAATCATTGAACTCTGTTAGGGAATTGACCCAACGCGTCATTATTTTAATATCTGCCGGGAGATCATCATCTCTCTGAGGCATTTGATAAAAATCACAAACTGGATCTGACATTGATTTTCAACTACGGCTATTTTTTATACAAACAAACATTCAAGTGAAAACGCGCGTAAAAGTAGTGGGCCGGTGCCTAGCACGTAAGGGCGTCAGCGGGGAACGGAAAGGTGCAGGAGGGAGGGAACACGACGGCACGCGCGACTTAATCTGTACTAGAGTTGAGATTTGTATCATTTCACTGAACGTGTCTAGTGAAATGTTAAAATGAGTTTACTTTGCGAGTTCGTTTTGTCAACTCACTGACGTTTGTCGAGGATTTGTCAAATCACTAAACAAATCTAGTGAAATGAAAATACGAGTTGCCTTTTTTGGCGGATTTCGTTATTTCACTGAACAGACTCAGGGATTTGATCAAATTACTGATTTTTCTAGGCAAATGTTAAAATGGATTCGCCATTTTGTCATCCTGCGTGATTTGGTCATATCCCTTAGAGATTTGACCAAATCGCGCTTTTGGCCATTTCACTGCGACATATACATATTTTGGAACTTTGTGTGGATATTTATCTTTTCCCTTGACTGTACACTCAAGGATACTGAATGTTTAGCAAGTTATACGTCTTTTTAATTTCCGTCCGCATCGGTTCGATCCAGGTTCGTCATCAGTCGCATCGCGTCAGCAGAAATGTCGGAATATAGTAACACAACCACTTAGTGCTAAATATTCAAATAGTCAAAGGGGTTCACCTTTTCTCATTTTCAAGGAAAAATAACTTTCCAAAGAACGTTCTCTTCTTTGAAGACGGTTAAGAAGGTCGATGTTGCCAGCTTATCAGGAAATGCTTTGAAGAGAGCCAGTTGTTTTAAGGTCAAATGTTCGAAGGCGTTTGTCCTACTTTACTTTTAACAATCGATTGACTTGAATCTATTCATACGTGTGCAGTTCCGATGACGGTGCAATAAATATAATGATTAACCACGTTTCAGTTAGAGAAAATAAAATAATAAGGTAACTAGCACTTTTTCGCTCCAAGATAAAATGTTCCCCAATACAGTAGAATGTAATTTTAACTTTACAAATTGCTAATAAAGTTACTGACACAAAGACAAAATTTACAATTAAATCGCCTGTAAGTGTCAATTGTTTACAGATTTCTTACCAACCTTATTGCATTATAATAATAATAAATCATTTATTTCAAGTAACTTTAACAGACTCATAGTGGTTAGTATCTACTTCGCTCATTCCCAAAATACCGCATTCCTAAAATACCAGATTTTTAAAATACCGGATTCTCGATACACCGGATTCTTCGTATACAAGATTGCCAAAATTACACACCCAAGAAAGTGATTTAGATCCTTGAGTAACTTACGATTTTATAATCTACTGTAACGGGAATGTAGTAAGACAGGAATCTCATAAATCGAAAATCTGTTTTTTGAAAAATCTGGTATTTCGGGAAAGCGGTATTTTGGACACGAGCGATCTACTTATTACTACTTATACTTGTTATGATTATGGGATTTAGGAGTGTTCAAATAACATTTCTGGGATATGGGTCTCAAATTAAATATCGTGATGCAGAAGACTAAATATTACATTACATAACTAGGGTGGTAATACAAAGAAAGGCCGAGATCGTAGAAATTTGCGGCCCGAGCTGAAAGTGAGGGACGTAAGTATGCGATCGAGGACTTTCTTTATTACCTCCCGTGTTGTGTATATCATTTTATGTCTACACTTGGCCAGAAAGCGGCTTTTTCCGTACGCGCAGCGTGCGAAAAAAGTCACTTTATGACCAGGTGTGGCATAAAGTATAATAAGTAGTAAGTAGGGGAGACCGGGTATGGTTGTCTCACGGGTTGGTTGTCACAGCAGCCATTAAATAATACGAAACGAAGGAATAATTGCATCGCTCGGTGTTAAAAGATCGCAAGAGCTTCACCTCCTTCCCTACTTCACCAATCGATGCACTTATTCCTTCGTTTCGTATTATTTAATGGCTGCTGTGACAACCAACCCGTGAGACAACCATACCCGGTCTCTCCTATGATCTATCTATCTATAAAGCTAGATTTTATTTATATTATATAGAAATAGATATATTTTAAAACAATGTTTGATTTTGTCTTTTTCTGTTTTTGTACTTGCCAATTGTTTTGACACTTAGAGACCATTTACATCTCTAAGAAAAAAGGTTGTTTTTTTTAGTTAGGTAGGTACATCATGTCAGTCACAGATTTTTTTACATTTCTGTAAGATATTTAGTAAATAAGTATTCTCAATTTGTATTTTGACGTTTGGAGATCCTTTACACCTCCAAAACATAATAATTTGACAACGGAGACTCTTTACATCTCCATTAATTTTAGTATCAATTTATTTTTTATTTGTCTTGTATGGACGCATAGAGAGACCCTTTACATCTCTATAAATGTAGTTTTTAAGTTAATGTAATGTATTAATGAAATCTCATGTATGAAAAGAGAAACTGGTGAGTTTCTTCCGGCGCTTCTTCTCACCAGAAGGTCAGACCCGAAGCGCCAAAAGAAAAGAAAAGGAAAAAAAGAAGATAAAAAAATGTAAGAAAGACATGTAAAAGAGCCCTTGAGGGCCTACTTACAGAAATAAATTATTTTATTTTATTTTATTTGCATTACGATATTCAGAAAATCCCAAATGTCAGGACAACCTAAATACTGTACATAGAGTCGAAAGTAAAAAGACATACAAGTAATCAAACTTCGGCCGTTTAGGGGCGCGCGATACGTATTCAAAGTCGAGGCGCAGACGGTGCGATCCGTACTGGGGCATTCTTAAGCCTTCGTAAGACTTTGCTTGTATTGCGTTCGTTCACGGCGCACACATACAAGCCGCGCGATGTACCTTTTGTAGGAGGAAAAAATACAGCTATTATACCTACTGTGATAGAAGAACCATGGAACTTTGGATTAGGTCATTATTTATTTATTTATTAATACATGTTAACATGACATTACAGTATAAAAATAAAAACCAATGCGTCATGAAACGTAGAAATAAAATATCTATTTAGGCGACGAAACGGCGTGGCCTCGTTGTATCGTCGTCTTCGGTGTAGGATTCGGCAGGTTGCCCCAGAACGGTCGAAACACGACACCCTTCGGCCAGAAGTCAGCACATGCGATGGTCTCTTGCAGCGGCCGCGGCACGCGCACCACAAACGAGCTGAAGTGCACATAGTGGCGCGAACGTAGCTGGAACACCCTCAGCGAGAAGCATAGCATATCAGTTTATCTAAATGACTAAACCGACTCATTCATCTCAAACGAAAATAACCCAGTAATCTAACTTAAGGACATGATAAAACCATTTTATGGCAACGTAAATCTTAACTTAAGAACCAACGAGTTATTCGACAAGCCATTTATGTTTATGCTTTTCCGCTGTACCTAATAAATAAAAACGGCGTAAGTGCCTACCATATTACTCAATATATGTCCTTTTCTACTAAGCAGCTGGGATACGCGACTCGCAAACGAAATTAGGTAATGTTTGTTCGTGTTTCGTTCTGATGGATATATGTGGAGTGATTTTGCTTCATGGTAAAATAACGAATGATTTGTTGAGGTTTTAAGGTTTGTGGTTTCGTCTAAAAATATGTTGTACTATTGGGGTAAGGGACTCGCAAGGCACTGCCTCTTACGTCAATTTAGCCTCCGAAGAGAAGAGACTTTGCATCTCTCTGCGTCTTCTACCGTTTGTATAATGTAGAGTGATCCGAGGAACTGTTTAGGTTGGTGCCTACTGCATCTTTTTACCATCGCACCACTCGTCATCAGCAGACTGTTCATTTCCATTTGCTTGAGTCACTACGCTCAACAAGGCGCCGGTACTCCAAAACCTTTCTGGCGCAAACGATAGGAATCTGGAAGGAACTGCCTGCTAAGATTTTCCGACTGCGCTACAATATGGGATTTTTTATAAAGGGTATCAAAATCAAGACCGGCAACGCATTGATAAGGCATCTAGTGCTGAAAATATCTATAGGCGTCTGTGAACACTTTCTATCAGATCGGCCGTCTGCCTGTTTGCCAGTCTAAGGCGATAAAGAATTCCGCTGTTTAATAAAAGCGCTAGATGTTTAGCAAAATATAGACGGAATGCAGATGGTTTTTTATGTGCAGTGACAATAAACTTTATTTTTTTTTTTTTTTTTTTATTTAGGCAACAAACAGTCACATTGTGAAAACAATATAATAGTAGGTATTATTACTTTATGGTAACAAGTATATCCCATCAAAATATTTACTTAACGCCTTACCTGCAGCTATTAGGAATATTAGGATGGAGAAAAATAAAAATAAATTTAAAAAAGCCCTGTCTAAATACTACCTCGACAGTATTTAATTGATTTAAATTGATTACTGTCGAGGTATTTACCTACCTAGTTTGTAATATTGTTTGTAGATAGACTTACGGATCTCACAGTCAAACTGCGGAAACAGTTTTGTGGGACGATGTATTTTAACTAATGTTTTTGTCATTTGAATAAATATATATAAAAAAAAAACATTACATGTAGATAGATGCAAATCTCGCAACGCAGTTCTTCTACAACAAAAAAGTTTTGAGATGTAATGTCAAACCAAGTCGGTTATTTTAGTACCGGGGGGTTCCACTGACTTGCCTATTATTTAAACGTGGAGGATAGGGTATTTGACAACAATAAAAATAAATTCATTAACTCTAACCAGCAAATGACGCTTCCAAAACAGCCCGGATAAAATCATTCAAACTTATTTTCGTGCCATCAACGATTTTACAATGACGAAAACTAAAAATAAGGCACCATGTTGAGCATGACGTCACAAAATAGTATTTCATACTAAACTGCATACTTTCGGAGCGTTTTGACACTTCATAGAAAGAAGCTGATTTGAATTGTCATCAAGTAGCCTATTCTAGATATTATATATAGCCTGTACTTTTAGTTTAGGTATTTAATAAAAGGTAAACAAAACAACCACGTGACTTGGATCGTTTAGCCAATGGTATTGTGCCACAGATACAAAACGTTGCTTTGATTGGCTGAACGACCCGAGTCACGTGGTTTTTTTGTTTACCTTTTTTTAAATACTTAAAAGTACAGACTATAAAATGTGTTTCTCAACGGTTAAATAATAGGCAAGTCTGTGTTCTGTTCTCATGTCATTTCGCGCAAATAAAAATGTGTCAAGTTACAAAATAAAACAAATTTCAAACATAATTTTATTGATGCCGTAGAAAAAAATTATGTTTGTACCATTGATATGTTCGACTGTCTCGAATCTCCTTTACTGTACATCTCGATGAGATGGACTAAGACACGAGTCTGTTTCAGCCCGTGGCGCACTTAGGGGCCATTCATTTATTACGTAAGACGATTTAGGGGAGAGGGGGGTCAACCATGTCTTATTTTTTCTTACAGGGGGGGTGGGAGGGAGTTTTGATCGTTCTTACGTACGATTATAAAAATGCGCAAAATAATCTTGACTTTTGAAAAAGCGCGCAAATCCGCGCGAGAGCGTAGGCGCGTGCTCGGTTGTGTATATGTATATTACTAAAAATTAATAACTATTAGTATCTGCAAATAAACGTCCCTACAAAAATGATTCTTTGAAAAATTAAAACAGCCCAAACGTAAAATCATTTTTCAATAAGATACTTACGTAATAAATATTAGATAGGGGGGAGGGGGTCAGCCGATTCTTATTTTTTCTTACATAAGGGGGGAGGGGGTCAAAAACTGGCAAAAATCGTCTTACGTAATAAATGAATGGCCCCTTATAAGTTTAGTACTTCATCGTCACGGCGCCCTACCCTAGTTCGCTCAAAATAGGTATTGTTGCTTTGTAAATAGCTACCCGCGAATATTTGTGGATTTAGATAATGATAGAAGATCTACTCACGGCGCCCCTCTTTACTTTCTACGGCGCACACTTTGGGAACCCCCTGCACTAATAAATGATTTTTCGAAATTCAGCCCTTTAAGAAGGACGGAGGACACAAGTTTGTAAGGAACCTCACGTGGACGTCGCTGGATGTTATCTAGTCAATAATAAAAACGATCCAATAATTACGTTACAAATCTAAACAAGATATGCAAAGGCAATTTCACACTGGATCGAGCCCTGGCGAACCGTGAAGGTCGGCTCGCGAACAAACTTATAATTGCAGCCGACAACCACCACATCTAAAGTCGACGCCTACTAATTTCTACGTAACAAAGTTATAGACAGGCTCGACTGAGTGATGAGATAACTTTGTTTTGTATAGGTCGGAATATAGAATGATGGAAGACCTTTCGTCGAAGAATGAAGGGTCATTATCGGATGACAGGTTATAAATTAAAGATGAATGAATCTACTAGGATCGGCACTTGTTTTAACACCTACACTGGGAAAATTGTAGTAGTTAGAGCGTGAATATTACTACGTAGTTTTCCTACCATTTGAGCCTTTTGTGCAAAGCGGAAAATAGATGACTATGATATGAATACCTACTCACATTGTATATCGCAAGAGTATATTATAATAAAAGTATGTTTACGCGCAAAAGGTGGTTTTCAGTTATACAACACAATAACGATTTATTCAACAGTAAAATGTTATAAAGGAACCTGAAAATGGTAAATAGGGGTCTTATCGCAAAGAGCGATCTAATACTGATTAAATCAAATCTGAGTGTAGTCGGAAAAAACATTTTTATGAAATCCAGGCCGGTTAAAAATAAAGATGAATAGGTAGGTATCATTATTGGTAAAAAAATATCACAAAAAAGACATAAATTAAGTTTATAATAAATTTCTGTCAACATTTTTTTTAGACAAGCTTTTATTGCCTTCTGTACTTTTTCGTAAAATATAATATTGCATTGTCACCTGATTTACATATCTTTACATAATTGCAGCTCAATCGGAAACCGGGAAGTGGGTCAAATTTAACTTGCAAGATTTGATTACAGACACACAGACACCGGGACAGGTAAAACTAAATAAAAACTTGTAAAAATGGATTTCGATGGCGGTTTTTTTTGTTTGAAAAAGGTGACTTGGCCAAGAGTGTTTTTAGCTAAATTCCACTAATTCGCTTTAGCCGCTTATGAGATATAGAGGTTTATTTGAGTAAAGGGTTTTTTAAATTATTAATGTATAGATTATTTGGTTAATTAATAATAGTAAGTTACCTTTTATGATTTCCGTAGATGATATAATGACATCACTTTCATCCATCCTCACTTTGTAACACAGGAATGCCGCTGTTTTCCTTATCTTGCTGTTTGTCTGATCAGTCGGCGGTCATTTCTTCAGGGCAATTGATAGCGGGTTGCAGCGTTGCAGGATGCTGTGTAAAACTTGATTGTAAGATTGATGATTTATCTGAAACATAATAGAAATAACTTATTTCAAATAAGTCAGTAGTATAAAAGGGGTCTTGTTTATATATATATTTTTTAATAGTTTATACAATACATTCTTAAATCTTTTTTATTTATGATGTAGTTTGATTTAATTTTTAGATGTATCATTATATTTTTGAGAGATTTAGTTTTTAGTTAAGATAAAAAGTGTCCTATGGTCATTTCCAGATCTCAAACTATCTGCATATAGGTACTAAATTTCATGACAATCGGTTCAGCAGTTTAAGTGTGAAAAGATAACAGACAGACCAATTTACTTGCACATTTATAATATCAGCTTGGATTACTAAATATTCTTTTACATATTTGACAACACGATTAGCTTAGTGATAGGAGGTCCCGGGTTCAAATTTTGGTAAGGGTAAATATTTGTGGGAGTAGTATTTGATCCCGAGTTATAGATGTTTTCTATCTATTTAAGTATGTAGTTATTTATCAATGTAAGTATGTATATCGTCGTCTAGTACCCATAGTACAAGCATTGCTTAGTTTAGGACTCTGTTGATTTGGTTATAACTGACTTGAAACACTAAAACTGATATAATTATGCATAATATTCAGCTGGCTGTCTGAAAGCGTCTTGTGTATATACAGTATATATAAGGTTTAGTATATTCATTGTTACTTGTTATGTTAGGTACATGCTTTGATGCCTAACTATTAGTTTTGTCCTTTGCACATGCCCTAGTCAAAGACTTGTCCAAAAGAAGACCGAAATGCTGGCAGCTTCCTCGCGCAGCGAATAATTATCGCCAGCGAGGAAACGCTGCTAGCATATTCGGCACCATGCCAAGGGGGCCCAATTTTTTAGATAATTTTTAGTTTTAATTTAGGTTTATTTTCGTAAGATTAGTTTAATTTTTTTTAGTTAAGTTTAGATTATTAAGTAGTTATATTTTATTTGTACATTACTAACAAAATGTAAAATGACACCTACAGCAATTTAAACAGCAAATTACAATGGATCTTAAAATAAGATATTATGGCCTCTCAAACTACTCAAATATACAGGAGAGTTGAATGAATGATTTCACACAAAGCTACATGAAATTTAAGTACACAATTGCTTAGGCATATTTTCGAAAATTTGGTAAAACAAACAGCAGATAAATAAAATATAGAGGTGTATTGGCTTATGCTCTTTGGTTTTTAAGATTATACTGATTTATCTATGACAATCCTTTATTCTATATATATAGTGGACGAATGGTTGAGTCGCTGGGCCGGAAATTGGCTGAGCTGGGATTTCTTGTATCTATATATATAACATGGAAATGTGGTGTAATTTACCCAAATTAAAAACCAATGAAGAAACAACATGTTTCTTTCATATAAAAGAATCCTTTATTCGTTCTGATACCCATTTATTTAAATAAAACCAATTCTAAATGGATACCTAATTATTTTAAACAATTTGTTTTACTTGAATCAGGTATTCTTTTTAAAAAATTGAAACTAAATACCTTGCAAACACTTCCATTCAAACTTGCAGGCTGAAATCTAGGAGAGAGGCCTTAGCCAATAGTGGGATACAATAAAGTGCTAACAAAAAAAAAATGGTTTGTTAAGGTAAAATTATATTAACAAACATGGCAAAGATTCCGATTACTGTTAATGAAGTGTGAGTCATTAATTCATATAGTGTATTACTCATTCTTGTTGTTTATTTATACTACTAGAGTAGCAAACAAAAGTACGGTCTGCCTGATGGTATGCAGTCACCATAGCCTATGGATGCTTGCTACACCAAGGGCATCAAATATGTGTTGCCGACCCTTTAAAAACCTATTCACTGTGCTCTTGAAGTACTCCACACAAAAACACACAGCACACAGGGCATTTCTCCAGAAATATGTCTGCGACTCATTCATCTGTCTCCATACATTTAGAATGAAAAAGGGCCAGATGAATGAGGTGACCGCAGACATATTTCTGGAGAAATGCCCCACAGCTTATAAAATTGCAGAGCCTCGAATTCACTTTTTATAAAACAAACTATGATTTTTAGCATTTTCCTGCTTTAGTTGGCTACAGATTAGCTTATCAACATAAAGGATTTTTAATTGACTGTTCAATCAACAACTGCTAATCATTTTTCCTGTAAATTAAACATCTAAATGCTCCCAATAGTTCAATAAATTTAATAAAAAATGTACGATTTGTTTATTTAATTGTATTGTTCCATTTCATATGTAATAGATGTTTAAATACAAAATCAGGGTCTAAAAAGAGACCAGACTTGTGTGGGCTGCTTGTAAGTGGATATGTAACATTAAGCCATGTTTCCTTAAAAGATTACTAGTTAGAAAGTTTCGTTTTTTGCGAGCATTATTGAGCAATCGTTTCAAATGAATAGCTTAAGCCTCAATGATAGGAAAAATAATGAATTTACTTAAATAATATGTTTGTTTGCGCGAAAATGTAGATCAACTAATTATATGCTAGATATAAATAGAATTTTCTCACCAAAATCTTCCTAATAGATTAAATCCGGGGCTTCGGCGACCTTGATTGTTGACACCAAACAACTCGTTTATACGATTATTTATAACTGTTGACGCGACGATATCAGACCAATTAACACTTAAACTGACAAAAGAACACGCTCGGGAAACTATAAACAATTGTTGGAGTAGTTTTTTCGACCACATTTCTGTTCCATCGTCAGGATATACGTAGCAGTTGCCATCGGTGGCTACGCGTAGGAGTGGTTTTATTAGACGGCGTGGGTTGATCTCCACTCAAACAAAAGGCCAGTTAAACTCGCAAATCCGCGGAACCTTCAATCCACTTGAATCTTCAATAGCACTAGTCTTACATCCTATTCAGAATCCAATAAAACACTCACGAGATCGAGCGGCGTAACGCTACAAGTAAACTACGAAAAATAAAAATGATAACTTGTAAACAAAAGCACCGGTACTAACGAGAGATCACAACAACGTAATTGATTATAACGATGCAAGGTCTCGGATTCACAATGTTCGCCGCGAGTGCAATTTATTTTTTCGCCATTACGGTATGACGTTTGTACACCACAGCCGTTGAGAAAACTCGCTTTGTTTGACTTGACATGTCAAAGTCAAATTCGTCTTGGCAACTAGCGCCCTCTTGCTGGCACGTGATTGGCCCATTTTTTGAAGTATTATGCGAGACCTAATTTGTTGTCTATGGTTTAGAATTTTTCATTTTATATATATCAACTAGATGGCGCTTTTATCAAACTAGGATGAATCTTCGTAAGCTATTTGTAGATGGCGTTATTATCAAACCAGTATCTAGATGTTATTACTGTATAAATAGATGGCTCTTTGACCTAATTGCCTAACATTACCATTACTTATTAGCAGGGTTCGTTCGGATCTGGGTGTACAATGGGGTATATGACTTCAAATGTTATACAGAAACATGGATGTTCTTCTGGATTAAAATAAATAGCCGGACGGAGCCTCAAAATAACGATAAGCCATTTTTAGTAAGCAGGCTGCTAGTACTTATGAGCCGCACGCACATATCAATTCGTTTTTTTCCTATTGCGAGCAGCACGCACACCGCCGGCGGACGCTTCAGGTCTTCATTAACGAGGCTCCGTCCGGCTCCGTACAATAAATTTTATTTTAAATACATTTTAAGGGCTATGCGAAACTTAAGCTGTTTAAATACCGTCTAACCTGTCAGTTGGTGACGAAATATATTGAGGACATTACGGCTGCTGCTCCATTGAGGCGGAGACGAGCGGAGCGCAGAGGAGACGTACGGATCGACCAATCACATTAGTTGAAATCAACCAATATCAATGGAAACAGCGAACACTTATGTGATTGTTCGATCCCTACACATCTCCTCTCCGCTCCGCTCGTCTCCGCCTCAGTGGAGCAGCAGCCTAAATGAGGCCTAATCATCAGATTTGTCACTGTCCTGTTACCTGCCAGTTAAGAGGACATTTATATACCTGTATAACACAGTTGCTATTTGTTGTACATTTTCTTTAGGATAAGTTAAAATGTGAACTTAATAAAACAACAATTTTCAACAAAATTACACATATATTATTGCTGTATATTCGTCACAAAAATCAGATCGTTTTACACTCACGCGACTTTATACATTAACAATTTATTATTAACAATGTAAACTACGCATAAAGAAAGCCGAGGCGGTAATTTCTACAGATGTGTAAATTGCAGAAAGGTTCCTAAATAGTGAGAAATTTCTAGAAATTAAGAAACTTTCTTAAAACATTTTCTATAGGAAATAACCGAGAACTGAACCCACATTTTGCAATTTCGAAAACTTTCCGCCGGCACATCAGTCCAAATTTACAACTCTGAAATAATTATTTCAGCCTCAACTTTACCGCAATTTGTTAATTATTTAGTTGTTGATTGACTACTTTACATCTGTCGGTAGCTGCCTTCACTGCACCAATAACAGCTGATCGGAAACCTGGAAAGAGAGTACCACAGTTTAGAAATAGTCCGCTTTGGACTCTGCTTTGATGAAGTGATAAAGTCGAACGAATAGAAAATATCCATTAGATATTCAATTTTATCGAAAAACTGGGAACATTCGGACATTGCCTTTTCAAGGATTGTCAGTCTCAGAGCCAGGTGTTTTACTATACCCTAAAAATCCTCCGTGCGTTCTAGAACCGCCTATTAAATAGCGAGTCAAAAAGTCAATCCAGTGAATCAAGTTGGCAGGTAAAATCCGAAAAGTATCTACATGCAGGGACGGACTTTCCCTTAGTGCCGCCCTGTACTGGTTACCCTGATAAATACTGCCCCATTAACTTCTCGGGGGGATCAAAGGACCCCAAACTTCAAGCTCTGAATTTTACCATCCCTGGGAATTTGCCCTCCTGGACACAACTAGTGCCCTTAGTGTAAATCCAGCGCTGTCTATTATTTCTACAAGGTGTCCAGAAAGTTTCTGGACACCTTGCATATAGATTCAAAACGCAGTATTCCCTCACCGTTTTGTTCTAAATGGTACGTCCCGTCGGCAGTGGAGCCAGCAGGGCTGGTAACGTTATCCTTTAGCTGTGCGGGGTGTCCGCCACTGCGGACCATGGCGGCGGACCCCAGGGTCGTTTGGGCAGCCAGCCTTAGCGCCAGGTCGCGGGGCAAGCCGCAGCGAACACCGCCGTCCGCGAGGGACTCTATGAGCATGTATACCTGGAAAGAACGGTGATATTAATTGCCGCTTTACTGGGCTAAAGGCTCAATTTCACCGTGCTCCGTTAGTTGGATGGTTACTGCTGTCAATATCAACCAATTTCACATGGGGAGATCATTTAGTCTTATAAGACTAAATGATGTCCCCACATCAACTCAACATCTGATATGCGCCTAATTTGCAAGGTGGGGTAAGTAGCAGTGGCGTAGCGTTGAACAAATCATTGGGCAAGCCGGAGCAGCTTTGAATAATTTATTTAGGAGCACTAAAATGAAGTGCTGAACTTCCTATATTAGGCAAGCCGATGAAAATCGAGTTCTATGGACGCCACGCCACTGGTAAGTAGTATAATTCCATGTCTCGTCTGCTCATTTAATCATAAGGCAGGAGAGGCTCACTCCGCGACTTCGCCGCGCGGCTACAAGTACCAAATTTTGCCCCTCCTTAGGGGCTTAGCCAGCGACCAGAAAGAGCACGCGTTATGCGATAGAGAGAGACGATCGGATGGGTCAGTTTTGTTAGAAAGAGAAACTTCTATCCGTAGTACTTATTCGGTACATAAGGCTCTTATTCGGTACATAAAGCTCTTATTCGGTTCATAACGTTCTTATTCGGTACATAAGGCTCACATAAGCAGGTCCACTGCCGCTCAACGCCGTGACCGCGTCCATCTGGTACTCCGGCACTTCATCGCAGCTGCCCACGGCGCGGAACAGCTCCGCAGCCACCTTGGCATCATCAGCAGTGGCCTTGGAACCTCGGCTGAGCGCTGCAGCGCCTTCTTTGACAAGAGCAGGCGTGTTTGGCATCACGCGGATGACGCGCGCTTCTGCTGGAAGGTTCTGAAAATACGAAATATTTTAATTAGACAGAAAGGTCAGAAATTATTGCCAGAATAACAGAATTGCCATAATAGGAGGAATTTGAGATTTGAGAGCGATTTTACGATTTTTCATACCTACGAGGGTCTTCTGAGGATATGTTTAATTTAACCGACTTGTCTATTCGTTGCGTCTTGATAAAAAGCTGTATCCAAATTCTGACCACTGCGAAGCAGCCGGCTGTACATAAAAATGTAGACGTTTCTAGGGTTTCGTATAGGTAGTATATGAGGATAGTATTGGTTAATCGTACTTTTTATTTATTTATTTAAACTAAATACAAAATTGTTACATGTAGGGTGAGATTCATACATGTGCTAATATAGGAAACCTTAATGGTTTGTATAATACATGTCAGATAGAGACTTTTTGGTTAAACTGGAGTGTCTTCCAAGCTGATGAGAAAATATCTGCCACCAACTTATTGTAATAGAGTGGTGTCAGATATGTATGCATATCCTGTTTCATCATATAATTATTGCTGGTGACTGAACATCGTAGAAACTACAGTACCTTTACAACAGTAGCCGTGGACAATCCAATACTGCGGCGAAAAATACTCCACTGGCTTACAAGTAGCAAACCTCACGTTTACAAATAGCTGCCGTTTCAGCGCATCTGTTTACATTGGTGTATCTAGGATTATTTTTCAGGGGGGCTGGCTCCTGAGATGCCATTTTCCGAATTGGTAACCCTACATCCTGGGGTGGGCACTAGACCAAACTGGGATGAGCACGGCCCGCCAGCCCCCCCTATATACGCCTATGTCTGTTTAGGTCTGTAGCCTACCTTCTCAATAGTGGCAGTAGACACTCCCATGGCCACGGAGATGAAGAGCTTCCCCTTGGACGCTGGCAGGTCCTTCACGTCCCGCAGCGCCGGCCCCACCACCTCGGGCTTCACCGACACTATCACCACCTCTGAACGCTCCACCACCGGCTTGTTCTCGAAGATGGCGGTCGCTCCTAGACCCTGGAAGTGACATTTCATTTTGTAACCAGCTCTCCCGGCGAACTTCGTTCCGCTTTATAATGTTCCCATTATAAACTGAAGCAAATCCGTTTTGTCGTGAAAACCCGATTACGACGCCATCTACCGGGTCCAAATGTATTTTCAAACTATCCAGGGATTGACTTAAATGCACGCACAAAATGTTATCTAAATCGGTCCAGTCATTTAGAAGTAGTTAGGTGACAAACACACATACAGAAAAATTATATATATAAGGATAAAAAAGAAGATTCACAACAGATCAATTGAAGCGTCTATCAGGCGGATGAGATTTGTAGAAAGCCTGGAAACAAGCAGAGTTGTAACATTAGGGAGGCAGATACAGCAAAATGACAGGTTCTAGACCAGAGGACACTCCCTACTTGAGAGGACCTAAGCACTGGTGTTCATGAATCCTCTGTGCGCAGATATTGGTGAATATGTGGCAGATTCCACCTCTTTAGAATGGCATTTTTGGTTATTATGTAGTTACTTAGCTCTGTAATTTAACCAAAGCTCTGTAAATTAACCAAAAATGCCATTTTAAGGAGGCGGAATCTTCAGAATATTAGTTACGTGGGAAATGGTGTCCTTCAAGAATCACCCGCTGAGGTGTCGAGAGAAAAACTCTAAATGGCTTGAGACTTTTATAGTGTGTCCTATTTCATTTGGGATACAGGGTGCCTGAGGATTGTGCAACTTAAAGACTAAAAGGTGTTCAATCAGCGTAACGTAATATGGCCAAAAGGCATGAAATTAACAGACTGTAGGTAGTAGGTATATCTTGTGACGTTCCGCGGGTAAAGGTACCTTATGGATATTGTCGCTTGCGTCCTTCTATCTTGATGTCCTATAGAAACGGAGTCGGATACGACGCAAGCGACAATATGCATGCTCTTCCACCGCGGAAAGTCACATTTTATTAATATAGCCTACGTTAGGAGTGGCGTAGTAGCAAACTTTATTTTTGTTATATAAGCCATTGTACACATTACATTTACATTGTATAATACATAACATTTATTTGACATGCTTAATATGTCATCAACATTATCTCTCTATCTTTAGATCTAGATTTATATCTGGCAATTGTGTACAAGTACCTAATTAGCGACATCGTTATTTAGATAACTTATTAAAAAACTAAAATAATAACCACATTTTTACTTACAAAACCCGACCGCGGTGTAATTTAAAAGTGCATAAAATCCGACATTTTGTTTATTTCAATTCAACGAACTTATTTTTACCGTTTATTTTACCCAGTGACACTCGTGCCATCAAGACGACTCTAATGATGTTTATCAAAATCGGTTGTGCCGTTGAGTAGTTACGAGCGGACATAGGAACGGACATACATACATACAGGTCAAACACATAACCCTCCTTTTGGGCTTCGCCGCAGTCGGGCAAAAAGGCTACTGCAACGAGGACCCTTAGTTCGCCGACTTAACTGAAAATCTGTATATTTTAATGGTTCTATTCTAAGACCTTTTCGGTAAATTATGTCAGGATGACTTACTTGCAAGACGATATAAATTTAAAATAGTTGGCATTTCTGTCATAGTTCGAAAGGTATTAGAAGAAGGCGATTGTAAAAGACTAGAGAATATAAAGAATAATCTTTATTCTTCTACCACAGATACACCCTCACAAGTGGTGGAGGTGTGAGGTACACAGAGGGTAGTTCTCTGCGACTAAACAGCCGCACCAATAGCATCATTACCATCGCCACATTATGGATGAGCTCCCTATAAACTCTGGAGCTGTTTTCAGTTATCTTGTAGAAGTCGCGTGCTTCTGCTATTTTTATCATAATAATCCTGATTGCTTCTATAAAACGGCCAATAATAGTGGCGATGGTAATGAAGCAATCAAAACGGTAAAAAATCGCAGAGAACTACCCATAGAATGATGGGATCTTTTAGCTGTACTACACAAGTATGTCAACAAAGATAAAGAAAGTCGTACCACCTTTTTATTGGGTGAGGGTCATTATTTGAGCGTTTCACCCGCGTCACGTTCGTGGACACGTTTTAGTCGAAGTTCCTTGAGATTTTAGTTTTATATCAGAGTTATTAGGTACAATCGAACTCACTGTTAACTGTACATTTGTAAGCGAATGTCAACTTTGTTGCAACGTGTTAAAGTCTATGGGTGGTCAGTTAACAGTGACTTTATTTGTACATATTCTTTAAAATAAATATTTTATTAGAAGAGAAAAATTTAAAAATTATATGTCTCGGGCAGGAATCGAACCTGTATCTCCTACTTCTAAAAAATATATTGGAATTTCATTAAAATCTGCAGTAGGCGTATGATTCTACGCTTTGTCATGCGATAAATAAATGATAAAGCATCCGTCACGTTCTGACAAATAGTGTGTGAGAGGGTGTCCCCTTGTTTCGCCGACAAACGTTTCATCGAATGATTCATTTCATCGAATTTTCATTTCGTCGACAACTTTTTTCTCCGAAACCGTTAACTTTTCAGGATTTTTTAACGAGTCATCCTGTAGGTTAGGTTAGGTTAGGTTTGTTTTATATTAATTTCTTTTTCATTTTTTCAGAGAAAATTAACTTTCGATAAAATGATATTTCGATGAAATGATATGTCGATGAAACGTTTGTCGACAATTCAAGGGTAAACCGAGAGAGAGTGACGGATGATTTATCATTATTTATCGCGCGACAAAGCGTAGCATCAAAATCCTACAGGTCGACAAAAAAGTGTTCACGAAAGTGACGCACGTGTAACGCTCAATTAATGACCCATGATTATATTCCTCTACCAAAAGCGCTTCCTTTTCTTATACCAACTCATTGTTCTTTCCGACATGTTGCTTTAATCTATCCTAATTAATTTACATCGCGTGTTATTGCGTAGGTAAAAGTACACCAAAAAACGCGAACATGACAATTATTATCTTAGTTACCTAATATGCAATATCACACAAGCAGTAAAACAGGTTTTATGTTACGGAGATAGCACTGCAAAGAAAAACATTGTCTTAGGGTAAGGACTTGGACTTTGAACAAAAAGATAAGTTTTAAAAGGAACATATGTCGTTTTGAAGCAAAAGCAGTAGTGTAGCTAGAATGAATCCATCCGCCCGCGGCTGACGCCCCGTCGGCGGCGGCGGCGCGAAGTTTTGACCAGCGGCGGCGGCGCTCATATTATATATTCCATATTAAATTATATGGACTGACGGTAGCCGACCGGCGCTGATCGGCTGCCGAGCCGTGGGCAAAAATGAACTTTACTTACTATTTTGACGCTTCAATTTCCATAAGCACATTGCGAAATGCGTTCCGACTCGGCCCAGTCAGTGATCTTACTTAATAACAACATTAGAAACTAGTGACGCTTCAAAAACGGCATATCTACTTATCAAAAAGAAGATCTGTTCTTACTATAAACTTACCTTGAATGCCTCCGCGCTGGCTTTATCGGCGGGATGAACGCTGGCTGTAATTTCCTCTGGTTTCGCCAGTCCTGAAACGTTTACATTTGATTTAGATGGATTCCTGATACAGAGAGCAAGCTGGTAGAGAAAACAAATGCGATCTAACTGCAGTTTTATTACCAAGATGCACCGTAGACATTGTGCAAAGAATCGATATGGCTAAGAAAGCTTTTGACAGCATAAAAGCGTTTGCTCAAAGCAATAATATCGAAAAAATTAAGAAACGATTGATTTAGGTGTACACCTGGAGCATTGCTTTGTAGGTATGGCAGTGAGACGTGGATACTTCACATAGAAGGATCGAGAAAGGTTGGAAGCTTTTGACATGTGGTGCTGGGCTGGAGTAGGATGGAAATCATTAGTTGGACGGAAAGGAAGACAAATGAAGATATTCTGAGCATGGTGAATGAACGAAGAAGTTTGCTGAACATTATCCACATTCCACAGTCGGAGAGAAAATGGCGCTTTATGAACATACTGGAGGGGAAAACTGAGGGCAGGAGAGGCAGAGGTAGGCCAAGATTAACATATTGCAATCAAGCGAAAGAGACCAAACAACTGGCGGAGAATAGAGTGTACTCCACCGACAAGAGCGTACCTAACTCTTAAGTTTAATAATGATAATCTACTGCTGCCCAGTGCCTGACTAAGCCAACCGGAGGGCTCGGGCGTAGTAAACTCTATCTACCTCTACCTACCTAGCTACCTCTACCTCTAGATACTTACTACGGCCGAGCCCTCCGACCCTCCTCGAACTGTGAGTCCTCACTCACAGTTTGCATTTGATTTTTTTTCCTATATTGCATTAGGGCTGAACAGGATTTCCTTCTCCGTGATTCAACCAGTAATAAATAAATGTAATAAAATCAAAACAACATACCGGCTGAAATGAATCCGTTAGCTAGAGCGAAGGCCAGACGGCCGCCCCCGATGAACCCGATCTTCATGGCTTCGGTCACTGATACTGGAACAACGATCATGTGATGTCATTTTATGGGTTAATAAAAGGGACTAAGGCTATTAAATTACATCTTTTTAAATCTTATCTAAATAAATCATTGTTCATTTATTCAAATAAAAAAAACCCAATTACATAACATAAAATAAACTGAACGCAGGCCGCCGCACTTCGGCACTTTAGGAGCGTGCGACACGTAGCGTGTCTGTGTGAATGCGATCCATACTAGAAGCATTCTTACGCATTCTTAAATCTTTGCTTGTAGTGTGTTCGTACACGGCGCGCACACATTCAAGCGCGCGATGTACCTTTTGTAGGAAGAAAAGTTACTGCTATAATACCTACTGTGCCAAAAGGGGCTTAAATAAATGTCCCATTTTAGCTTCAAGTGAAGTTGGTCGCCTTATTGTAACTGTCGGTGGAATGCCTTTAGAACTCTCTGCTCTGAAGCCTTTGAGATTATAATACATTTATCAGTCAGTCGGCTTGTTTATCGTCAATTGACATCATCATAGTACTCGTTAATAATCCTAGATAACCGACGAAAGGCTTTAATCCTGTATTCATGTACTTCTAAGTGCATTAATATCAATTTATATGAAATTGTAGGTATACCAAGTTCTCTGTCTCTCCTCAGTCATGCATTGATTTTCAACCGAACTAGAAAAATATTTGTTTAAATAGTTCAAATTAAATTCGTACCCTTGGTCTAATGACGTATGTAACTTTACCTCATAAGTTTTTTATCGCTCAAAAGTCATACAAATCTACATGATACACACAGATCCTGAAAAGTTGCCATTTTGCAGATACGTTCTTATTTGACCAAGGGTACGAATTGTTTAATTAGTTCAAATACTACAAAATGAAATGGATAATTTATGTATTCCATCACTAAATTACACTTTTGGCGTCAAACGCCAAGCGAAAAACGTTACACGCTTGGTTCCCATACAAATCGACGAACTGTTTCCTTCTATCTCGAATCTCGATATATTTCTGTGATCGCCTACCAGTGGCGTGGCGTAAAAGATATCTTTGGGCAAGCCGGTGCAGATTTGGCGTAAATTTTCCTTAAGAGCTGTAGAAAAAGGTGCAAAAATGCCTAGGTAATATTAGGCAAGCCGGTAGGAATCGAGTTCTTTGGACGCCACGCAACTGTCGCCTACTTACCTATCGGCTAACACCTACCCACCCATCTAGGTCGCAAAAACAAAAAATGGGGCATATGGGGTATCAGATTTCCACCCCGGGTGTCTGATGCAATGGAAATTTGTTAAAAATCTTCAACTCTTTACAACCAGAGTGATTCATTTTGAATTCAATATGTTTGAGTCTCTCGGTAGTTTTTTGAATAAAAACAAACGAACTAGAATAGAGTTAAATGCTGTAACTTATTTAAATGTGGTTATTTATTACATAATAGATGTAATGACTCGTGTGTATGAGAAACAATGAACTGCGCAACGCGCGTCCGACTGAAAACTAGCTGAAAATGAGTTTAGATAAAGTGCCGCTTTCTGGCCAAGTGTAGACATAAAATGATGTACATAATACGGAAGGTAATTAAGAAAGCCCTCGATCGCATATTTACGTCCTACGCTTGCAGCTCGGGCCGCAAACATCTGTGGTCTCGGCCTTTCTTTGTTTTACCACCCTAGTTGCGTAATATACTATTTTGCATTTTTCTGACTGTTCGAGAATTTAACATTTTAATATGGTCGCACTTGGAGCACATGCTACCAGTTTAATTACGAGTTCAAGGGGAGATTTAGCAGAATTGACAACATTTCATATTTTCAAAAGATCTTAATTCGAAAACCATTTGGGTAAAACTGTATTTTATGCTCAAAAAAAATATTTTTGGATTTTTTTCCCCATTCATTTTGGAAAAAATCGTCAATTAGTGTGAACCGGAAGTGTGACGTCATTTTCCCTGCATTATCGAGAGAGACCTTAGTGCTGAAACGATTAAAAAGTGTATGGTATCCGGTTGTCATTTTCTGACATACTTGCCGTCTGACGTTTATTTGTTTTGAAAATTGTTACAATTGCTTAGCGGCTTTAGAAGTTTAATTTTCTTACCGTTGGTTCATTTGCACGTTTTCGAAGACCTTAAAAGACTTGGCACTTTCCCACTGGACTCCGATAACGCATTCAAACATTATTAACTTGGCATTCTTTTACCGGACACCGATTTCTTTCATATAATGAAGACATCAGAAGGTTTTTCTCAGGCTGATAGCACGAATCTGCCGCGTGTTGAAATTATGATGATGGAGTACACATCGGCAAGTGATAAATATAATCCAGCCCAAATAAGAGGAGCAAAATCATCGTTGTCTTCCCGAACTTCCTATGTTGACAACGCTGTAACGCCTGACAGTTATTTTTTTAAACGTAATTGTCGCTCTGGATTCTAGTTTTTTTAAATCGTAATTGTCGCTCTGGATTCTAGTTGGGAAAGTGACGTCATTTTCTACATACGCCCTTTTAGAATGAGCTACTTTTCAAACTGCTATTTTTAATTGAAAAATTGAGTTAAAACGAAAAAGAAAAAATACGGGTAGCTTAAAATTCCACCTATTTTCTATCCAGCTCATAAAATGAAGGAGTAGAAAATTTGAAATATTGTCAATTATTTTATATTTAGAATTAGGTTAGGTTTATTATACTACTACAGTTTCTATTAGCAAAAATCAATACTAAATTTGTGTAAAAAATAAACATAATATAGGGATTTACAACTTTCACGTATATTTTTCCCCGGGTCGAATATAAAATAAAATAACAGTACTACTAGTATGAATGGCTAATATTTGTGGGTTTTTCGTCGAAGACAATTCCTGTGGTCACAAATACTGATAACAAATACGGATAGTGCATTCAGGTAGTTTTCTATGAAGAATTATAGAAAGTGACCCGATTCATCGTCCTTGAGTGTATACAATAACCAAAAATGCCATTTTAGTGAGTCTGGATTTTCTAAATATTCGCGAAAATATGTGGACATTGGAATCATATTTTCAAAACCATGTCAAAGGGGTACAATTATGTTTTTAAGATTTAATTTTTCTTTATGTTAAAAGCTTGAGAAACTCACATTCTACGCCGCAACTGAAGACCGCTCTCCACTCTGGAGTATGAACGACTGAGTCTGCCGTTATCTCAGTGTTATCACTAACACAATACACTATTCATCCATCGCTGTCATTAAGGACCGTGACCTACAGTTCAATTATTTAACAGATTGTGTGCTTATAACTTAAAAACAGTCAAGTCCGTTTCCGATATCGACTTAAATTTAGGATATAGCATAGCTATAACGCAAGAAACATGAAATGGTGAGGGATAAGTAATTTCACAATATTCACAGAACATCAGCTAGGTCTTCATAAAACTTTTATTATAATTAGGTACAAATAAAATATAACTACTTAGTAATCTAAACTTAACTAAAAATTAGACTAATCTTACGAAAATAAACCTAAATTAAAACTAAAAATTATCTAAAGCCGCTTTCTACAGCTAGGTTAAGTAACTTACTTTAACTACGTTTAGATTTTCAAAAAAATATTTACGTTACGTTTTAGAGCGCGTTTTAGTTTTTGTATAAAAGAAGTCGGTGTTCCATTGATTCGTCACACAACTCGTTATTTTCGGACACTTGTTATAAGTTATAACTGAAACTTTTACGTAACTCCTGAAAAGTTGCCAGTTTTTTTAGCGTCCGTGGGATTTTAAGTGGTAGAGATCAAACATTGCAAAAATTGACTCAATGAAATGACAACTGCTGCGCTGGATCAACCTAGGCCTACATGGGCCCGGCGTAGGGAGGGGCCCATCCAGCCTAGGGGCCCCAGTGGTGGAAACTTCGTATTGCGTTATGAATGTCAAGTGCCTACGGGACCTGGAGTCTCTAAGTACGAGCCTGTCAATAAGTCCATGCATTTCTGTTGGGTAATGTGTGTTCCTATAGTGGTCCAGTGCGGGAGCGCTACCTGCGTTATGGGGGTAACCACTAAGCCCGCAGAGGGAACCCCAGCCTAATATTTTAATATTAGTTATATTGTATACTGTCGTCTTAATCTAAAACGCGACTTTAGTAAAAAGTAATAAGTTTCTTTAGCAAAATCCGCGTTTTAGACTAGGAGGGCAGTATAGATTTTAGTTATATTTCTACTATCATTTTGAAATACCTAATAAGAGTAATTAAATGGGATTTTGAACGGGACTGATACAGATCTCCATTATAGATCTTGATCAAATACGAGATTTATCTAGATCTGCATTAACAATACTCATTAAATCTAGAAACAATGCCTCCATTAATATAGACTACTAGGCTAAACTACTAATATACTTAAAAGTAAGAAATATGCTAGCGGAAGATATACTTAGTACCTATAATGATTAAATAAGAAACATACATTCTGTAAATAATGATTTTTGTAGTGTGTCATGTTTTTAATTTGCAATGGTTCAAGGTAAAATCTCAATCAGCCGTTGTAGGCTCAGATCGTGAGGAAGGAAAATGTTTTTATCTTTAAAAATTTAATGATGCAAACCAAAAATCTGATAATGAGGAAGGTTATTCCTATCATCAGAAAAAAAATCAAGCACTTCTGATATAGGGAACGTGCACGAACACACTAAACGATAAAAGAGCCACGGGCGGACAATAAAGGAAACTATCGCCCCTGTCAAATCAAGCTGTCAATGTCAATGATAATATGTAAGTGTCAATTTCAAATATAGTAATTCGTAGCTACACTGACGTTAATAGTCCTTCAACGCGATAAATTAACGTTATTAACGGCGTTTTCGTCAGTGTGGCCCCAGCATGAGAGGGCATATGATTTAGATTGGCGGCACCAGTTGGCAGCACGTTGGCAGGACCTTCGTCGTGCACGTTCCCTATTTTCATCCATTGCCAATTTTTACAGGCTACATATTTGGAATACAATAGCTCTTATTGCATATCAAAAAAGTCATAGAGATCCTTATATAGGTAAACAAGATGTTAAAACTAAAGCGGTATGATAGGGTATCCCACTAATACAGTGCGTTATCCCACTAATAAGTATGTGCGGTATCCCACCATAAATGCGAAAATTTGTGAAGATGTTTGGATGTTTGTTACTAAATAACGGGATAGGGTGGATTTCACAGCGTTTCAAACGCCGTCATCACCAATCCCGGAATTTCGACGATTCACGTTAAGACTGTATCCCATTATTTTGATAAAATCCGAAAATAGTACCTACTATTTCCACGTTTTGATTAAAAAATTATGTAATTTTTAAAAATATGTCATCATAATATCGGGATTGGTGATGACGGCGGTAGAAACGCTCTGAAATCCACCCGATAACAACTAGACGGATTGAGCTGAAATTTGGCACGCAAGTAGACCGGGTCCTGGATCGAAACATAGAATACTTTATATCCCGGTAAAGAGTTCCCTTGGGACAGTAACAGGAACAACGCGGGCGAAGCCGCGGGGAAATGCTAGTTGTTAATAGAATTAATACAGGTAAATAATATTTGGAAGCGCATCCCGATTAAACGGGCTCCTGCGCTATTTTTAACGATTAAAATGCCATCGAGTGTTAATGAATGCAATAATTCATCCATAGTTCTAATTTACAACTTGTTTTTGTTCTTTAACTGTCGATTGACCGTAGCGCCTGGCCATAAGCAACAGTGAGGCCAAAGATGTACCTAGTCCGCTGGTTCAGTAATAGCCCATTCACTCTTGTAGACTCTTGAAGAGTCCTAAAGTATATTTGCCAGCAAGGAGCGAGGTCTTTATTGTTGTGTCTAGTTGTTTCAAGTGCATGCGTTAGTTAGCACCTATGTACAAGTCTTGTAACTTTCGTGAAACGAGCACCTACTGAATTACTTTGAGCAATATCTCTTTCATACGTCTTGGCTCTGAGATCAAAAGTCCATTACAAATATTGCAATCGTTAATGTTTTTATGCCACACCTGGCCATAAAGTGACTTTTTCCGCACGCTGCGCGTACGGAAAAAGCCGCTTTTTGGCCAAGCGCAGACATAAAATGATGTCTTAGCTCGCTTGCAGTGCAGCTCGGGCCGCAAACTTCTGCGATCTCGGCCTTTCTTTGTATTACCACCCTAGTTATGTGATGTACTATAACGCAACTTCAAGAAGGAAGGTTTCAGTTCATCGCAATCTTCTTTTTATGTATGCTCTCCGGGTGAGCCAAAAATCATATAAAATTGCAGATTCGATTATTGGAAGTCCGAAAATGTATTTCATACAATGTTACGTCATAATAATCATCACTAATCATAATTATTCTTGGCTCATAACGATCGTAACCCAGAATTGTTCATAATCATAATGTAATTTTTCATACATATCACTATTAGGGGCCATTCATTACGTAAGACGATTTAGGGGGGAGAGGGGTCAACCATGTCTTATTTTTTCTTACAGGGGGGTGGGAGGAAGTTTAGATCGATCTTACGTAAGATCATAAAAATGCGCAAAATGATTTTAACTTTTGAAAAAGCGCGCAAATCCGCGCGAGAGCGTAGGCGCGTGCTCGGTTGCGTATAGGTATTTTACTAAAAAATTAAAAACTATTAATATCTGCGAATAAACGTCCCTACAAAAATGATTCTATGAAAAATTAAAATTAAAACAGCCCAAACGTAAAATTATTTTTCCTTTAGATTCTTGCGTAATAAATATTAAATAGGGGCGGAGGGGGTCAGCCGATTCTTATTTTTCTTACATAAGGGGGGGAGGGGGTCAAAAACTGCCAAAAATCGTCTTACGTAATAAATGAATGGCCCCTTACTATTACTACCATTTATGGTTTATTATTTTTTAATTTTTTTTTTTTTACTTTTAATGTAGGTTTTATATAAGAGTTTATGGTTTATACATTTTTTAACATAACGATTTCTAGCAATATAAATTTAATACCATATTTTTTTTAAATATACTTCGAACAAACAATTGTATGTGAGCCTATATGGACCCATGTTCCCCATTAGTTAAAGACGGCTGGAGCGATTTGGAAAATTATTTTTTGTTTGAAAAGGGACTTGCGAAATGTTCCGATTTTCAGGGGTCTGTCTGTGGACACATTTTTCGATTCCCACCCAAGGTGTGTTAATAGTATTTTATGCAACAGTTGTATAAGTGGGTTCAAAAAATGCGAATTGCGTGAGTTGCGATACGAGCCGCGAATGCGGCGAGTATCGCAAATAGAGACGCGATGAGCATTTTTTGACTTAATTATACAACGTTGCATACAATACTTTTTCTACGACTAGGTTTTAAAATATAAAAAACAAAATTAATCATAACCTGGAAACAAAGCAAATATGACGTATGACTGACAGTATGTGTCTATGGTAAACTTTTTTTTTAATTTAAAATATACTTAAATAAAAATACGTTTTTATGTTGGCATCAATGAATTTAGTTTGGAAAGTTTTGTTTTTCTTAAAAGCCGTAGGAATTTAATTGTTTGTTAAGTTGGTTGTTGTGCATTTTTACCGTAAAGTTAAAATTGAGCGCTTAATCCTTGACTAAGTTTAACCTAGATTTAGAAGTCTGTGGCTGCTAGCAATAACGTAAAGTGACTATAACGACACTAGTGCTGTTATGGGGAATAGAGTATAGACTTCTCTGAACTCATATTATATATGTTCTTATATTAGTGTTCGTGATCAAGTAAAAAACAGTACAGGAGTAGAAAAAAAGTATTGTTTATTAGAGCTGTTTATGCGTCGCTGCCTGAAAACTAAGATGAAATTTCTCCTGTGCCAGATATTTTACAAGTCATATTAAGTATAGGATTTGGTTCACCGCTTAAACAATTCTGAGGAGACCTAACTAGTGTCTGAATTTTGTAATTAAGTATATAATTTTATGTATTTAGAAGGCTTTAAGTGTGTGGTTTTTTTGTTTTTTTATTTAGTACTATAGATTAAATATAAACGTAATGAAGTAATGAATCTAGACCGTATATATTTTAATGTTATGATAAAAGATGTTATGAATTCCGTACGTTCTGCAATTTGACTTTATGTATTTTGATCGTATGCAAAACGACCGTATAACATGTGTTTTTAGATATTTTGCTACGTAACCATTTTCACGTAGGGTTTAATTGAGCTCAATTTATTCGCAGCACTGTCTGTTGACCTCAATGAATGCTAATAAACTGCGCTAACGCTGCAGCGATGCACTTGTGCACTTAAACCGGTCCGCGTACTTTGACAATATTGGCACGATTGTTGTTGAAGGCTGGTTTATAGTCGGCCAATGAAAATATAAGCTTACTTAGAACCTTGTCACTCCAGTGTACACTAATGCGGTTAAAGACTGAGTGATTCTTCGAGTCGTAAATTATAAATTTGGGACAATTTTTTTCTCGTATAAGGTTCGAAAGTACTAAGGATTCTGAGCCAGAAACAACTCAAAAGTCCATATTTTGAGAACTTACCGCCCTAGATAAAGTAATGTACTATAGTTTACACAATAAAATAACTCTTAAAATTGTAAGATTAGCGTACCATTATGTGTCATTATCAGACCTAACTTGTTCGCAGTATGGAATTATTAATAGCATCAATAGTGCGTCACTGTGTTAGTATTTAAGTACCTTAGTGTCAGATCAGATCACCATAATCTAGTTGGTCATCTAGTGCATGCATACTTAATACCTATGTATCTAAATCATAATATACTTTTTCTACTCCTGTACTGTTATCTGTCTTTTACTTGGTCACGAACACTGTCGCGGCCCACACTGCATTACAGGGGAAGCGGGACGCAAGCGGGCCTAACTAGTTTGGTGACGTGGACCCGGTCTCCCCCACGCCGCTGCTAGCTCGCTCCCCACTATACTCTCTCGCCCTTCTGACCTCTATGGCGACACACGCGACCCATACGCGACTCGCGATCTTTTTTAATTATTTTAAACATTAGTATAAGGACAACTTTGTGGACACGAAGATTATAGCAGATAGAACATCACTCCTTCTTTAATTTATCTACGAAGACCCCCAGTCTTAACATTGGTGACCCCGACGTGATTCTACGTGCTACTTCGTGATTTGCGGGATACGACGTAATTCTACGCGAGAGTCGTGATTCGACGAGATACGACGTGACCAACGTGAACAACTCGAATCAACGCTACCTGCCACATTTGTCCGCTACGCGAGTCGACGTTTCTAGAAGGTCAAAGAGAGGTCATACGACAGCACCGCTACGTGCCTTTGTTAGAGCAGCAGCCATCCTGTCTTCAAGCCCGCCGGCCATCTTCGCGCCGCAGCCACGGTTTAGCCAGGGAAGTGCACCACTCCATTTATCCCTTTTTTCCGAAGTGCTCCGCTCTCTCTATTTGACTATCAAGCCTTGCCAGCTTCCTTTGTTCTTTTGCGCACAAGCTTTAGTCACCCCCTTTTGCACGTGCTGTCATTAATTTGAGCCTAAATTAATTGTAATTTTAACCTAAGGGTTCATTCTAAGCATATTGCCCCATCTATAAATTTAAATCAGTGTATGTGCTTAACTACTTTGCATAATTTCTTTTGCCCAAGCTTAGTTCAGCTATCGCATTTAAAAGTTGTTTGTCATTTTTAAGAAGCACTCAGCCGCATATTTAAGCATTTATTTTCAATCGCTAATTAACGCAAGTGACTAAATAAGTAGTCAATTTTTTCTTACTTTCCAACTGTGCCGTTAGTATACATTTAAAGGTAATTTTTACCTATTTTTTAAAGGATTCCCTAACGATTTATGGAATATTCCATTGCGTAATTAACGGTACATTGTTGTTTTGTCCAGTGCTATTGAGCCGGCCCAGGTGCGCCCGCGTCGCCCGGCCGCTTATCGCTGTACTTTGCCCCGGCTGTTGCTGACCGCCTGTTGCTATCCCATGTGCATTCGTCTAGCGCACCGTAAGACCACGGTGATTGGGAACATAAGCCGAATTTACGTAACATTTTTATCTATTTGAATTTAATTGTTCATCCATTTTTTTCGAGTGTTTCATCATGTCCACCTTGCTAAATACTAGAAGTTCGATCAAGGGACGTGTGACCAAACTTCGGAATTTTATTGAAAAATTAAAAAGGTCTGACTCAATTTCACCGAAGGAAGTGGATGAATGTTCGATGAGGTTGGATCGTGCGCGCATTTTGCTAACTCAGTTTGACGAATTGCAGACTCAAATAGAAGTCGCCGCCGATCCTACCGCATTGAATTCGGAACTTGATGTGAGAGAGGAGATGGAGAAGGAATTTTATTCGCTCATATCTGACGCGCAACGAATAATCGATTCGGTAAACGAGAAACCCGAATTTGCAAGCGTCAAGTCGGAAGTCAATGGTCATTGTAACCATAATTTTCATGATAACGAACTTAATTTCAGACTGCCTTTAATAAAGATTTCCAGTTTCGATGGTTCGTACTTTAAGTGGTTAGAGTTCCGAGAATCGTTTGACTCGCTTATCAATAAGATCGAACGAATAAAGCCCATTCATAAATTCCACTATCTCAACTCATATTTAGATGGTGAAGCGGCACAGGTTATAAGTAACTTAGAAGTCACCGAGGCTAATTATGCCGAAGCTTGGCGTCTCCTCTGCGAGAGATACGACAATAAGAAACAACTGATAAATAATCATTTAATTTCGCTTTTCAACCTTCAGCCCATAGGTCGCGAATCGGCCAAGGCACTACGCTTTTTGGTCGACCATGTGTCAAAAAATCTGCGAGCCTTAGAAACGCTGGGTTGTCCCACTTCGAAGTGGGATATTTTGATAATTTACATGGTGTCTTCCAAACTCGACAGTAATTCTAGTTTAAAATGGGAAGAATTTAAAAGTAATAATTTCAGTGACGAGTTACCTGCCTTGGCCGACTTTAATCGGTTTTTGAAGGGTCGCGCCGATGTTTTGGAATCGGTCCAGCGAAACAGGTCAGATAAACAATCGCCTATTAATTTTAATAAACGCGAACCCCACTCATCCCACAATAAGCAAGAGAAGTCGGTGATGAAAACTTTCACAATTTCAGCCACTCCCGGCGCTTCATCTCCTGCCTCGCCCGCTTCGTGCGTCTTCTGCCAGGGTGCCCATCGAATCTATGACTGCTCGTCATTCCTGTCTCTGTCGATCGAAGATAGAATCTCCGGAGCGGTGAAGTTGAAACTTTGTCTTAATTGTTTGCGTAAAGGACACAATTCACACCGATGCAGACTAGGCCCCTGTCTCACTTGTAAGAAGCGCCACAATCACCTGTTGCATAGGGAGGTTCCTCAGGCAGCCAGTCCGCCGGCCGCCGCCGACCCGACTCCGGCGCCGCCTGAGCTCGCGTGTAATAATGCTATCGTCGCGCATTGTAATAACGTATTATTGTCTACGGTTCTTATCGACGTTTACAATCCCGATAGTAACGAATATATTACAGCGCGCGGAATTTTGGACTGTGGTAGTATGACTAGCTTGATCACTGATGATTTGAAACAAAAATTGCATTTAAAGCCTTTGCCGAATACGATTAATGTGGTAGGAGTAGGTAACGTTCCTTTGTCGGGCACGCCCGCTCGTTGCGTAATTAAAATACGCTCCAGACACGACGCAAACCTGCAGTTGGATGTATCGTGTTTGGTATTACCTACGATATCTGGTAACCTACCGCATAGGTATGTAGATGTTTCGCGTTTAACTCTGCCTACTGATATTAAACTCGCCGATCCCGGTTTTAATAAGCCCGCGTCTATTGATGTTTTGTTAGGTGCAGATGTTTTTTGGCACTTGATCGGGTCCGAGCAAATAAGTTTAGGTAAAAATATGCCTATAATGCGCCAATCTCGATTAGGTTGGGTGATCGCCGGACCCATGGATTTTACTTCAAGGTCAAACGACATTTCATTTAATTCGTTTGTTCAATGTAACCACCTGTCCATCTGCGACAACAGGTTAGACGAATCGTTGACCAAGTTTTGGGAGCTGGAGCAGATTCCCCAGCCCACTAAGCCCTATAGCGACATAGAAACCGAATGTGAGCAACATTTCGTGACTCATACCTACCGCGACAAAGACGGTCGATTTTTTGTACGTTTGCCGTTAATTACCGAGCCTGATTGTCTAGGTAATTCATTTCGCTTAGCGAAAAAACGGTTTCTCGCGTTAGAACGGCGGTTGAAAAAAAATCCTGAGCTTAAAACATTATGTAAAAATTTTATAGATGAATATTCGGAATTAGGCCACCTCTCTGTGTCTGACGATGCCATGCCGAACCCCTCGTATTTCATACCCCATCATGCCGTGCTCAAGCCGACCAGCGAGTCTACTAAGCTTCGCTGTGTTTTTAATGGAAGCGCGGTTACGTCATCATCCTACTCCATAAATGATTTGCAGATGGTGGGGCCCTCCATTCAGGATTCACTGTTTAATATTTTACTACGGTTCCGTACCTATAAATATGTCCTGACTGGAGATTGCGAGAAAATGTACAGGCAAATTAGAGTTCAAGAATGTGATCGTAACTTACAATTAATTCTCTGGCGGAACCATGAGGATGAGCCACTGCAAATTCTTCGCCTAAACACTGTGACGTATGGGTTTTCGTCCGCTAGTTTTTTAAGTACTAGGTGTTTATGGCAGTTAGGCGAAGAGTGCAGTGATGATAAAATTAAAACTATAATTCAAAACGACTTTTTAGTCGACGATTTGTTGACAGGGTCAGACACAGAAGAGGAGCTTCATTATATTAAAAAATCGGTAGAAAATGCATTAGCCGCAGGTTGTTTTCCCCTGCGTAAATATCGTTCTAATTTACAGGCGATTTTATGCGAATCACAGAGTCCGAATCCGGAAGGAAGTTTGATTATTAGTTCTTCGTCGCATACGTTAGGCGTAGGCTGGGATTCGACTGCCGATATTATTCATTTCCCCACTGAATATTCTGCCAAAAATGATCGCCCAACAAAGCGATCTATTCTTTCAGATACTTGTAAAATATTCGATCCTTTAGGTTTACTATGTCTGGCAACGATCGTACCTAAAATATTAATTCAAAAATTGTGGGTGTCGAAGATAGGTTGGGATGAACCTGTGCCCGAAGAGATTAAAACTTCGTGGCAACTATTTGTTAATGGTTTATCTTATTTAACATCGCTTCAGATACCGCGTCACGTGTTATGTAATTTACCTACGAATATTGAGATGCATTGTTTTTGTGATAGCAGTCAAAAGGCATATGCCGCGTGTATTTATTTAAAATCGATCAATGATGACGGGGACGTTGTTGTTAGGCTATTGTGCGCCAAGGCTAGGATATGTCCGGTCAAGGCCATCACGATTCCCCGCGCAGAGTTATCTGCATGTGTGCTAGGCGCACAGCTGGCATCTGCCGTTATTAAGACGCTGCGCTGCCAGATCGCGCGCACTGTTTACTGGACTGACTCCTCTATTGTTTTAGCGTGGCTTAAAACTAGTCATAATAAACTGCAAACGTTCGTCTCAAATCGGGTTGCTACCATTTTAGAACTCACTGAAGGCAGTGAGTGGCGTCACGTCCCCACATCCCTCAACCCGGCCGACTACGCGTCGCGCGGTGTTGATATTTGTGCGCTATCTAATTTAGATATGTGGTGGAACGGACCATCTTTTTTAAGTAAGCCCGAGTGCAACTGGCCACAGTTTGCCGCGAATACCGGTATTGACTTACCGGAGTTAAAGATGCGCGTTAATCTCGTTAACGACGCGACAGACGAGCCTGCTTTTATTGACTTCGATAGATATTCGAAACTTAAAACGTTGCAACGCTCATTAGCGTATTCGCTTAGATTCATTCATAACTGTTTACATTCTAACGATAAGCGCGTAGGTATTTTGCAGCCTGAGGAGCTAGAGCGATCGTTTAAAGGGTTAGTTCGATTGTCTCAACGCGATAGTTTTCCACACGAGATTAAGTTGCTTCGTAATAAACGACCACTCTGCTCCAAAAATAAACTAATTTCATTAACTCCATTTCTCGACGAGGAAGGTTTATTACGAGTAGGTGGGCGACTCACCTCATCCTTTTATGCGTTTGAAAAACGTCACCCTTTGATTTTAAACGCTAAACACAGACTCACAATATTATTGTTTCGGCAGGAGCACATACGTCTTCTTCACGCTCCTCCCCAACTGCTACATGCCTCGATTAGGGAGTTTGTGTGGGCTGTGCGCGGGCGCGATCTAGCGCGCACCGTGGCTCATCAGTGCGTCAAGTGTCGACGCGCCGCGGGCAATACTTCAGCTCCGCTGATGGGTCTTCTGCCTCCTGAGCGTATTACGCCAGATTATCCATTTATTGACACTGTTGTCGATTTTACGGGCCCCTTTTTAATAACTGACAGACATGGGAGGGGATGTAAAATTACTAAATGCTATTTGGCTGTATTTGTTTGCACCCGCTACAAATGTTTACATTTAGAGGCCGTTAGTCAGCTGTCTACTGACTCATTCATTCTATCATTGCGCCGTTTTATTTCTCGCAGGGGCAGGCCACGCGAGATTATTTGTGACAATGGTAGGAATTTTACGGGTGCGGCTAAGGAACTTAGTGCTTTATTAAAGGCAAATGCTGATGACCTCTCCACTTTCGCATCTGACGAGCAAATTAAATTCAAATTTCAGCCGGCTTATGCTCCACATTTTAATGGGCTCGTCGAGCGCGCTGTCCAGTCAGCAAAGTACCATTTAAAGCGAATTTTGGGGAATTCTCATCTTACCTTTGAGGAACTGGCAACCTTGTTTGGTCAAGTAGAGGCTATCCTAAATAGCCGACCTTTATGTCCTTTGTCTTCCTCTCCTAACGATTTCCAACCTCTGACTCCAGGTCACTTCATCATCGGCCGTGCGCTGACGTCATTGCCATCACCCAGCTTGCTAGACATAACGCAGAACCGCTTAGACAGGTTTCAGAGGCTTGAGGCGCTGAGGCAACATTTTTGGAAGCGATGGCAGCTGGAATACGTCTCCGAGCTCCAACAGCGGACCAAGTGGCGCGTTCCTGGCAGACCTCTACAGCTGGGCGACCTGGTGATCATCAAGGAGGAAAATGCTCCTCCTCTCCATTGGCGAATGGGACGAATCGCCAAATTATTTGCTGGCCCTGACGGAATTTACAGAGTGGCCGATGTTACCACTACAACGGGCACCTATCGACGAGGAGTGGCATATCTCTGCCCCCTCTTGGACGAGACAGACGAGAGCTTGAAGACTGCAGTCTCCAAGGGCCCCCAGGATGTCGCGGCCCACACTGCATTACAGGGGAAGCGGGACGCAAGCGGGCCTAACTAGTTTGGTGACGTGGACCCGGTCTCCCCCACGCCGCTGCTAGCTCGCTCCCCACTATACTCTCTCGCCCTTCTGACCTCTATGGCGACACACGCGACCCATACGCGACTCGCGATCTTTTTTAATTATTTTAAACATTAGTATAAGGACAACTTTGTGGACACGAAGATTATAGCAGATAGAACATCACTCCTTCTTTAATTTATCTACGAAGACCCCCAGTCTTAACAATAATAATAATAATATAAGAACATACATAATATGAGTTCAGAGAAGTCTATACTCTATTCCCCATAACAGCACTAGTGTCGTTATAGTCACTTTACGTTATTGCTAGAAGCCACAGACTTCTAAATCTAGGTTAAACTTAGGTCAAGGATTAAGCGCTCAATTTTAACTTTACGGTAAAAATGCACAACTACCAGCTTAACAAACAATTAAATTCTTACGGTTTTTAAGAAAAACAAAACTTTCCGAACTAAATTCATTGATGCCAACATAAAAAAAGTATTTTTAATTTAAGTATATTTTAAATTTAAAAAAAAAGTTTACCATAGACACATACTGTCAGTCAAACGTCATATTTGCCTTGTTTCCAGGTTATGATTAATTTTGTATTTTATAATTTAAAACCTCGTCGTAGAAAAAGTATTGTATGCAACGTTGTATAATTAAGTCAAAAAACGCTCATTGCGTCTCTATTTGCGATACTCGCCGCATTCGCGGCTCGTATCGCAACTCACGCAATTCGCATTTTTTTAACCCACTTATACAACTGTTGCATAAAATACTATTATTTAGTCGTCGTGATACAAAATTTACTACCGAAATTTCTATTCAATTAAAAACCAAGTGGATTTTAAATAATGGCTACCCTGCCATAAAAATACCTAAATCGCTATAGGTATGCTTATTATACTCTTAACATTTGAAGAGTGCCCTCGATTTTTAAGATCCCTTCATCAGATCCTCCCCATCCCTCCAATAAGACCACTTGTACATAGGATTACATTCTTTTCATACAACATAGTACATTGTGTATCAAGGGCGGTAAGTAAGGAATTACAAACGAGTGTTTGTTACAAGGTCGAGGCGAAGCCGAGGGCTTTAACAACACAAGTTTGTAATTCCTTTACCGCCCGTGGCACACACAATGATTTTCATCACACTTGTGAGGAAATCTGATTAAAATAACCTTACTTAACCTAAATAAAATTGTAAAACTGACAGTGACATTAGTGACATATATCAAGCGACAAGTCACGTTCGGAAACCATAGCGGTAAAGACTTAAAATGGTTGATTTTATATTTGCAAAATACTGAAATACACTATTTAAACATTTAATTAATGTTACAGAAATATGTGTTTACATGTATTTGCAATAACAGTTTTCTTTAAATAAATATTTCAGTAATAAAAGTTAAAAAAGTAAGTTGGCGTTTCCTTTGATCATGACAAATAAGTGTAAAACAGAACCAGCGTTTCAAATTTGAAAAGAAAACCATTACGCCCTAGGGCGTAATAGGTCATTTACGGCCCGCAAAACCTACGTGTAACGACACCATTTTCGAGCAAGTGTGATGAAAAAATATTTTCCCAATGGTAAACTTCCCGATTACTTGAATCGCTGCTGCCTATCTAGCATAGATACCTACTGGCCGCGACTTCGTTTCTCGCGCGATAGAGCATCACCTGTCACTGTCACACTATATGGTGTGGAAAGAGATAGGTAGCATTTGTAGCGCGACAAAAAGTCGCGTGTCACAGTTGTGCTAGAGGTACTGGATCGGCTGCAAGTAGATAATCAGGAAATATACATAAAAAAGATTGTGACGAACTTCCTACTTTTTTGAAGTCGGTTAAAAAGTGGACAGTAGGTGCATACCGACCGTTAACCAAGCTCTTGATGAGATCTCAATCATGAGAATCTTTGCTTGTACCCATATACTTAGTAGCAAATATAGATATATTTGCCTTAGGCGTATAACCGCGCTTTAGTTGCACTACGTAGCAATGCAGCGAGCACCAGTGCATAAAATACATATGCATGCATACAAAAACATACTTCTATATGTTTACCGGACCTTGGACCGATGCGTGATCTTGTTGACATATCTTGTTTATATTCTAATCATTAGTTCACATAACGTGGGTAAAGTATTATGTATTTATTGTACGTAAATAACATCATTATCTAACCAATAATAATTTCTTGTACCTATTAAGCCTGATTTTGCATTTGACAGATCTCCAAAACTTGCAATTATTTAGTAAACAATTATTATTATTTTATTCGACGAAATGTTATCATATTACCATAAAATGTAGTCGCTTTAACTACATATTTTTTATTTATAATGGTAAACTTTAATTTTACAGCGGTTAGAAAATTAGTCATCATGAACAATTTACTATGGTAAAATGTTATTTTAAGATATCCTAATTATTATTAAGTGGTAAGTTATAGTTCATTGCTGAGTTATAGTTCATTTTAAGATTAAAATTAGGTACATTAAAAAAAGTGGCTACGCATGTTCTTACTGTGTAAAGCTATTTATTTAACTCAAATTATTCAATTTTAAGTTATCAGTTCATCGAAAAGTCAAATCTCACTCAGAGAATTTAACTTTTAACTGTTTTCACCAGGACTTTTAAAAGTAATATTCTGCCACTAGGCATGTAATGGAAATTTCAGACTTCAGAGGCTCTACGCTACGCTACACTGACTCTATCAGCGCTTATAACTACAAATGAGGATAAGCTTATTTAAGACTCTCTCTCTAGGTCTCTAGGTCGCTCTAGGTTCTCACCCGTTTACTGAGTGAGAAGTTGAGAACCTAATCAAAGATAAATAAACAAGTTGTACCTTTTCTCTTTTCATTGCCGCTATCATTCACAAGTGCAAACATTTTAACGTTTTCACAAAGAAGAAAGAAGAGTCACGTCTTTGGCTGAGTGACAAAACAATGAAACTTGTCGTCCTGTGTCTTGGTCCAAAGCAAATAGTATCGTAAATTTAACTAAGCCGCTGTCTAGAAAGCAAAGATACCGAGGTTAGTGGACGTACGATAGCAGACTAACTTGGACGATAAGATAATTCATAGAAAAACGAATATTTCCTTTCGATTTGTAATGCACTTCAACTTATTATGACTTTTAATTTTAACCAAAAATAATCTATACATTGTAGGGATTGTCCAAATAAGCTGATTCCAACCGGCTTGCCTAGTTTCGAATAGCTAGTAAGTGTGTAATAAAAAAACCGGATAAGTGCGGATTCGCCCACTGAGGGTTCTATTGCGCGTCTGTGTGAACTGTGAACACGTGTCGGGCGGGCGCTCCTAAATGGTCGAAGCTGGACTACTTGTTCGTCTTTGTATTGTACTTTGACAAAGTGATCCTATAAGGGTTCCGTAATTGTGTAAAATTCAAAATATGTAACTGGATTCACCACCCTCTCCCAGCTAGCAATTTTACGTCGTAATGACGTCATATTAAAGTTATTTCTGACGTAATGACGTCATAAAAGCGAAGTACCTGTGACGTCGCAAATGACGTCGTGATGTCGCGATTTCTGACGTCATTTCCTGTCGTCACATAGACGTTATCTCAAGACGACATGTTACCGACGTCACAAGGACGTATCCTCAAGTCGTCAGGAAGCTGATTGTTCTCACGTAGCCAAGACTTCATTAAGACGGCCAAATTTGGACGTCTTGATTTGACGTCGTCAGGACGTGCCATTAAAACGTCACGATGCTAATAATTTGAGACGTAGCCAAGACGTCAAACACTAACGTCTCCGAGACGGCCAAATTTCTACGTCGCGAAGACGTATTGTTATGTCGTCGTCAGTACGTGCCATCGAGACGTCACTTACACGTTACATACTTACGTCTTGAAACTGCCAAATCTAGACGTCGTCAAGACGTCACGAGGTATAGTAGTTTTGACGTAGCCAAGACGTCATATACTGTAACGTCTTGAGACGGTCAAATATGGACGTAGCTCAGACGTCTTGGCAGGTCTGCTTGTGACGTCCTGAGAACGTCTAATACCGACGTCGCGCTTATTACAACCAAAATAGAGCAGCTACACCAGCTCGAAATCAGAGCGAACACCTTTTTGAGCGCGTGAAAGGGATACGCACCGCAGTTTCGGTTCGCGTTCACTCCGCTTCCGCGCTGGTATGTGCTGTGCCAAACGGAGAACGATCGATATATTAGACAAGTTACTCAAAAAGTCACAAATAATGACGGTTCAATCAAACATATCAAAATTTAGTACAAAAGTTATATTCATAAAATAGAGTGTCACAAGCATCGTTATTCAATAATCATAATGATCACATAATGGGAATGTTTCAAATTACAATACGACAATTACGACCTAGGTCATATAGAATCAAACAGTGATTTAAATAGGTAAAAGTACCAAAGTTACATTCATAAAGTTGTGCTACAAACATCGTTATTCAATAATCATAATGGGAATGTTTCAAATTATACTCGTAATACTACAATTACGACCTTTATAAGCATCAATCAGTGATTGATCAAAGTTTAATACAAAAGAGGGACAATTACATAAGTCGTTTAAACAGTCGATAGCAAGTATATATGCTTCATAAATCTAAGGCATGGCACGTGCTTCTAAAGGCATAATGTAAACGACGCCGGATCATGAGCGTGGTCGATAAGAAGCATGCGGCGAAAAGCACGCGCCAATTAAGGTTAAACAGTACCTACGTGGCTCCCTCATCGATTTCTAATTAATTGCAACAAAGCTACAGAAGATATAACTATGGTAACTTTTTAACGACAAACATGCAAATACAGTGTTTTAGGAGTTTTCACTTTCTCTAAAAAGATTTTGTGGTACTTACGTATGTCGTTTTTGTTAAAAGTGACCACTTTTTTCAGAAATGGCTTAACATAACTACCACACAATCTTTTCATAGAAAGTAAAAACTCCTAAAACACCGTATTAATGTATAGTTGTCGTTTTAAATTACCATAGTCTTCTTCATAGTCATTACTCTTCTGTAGCTTTGTTGCAATTAATTAAAAACCGATGAGGGAGCCACGTGAGGGTACTGTTTATCCTTAACTCCCAAAACGACCGTACGACTAATGTAAACGGATTAAGCATGCGGCCTGGAAAGCATGCGGTCTAGAAAACACGCGGGCCAGAAAGACCGTCAATGCACGTACCTACTTTTGCAAACGACCAATGTAAATGCGCCTTTATATTCATTATATTGAGTACGACAAACATGTTTCAAATCAAAATACTACAATTACGACCTTCATAAGAATCTCAGTAATACAGATAGGTAAAAATTTAGTACAAAAGTTATATACATAAAGTTGTACTACAAACATCCTCCAGGTCTATTTTATAACAAATCTATTAGATCTATATATTTTGTGTGACTGTGTTTTCAATAAATAAAATAAAATAGTCTTAGTTGCATCCATTACGCGCATTAGCACACAGGTAAGTAGCGGCGGCGTCGCGGCGGAGGCAAAAGTCAGCGCATCGACCATAGCCACACTTCAATTTTTCGTGAGAAACTCCACCTAAAACAATGACAAAAACGATAAAGTAGGTATATAAATGCCGGTAATAGTGCTTATCAAAGGATGCCGACCGCCTCAAAATTAGAATTATTACCTAATTATATATTTGAAACGAATGTCAAAAAAAGCTGTCTATCTGTTCGTTTTGTATGGTATGGGTATGTACTGGTTAATCAATTATAATAATAATCACTATAGAAGCTGTATGAGACACACGATGTAATTTTTAACAAACTCATTCTTTTCGAATATTAATTACCTACATGCCTAACACAAATCTGAGTTATTAGCGCTTCACGCGGTCGTGTCGGCACGGTGTCGGCGTCCTTTGAGTAAAATCACTTACGCCGCGGCTACATTATCGGGATTCGGCGAAGCTTCGTGTTGGAGTCTCTTTCTCTGACTTATAAAAAGAACGAGACGCCAACACGAACCTTCACCGAATCCCGATAATGTAGCCGTAGCGTTATACCTACTAAAAAGTGACAATCATTTTTCCGTTTGCTACACTGTGACACAGGAATACTTACCTGTTCTATACTCAAAAACATACCTACCTATGTACGTATGAATCCTTCGATTTGGTAACCTATGTAATGCAGTCAGCAGCAGAAGCAGCTAAGCGGGCATAGTGTTCAAAAATATCTTGACACGGCTTTATTCGATTTCTTATTAAGAGAACAAGAGCGTGTATCGCTTTGCACACCTTGCCAGCTAAATAAGCCACTATACATTAAATACCTACAGACAAAAATACCCAGCTACGTAGATATATTCATGTAGATATAACATGAGATTATTTTGATACGAAATCTAGAGAAGTAGTTGCTTACCTATAATTATATAAAAATAATTAAAAGTATAAACTTACCTATTGGGGCCGATGTATGTGGTGTCGTATCATTCATTTCATCGTCCTCTGTAAACAGAATTTGCGTTTTGGCTGTATCGTCTTCCATTTTGAGCGTTGTTATATCCACGTTGTAATAAAATTCGTAAACATCCACACGGTTGATGCACGCACACGACTGACTTTAACGAAGTTTACTGCCGACTGTCTGTCGCGCGTGTCGCTGACAGGACAGCCGGCTGCCGGCGGCGCGCGCGTCGCGCGCCGCTCACGCTGCGTTCCCCGCCACCCCTTGCGCCCCCCGCAATCGTTAGAGACTTCCCCCGTCACCTTTCCCCGCGCCTTAAATCCCTCCAAGTGGTACCTATGCCCTTACACTGCCACATATTGCGTCATTGAAAAAATAAATATTTTTGTAGGTCTTTCAGGTCTTATGCGCTCTACACATTGGGCCAACATTGGCGCGTGAGCAGGATGCAGCAATGTAAACGAATGAGATCGAATTATAGCCCTCTCCCTCTAAAGCATAGCTGCATCCTGCTCACGCACCAACGTTGGCCCAATGTGTAGAGCCGGCAATGATATGGACATTGAACCTCGGACGTCAATTTGTGGTGGTTAAAACTGACGCCGTGGTGACGTACTGCAGTTGGCAAAAGTGAGACGTCAGCCAGGCAACGTCTGTGAGACGTGAGGTGTACGTCGAACTTTGGGCGTCGATTGGGTGACTAAAAATTGACGTCGTGGAGACGTACAGCAGCTGCTCTAAGACAGACGTCAGGCACTTCAAGTCAGTGTGACGTAAAAGCGACGAAAACATATGGACGTCACTTGGATAACTTTAGAATGACGTCGCAAATACATACTGCGGTTGCCATAAAAGTGACGTGACTTAGAGTCCTGGGTAGAGATGGGTCGTGGGTATTTACCCAATCTACCCACCCAGGTAAATACCCGGTAAATACCCATTTATGGGTATTTACCCGTTATCTACCCAAATGGACGGGTAGATATTTTTAAAATTAAGTATGAAGGTTTAGATTTGTAAAAAAAGTGTACAATCAGAGTAATTATATGTGTAATTCGGGGCAAAAAATCTACAAAGCCAACAGGTATAATTTAGGTATTTTTCATGTTTATCAAAGGCATTCGCCCTATTGAGATGCGAGTGCCAATAACTACATGGAGTTAGAGGTATTACCTACCTGTTAAATATACAAGTACTCGTTTGTATACAAGGTATAAGAATTTGGCTAATTAGTTTTGGTTTAATAATCAGAAACAAAAAAATACTGATTTTAATGCAAATATACTGACTCTATTAATAATAATCAACGAAATAGTAAATAGACAATCCGAAATTATCTAGAATCAACGTATATTTAAAAATATGGTTTAAGGTGATTGCAAAAAGTTAGTTTTACGTACGAACACAAAGAGGCTCATCATTTGCTTCCGCGACATAAGTCGTGGTTGCAATGTGTTTCGTTTTATAGCTTGATACATTTACGAGTATCTACGCGAAATGCCATCAGAAATCTCAAAAAAATCAGAATTAACGTGAAATCCACCCTGATGGTAGACGAAATAGCTACGGCCACATAGGGATGTCCACAAGATGGAGTGCTATCACCTACTCTTTGGGGCTTGGTGGTGGACTAATTACTGGAGAAATTTAACATTAAACCCACCGACACGGTAGGGTATGCAGATGATTTGGTGACTTGTGAATGGGAAGTTCCCCAGCACGGTATCAGGAATAATGAATGAAGTACTGATGAATGTGATGAGATGGTGCAATAGTCATCAGCTCTTCTTAAACCTGGGCAAAACAGTGATAGTACCATTTACCTGAAAGAGTAATTTTCCTATGGCTTTAAATTAATGTTGGTTGCCAATAGGTACCAAAACTAAAGCTAAAGCTAGAGTGTTTGGAATGTGCAGATCAGCATACGGGATGACGTGGGATCTAAAATCCTGAGGTACTTAGATGGATCTATACGACCTATTCTGTACGGCAGCCTGGTCTGGTGGCCGAGGACATTGAAGAGCACTGCAGAGATGCCTTGACGAGAGTACAGAGAACAGCATGCATGGCTCTAACAGGGGCATTCCGAACAACACCACCAGCGGCGCTGGAGGTTCCAAAGGAACTTCAAGGTTCAAGTTTCAACTAGGGCTGAATGGGCTGAAGGTAGTAAGTATACCACCAATTGAGGATGGCAATGACAACATAATGGTACACAGACGGGTCTAAAATGGGCACCGGTATGGGAGAAGGCATCTATGCTAGAGACTACAATGTCAGTATTGAGATGGGAGGTTATGCTACTGTGTTCCAAGCGGAAACATATGCGATAATCGCCTGTGACCAGGAGAATATAGATGGACATACCAAGGGGAAAAAGATCCAAATACTCAGTGACAGTCAAGCGGCACTTAAAGTGCTGACGGCACCGAATCTAGGCTGGTATATAATGGCGTCCAAGTCTTAAATAAGCTTAGAAGGCACAAGAAGATGAAACTGATGTAGATCCCCAGGGCACGAAGGCTTCATTGGCAATGCAAATGCAGATGGGCTGGTCAGAAAGGGCTCGGAAGGTACATTCATTGGGCTTGAACCATGTGTGGGACTCTCACAGGGAACCATATAACAACAGCCAACAAGGACCATGTCAAGAACCAACACCAACAAGAGTGGAAGGGCACCTCGGGCTCGGGCCTGAGGCAATCGAAGCTCTTTATGGAAAGTGTCAACACCGCTGGACCAAGAAACTAAGGAAGCACAGCAAAATCTCAGAATCTTAACTGGGGTGTTTACAGGTCACTTTGGGGTTAAAGGACTCCTGACTCCAGACCAAATTGGGACTATCGGACTTCGCTGACTGTAGAATGTGTGGCGAGGAAACAGAGACAATTAAACACATACTGTGCGAATGTCACGCCCTCGCTAGACATATTCGGCTCTAAAATAAAACATAATTAATACCGTGGAAACAAACGATGACCGACGATTATGACGATTATGTTTGTATGGAAAACCGACTGACTCAAATAACTTTATTTTTATATTTTTTATCACCTGATTCAATAATGCATTGGTGTCATGCATTTTATGTCATTAACAGCAAAGAGGTGTAACTTTTTTTGCCACAATTTATAACAATCAAACAGTTCAGAAATACAAGCAATATGGCGTTAATATGCTTAAATAATTAATACTTAAACTCTTAATTCACTAAATTTAGAAATAAAGATAAATACCCGCGTATCTACCCGTGGGTAGGTAAATATCGGGTATTTCCTGGGTAAATACCCAGCTTTGGGTATTTACCCGGGTAGTTAGCCATCCCTAGTCCTGGGACGTGATATGGACGTTGAACCTCGGACGTCAATTTGTGGTGGTTAAAACTGACGCCGTGGTGACGTACTGCAGTTGACAAAAGTGAGACGTCAGCCAGGCAACGTCTGTGAGACGTAAGGTGGACGTCGAACTTTGGGCATCGATTGGGTGACTAAAAATTGACGTCGTGGAGACGTACAGCAGCTGCTCTAAGACAGACGTCAGGCACTTCAAGTCAGTGTGACGTAAAAGCGACGAGAATATATGGACGTCACTTGGATAACTTTAGAATGACGTCGCAAATACATACTGCGGTTGCCATAAAAATGACGTGACTTAGTTAGAGCCCTGGGACGTGATATGGACGTTGAACCTCGGACGTCAATTTGGTGACTTAAAACTGACGCCGTGGTGACGTACTGCAGTTGGCAAAAGTGAGACGTCAGCCAGGCAACGTCTGTGAGACGTGAGGTGTACGTCGAACTTTGGGCGTCGATTGGGTGACTAAAAATTGACGTCGTGGAGACGTACAGCAGCTGCTCTAAGACAGACGTCAGGCACTTCAAGTCAGTGTGACGTAAAAGCGACGAGAATATATGGACGTCACTTGGATAACTTTAGAATGACGTCGCAAAGACATACTGCGGTTGCCATAAAAATGACGTGACTTAGTTAGAGTCTTGGGACGTGATACGGACGTTGAACCTCAGACGTCAATTTGGTGACTTAAAACTGACGCCGTGGTGACGTACTGCAGCTGGCAAAAGTGAGACGTCAGCCAGGCAACGTCTGTGAGACGTGAGGTGGACGTCGAACTTTGGCCGTCGATTGGGTGACGTGAAATTGACGTCGAAAAGACCGACGAATGTATGACGTTAATTGAATGACCTACAAATGACGTCTTGGTTTCGTCAGTGACGTAACATTGCTACCTGGGCTCTTTTGACACTGTTACTCGTATGTTGTTTATCTTATCATATGACATGCCTATGTTTTTATGTAGTTTAATGTAGTTTTCAGGTATTTTAACTCTATATTGCAAACGGGCTGACGGTAGAAACTTGAAGTAGAGTCAGACTACGCTAAGTCTGCAGAGGTCGAAAAAAGGTTGTATTGCAAAAAACACACATGGCAAAATCACAAGCAAGATGATTAATTAGTCTTGATACTTGGCAAATATCTTTCCGTTTAATAAGTATATAATGTGTACATACCTCCTGAAATAAATATTCGGGAGACAGTCTTGCACTAATTGATCTGCTTCCAACCAAACTAAGCAATGCTTATATATTTAAATATAATATTTAAATACATTGTAATTATCTAAGATCCTGGAATGGAACAAATCGCTTAGTTTGGTTGAAACTAAGTAGATCGATGTGTGCAAGATTTACCCAGATATTTATTTTAGTAGGTATGTAGCTACATTTTGTAATTAAACGGAACAATTATTGCCAAGGACCAAGATTAAATAATCCTCTTGCTGTAGTTTCCGCATGTTGCCATAAATATATTTTTTAATAAAACCTTTTTTTCGACCTCTGCAAACTTAGCGTAGCCCGACTATAACTGACTAATTACTAAACCTACATTAATAGCATTATTAATTTATTTACATGTAAAATATACTTACCAGAAACTTGATGCATAATTATATTACACACTTTAAATCCACGTAATAAGTACATAAAAGATAACTTATATTGCACTTACCTTATTTCATTTAGAAAGTTACCGTGAGAGTCAATAATATTTAATTCAAACTTAGGTACGGACGTTGTAAATGGGCATTTTTATTTTAAAATCTACGGTCAGGCGAAACTTAAGCTATGTTCAAATACCGTCCAACCTAATCGTCAGTTCTGTAACGACCTGTTAACTCTCAGTTAAGACCGCACTTTAAATAAAAAGCGCAAATAGTCGAATATTTTTCTTCTTTCTTTCACGGAAATTTCATATGTAATATTTTAGCAGTAGACCGGTAGCTACTACGTTGTTCCTATATAAAAATTTAATCTTTACTATGCTCTACACACGGACTCTACTAACTTCATCTCGTGACTCTAAGTTATATAGGAAAGTACACAAAAGCTCCATTCGGGCATGCGCATTGCTCCTCTAGAAATATTATATTTGATTGTGAAATACGTGGAAATACTGGAAATAAATAGTAATATAACTAACTTATTTTTAGTACAGTAAATAGTAAATGTATAGAATATAGAAATTAGCGTTCCTTTTTGCCATTTTGGCTCCTAAAAACTGAACCCTTATAGCATCACTTTGTCGAAGTAAAAATTAAAAATATAATCACAAAGCACAATCAATAGCATAGGTAACAAATACTTAGTTGGCAGGACATAATTTGAAGGACTTGTAGATTAATTCTAGCTAGAATGATAGCCAGGAATGAGAGGGTCAAAATTCCTTACATAGGAAATACTGACTATAACCTAGTTACTGGTACTGATTTATGATCATACAAAACAAAATCGCGCCTTTTCCACCTTCTACTCATCAAAACTTTTTTATCCTAATTCAATACACATAAATATTTCAATTGCTTACTCACGTTTAATCATTTTAAAATTCGTCTATTCTTATTAAAAAAATCACGACACTATAACACCACACTACAAGTAAACTACGTATAATTAATTAATCACAATATAATGGCACAATAGTTATTAGTAACGAGGTAGTGGTCGGACTGGCTGCATACAAATACAAACGCATGCTTGCTGATACGGCGATACCTTTGCGGTACTGACGAGCGGACAACGGTTACGAGGAAAACTAATTATTTATCTATCTGACGACGAATAAAAAACGGTCCTCGATCAACCCGACCATTGAGCGTTACATGACAAATTGGCAGAGACCAGCACAATTCCTTACATTTTCCAAAGAAGACAGACATTCCAGCTTTCAACTTCATTTCATAGGTCCTCTTTTAAATCTACAACTTTCTGCATTTCATAACTAACCTCGATAAATAACATAGCAATAAGGGTCTATGCTAGCGTTGCCAGACATCCTGATTTTGGCGGGACGTTCCGATTTTTAAATTAAAATTAAATGTCCCGCGCGGGACAGGCTCAGTCCCGCTGTTTGGGGATAACTCGACCGTGCCTGCAAGTTGAGGAAGTGCGGGCGGGTGGCACAGACAAGTCATTTAAAAACTTCTGATTATATACGTTTTTTTACTATGTCCTGCTTTCAACGAAAGAATCTCGCTTTTTTTTAATCAAAAAGTTTCAACACAAAGCGGGGTCACCAAAGCATTTCGCCCGCGACTGTACCTAATGCCGCTGATAAACAACGTTATCTGCCAGTTGGACAGGATATGTGTGAACCCAGTCCATAGGTCGCTTTAGGTATTAAAAGTGTGCGATTAGAATGTTTTTATTTATAAATTAATACCTGTTTCCTAGCGCTTATAATAAAATTTGCAGTGTCTTTTGTGCAAAAGTCTGCAATTGAGTAGTTTAATATCTGACAGACAATATATTATGTTTCAACTATGCAACCTTACAATCATCATAACATAACATAAATAAATATGCTGCATATTAGAATTTGTAGAGCTTGGAATTTTCTGAATGAAGACATTGTTAGTAATTTTACTGTTAAAACTAATGGAACATAAATTTCGGCTCCTTCGCTAAGTCTTCGGTAGTATAGTGGTAAGTATCCCCGCCTGTCACGCGGGAGACCGGGGTTCGATTCCCCGCCGGAGAGAACTCTTTTGCCTTTTTTATTTCTAATATTATTTTTACTCTTATTTTCTTACAAGTGCTGTTCTTTATTTTTTTTTTAATAAGTAACATCTACGTGTGAAAGTTTCTTTTAAATTATGTGCAATGTATTACATATTAGTTGATCTTCTCGTGCAACGCCATCTCGTGCCTTTTACTAACTCTACGTAGTTAAGTCCGCATTGAGCAGTTCACCTCTATAACCACTTCGTCTCTATGGTATTTTAGGTCTCGCTTAATACTCCATAAAATATACAAGGTACGGTACCTATTTATTTTATCGTTTATTTAGATATTATTTAGAGTATAAGTATTTCTAATTCCAAGGTTTGTTTCATTTCTTGAATTATTTTTACTTTAGTTTTCAGGTAAAGGTCTGATATAATAAAATACAACACAACTTTAAAAATAAATGTATCTATGGTAACATACGGAAAGGAACTGTCAAAGGATAATAGAAGCGGGAAAGTGTAAATAAGATTATTATGATTTTATCCGTTATCCACTATCCAGCATGGTGATCTTCAGTGGGAGGTACAAAATATTTTAAATATGTTTTATTAATGCGTACTATCGCTGGTTCCATAGATGTAAGAAAGATTCAGTGGTTTAGGTCCGAAAAACACGTTATTAAAGAAAGAAATGTGAAGGGTTACTAAGAAATGCTACGGATCAAATTTGATTTCGTTTAACTTTTATCAGTTTTTCAACCATTTTTCCTTGGCAGTTAAAATAAATCAATAACTAATAACTATTCCTTGGGGTCTCGATAGCATTTCGTTTCGATAATACAATTTTTGCATTTTTTATATTATATACTCTCTCACTCGGATTGTCATACCATTTCACTCATGTGTGCATTCATCTGTTCCTTTCGCACGCTCGTACTCTCTCGCACTCAATGCGTTTCACTGCGTCGCGTTGTGACGGACGAACGGCGACGTGCGGACGTTTGTCTATGGAACAGTCGCTCGCGGCACGACAAGCGCGTATTGAATTTGTGTCTAAGTATTTCATGTGTAGTGAAATAAGAGGAATTATAACATTTCTCGCATGACTGTGAATAAAATAACCGTTTGAACATGGCGTTGGAGGGTGTGAAAAGTGAAAAAAGTGAGGAAAACAACGGGAACGTCCCGGACGGCAAGGCGAACGGGGTCGACAACAAAAGTAAACAGGTACTAATAAGAGGCATTTTCCGCGATTTTCGCTCATTTTCTTCGTTCGATTCCAGTACAATATAATCATTAAATACTCAAGAAAACCCCTACGTCTTCTTGATTTTTTTTAGGCGTGTTTCTTGGCGTATTTTATAAAGAAATACTGCAGACTAGTTCCGAGTTTTTCGCGCAGCTCTACAGTACTGGATAGGTGTCGGTCTAAACAGGGATGTGACCTATTTTGGGCGTATGCGGCATTATAGCAGAAGCTCACTAAACTGTACTGACCAATTTATAAAAAAAGAATTTTATGATGCTATAGTAATTTTTAGCGGGGTGCGTCAGCTAGGACTGTTTACTGTATAGTCGAAAACCGTGACAACAAATAGATTAAGGTCATTGATAGGTAAATTGTTTGATTGTATTGTATCACATCACATGAACATACATCACATGTCATGTTCTGTTAAAATTGGACTAGAGATAGGTAGGTTCTTTATCTTTTGTTTGACCTTGGTTGATAATGGTTATGCAGATATTATGATGCGATATAACTTGATAGGGGTAAGGTCTGTAGGTTTGAAGGTGAAATTTACTTTGTATACAGCTTGTTTACTTTATGTAATGTATGTATGTAAATACTTTATTGCACATAAAATTACACAGAAACAGTACAAAGATCAATGGTTACTTGGGTACTTTAATTTGAGACATTTGATAACTATCAATTACCTGATCCAGTTCCCATTCATTATGTCTCTTGTCTAAAATAAAAACTTTAAATGTATAATAAATACTAATCCTTTTATCTTTATTTTTTAGGGCTGAAACTAGTAATAATTCAAGATCAAGATACAGATTAATACATTTTATTCAATGTTAAGGAAAATAAATTTAATATAAAAGCTCTTTTTGAATATTTGTCAAACTGTCAATTCACATTAAGTTCACAGGATATCACTAGCACTATTTTCTGTGAATTGGTAGATCTTGTTCCCGATAATCAATCAGTTCCTTCAGGAAGCTGATAAGTTCTGACCTAAAATAAGAAGAATACCGAACCCACCAATTAAACGGATTAGAATGTACTTCAAGTTAAGATCTGTTAAGTGAAGACCCCATGGAAGTGCCAACATTTTCTAAGAAAAAGAAAAAGGTATTCAAAACATTTGACATAGGAAAGCTTCTTCTTCTTCTTCGTGTGAAGGGATCAAAAATAGGAAAGCTAAAAAATATATTATAGCATTAGCTAGCAGGAGCATTCCATGAAAACGTCTACTTTTGTCCCCTTACGAAACGTTATGGTAGCTACCCTAATAAAACTTATTAACTGCTAAGAAACACTAGCCAAGTTATAATTTTACTACCTATACTGTTATTCAGCTACCTAATTTAGTATTAAAAAGGTAGTGTCCCTTACGAAACGTTTTCGTGGAATGCTCCAGCAGGATTGTTGTACCATTTTAATTAGGCTCTCCTTCCATGTTTATTAAAAGTTGAATGCACTCATGTTTTCACACCTGACTGCACTAGGAAACATTTTCTGCAGATGCAGACTAAGTACTGTTTTTATTGTTGAAACAAAATACTCTTGATCTAAAGTATATAAACTCATTAACGCTTTTGTTTCAGGAAACTGTCCTTTCTATGTTATGCTGTTAAATACTGTAGGCTATACTGTTTTGAAAAGGTTTAATAAAAAATAAATAAAATAAAATAAAAGATAAGCATACATACATATTAATATACAGTCTTTTTTTGTAAAGTCTAATGTACACATTTAAAATTGATTTAAGTGAACATAGGATTATAATTAGTCTCTATCAGACACATTTACATTTGTAAAAGGATCTGAAACATTCTAACTCACTTAGACATGTAAAATTTTATCAATAAAGTGAGGGGGAGATGTGAAATTATGAACATCAAAACTGAGTATTGCTTGTTATTGACAGTCTCAGGCAACAAGGTGTCATTTCTGTGGCAGGCGTTGGACGGGCCAGTTTAATTGACCTAGTCTAGTGACCCAATTAAGCTTCTGGACTCTTAATGGAATGTCCACTTGTCAGGCATGGGCCATTCAGTGTCATGGATAATATTATGTAACAGGGAGGAACCAATAGAGGTACCAAAAGGAAATTTGGGAACTAGATTTTTGTTATATTTTTGTAGTAAAAAAAAAACTTTATTTGTTTATTGTCACACATTTTATTGTGTAGTCCTGTCTATTTTCAAGTTCTATCAACAAATCAGATTTATACTGTAATATTATTGTATGCCTATGTCAAAATGTTCTTTGGTACTATTGGCAGTGTATCAAACTGGATTATTGTGAGAAATGTAATCAAAAGCTTATAAAAGCTCTATACAACATTTTCGTATGGTTCTACTTAAGTAGGTACAATTTATACTTAGATATGTAAACCTGTATGTAAATTATTTATAAAACTGTCTACATGAAAGAGCCTGAACAAGAAATAATCCACATATCCTTGATTCTATTAACTCTACATCTATTCTCAGTTCAGAATACACCATAATATGACAGGTCAGAAGGTCAAATGTTTAATCAGAATGTGTCCACTGACTGCACGAGTGTGCAGCCTTATAGCATGACATCACTACCAGCACAGACCTTGCCAGTTGCGAATAATCAGTTGCCTGAGTACCTACAGAGTTATTTTACGATCCTATTGTACTAGAATTGCTACTAACGCAGACTTATTTAAAAGCACTTCTTTACGAAGAACACAAAGCCTTTTCTTTTTAAATAAATGCATTAGAGCGCGGCTTTGTAGCAAAGCGCCTTGAAACTTCTATGGAGTAGGAAAACAATGTTGGACAAAGTTTGCCCATAGGATATGAGCTGCAGTTTGAGAAACTTGTGAAGTCAAGTTGAAGAGCCAGCTCTGAGGTTCTTGCTTGATGTTTTATGAAATCTAGATTATCTAGAAACTCGTGTTCATTTATAATTTTATATTGTGTTTATGATATAATTTTACAAGAAGGGTCGAAGAATGGTTCAATACCAATGCCGCTCCATAATTTTAATATAAAAAATTACTTTAATGACTACGTTTTTCTGTGCTTTGCATTAGAATTTCGTACAATTCCACCGCTTGCCAACTCAAGTTTTGGTAGACAAGTGGCGTGGAATGGCTATAAGGGTATATTCGGGACAACATCAAGGCTTCATTATTATACGGCAATCATTGGAAATTGGTCTCTTTAGGAAACATCCGAACCCTCCACTCTGCACCTTAAGTGCCTATTTTCCAAGAATCCATCAAGTGTCAAGTATCCCTGTTAGGTCTTCGTTCCCTACTTTTTCGTGTTCTAAAATGTAGCAGAAACGTACAATTATTTACTTCGTGGCCTCAGTTTACCTACGCGTCTACGTCATTCGGAATCACTTCAAATCGCATTTAACTAGTCAGATTAGGATCGCACAGTCGTTAAAATACACCGACGGCCTTGCCTCTTTATGCCTCTTTCCTGTCACAGTTGCCTATTTAGCATTTTTCGTCGGATTCCTCTTCATTCAATCATCAGTAATCCAGGTTTACGTTTACGTGGTAGGTAAAGTTGAAGAGACGTGAATCGAGTGGATGAAAGTCTCAGAAGAATACGGTGTGAGCAAAGAGGGACGATTTAAATACAAAAGTCGTTATCCGCTTAGTATCGTTGCTCCGCAAGTGACAATCTGCGGTTTTATGTGTGAACTTCTTAGGATTGAAATCGAACCGATTGTTTTTTAGAAAATAAAACCAATTGAAGCCTTTGCTCATACTGATTTCTGACGTGATAAGTACTAATTAATTAATATACCACGAAAAACGGTGTCGCGATTGCCACAACCACTGGTACTTCATTTGGAAAGTGTTGTACACCGTAAAATTAGTTATAGAGACGCAATCTGTGGTAAGATTTTAACCAGGAAGTGCACCAGACAGGCAGCCTGGTGATTGCACCGAAATATGTTCGGAGCCAATTGCCAGAGGGGCCAGCGGTTAAAGCCCGCGGTTAGCCAAACTGATCGTATCCTCTATAGCGAATCGCTGAAATTGTGATAACTTCCGGCTACTCCTGCGGGCAAGGTCAAGGCCACTGCTGCCGTGGCTTATGGCGAGGCGTGGTCGACCCACCTTGCGTTTTGCTCAATGGAAAAAATCGTAATTGGTCTCGTAAAAAACGTTAGTCAACTAATTTACGTGAGTAGATCTTGAATCTAGTACGTAGGTACAACATCGAAACAAATAGGAGGATTTCTACGCACACGCAGTCTTGCCATGAATTAACTTCGCTCTCGATATATGGGAATGAATATTACCTACACTACATCGTAGTTTTATCAAAAGCCCGCGACCTTGACACAACTCTCCGCGCCACATGACGTCAATCCTCAAGAAGGGATCGAACCGTGGAGTGCCCAAATTAAGGTGATCCGCGGAAATTGAATGAAAACAGCGCTTTCTCTGTTTTCTCGACGGCGCGACAAAGGCAAGGTGGGCCTAATATGTCTGGTTTCTTAGCGTTTCAGAGGGGTGAAGATTAATGTTATGTACCTACATGGAGATATTTATTAAGGTAGCTAAGAAGAATATTTTATAGAGTAAACATAAGCGTAGTGGCAATTCTATAGTTGACGGAGTTGGCATTAGAATGCGTGCATTCGCGTATGTAAATTGAGTGCGAGGAGTAAAGAGCTCGTTTTACGAGGTCGGGCAATGGGTGCGAGCACGGGCAAATTTGATTATTCCGCCACACGGCCCCAGGGTAGGTGCGTTCAAGTTTAGTAACTGAGTCAAGAAGAGTCATTTAGCGGCAAATTGGTTTAACCAACCTAATTAGGGCTCGAGTTGGTAATTTGCCTTAAGATGTAGTTTTCGCAATGGTTTTTTTGATTTAACATCGTAATTTTGGCCGTTGGTGTAAATTATACAGAGGTTTAGCCAAAGGAGCACTCAGGGAATTTAGAAGGTAAAATGCTTCGTTATTATTAACATAGTATTTTCCCTTGGATTATTGTTCACTTGCCGTGAGCTTCTACTTCTACTTACAGATTCATTATCGAATATACAGTAGGTAGTAACGATTTTGAAAACTCTTTCAAAATCGTTACTACCTACTGTGTGAAGTGCTATTGTCTGCTTTTCAATAATCCCATTGTATATCTTTTTATTCACCACATAATTGAATTACCATCCGACCTATCATCATTATTATTAGTCCCTTCCCGTCTTTCTCTCTCTTCCTCTCATGGGTCTTTTTTCCCTGTATTTTCGGGGTCCGTTTCTGATAATAACCCCAGATTTGGCAAGTCTGATTGTAAACAAACGGACACAACACAACGACTCCAGTTTACCCTAGTTCAGTATTTATTGTGAAGTTATCAACACATAAAATAAACGTACGATATCAAGGAGTGAGATCACATTTGTAGCATTCTTTCTTCAATCGAAACGTAACGCGTGCCTGTCAGATTTACAACGCGTTTTACGTTTAGTAGAGAGCCGTTATGCATGTCAATTGATTCATTGAAGCCGCAACGAGCATACGCACGCACGCCAATCGATAGAGCGACCGTCGACAATTTGTATCTATTTTGTATGCTCCGTTTGAGCTTACTTTGCACCTCTTTCATGTGCGACGCCTTATATACCAGGTGTAAACTAAGCTCAATCGGGTAGTATCGCGCGCGCAATGTCAACAATCGTAATGAATAAAATATGAACCTTTAATATTCATACTTTTAACATCTTTTAATTGTCATTATACATGCCGTTATTCAAATTGTTTTCAATTATAAGCATAGTAATCGCTTGTTCTACACAATGAAAACAAACATACGATTCTTTTTGTTTTGTTCCGTTCCGTTAGCTTTCTCATGTTACGAAGCCGGATTGGATAACTTGGTATTATACTGGGCCGAATTGTTTGAGCGGCTTGTGGCTTATTAACATCTTTGTTCGTGGAAGTGTTCTTAGTCTTCTTTTCTTTAAACCAATAACGTTAGTAAGTGAAAGTGAATTGTGTTCATGTTTTGTTTATGGTAGACTCTACCATAAACAAAACCAGGTAGAGGATGGCCTACAGAATGCTACTCAGATACCAACCTACGTGTTATCAGAAGTCTGACCGAAATAATTGGCCTCCTCTGCAGTTCCTAATAGACAGTGCAATCTAAATCACGTGAACTAACCAGCACGCGAGGTTACAAATGCATTGACGTTACCTGGAGACGTCTTAGTCCAACTGTTAGGAAATCGGCAAAACCCGATGTACGCATTCTCTATGAATTGTAGCTACACAGACACCTCATTTAGCAGTCTACTTCATTGCGCCACATCACTACCAACACACTAGCACAATACAAGGCTCCCAGGAAGACCTTTGGTGCGTTTGTCCTCCACCTCTAAGAATAATCACGTTAAACTAGTGCATCACAAATTCAAGAAGCATTTCAGGATGATTTTATTAGATACCGAGTGCAAAGCTAAATTTACTTTTAGAAACCATAATTTTAATCGCTTTATTCGACCCCTGATTTTCAATGAATTGTAGTTGTAATGTCGCTTGATGGTAAAATGTTATTACTCCAGTCAACTACTGTCAAGGAATTGTAATGAGTTTCCTAACTCGAAATACTGTTAAGTCCTGTTCATATTAAACGGCAACCTTTGCCCGTGAATCGATCGATGTTGGAAAGGCCACGCCTGAACAACAGGTGGGTTTTATTTTGGTTCCGGTTATCTAAACAACGCGTAGATAAGCTCACGTTTCCATGTTACAAGAAATCCGGATTCTCCCTTCCATTCCAGCACGGCGAATATGGATCCGTTCTTTAATATCCCAGCTTTTGCACACCGGATAACTCTTTATCAGGAAATTCGTCCAGTATTAAAATTGCGTTGTAAATTTTCCATTGCTTAAGCGCATTTGTAGCGCTAGTCTATTTTAGTACATTACACAACTAGGGTGGTAATACAAAGAAAGGCCGAGATCGCAGATGTTTACGGCCCGAGCTGCAAGCGAGCGTGCGGAAAAAGTCACTTTGTGGCCAGGTGTGGCATACAATTTATTTCCACTGGCTCTCTTTTGAATTGAAAGGTTCTTTAAAGCACACAGTATAAAGAGACCGCTAAAACCCGCAATACGTCGTTTTCCGTGTGTCAGAATAGCGTGACACTGACATCATGGGCATGGCGTGACCACAACATAGCCTCGTTCTCGTATTCATACGAGTCTCAAAAAGCCTCCGTTGATGGATGTGTCCGTAATTTACTTTTCAAGTTTTCTTATTCTGCTCGAAGAACTTGGGCCTAATGGCATTTGGCTAATTCCGTTTCTTTTACGAGCACTTTGTTTACATTTCTCGACCAGGAAAATACCTTCGGGTCTTTGGATTGACTTGTAATCACTTTCTCATTTTTATGGGCAGTATATTTACCGTCATAATGAACTTACGTGTTTTTTTACAATAGTGTCTTAAGAGCCGCGGAGTCGTTAAACTCTGTATTAATTTAGTTTACTGATTTGAAATTCGGTTGTCAATTAAAGATCTGATTGGTAGTGAAAATCGCTAGACTTGTTAGTCTTTCCCTCGCTAATAGCGGATAAATTACCTGTATTACCATCAATTACAGATATCTCTATCAACTATGATGTGGGCGACAGTGAAAATATCCGGAAAAGTTTCAATAACGTCTAGAGTCTAGACCCAAGTTCATGATGGAGATTCCATGAGTACTTCATAAAGGTTCCATACAATCTTACTATATCTCCTACCTACCTTACTACCTATATCTTGATATTCTCGACATTGACTTGGCCTGTTTGCTCTTTGATCCGTGTAAGTGTATCTGTTACTTAAGGCTGTCGAATGTGTAATAATATAACTTAATATCCTATCTCCTTTAACGCAATGACCATGTAACCTGAGCCATGTCAGAAAGTATTCGCAGAGACGTGATCTTCTTGACAAACTCTTAATGTGCGACGACAGACTGGTTGCAAGTGGCATTTTATGCACGGTTTCAAATATCTAAAGTATCAGTTTTGGTGTCTGGTGTTATAATAAGGTGTCTAAATGATTGTACGACTGACATCCACCTTTTCAAGTGATTGAATTTTATTGAACGTTTGTCTCGCATTTTCAAGAAGCTTATTCGATTGGCAAACTTGTTTAGACGGCTTTAATCCGATAAAAAGCCGCTCTCGAGCTTATTTACAAACACGTTTGGACATTACACGGTAAAAACAATAATTACTATTGCCATGCTGCTGTAACAGAGGCGTAACTGCATAACAGTTCCAACGACACATCGTCTTTTGCGACAGCATCGTCCAGCATTTCTTCGGAATAGTTATTGGCAATTGAAATAGTAATTACAAATGTGTAAAATGAAGACGAGCATGTTTTTGTTTCTTAGCAACCGCAGTTGCGGTGGATTCCACTTGCTCCACCGCCATCGCGAGGTGGCGGGGCGTGACGTCATCAGATGGCCGGCCGAGTGGAAACGAAACAATGGCATGTAACTCGCCGGCCCCATAACTTCGGACGTTTTGTTTACGCTTGTTAGACGAACTGGGCAATTTTATTTCGTTCTGGTTACCAGATTAAATAAAATTCCTACATATAAACTCACACCTAATTTCCGAAAGTAGAGGAGACCCAGACATTAGACCTTACCAAGGATTAAAGTCAGTCGGTCATAGCCATAGCCAGCCACCGTGGTTAGGGATCATTCAACAATTACGTGATCACCGGAGGGGGGGGGGGGGGGGTCGGGTGCTTGTATATACATTGGATTATTTGGGGGAGGGGGGGGGGGAGCATCCATGATTACGTCATCATTTAATAACTTGTTAGCTAAAGAAATTTTCTAAAAAATTAAAAAGGTGTAGAACTAGCTAGAAATACTTTTAATTAGAAAAGTAATCAAATTACTTTAGTCATCCATCAGAGAACATTATTGTCAAGCCAATTTAAATTTGAATTTTTCATCCTTAGATGGCTCCTTTCTGTATGACTGGATTAACTTTATTTCTGTGATTCTTTCACATTTTTTTTATAAAATTAACAAAATGTATTAACACTTTTTATGACGCCGCCTTTTTGCTGTCGTGTGATACTGGATTAGAATAGCATCGACTCATTTATTTTCCGTAAATTTCGTAAAGAGGCGACTAAGGGACTCAAGGATTTCAGTGGATTGCAATTTTGGGCGATAGGCTGACAACCTGCTACTACAGTGATTCACAATTTCTGAAATGTCCCTCAACATTTGTCAGAAGTGGCGAAAACAACTGTTTTAAGGCCGTTGATGCTCTGCCTACCCTGCAAAGGATAAAGGCGTGATTTCATATATATTTGTATGTTACGCGGCCCGCCTTTACTCGATTTTGCTACCTTGTGGCCCTTGCCTGCCCAAAGGTTGCCGACCCTTGCTTTAACGTATAGCGAAATTAACACGAGCGCCTCGTTTCCGAAAATAAATTAATTATATTTAAATATTTTTTTTAATTATGTTGATTTTTTTGTATTTGAGTATAGTACGTAAAAATATAAAATAATTTCAGCAAAAAATATGGTTTAATTTCTTCTGTGTCCTATATTCTCCGCTAGGCAATAGTGCCGAATATTCGGCATTTTTTGCCGACTAGTCGCCGACTAATCGGCCGACTACAAATGATGCCGAATAGTCTGTGTTCCCGACTAGTCGGCCCATCTCTAGTTCTTACCTTTTGCATTTTGCCAAATGACACACCCTCTTTCCAAATGTAGGTAATTTAAGACCCATAGAAACATGACATACGTGTCAGTGCTAATAAACAGCAAACATTTTAAGCACGGACGAAGATTACGTAATCAAGGCGAGGGGGGGGGGGGGGTTAAAACAAAAGATTACGCTGTGATCACATAGGGGGGGGGGGGGGGTTAAAAAAACGGCCAAAAATGATCACGTAATTGTTGAACGATCCCTTATGATAGTTGGTCGGGTTGGGATATCACCTTCAACATTGTTTTACTTCTTCCATCACACACCTTCTTTTATTGGCAATAGGTTCTCTTAATACCTGGCGGTCTTTTTTGCGTAATGTTCGTAATATCTATGTTAGTTAGGTCTCACAATGAACACACTAGTATATTCGGCTCACGGCATTCCCGTGAATGCAGTTCTAGGGCTAATGACGATGAGATTAAGGTTTTGCTCATTAGAAAACCATCAAAATAATTTATGGTCCTTACCGAACTTAAAACTGCCTGAGAAATTTGTGAAAACGTAGAAATATATATAAAGAGGTGCATTATTCAGCTTGAAGCTGGAACACATCCTGCTTAGTCTCATCTAGGGGCATAGGTAATGACGGGTGCATGAACGCTACCGGTCACGTAATGCCTTCCGGCTCGCTACTGCTTTACCGTTGCACTGCAGATGTTGCCCTACTGGGCTTGTAAATTTATTCTAATGTATGGCCAATAGGATATTCATACTACCATCCCCTATTTAGCTTTTCCCCCATATGTTATTAAGGTGTGAAATTACCTCTGTGAACTTAGCCTACAACCTTGATTTTTTTTTATCGTCTATTTTTTTTCGGATACTATTTCGTTTGTAGTTAATTGTAGTAAAACAATTTTTGTTTGTAGTTGCCTGAAAAAAAAATTAAAAAACCTGAAAAAAAGTCAGCCTGCACATTGGTCAAATCTAACTTTTAAAGGTTGATTCCGGTTCAGAATCGTTTGTAGTTGATTGTAGTACCTTTATTTTCGTTTGTAGTTAAGAAATAACGACCAAAAAAAACAAAACAAAAATTCAAGTACTACTCGTCCCACCCAGCGCGCGTTTATGTCTTTTCGCTCTACAAGTATCTTAGCCTTAGTAGTACCAAACATGGCTTAATTATCACATGTATTCCATATTGATTGTAAAAACCTGCTCAAAACTCATCCTGAAAGATGACTTTATGTTAATTTTCGCATGTCATAACGGAATAAGAAAAAAAAACGCAACAATAAAATAAAGCTAAACATTTAGTTCACAAGCGCGTTGAAGTCTTTCAGTAAAAACCAACGGTATAATAGAGAACTGGCACCTAAATTGCATATGGTAGCTCTATTTCGTCTATAGTTGTACAAAAACACTACTAACAACTGAGCTACTCGTACCTGGGGTTTTGTAATAAAATGAAATCCCACCTACTCGACGCCGATAGCCCCCCAATTGTTTGTAGTAGATCCTTCTCGTTTGTAGTTGCTGAAAAACGTTCGACAAACATCTAGGCTACACCAGGCTTGTTTGTAGTTGCTCGTTTACGTTTAACGTTAAGTAAAATCTGACCTGCTTGACACATAAGGCCTCCAAGTCGTTTGTAGTTGTAAAAAAAAACATTTGAAACACACGCTACCTCGGGCTCGTTTGTAGTTGCTGTGCTTCGTTTGAAGTTCAACGAAATTCCACTTATACGCCGCAGATAGATCCCAAATCGTTTGTAGTTGATCCTTTTCGTTTGTAGTTGATCTTTTTCGTTTGAAATTCAGCGAAATCCTACCTACTTGCCGTAAATAGCTTCCGATTCGTTTGTAGTTGCTCCTTTTCGTTTGTAGTTGATCCTTTTCGTTTGTAGTTGAGCGAAATCTCACCTACTTGCCGTAAATAGCTTCCGATTCGTTTGTAGTTGCTCCTTTTAGTTTGTAGTTGATCTTTTTCGTTTGTAGCTCAGCGAAATCCTACCTACTTACCGTAAATAGCTTCCGATTCGTTTGTAGTTGCTCCTTTTCGTTTGTAGTTAAGCGAAATCTCACCTACTTGCCGTAAATAGCTTCCGATTCGTTAGTAGTTGATCCTTTTCGTTTGTAGTAGATTCTTTTCATTTGTAGTTGATGAAAATCGCTTGACAAACATCTAGGCTGCCTCAGGATCGTTTGTAGTTGCTCCTTTTCGTTTGTAGTTGATCCTTTTCGTTTGTAGTTGATGAAAATCGCTTGACAAACATCTAGGCTTCCTCAGGATCGTTTGTAGTTGCTCCTTTTCGTTTGTAGTTGATGAAAATCGCTTGACAAACATCTGGACTGCCTCAGGATCATTTGTAGTTGCTCCTTTTCGTTTGTAGTAGATTTTTTTCGTTTGTAGTTGATGAAAATCGCTTGACAAACATCTAGGCTACCTCAGGATCGTTTGTAGTTTCTCCTTTTCGTTTGTAGTTGCTCCTTTTCGTTTATAGTTGATCCTTTTCGTTTGTAATTCAGCGAAAGCCCACCTACTTGTCGTAAATAGCTTCCGATTCGTTTGTAGTTGATTCTTTTCGTTTTTAGTTAAGGGAAATCCCACTTACTTGACGTAAATAGCTTCTGATTCGTTTATAGTTGATCCTTTACGTTTGTAGTTGATAAAAATCCCTTGACAAACATCTGGACTGCCTCAGGATCATTTGTAGTTGCTCCTTTTCGTTTGTAGTAGATCTTTTTCGTTTGTAGTAGAATCTTTTCGTTTGTAGTTGATGAAAATCGCTTGACAAACATCTAGGCTGCCTCAAAATCGTAAGTAGTTGCTCCTTTTCGTTTGTAGTAGATTCTTTTCGTTTGTAGTTGATTAAAATCTCTTGACAAACATCTAGGCTGCCTCAAGATCGTTTGTAGTTGCTCCTTTTCGATTGTAGTAGATTTTTTTCATTAATTGTTGATGAAAATCGCTTGACAAACATCTGGACTGCCTCAGGATCATTTGTAGTTGCTCCTTTTCGTTTGTAGTAGATTTTTTTCGTTTGTAGTTGATGAAAATCGCTTGACAAACATCTAGGCTTCCTCAGGATCGTTTGTAGTTGCTCCTTTTCGTTTGTAGTTGATTAAAATCCCTTGACAAACATCTGGACTGCCTCAGGATAATTTGTAGTTGTTCCTTTTCGTTTGCAGTTGATCTTTTTCGTTTGTAGTAGAATCTTTTCGTTTGTAGTTGATGAAAATCGCTTGACAAACATCTAGGCTGCCTCAGGATCGTTTGTAGTTGCTCCTTTTCGTTTGTAGTAGATTATTTTCGTTTGTAGTTGATTAAAATCTCTTGACAAACATCTAGGCTGCCTCAAGATCGTTTGTAGTTGCTCCTTTTCGATTGTAGTAGATTTTTTTCATTAATTGTTGATGAAAATCGCTTGACAAACATCTGGACTGCCTCAGGATCATTTGTAGTTGCTCCTTATCGTTTGTAGTAGATTTTTTTCGTTTGTAGTTGATGAAAATCGCTTGACAAACATCTAGGCTTCCTCAGGATTGTTTGTAGTTGCTCCTTTTCGTTTGTAGTTGGTTAAAATCCCTTGACAAGCATCTGGACTGCCTCAGGATAATTTGTAGTTGTTCCTTTTCGTTTGCAGTTGATCTTTTTCGTTTGTAGTAGAATCTTTTCGTTTGTAGTTGATGAAAATCGCTTGACAAACATCTAGGCTGCCTCAGGATCGTTTGTAGTTGCTCCTTTTCGTTTGTAGTTGATTCTTTTCGTTTGTAGTTTAGGGAAATCCCACCTACTTACCGTAAATAGCTTCCGATTCGTTTGTAGTTGATTCTTTTCGTTTGTAGTTAAGCGAAATCTCACCTACTTGCCGTAAATAGCTTCCGATTCGTTAGTAGTTGATCCTTTTCGTTTGTAGTAGATTCTTTTCGTTTGTAGTTGATGAAAATCGCTTGACAAACATCTAGGCTGCCTCAGGATCGTTTGTAGTTGCTCCTTTTCGTTTGTAGTTGATCCTTTTCTTTTGTAGTTGAGCGAAATCTCACCTACTTGCCGTAAATAACTTCCGATTCGTTTGTAGTTGATCCCTTTCGTTTGTAGTTGCTAAAAATCGCTTGACAAACATCTAAGCTTTTTTTTAATGTTATAAGTGGCAAACGAGCAGACGAGCTGCCTGATGGAAAGCAGTCAACGTCGCCCATAGATATCTGCAACACCAGAGGTGTAGGCTGCCTCAAGATCGTTTGTAGTTGTTCCGTTTCATTTGTAGTAGATTCTTTTCGTTTGTAGTTGATGAAAATCGCTTGACAAACATCTAGGCTACCTCAGGATCGTTTGTAGTTGCTTCTTTTCGTTTGTAGTTGCTCCTTTTCGTTTGTAGTTGCTCCTTTTCGTTTATAGTTGATCCTTTTCGTTTGTAATTCAGCGAAAGCCCACCTACTTGTCGTAAATAGCTTCCGATTCGTTTGTAGTTGATTCTTTTCGTTTTTAGTTAAGGGAAATCCCACTTACTTGCCGTAAATAGCTTCTGATTCGTTTGTAGTTGATCCTTTACGATTGTAGTTGATAAAAATCCCTTGACAAACATCTGGACTGCCTCAGGATCATTTGTAGTTGTTCCTTTTCGTTTGTAGTAGATTTTTTTCGTTTGTAGTTGATGAAAATCGCTTGACAAACATCTAGGCTTCCTCAGGATCGTTTGTAGTTGCTCCTTTTCGTTTGTAGTTGATTAAAATCCCTTGACAAACATCTGGACTGCCTCAGAATAATTTGTAGTTGTTCCTTTTCGTTTGCAGTTGATCTTTTTCGTTTGTAGTAGATTCTTTTCGTTTGTAGTTGATTAAAATCGCTTGACAAACATCTAGGCTGCCTCAAGATCGCTTGTAGTTGCTCCTTTTCGATTGTAGTAGATTTTTTTCGTTAATAGTTTATGAAAATCGCTTGACAAACATCTAGGCATCCTCAGGATCGTTTGTAGTTGCTCCTTTTCGTTTGTAGTTGATTCTTTTCGTTTGTAGTTTAGGGAAATCCCACCTACTTACCGTAAATAGCTTCCGATTCGTTTGTAGTTGATTCTTTTCGTTTTTAGTTAAGGGAAATCCCACTGACTTGCCGTAAATAGCTTCTGATTCGTTTGTAGTTGATCCTTTTCGTTTGGAGTCGATAAAAATCCCTTGACAAACATCTGGACTGCCTCAGGATCATTTGTAGTTGTTCCTTTTCGTTTGTAGTTGATCTTTTTCGTTTGTCGTTGATGAAAATCGCTTGACAAACATCTAGGCTGCCTCAAGATCGTTTGTAGTTGCTCCTTTTCGTTTGTAATAGATTCTTTTCGTTTGTAGTTGATTAAAATCTGTTGACAAACATCTAGGCTGCCTCAAGATCGTTTGTAGTTGCTCCTTTTCGATTGTTGTAGATTTTTTTCGTTAATAGTTGATGAAAATCGCTTGACAAACATCTAGGCTGCCTCAGGATCATTTGTAGTTGCTCCTTTTCGTTTGTAGTTGATTCTTTTCGTTTGTAGTTAAGGGAAATCCCACCTACTTACCGTAAAGAGCTTCCGATTCGTTTGTAGTTGATACTTTTCGTTTGTAGTTGCTAAAAATCGCTTGACAAACATCAAGGCTGCCTGAAAATCGTTTGTAGTTGCTCCGTTTCGTTTGTAGTAGATTCTTTTCATTTGTAGTTGATGAAAATCACTTGACAAACATCTACGCTGCCTCAGAATCGTTTGTAGTTGCTCCTTTTCATTTGTAGTTGATCTTTTTCGTTTGAAGTAGAATGCGCCTGTCAAGCGATTTTTAGCAACTACAAACGAAAAGGATCAACTACAAACGAATCGGAAGCTATTTACGGCAAGTACGTGAGATTTCGCTCAACTACAAACGAAAAGGATCAACTACAAACGAAAAGGAGCAACTACAAACGAAAAGGAGCAACTACAAACCAATCGGAAGCTATTTACGGCAAGTAGGTAGGATTTCGCTGAACTACAAACGAAAAATATCAACTACAAACGAAAAGGAGAAACTACAAACGATCCTGAGGCAGCCTAGATGTTTGTCAAGCGATTTTCATCAACTACAAACGAAAAAGATCAACTACAAACGAACAGGAGCAACTACAAACGATCCTGAGGCAGCTTAGATGTTTGTCAAGCGATTTTCATCAACTACAAACGAAAAAAATCTACTACAAACGAAAAGGAGCAACTACAAATGATCCTGAGGCAGTCCAGATGTTTGTCAAGCGATTTTCATCAACAATTAATGAAAAAAATCTACTACAATCGAAAAGGAGCAACTACAAACGATCTTGAGGCAGCCTAGATGTTTGTCAAGCGATTTTCATCAACTACAAACGAAAAGTATCAACTACAAACGAATCGGAAGCTCTTTACGGTAAGTAGGTGGGATTTCCCTTAACTACAAACGAAAAGAATCAACTACAAACGAAAAGGAGCAACTACAAATGATCCTGAGGCAGCCTAGATGTTTGTCAAGCGATTTTCATAAACTATTAACGAAAAAAATCTACTACAATCGAAAAGGAGCAACTACAAGCGATCTTGAGGCAGCCTAGATGTTTGTCAAGCGATTTTAATCAACTACAAACGAAAAGAATCTACTACAAACGAAAAAGATCAACTGCAAACGAAAAGGAACAACTACAAATTATTCTGAGGCAGTCCAGATGTTTGTCAAGGGATTTTAATCATCGAAAAAGATCAACTACAAATGAAAAGGAGCAACTACAAACGATTCTGAGGCAGCGTAGATGTTTGTCAAGTGATTTTCATCAACTACAAATGAAAAGAATCTACTACAAACGAAACGGAGCAACTACAAACGATTTTCAGGCAGCCTTGATGTTTGTCAAGCGATTTTTAGCAACTACAAACGAAAAGTATCAACTACAAACGAATCGGAAGCTCTTTACGGTAAGTAGGTGGGATTTCCCTTAACTACAAACGAAAAGAATCAACTACAAACGAAAAGGAGCAACTACAAATGATCCTGAGGCAGCCTAGATGTTTGTCAAGCGATTTTCATCAACTATTAACGAAAAAAATCTACAACAATCGAAAAGGAGCAACTACAAACGATCTTGAGGCAGCCTAGATGTTTGTCAACAGATTTTAATCAACTACAAACGAAAAGAATCTATTACAAACGAAAAGGAGCAACTACAAACGATCTTGAGGCAGCCTAGATGTTTGTCAAGAGATTTTAATCAACTACAAACGAAAATAATCTACTACAAACGAAAAGGAGCAACTACAAACGATCCTGAGGCAGCCTAGATGTTTGTCAAGCGATTTTCATCAACTACAAACGAAAAGATTCTACTACAAACGAAAAAGATCAACTGCAAACGAAAAGGAACAACTACAAATTATCCTGAGGCAGTCCAGATGTTTGTCAAGGGATTTTAATCAACTACAAACGAAAAGGAGCAACTACAAACGATCCTGAGGAAGCCTAGATGTTTGTCAAGCGATTTTCATCAACTACAAACGAAAAAAATCTACTACAAACGAAAAGGAGCAACTACAAATGATCCTGAGGCAGTCCAGATGTTTGTCAAGCGATTTTCATCAACAATTAATGAAAAAAATCTACTACAATCGAAAAGGAGCAACTACAAACGATCTTGAGGCAGCCTAGATGTTTGTCAAGAGATTTTAATCAACTACAAACGAAAAGAATCTACTACAAACGAAAAGGAGCAACTACTTACGATTTTGAGGCAGCCTAGATGTTTGTCAAGCGATTTTCATCAACTACAAACGAAAAGATTCTACTACAAACGAAAAAGATCTACTACAAACGAAAAGGAGCAACTACAAATGATCCTGAGGCAGTCCAGATGTTTGTCAAGGGATTTTTATCAACTACAAACGTAAAGGATCAACTATAAACGAATCAGAAGCTATTTACGTCAAGTAAGTGGGATTTCCCTTAACTAAAAACGAAAAGAATCAACTACAAACGAATCGGAAGCTATTTACGACAAGTAGGTGGGCTTTCGCTGAATTACAAACGAAAAGGATCAACTATAAACGAAAAGGAGCAACTACAAACGAAAAGGAGAAACTACAAACGATCCTGAGGTAGCCTAGATGTTTGTCAAGCGATTTTCATCAACTACAAACGAAAAAAATCTACTACAAACGAAAAGGAGCAACTACAAATGATCCTGAGGCAGTCCAGATGTTTGTCAAGCGATTTTCATCAACTACAAACGAAAAGGAGCAACTACAAACGATCCTGAGGAAGCCTAGATGTTTGTCAAGCGATTTTCATCAACTACAAACGAAAAGGATCAACTACAAACGAAAAGGAGCAACTACAAACGATCCTGAGGCAGCCTAGATGTTTGTCAAGCGATTTTCATCAACTACAAATGAAAAGAATCTACTACAAACGAAAAGGATCAACTACTAACGAATCGGAAGCTATTTACGGCAAGTAGGTGAGATTTCGCTTAACTACAAACGAAAAGGAGCAACTACAAACGAAAAGGAGCAACTACAAACGAATCGGAAGCTATTTACGGTAAGTAGGTAGGATTTCGCTGAGCTACAAACGAAAAAGATCAACTACAAACTAAAAGGAGCAACTACAAACGAATCGGAAGCTATTTACGGCAAGTAGGTGAGATTTCGCTCAACTACAAACGAAAAGGATCAACTACAAACGAAAAGGAGCAACTACAAACGAATCTGAAGCTATTTACGGCAAGTAGGTAGGATTTCGCTGAATTTCAAACGAAAAAGATCAACTACAAACGAAAAGGATCAACTACAAACGATTTGGGATCTATCTGCGGCGTATAAGTGGAATTTCGTTGAACTTCAAACGAAGCACAGCAACTACAAACGAGCCCGAGGTAGCGTGTGTTTCAAATGTTTTTTTTTACAACTACAAACGACTTGGAGGCCTTATGTGTCAAGCAGGTCAGATTTTACTTAACGTTAAACGTAAACGAGCAACTACAAACAAGCCTGGTGTAGCCTAGATGTTTGTCGAACGTTTTTCAGCAACTACAAACGAGAAGGATCTACTACAAACAATTGGGGGGCTATCGGCGTCGAGTAGGTGGGATTTCATTTTATTACAAAACCCCAGGTACGAGTAGCTCAGTTGTTAGTAGTGTTTTTGTACAACTATAGACGAAATAGAGCTACCATATGCAATTTAGGTGCCAGTTCTCTATTATACCGTTGGTTTTTACTGAAAGACTTCAACGCGCTTGTGAACTAAATGTTTAGCTTTATTTTATTGTTGCGTTTTTTTTTCTTATTCCGTTATGACATGCGAAAATTAACATAAAGTCATCTTTCAGGATGAGTTTTGAGCAGGTTTTTACAATCAATATGGAATACATGTGATAATTAAGCCATGTTTGGTACTACTAAGGCTAAGATACTTGTAGAGCGAAAAGACATAAACGCGCGCTGGGTGGGACGAGTAGTACTTGAATTTTTGTTTTGTTTTTTTTGGTCGTTATTTCTTAACTACAAACGAAAATAAAGGTACTACAATCAACTACAAACGATTCTGAACCGGAATCAACCTTTAAAAGTTAGATTTGACCAATGTGCAGGCTGACTTTTTTTCAGGTTTTTTAATTTTTTTTTCAGGCAACTACAAACAAAAATTGTTTTACTACAATTAACTACAAACGAAATAGTATCCGAAAAAAAATAGACGATAAAAAAAAATCAAGGTTGTAGGCTAAGTTCACAGAGGTTGTGAAATTTCATATTCATGGAACGATTGAGGCCATTAGCTGTCGATCAGTCAGAGCTAGAATTTTAAATTCTTTAGATAATCACAAAATAAAACGACTTGAGCGTGCAGCGTGCCTATATATGAAATTTTATGTTTTAAATCAATCAAGCTCAATAATTGTACCTTCGTAGTCACTGTTCAATGTGTATTTGTAAACGGATGAAAACTATTGCAACGTATTGTCTACTCTATCTATATGGTCAGTTAACACAGGCTTCGTTTGTATGTGCGTATCAGTGGCGTGGAGTAAAAGATACCCTTGGGCAAGCCGGTGCAGATTTGGCGTACATTTTCCTTAAGAGCTGTATAATAAGGTGCTTAAATGCCTAATAATAGGCAAACCGGTAGGAATCGAGTTCTTTGGACGCCACGCCACTGGTGCGTATTTACTTTGTTCTTTGCGACAATTTCGACCACAGAGAGTCGGAAACAAAGAAACCAACGAAACGGATTAATCGACACACCTGATTTTACGTAGGCTTTGATCTAAACAACATAGAACTTCGTAGCAACGAGATGCGAATTGCCCACAAAGATCGCATCATCGCATAGAAGCATCTTTGTGGCAATTTTAAAAGCATCCATAAAGTTATTTTCGTACCGATTCGCAGTACTGTCGCGGACTCTAGAGGCCGGTTGACAATTGCGTTACATCATTTAATCACGCTAGCTTTGGAGTAAATTAGTCGACACCGGCGTTCGGACACGCCCTTTGCGTGCGTGATAAAGATTTGTTGCTGCTTTAGTACCTTTATACTCGTTTTTCTACCGGCTATAGCGTTCTTTGTGTCAGAATTCCCGCATTGAGGGAATATTATCCTATGTTTAGTAAACGTTTTTCCTTTTTATGCCACACCTGGCCATAGTGACTTTTTCCGCGCGCTGCGCGTACGGAAAAAACCGCTTTCTAGCCAAGTATGGACATAAAATGATGTACACAACACGGGAGGTAATAAAGAAAGCCCTCGATCGCATATTTACGTCCGTCGCTTGCAGCTCGGGCCGCAAACTCCTGCGATCTCGGCCTTTCTTTGTATTACCACCCTAGTTGTGTAATGTACTATAATTTTATTAAAATTGAGGAACATTGCCGGCGTTTTGTAATAACATTAGAGTACCTAGGTATATGGATTAAGTAACGTTTTGCTACAATATCGGGATTCTGTTTGTCTATGTCGATTTCGACATGAATCGTTAAAAAGGCAGTATCTGTGGCAAACATCGTTATCCGTGAAAATTTTATTGTAATTCCGTAGGAAGTGTTTAAGAGTGTGCTAGAGGGGGAGAGAAGTATTCACAATTATAGGCACTTGCGCTTGTTTTTAAGAGAATCACACTGCTGACCCTAATGCCCTGATTGAAGATTAGTCATGTTACATTATTTTAAGAGTTCCTTTCTAAATTATTTTTACCTTCTGTTCTTAGGGCCTTATCACACTTGCGATTGCGGGCGAGTTTCCATACAAAACCAGTCGCGGCTTGTTCGCCGCGAGTTCGTCGCAAGCGACATTTGTATGGAACTTCGCTTCTAACTCGACCCCAAATCTCAAGTATGATAAGGCCCTTAGAGGGTTGTGAATGTTGTTGGCGAACTGCGGGGGAGTTTCCATACTATACCAGTCACGGCGAACAAGCCGCGAGTTCGTCGCGTGCGACATTTGTATGGAACTTCGCTTCTAACTCGACCCCAAATCTCAAGTGTGATAAGGCCCTTAGAGGGTTGTGAATGTTGTGATCTAACAGAGCGAGCGCATCGCAAACAGGTTCAGTTTTTGCTGGTGATAAGTTTACAGAGGAATTCCACATACCATTCAATTTATTTTCCATAACAGTGCTGCCATATTCTCTTAATTTCATTAACATCACCCACTTTCGTTTTTAATATTCTCGGTGCTCGCCCGAAGGCTGGCTGACCTTTACGTAATGGACGGGGTCTTACAATTTTCCTTCTCGGCCGCATTGTTTGTGAGAGGCGTTTTTTTTATTGAATTACTTGAAAAGAAAGCCTACTGTAATAATGTCTGGAGTATGAACTTATTCTTAGAACTCAAATGAGTCAAATAGTCTACTAACCCACAAATATTGTTAATTGTATCATAGGTAATAAGTATAAACCATGTTATTGTACATATACTATTGGCATTGGTACTAGGATATCCTTCGCATTTGCCGTATTTAAATCAATCCGATAAAACCGATTTTCAAGAGTACCTATCATCTACTAATCAAAGCATCATACAGAATGTCGCACTATGTCATACGAGGTCAAATCCTTTGACCAATCTATTGTACTCCCTGTATTCATATTGGTTAACGAACTTAATCCAGATTAAATAGGCCATAAATGAACGTTCCATGGCATTAAGTTTGATCCCATCGTGACTCTGCATGAGATGGGCCATTTAAACTGAAAAGGGTGTGGGCATTGTATCGAGTTTCTCACACAGGTCAATAGCAGTTGCTGGCTACACAGACGCGCCGTCGCCTTGTAAAAGTTAAGTTCAACAAACGTCCAATCGTGCTCGTAAAGTAAGGCGTAAATACACATCTCAATAATAACAAAAGAGTAGGTATGCAAGTTTGATGTGACGATGCTACTTTTACCATCCAAATTCTGTTATTTTTGATATGAAGAGCTTGTTATTTATAAGCTAATTCATTTTGGCGCGCTGCAGACAGTTTTCTCTACACCAACACTAGTGCAGTAGCATGTTACAAGATCAAGTGGCTTGCGAGTTAATAGCGTAGTCAAAATTTGCTATGATTATTGCTATTGCTGTATAAATTCATCCTACCTGAATTATGAAAGCATTGTTCTTCCTGTAAAATTTGCAAAAGCATTTGGGAAAATAAATACATAAAGTGAAACACTAGTTGTTAAATCGCAAATGGCATTTAAATGCAATTTTCATAACGACGGCTGCGAGATTCAATTAAAAATTCGTCGGCTGCGAGCGAATCGCATGAAATATGTATACCGATTTTAAATAAAGAGTGAACTGGAGAGATAGTTATTTCGTTGGGATAAAAGCATTCCCTTTTTTGCACTAATCGGTAAAGATGCGGATGTTACAATCACCGCAACACTTACATGTTCTAGGAATGCATATGCTTTAAATTGGTCCAGTTAAATCCAATTTATATGAATTCAACCGGAAATTGACGAAAACTATTTTGGTGGGTGGATAATAGACCCCCGCGTGAGAATATAGGTCATAAAACGCGGGGTTATTATGCGTTTATGTGTTTTGAATCGAATGGAAATAGCCAACAACAGGCTCGGAACAAAGGCGAGCGACAAACTGAACAGAAAGTACTAAAGTAGAAAGTTTATTGATAAGCAACGTCTGAGATAATTAGAGACGTAGGCTCTTTCGAAGTGAAAATACAACGGGTTTCGCCGCTCGCTGTCAATTTGATCCAGGATCAGATTTCACTGATCACGATGGTACGACCTGATCTAATTCCAACGTCAGAAAAGGCGCTAGTCTTTAGATTAAACGGCAATTTGACTACAAAGACGTTTGTAAACTGTACATAACATAATGTACAAAAAATTGTAATTTGCTCTATAAAATGATGTCAAGCAATCTTGTTACTATAGGCTGATCCAAAGATATTTATTTCGTCCTGTTACTCGCCTCTTTATAACAGTTGCTTATCAGTTTATTCCATCATTTCCATAAACTAAACGATGAAAGCTAGTGGCAGTACCCTGATCTTTGCCACTGAGTAGTATTACTAAAGTATTCTGCCAGGGCATTGATTCACACAGTATGCTTTGTCGTCTGTTTTCTTACCATAAATTCTACAATCTTTAATCAGGTAGTCCCAGCTTGGCTAAACAACGGCATAGGTTAGTTTCGTCCTCATGTAGCGACATCATACCAGCGTCGCACGCTGTCTCGGTTATCTCGGCCATGTCAAGTCTGTAAATAAACCCGTGTTGCAATGACGCCCGAAATTAATGCATGCATTTTGCCGATACGCATCGTATATTTTCGACCTTGATTTATGAATCTCTTTTTTGTTTTATTGGTGAGATTTGTCCAAGTAAAGACACGTAAAGATGAGTAGATATGAGGCACAAGGACATTGTAATCTCAAAACCAGCAAAGCATTTAAGATTAGAAATGTGTTGGCATTTGCTAACACTTAAGATTAAGGTGGAGTGTCTGTCATGCTAAATATTTCACCAGCATTCTTACTTTCTGTACTAGAACCACGCTGCTTCGTTGAATGCACTTATCTGTGGTTTTAAATCTTTGGCCAGTAATTGCGTCTTTGAGTGCGTCAGAAATTTAAGAGTCATTGCAGGATGTTATTATTACATCGACCGAGTGCATAGCTAAATTTACCTCAGAAACCATAATGGGCTTGCAATCGCAGTACTGTGGTCGATATTGGAGTCTATGAGTTTTAAATAAACGCAGATGAAAATCAAAAATTAAAAAGTTATTTTGGTCACGCAGAGGAAACAGATATATTTGGGCAGTCTTAGTAAGTAAGTATGAATATTATTGTGGCAGAAGGTTCAAATTGTAACGGAATTACCTAAAGCATTTTTAACAAATTACTTATACGGGGAATATGATTCCAAAAGGTTGGTGCTTATCTGCTGATATTCATAGTACATTTATGAACCAGGCACAAATATGTGTAAAATAAAAATTGTTCCTAAGATATTTTTTCGTAAACAAGCCCTTGTTCACAGAACCTGTCTAGAGAGATTTCTCCGTAAGAACGTGCTTTGTTAACTTCAGCTCGTATTTAAAAAACAACTCCAATGTAATTGCTTGTATTTTTAATTCTGAAGTAAATGAAAAATGTTTGTTTGAGCGCCGCGCCGTGTTCTAGAAGGCGTTGCAGATTTGAATAAATTAAGATAAGTGACGAGGCCGCCCACACCGCTGTTTACAACCAACAGGTATCGGTATTCAGGATTCAATAACTTTGCCATATCAAATTATTGTGCAGTAAAAGCACATGGCATCTCTTGAATTAAAAGAAAATCGGGAGCTACTGGTTGACAAACTGAGTGTGACTTCGAGATGGTCAAGTTTCAAGATGATTACTTTTATTATATGAGTAAGAGTCAAGCGATCGGTGTTCTTCTGAGATAACATAGTGAATTCATCAAAAAATACTACGAATTTGCTAGATTCGTCTTCGGTTGCCGTTTGTATTGGCCACTCCCTCAGCGGCCCGTTGGACGCATCCAGAAAATAAAAGAACAATATTTCCAAAGTCTGGGTTTGGAAATTTACGAAAAACCTTTAAAAACTGACTACACGGTTTTGCGCTTTAATAAACATTAAGAAGACATCAACGCATTTTAGAAACAAAAATACTCTATGCCTCGCCTAAAACAACACCCGGTAGATGAGAACTTCTAGACAATCAGGTTCGCAAAGCTATCAAGTGTTTTTACGCGCTACTCTTATTATCGGTAATAAACCTAGTTAAAACCAGTCAATGGTTATACGGTACACTGAAGACCAATTCTATACAATTATATGTATTACCTAATATTTTGATTAAACGTTGCGCAAACATCGCTGCATTTGCCAAACGTTAATGCACGTATTTTATATTTGAGATGATGTAAATTCTGTAAATAACCGGTTAGCACGGTCACTGCCAAGTTATGACACGATGCTACATTTAGTATGGTAAAATAAGCGCTTACAAGAATGAGATAAGCCTGCTTACATAAATTATGTATTCATACATTAGCCTAAGTTGGCGTTAGGTCGACGGCGCACGAACTTAGCTAAGTGTAAAGGTGAATCTAGCTTTGATAGCGGATTTAATGAAAGTTGTTGGTGGGTTTTGTACTTTGGTACTTTTACTTACGTCTCGTACTTATCTGCCAGAAAGAGGTCGCGACTGTACCTAGTTTAAGTAAGGTTTTTCTCAATACCACAGCTCTTCGTTTCCCTTTTTGGCTGTTATGCAGTATCTAAGAGTTCTCAGCGCTATGTCTAACATTTAAAAAAGTAAATCTATAGGTATACCTAGTTACTCTTTCTTTATTCTACCATTTCAGCCAAAACTTTCATTATTTCACACTCAACGAAATGGATTGTCACATAGGCTAAATTAAATACCTATAATTATTTCAATAAACTAACCGCTTTAGACAGGACTGACTCACTCCGCGATTCCGTTGCGCGGCTATTATTAAATATTACCACCCATGGGTGGTAATAAAGAATACGCGTTATGCGATAGAGAGAGACGGTCAGATGCGAGTCAGCTCCGTCCGGTCGTCGGACGCGAACGTCAGTTTTGTTAGGCTTCTGTACGTAGTACTTAATACCTCTATGATTGAGATTGAGTTATAAAAATCTTATCATATGCGATACGCCTTACCATAAACATTCCAATATTTCCTTTGTAAATATCGCGAGTAGACGTTATTTTCGGGTGTTTTCAAGCAGGCTTGATAAATAAAATAACAAAAAGGTGTTTTTATTTCGTTTCGTTCCGTCTGCGTGTCACGATCCAGTTTATCCATTGGTTTATCCCGATTAGCGGCGTGACAAATTGGGAGATTTTCTCGGAGCAAAACGTCCGCTAGGGAGTCTTGAGATAATAGAAGTCAGCCGATCTTCTCCGCCAGAATAACTCACTCAAAATGCCCTCATAATTCTGCGGAGCATTTTACACTAACGGTTTTATATTCTTTAAGAAACAGTCCGGTGCCAAGAATAGCATACTCAGGCTTTAATCCTGCTTATAGAGGTGAACGTCCGCACAACACATAAACAGATTAGCGCTCAACCTTTTATTCTATATTTGAAAATTGAAAACGAACGTTGGAATTTCAGAACACAAAAGCGCAATTCAAAAATAACTGTTGCCCGATATAGTGCATAGACAATCGTTGATTTTTCGTGGTCACCCAGCTACTGGAGCATGGCAGCTGCATCTTTGTTCCTAACAAAAGAATGGAATATCGGATTTATGCCGTCACAGTCTATTACACTTTATTGCCCAATTGCTTGTTACTGAAGCCGAGCTAACAAGATAATTCTAATAATGTTTCGTAGGTACAATAAGCGACGTTTTTCGATTACGCTCTTTGCGGTTATTTTCATAATAGCTAATGGCAATGTAAATGTTTCCGAGAATCGTTTTATGATGGTGAGGAGGTATGTTAAAATTAACATGCTGTTAATAAGTTATAAATTGAAATATAAATTTGCAGTTACACAAAATTATTTGTTCATTCCTTATAGTAATTAGTAATTAATTACAATGTATGCACTTACCGTTGCTCTGCTAATATGTGACGTCCTACGTGAAAAGGTACCTTATGAGGGTTTCTAGTTACGGAGATATGAACGGTTATGTGAAATCCTTCAAAATCATGATTTTTTTCTTTTATGCAAAATTGTAAAATATAGGAATAAACGTGTATTTGTAGCTTGGTTTCACTGCTGTAGGTTAATTTTTTCTATATAAAAATTGGGTTCAAAGTTTAGTAGAAAAGGTACCTTATGGCGGATCACATACAAAAATGATAAAGCTGTTGATAAAATTCATTAATAAAATTTTCTAGCAACTTTTGCTTATTTCTTTTTTATACCACGACGGTGGCAAACAAGTATGCGGCCTGCATAATGGTAAGCAAAAATTTTCGAAATGATCCTAGAAAGCTGAAAATTTGGAAGGAAAGGGCCACTGGGTGCCACAGATTCGGAATTGAAAAAAAAAAAAATACATTTGTGTCGTTTTTTTAAATTTTTAATTATTAAACATTTTTTTAAAACAGATAAAAAAGTGTTTTTGACGAATCGTATAACTTTTTGACCATTTTTAGATCGATCTTGTTTTTTTTTAAAAAATTGACAAAAATAAAAAAAAACTGCCGAATGCCCTTCATTTTTGACCATTTTAGAAAAAGTTTTTTAATTTTTTTTTTCACAAAAACTTACAAAAATAGACTTTTTTTTGCGGTTTCTATAATTTTTTACCACTTTGTCATGTTTCCCTTTCAACCTTTTTAGAAAAAGTCTTAAAAACATTTTTTTTAAACATAAAAACGTGTTTTTGGCGAATCGTGAAACTTTTTGACCATTTTAGAAAAACCTTGTTTTTTTTCAAAAAAATTACAAAAATAAAAAAAAACACTTTTTGGCGAATGCCTATCATTTTGACCATTTTAGAAAAAGGTTTTTATTCATTTTTTCGAAAAATTTACGAAAAAAGAAATTTTTTGGCGGTTTCTATAATTTTTGACCACTTAAGAAAAAAGAATCTTTTTAATTTAAAACACGCTAAAATCCACGACGAACACTTCTCACAACTATTCGAACGAAAAGGTAAGCAAATACTGCTCATGCCGGCCGGCTGAGACTCCGAGCGGCCAGCAAGACCGAGAGAGAACGATACGTAAAGTGTTGGTGAGAGTAGGACAGATGCGTGGCGGTACTGGCGGTGTAGCCAAAATAATACCACGGCACGGCGGTATGAAGGACAAAAACTGAGCAAGTTACGACAAGTATTTCTAACATTTTTAAATTACACCGCCATAAAGTACCTTTTGTACTAAACTGTAGAAGCATATTATTCACCCTTTAATTCGCCTATAACAAAAATAAAGATAGGCAAAGACGTGTCGTAACATATAATTTACTAAATGGAAATACATAATAAAAAACACAATTTTTACACAACATTGAATATCTCAGTAACTAGAAACCCTCATAAGGCACCTTTTCACGTAAGACGTCACATTTGAGAATTACTCTTAATTGGTCAAGATTTGAAGCAAATTTCTAATAACCTTTTTTCTTCAGTTTTCTGTCTTAATACAAGATTTGTCAATAAATAATGTAAATATCGTGCCATACTGTAATTATCAATAATTTTTGCTTATGGCCCGCCATAAGGTACCTTTTCTCAAATGTATGGGAATAATTTGTGATTTTTACGTAACTTCAATCGTTTATAAATAAAAAAATACGACTTGTAGAATAATAATAACACTTTTGAGATACTTGTGTAGACTGATTAAATATAATTTAGAACTCATTATACGAAAATAGTGAATATTATAGGAATGATGAAACATATAATAAAAATGACATTTTAATTAAAATAAAAATATTTCGTTAACAATGTGATTTTATTTCTATCCCAAAATGTGCAGTCTAATATCTCTAACTATATACAATGGTTCAGATTACAATATGTTAAAGAACAGGCCGATTTTTTTTTTTTTAATTTCGTTCTCATAAGCGACTTGCTCTAATTAAAGGCTGATTTTTCACGACCTGGAAGTCACATTAAAAAAACCATTACTGATTTCCAAAGAAAAATACCTTGAGATACATAATCAATCGTCATCTCCATAACTTCCAACGGGAACATACTTAAAATTAGTTTTAAACTTCTTTTGACGATTTCTCAAAAGTGCAATTTTAGCATGTGCAGGTTTGATGTTTTTTTTTAAAAAAAGTATGGGACTTAGGGTCGTGATTCTTTTTGTTTTAGATAGCTTATTTAACACAGATTTAGGATCTGTGCTTAACTCAATACCAACCATAAGGTACCTTTTCCCGTGGAACGTCACATATAATGTAAATCATTCTATTTGTTTTTTTTTTCTTCATTCCCTTATTATATCTTGTTGAGTTAAGTTTGTACATCGTTTGTATGCGACTTCATAAACCCCAGGTGCCAAGCTCAAACAGTTTTTGCGGCATATCGATCAAGTGCATCTTTCTCATGTCCTGTCGGATTTCTTGACAATCCATGTGCGTGGACCAGTCTGGAACCTGTATGATGCAGCGCGGAGGCTAGGTTAGGATTGATTCAATTACTAGGACCGGTTCCGTGCAGTGTCGACGGACGGAGCGAGATATCGATGGTATTATTCTTTGCCGCACTTAAAGTTTCTTTGATTTTCCTTAAAGGTATGGCCAGGAATGATTTTGAATAACCATGACACTATTTGACAACTGTAACGCTTGAGGCTCTTGCAGTTAGCACACATTTAAACAAAGAAATTGCCGAAACTGTTGTTTCCGCATTAAAATATCAAAATGTGCAGCAAATTTTGAGGGTGATACGAAACCATAGAACCCCTATGCACCTGTTGTGTACACTCATCCTTTTCGAGCTTGATGTTTAGTTCCGGACTTAATTTGGCGGTTTTAGGCCTTCCCAATTAGGTCGGACGAAAGTGTCGGGGTTATTCATGATCAACATAACTTACCCCAGGTTAATAGGTACTCGAGCTGTAGACAAATGCTTTTTTTTTCTACACGGAAAATACCTACTATTGTTTTACGACCATTTTATTTTAGTTTACAGAGTCGTGCATTAGGAACAGCTTATTCAACATGCCTGAAAAAGGAAGCTTCAGAAACTTTACCAGCAATTTTTTTTGGACCATATATGTGGAATCAGTACCATCCCTGGATTTAAGCTCTAGTTAGTCACACACACACAGTCGGCCAAGTTATATTTCTAGGCAACCTAACTAACGCGATTACGTCAGATCGCACCCTTTTCCGAGGGTCCAGTGAACAGGTTAAAGGTGGTTTTCCACCGGCAGGGCGAGACGACACGCGACGCGGATTGAATTGAAAATTCGCCATACAAATTTCAGAGTAGAGAGCCTACTTGCATCGGTAGTCAATTCATACAGGTAGTTTGTGTTAGTTATGTATGTAAACCTCCACATCAACAATATTCCTTATTCTATTCACTAAACGTTTCCACGCCTGAATTCTTTGTGCGGGACATGGGAAAATATAACCAATCTATATAAGGAAAACACTCCCGCGATTCTTACGCACGAATAGATCACTCAACAGAGCGATAATCGTCGCCAATCTTGACATGAAAGAGTTTTACTAAAATAGCTTCTATAGTATTTTGTTACCCTTCTTATCTGTTGTCTTTATACGAGATAGTATAAGTAGGTAATAGATATAACCTATTTCTGTTGTGCCATCCGAGCTCGCTTCCTTGTCTTTGAGCTGATTCTATAGTTCGTCCGTGGGAAGTTTCGATTGTCGTTTACAACACAAAAGTCATCTACATATGTTTAAGTAATACAAATGTGATGTCATTCCAATGTCCTTGATGTCCAACATTAAGATGTACGCAATTAGAGTTCTATTCGTGTATCTCTAACTGCAAAAATAACACTGATCTCGGGGTGCATGCCCTCTGGCATTTTCTTAATAGAGACGTTGAGATCTTGTGTGTTTTTAATAGCGCACTATCCTGCAACCTGCAACGTACCTACGATCCTTGTGAGGTTGTGAACCCTGAATTATTTTTCTTCGCTGGCTCTGGAGGCGAGAAGTAACGACACTCATGCTCGCCCACGTGGTAATGTGTCACACGTGTTTAAAACAAAACTAGTTAAGGCCCGGTAGGACCTGGCTCGCATTTCACATACAACTAGGGTCGGGCGGAATGCAGATTATTGCAGATTATCTTCGATTTCTAACATAAAAGTATACGTTATCAACCCAAACATGAGAGGATGCCCTGCATGACTGTGAAATCATGATTGTCAGGTATTAATTTTGCCAGAAAAGGTAACTGGTAATGAACAAAATGAAAAACATACTTTATTTTATAGTGTTTTCGCGCTACTTTTCTATCGAGCGAAGTGTTCGCTATCGTGTTCTAAGTGAGAGGAAGCCCTAGATACAGTTCTGAATATTATTATATATGTTTTACAGTGACCTACGAGTCAAATAAGTGCTCTAAAAATGATTTGAAAACTAGACTTCCGTGCCCGATTCTGGTCTAGCCTCGCCTTAAAGAAGCAGTTCTTTTGTTTTATGTCGTAGGTTAAATTGCGCTCTCGTGAACCTGAAAATGGTTTAGACAGATGGCAGATAGTCTTGCGAAAATTGCTAAGACGAAATATCTCAACGAGCTCTGCTCTGGAAGTGACGGATGATCTGATTCCAGATATGCTGCCACAAACGGGCGCTCCACTCGGATATAGCTTTTAAAAGCCGGCTTTAAATTTTAAACCCACTCACTACTGGCCACTTCAATTTTAAAGTCCTGTATGTTGGTATTTTTGGTTTTGTTTCATATTTCGCGCACGGTTTGTTTTGTCTGTGTGGTATTTATGTGAACAAGGTGTAACAGTTATGGATTAATTGATATACAGGGTGTCCCTAAAACCAACTTGGATACGATCAGGGCTGATAGACCAGCTCATAAGAAACTAGATTAAGCAAATTTGACCTCAGTAAAAATCTCTTAGTTTTCGAGATATTGACGTTTTTGTAAAACTCGTGCTAAGTGATACCCTGACTCGGTGTTTTGAGTGTCATTGCTAAAATATCAAGTATTTTACAAATCTGTTTTTTGCTATGTGTTGCCAAATAACTATGCTATTGAACGTATTTTCTATTTTTGCTAATTTATTGATGCTGTGGACACAGTACAATAACAAAAAAAAATTATTCGATTTTTTTCAAATTTCACCTCTGACTTCGAACTAGCGTGGTGAAAAAAAAATGTACCAACATAACCTGGCACTCAACGTAAAAAAATTGCGCATTTATTGTAGTTTCTAAAATGGTATAAAATTTACTAAACACTGTAATAATTTTTGAAATAATGATATTTTGTTACAAAATTAACTGTCTGCCGCCTTCATCTCATACGATCCGGTTGAACTAAGTTTGCACCTGGCGTGCTTGACATCACATACAAATTAGGTGCAAACTTCACGTAATCGTCAATATCTCGAAAACTAAGAAATTTTTATGAGGTCGATTTTACTCAGTCTCGTTTTTTATGAGCTGGTTTATCAGCCCTGTTCGCCATTTTGTAAAAGTCGCGAATTTTGATAGCCTGGATCAGTCTTTCGAAAGTCATGACTTCAAATTTCAGTATTTTCTTAATCTGCTTTTTGTTTTAAACATTACTTAATAATTATGCTATCATACCTTATCAAAATAAATTAGATTTTACGTGATTCAAAATATGACCTCGGATTTGAATCGCGTAATACTTAAAACAAATTTACCATGCTAAAATAAAAATAAAATAATGTAGTTTAAAATAGTAAGAATTTACACACTAGACACCGTAGTTTTTAAGATAATAGCATTTTAATTCAAAAGGAGGTTATACTACAATATTCCATTGGTTAAATTTCGTACCAGAATTTGAATTTCGAACAGAAAAGGTATGATAGCATAATTATTAAGTAATGTTTAACAAAAAGCAGATTAAGAAAATACTGAAATTTGAAGTCATGACATTCGAAAGACTGATCCAGGCTATCAAAATTCGCGACTTTTACAAAATGGTGAACAGGGCTGATAAACCAGCTCATAAAAAAACGAGACTGAGTAAAATCGACCTCATAAAAATTTCTTAGTTTTCGAGATATTGACGATTACGTGAAGTTTGCACCTAATTTGTATGTGATGTCAAGCACGCCAGGTGCAAACTTAGTTCAACCGGATCGTATGAGATGAAGGCGGCAGACAGTTAATTTTGTAACAAAATATCATTAATTCAAAAATTATTACAGTGTTTAGTAAATTTTATACCATTTTAGAAACTACAATCATTGCGCAATTTTTTTACGTTGAGTGCCAGGTTATGTTGGTACATTTTTTTTTCACCACGCTAGTTCGAAGTCAGAGGTGAAATTTGAAAAAAATCGAATAATTTTTTTTTGTTATTGTACTGTGTCCACAGCATCAATAAATTAGCAAAAATAGAAAATACGTTCAATAGCATAGTTATTTGGCAACACATAGCAAAAAACAGATTTGTAAAATACTTGATATTTTAGCAATGACACTCAAAACACCGAGTCAGGGTATCACTTAGCACGAGTTTTACAAAAACGTCAATATCTCGAAAACTAAGAGATTTTTACTGAGGTCAAATTTACTTAATCTAGGTTCTTATGAGCTGGTCTATCAGCCCTGATCGTATCCAAGTTGGTTTTAGGGACACCCTGTATGTGTATATTTTGTTTTAAATTGGAATGTAAAACGCTTGTTTGAATTGTTTGTTAAATTGGTACACTCCGCTTCCTAACGATAAAGTAAAATGGTCTGCCCCATTACATCTACAATTCAAATCGGAATCATTGGAAGAGTATTTATACTCTTCACTGGTAGATGAAACATTCGTTAATAAAAGAAGCAAAATTTGATTGTATTGAAGACATTGAACACAAAGGAGAACTAGGTATATGGGAACCTACTTATTCTTTATTTCCAAGAAACTTACGCCTTGAATAGGCTTTCCTTCGCTTCTACATACACCGTGGGCCCGTATAACCCGACCAACTTTAACCATAGATTCTAACAACTATTAGAAGTAAAAAAAGTTATGTGACGTATAGTCGATTAACGCTTACTTTCCGAGATATTCATAATTTTTAAAATAAAAACTCCCAAGTGTGTAACAATAACAAGCCCTAATAAATGTGACTAAGATACTTTTACTGATTTTTTAAAATTCTTTAACTAAACAGCAATTAACCTTCGCAGTATTAGATGGTAGGTAAGCGATTACAAAGCCAAAATATTGACCTTTCGTTTCCATTTTAGCTTTTTTTTTCCTTTTTAATAACTTTTCCTCCAGTAAGGACATGTTTATAACGAGGGACTGAATTTATTGATTTGTTTTGTTCCATAAGACTATTAATGTAAAATTACAAAATTCGACCTATGTTGATATAACGTTATTTACTTGTAATACCATCAGGAATACGTGGTTAAAGTTGGTCGGGTTGTACGGGCCCACGGTGTATAGTAAAACGCTGACACGTGTACTTGACAGTTTTATGCTTCCATTTTAGAATACAACTCCATTAACATAAGATTAGTAAAGCTGTCAAATAAACGCGGCCGTTATTGCTACGTTCTAACAGTTAGTAAACGAAATTGTCGTGACGTCAATGTATGATATTTCTTTTTTGTATACTTCTAAGCATGCCCCTGCGAACATAATAAGTATAATAAAATAATCCTAAAAATACGCTATCTTGTTTTGACAAATATTCGTTTTTCCGTCTTATTCACATTGATACTTCCTAAGCCCGATACTGCAGACAGATAAAAACACGCTATATTGTGCGTATGTAAATGAGTCATTTCTTTCGCTGAAACAGAGAATCGTAATGAAATGTTGCATTAGGCCATTAAATGAAAGGCTACGCGCATGCGGGTGGCACTTGATGCAAATGCATGAAGACAAACGCCTCGGTCACATGCGCGCATACAAATGAGTCTGCTAAGGAATTCTTTAGGTTCAACAGAATCGTAGGAAAGCAGGAAAATAGTGTTTTAGCCCACTTGGTGATGCTTGGCTTATACTTGGAGTATTCTTCAATGTCAAAGAACGAAATCGCCCATTACTGTTTGTATTTTTTTATAATTCTACGCAACGATATATCTGATAAAGAGACCCGTTACCACTTGGCCAAAATTGACCGACAACGCCCGTACCTAGTCTTTTACTTTCCTGCAATGTTTTATTACGGACTGTTAAAGGCAGCTTCTCAGTTTTGCGGAGTATTTCTTTTTTAATTTTATTATACGTAGTATATCCAGTTCTACCCTCAATTATAGTTCTTTGTTTCGCCACTCAATTATTGTCTTCCATTTATTAATTAATCTGACTCTTAACTGTAGATTGCGGTGCAAACAAAAGTAATTAAGACCACAACACGCGCACTCTCTTGGATTAAACGACACTTGGGTTATTTGTAATTAAATAAGAGTAATTATTTAAAGTAAACCTTTTGAAGTACCTTTCAGTAGCGCGGCGTCCATGGAACTCGATTCCCATCCGCTTGCCCAATATTAGGCAGTCCAGCACTTAATTGTAGTGCTCTTAAAGAAAACTGAAGCTAAAGCTGCTCCGACTTGCCCAAGGATTTCTTCTAACGCCACGCCACTGGTACCTTTCTACCACTATCATAATAGTACTTAGTAATACTACAAATTAACACACAAAATGCGCACACCAAATGTATCAAGCTATAAAATAAAACACATTTTAAACATAATTGATATCGTAGAAGCAACAATGACACCCGAAGTTAGGATAGAAAGTCAAAGTTAAGGGTTAATCTGAGGCAGTAAATAGCTGCGGAATATCAGCTGTCGAAACATATAGTGATTGTGAGACGATCACGAAGTTCACTGCAATGAAGGATACGATTAGAACGGCTTTCTACGGAACCCTATCTTTCATTAGCCTCCGAGGTGCCATCTGATAGAGATGATAAATTGTTATTGCGAACTCACACTCTCTTGCTATCTGTAATCCTTTCTCTTCGGATTTAGCTAAATAGGAATACGAATTAATCAGAATCGCTCTGCGCGGAGGTTTGAAAGGTCAAATGGATGATTGCCCTAATGGCTCGTTATTCGTAAACAAGTGCGAAGGCTAAATTAGTCTTGAAGATATTAAATCTTAGACAAGGTATTTGTTATAGTTGTCATAGGAAACTTCTGATAGTTAATTGTGATAGTCAAAACATTAACCCATACAGTGCCAAATTTTCATGCAACATCAATCTTATAGTCTGGTTCTTAATCTGATAGTCGGGTACACGGAAGAGACGCGAAAAAAACGTAATGATTAATTAATTTACGTAAAACAAAATACGAAATTAGTTAGAACATAAAATTAAATGTTCGTAACCTGAAAGTGTTGAGCACAACTCCGTTATTTGTTATTTCCTAGAAAACCATGGCATCAGCACATGCCCATAAATATGTGCCATAAAACAAAACTACCGTGAAGAGCGACCGTGAACACAGTGCTCCGCTCCGGTATGTTTTCAACATTTCTTTTGTCTTTGAAACGAGGGAGAAGTAAGAATTTTAAAACTTCGGAAAGGAATTAAATTAAAGGCGAAGTTAGTGAAATTATTAGAATACCTACTTCCCAGTTCCAATACGGATAAAACAACTTTTATATCATCAGCAAGATCAGATTCTGATCCAAAGATCAGTAATATGACTTGGCTTTGAGACTTTTATTTGAATATAGAACGTTATAGTAGGTATATTACACAACTAGGGTGGTAATACAAAGAAAGGCCGAGATCGCAGAAGTTTGCAGTCCGAGCTGCAAGCGAGGGACGTAAATATGCGATCGAGGGCTTTCTTTATTACCTCCCGTGTTGTGTACCTACATCATTTTATGTCTACACTTGGCCAAAAAGCGGCTTTTTCCTTACGCGCAGCGTGCGGAAAAAGCCACTTTATGGCCAGGTGTGGCATAAAAACAAATATGTAACAGAAAATCTAAACATTTTAACTTAACCTGCGTAATGTACGCTCTAATCAAAGTCGCTTCTCTTCAAACATGTTACTCAGAGAATAATAGACAAGCACTTTCGATGACCGAACACTTTCGTTTTCCGAAGCGGGTAATAGCACCGAAGAGTGACTCACTTCATTGAACATATAACCACTGTAACCTGGTCTACCTCACATCTCCGTGCTTTCATTACTAAAACCTAACTGAAGGGAAATTATTATTCATAGAGGTCGCATCTAAATGGCCGGCTGTTGCATTTTCAATGCTGGCGCCACTAGAAAGCTGGTAATGACCGTACCGGCTTATTTAGTAGGCAATGTGTATGAGAGCTATAATTATAAGGTCCCATTTAGAATCTGAGACAGAACCCTAATTCATTTGTAATTATCACTTGATGTTCTTATTTATAGTCAGGGATAAAATGGTTGCAGATATTAAATTTACTGTTACTATGATTTTATCATTACCTTATACATTATTCAATACACGTCTCGTCAACGGCACCTTGAAGCGACTCATTGCAAAATTATACCAACACACATACTAGGTACTTCTATAAATATACATTTACCTGTCTGTCTCCATACCAGCACAAGTTGATGAAAAGGCATTAGATACAGTTACGTGCCGAAGTGACAGCTCCGACAGAACCGTAGGGTTCCTATAATGACATGACGTTTCCTCTACCTTTGTACTTTGTATGCCATACAGCAAGGCTTCTGTTATTTCACATGACATCGAAAATCGTGACAGATTATTGTTTCGCGCGTTATTTATTTGATTTGAGCTTCATTGATGGCGACTTTTTACTGAATTAAAGCTATTAAGGGAGAAAGTCCATTTGCGCTCATTTTCTATGGTCTAAAATCTACTCTCAACTTTTATCCGCATTATTAAACCATCTATCAAGTAAAATGGTTTGACAACTAAGATTGATCGACGCTTGAAGTTTTCTCCATGATTATGATTACATCGTGTTTATTATGGCACATCATCTGTGGTTTTGACGTCATTCGACGTGATCATATGGCGTTAGCTTGCCATATGTGATGCCCTTTTTTGTCCATGAATACATTGTGAAGGCGAGTTACTTTTAATTGTACAGTAACTTATTTTGGATCTCCCGGGCCCTAAGTAGCATTTCCCGCTCCCTACACGGAGAGAAAATCGCACTTAATGGCCAGGAAAAGGACAGGGTTACAAATAACAAAGAAATCCCTAGAAGATCGCATCCTGCGTTTTGGACCATTATTTTGCCACCCTGAAAGCGTTATATACAGCTCTGCTTAGCCAAAAAAGCCTATCTGTAGCTTCAAGCGAATTTCATAGATAGATACGGCGCTTTGGTTTATGATTGTTGTATACATACAGCAGTGGCGTGGCGTAAAATATGTCTTAGGGCAAGCCGGTGCAGATTTGGTATACATTTTCCTTAAGAGCTGTAGAATAAGGTATTCAGATGCTTGATATTAGGCAAGCCGGTAGGAATCAAGTTCTTTGGACCCCACGCCACTGACATACAGTCCCTGGCAATAATAATCTATGATAAAAAAGACATGCAATATATATAAATATCCGCCACGGCCTTATTAAGTAGGTACTATAGGAATACAATGGTGTCAGATGTTTTTGCATGTTGCTTTTCATCATATACTATTCCCGGTGACTGTACTATTTCGTTGAAAGCCGAAAAATCGGAATCCACGTTTACGAGCTAGTTCCAGCCGGCTGCGCCAGATCGCATCCTGTGATCTGGGTCATTGTTTTACCGTCTGAGTGCGTGATATACTACACTCGCGGTCAAAAATTTAGGGTCAGTGAAATACCGCCATATTTCCTAAAATACTCCAGGGTTGTGAAATTATTGAATGCCGTTTTGATATTTAATTAATTTTAGGTTATCTGCAAAAATAACACTGAAAATAATAGCAATTTCAGGTTTAGATCGAATTCGTAAAAACCCATGAAAAATAGTGACGTAAATCGAAATATCGCAAAGATCACCACTTTTGGATAATAATATTTTTATGTTGGGTTAGCGGATATTGCTAATACAGCCAGGTATTATAAAGAATAGTATATTATGTAAATTGTAAATGAAACAAGTGTCAAATATGGAAAAACACCTATTTCTATTATTTAAATGACGGTGATCCGAAAATATTGACCGCGTGTGTATTAAAGGCCAAAATAGTACATTGTGTATCAAGGGCAGTAAGTAAGGAATTACAAACAAGTGTTTGTTACAAGGCCGAGGCGAAGCCGAGGGCTTTAACAACACGAGTTTGTAATTCCTTTACCGCCCGTGGCACACACAATGTTTTCCATCAGACTTGTGCGGAAATCTAATTAAAATAACCTTACTTAACCTAAATAAAATTGTAAAACTGACAGTGACATTAGTGACATAATTATCCATAGACAATGCGAATAAGTCACGTTCGGAGACCATAACGGTAAAAACCAAAAACGGTTGATTTTATATTTGCAAAATACTGAAATACACTATTTAAACATTTAATTAATGTTACAGAAATATGTTTTACATGTATTTGCAATAACAGTTATCTTTAAATAATATTTCAGTGATAAAAGTTAAAAAAGTAAGTTGGCGTTTCCTTTGAAGATGACAAATAAGAGTAAAACAGAACCAAAGTATTCAAATGAAAAAAAAAAAACCATTACACCCTAGGGCGTAATAGGTCATTTACGACCCGCAGAACCTACGTGTAATGACACCATTTTCGAGCAAGTGTGATGAAAATTCAAAGACGAACTTACGTGGTATGGAGGATAATAAAAACTTTCATTATATCGGACGGGGAGATGGAAAAAAATTGTGGAAAGAACCTCATTATCTCCGAAGCGCGGCGGGAGATTTATTGGAGCCCTCGTTAAGCACATTTTCGTTCCCGGTTTGATGGTCCACAGTCCACACTCGCCGCGTTAATTTGACTCCTAATGGGGTCCATTATCCCCGATCGTGACCCTTTCATTGTCAAGGCCCTACTGTCATCAACTCGTCGCTTGACATCCCGGATATATTGGTTTATTGACCCAACTGTCAATTTACGGCAGGCAGATATAATTAAACACATAGGTAAAATACAATTATTAAATAAATAGAATAAAGGTCTTGAAATGAAAAGCAATTGCAGTGATTTCTAGAATGCATAAAAAATTACAAATATCATAAGGCTATATCTATCTATATCATAATATTCATAATTTAGCAAACGAAAATCCACGTTACTATAGGTACCTACACAGCGTCAAAATCATATGTGACTGGTCGCAAATTGTGGTAGGTTAATCAAATTAAATTAGTAAAATAACAAAATATAGTCAATAGTAGATGCTTCTACACTGGCGAAGCGATTAAACACACATATACATAGACACCTCTATTTATAAGATGTATAGTAATGAATAAGCTTTCAGATTTTTTTTTATCTCGAGACTAGAATGAACGTAGCTAATGAAACAGTTTCTAGAATTACTGTTACGAGAAGTAGGTAGTTATCTCGTTTGAAAATACCTCGCGAAAAATACAGTGGCATTTTTATAGGCCTATCTTAATTGAGCTTTTCGGGAATTGCTTTAGCCCACCATCCTTAAGTGATTCAATTGGAATTTAATAAAGGAATTCCCGTTTGGCTGTAAGATCACGTATTATTTATTTCTGCTTTAGGTATATTTGTTCTATTTGGTTTGGAAAACAATTTAATAGACAGTATTTGCTTTTAATATCACGATTAACTTTACCGAATTCTCGAGTAGATTGAATGTTAAATGTGTTTTTTTCGTTATTGCATCGGTTTAAATAAATGAACTTCATGTATAAACATCATCTTACTTGACCGGACTTGAATTTTGAACAATGTAAAGACAGACTGCCTTTAGTTTTTGACAAGTACGTAGCCGCGATAAGCTTTATTTCCACCTGGCCGACTACATTTAGGAGGAGTTATGTTTTTTGTCTTATTTATTGCCTTAGACTGGTAAACAGGCTGACAGTATTGTAAAAAGATACGCCACCTGATAAGGACTAGAACATATGTGCTAAATAAGCGCTAGACCTGTATAATCTGCACGACTTCTTGTCACGCGACATAGATTCATATATCTCATTCTATTCAGTACAGTGCAGCAGAGATGTACGATGATCGACAATCGAAGTCGTAAACAGTTGAACTAATTATTCTAGTAGGTACTTAACATACAGATCTTTTAAAATTGTCGTTTCAAACCGATAAACTGATAATCGTTGAGGAAAACAAATACTGAACCTAAACTCTACATCCATTGAGATATCTTCCTAGGAATTGTATTGATATTCTCTCTTTACTTAACAGTCGTGACTAGACTTTATCGGTTTCGTTCAATCGCTGTCATAAATATCTGCACACCTCAGTACCTGGTCGCTTCAATATCACCACTTAGCCTTCAGAGATACATTGCTTCCCTATTTTACTACCGTCTACACAATGGGGACCTGACTAAGTGGACTAACGAGTTGAGACAAGCAGTAAACTATTTTTGACGACTGTGGTAGTAACATGACCAACGTAGAGTAATGGAAGCCAGCCGTCCGTTTCAAAAAATACGACGTCCTTATAATCACGATCTTTATGGAGTATTCCATGAAAATATTTCGTAAGGGACACCACCGTTTTAATACTTCCGAGAAATTAATTCAGGAAGCTAATTATCAGCATTGTAATATCATAACTCGGCTTTAAGATTGGTAGTGTTTCTTAGCAGCTAATACGTTTTTTTAGGGTAGCTGCCATAGCGTTTCATAAGGGACAAAAAGTTAATGTTTTCATGGAACGCTTCTTATAATGAAATTATGATCATAGAGAAAGATAGAGAATTTAATGAGTAATGATCTCAGGAACTTTTTGAGCTGGTGCCAGATTGGTAGTGTTTCTTAGCAGCTAATACGTTTTATTAGGCTAGCTGCCATAGCGTTTCGTAAGGGACAAAAAGTTGATGTTTTCATGGAACGCTCCTTATAATGAAATTACGATCATAGAGAAAGAGAAAGAATTTAATGAGTAATGATCTCAGGAACTTTTTGAGCTGGTGCCATATAGTCAGGTCTCCATTATCGCTACTACTGCCAAAGTCACAAAACTCATTCCTACTTTCTATTATAACTGGCATCGTAATTCGCTCGTTTTGACCACGAACTACATGCGGTGGAAGGACCTCCCCCTGAGGTGTTCTTGTTGCGATTTAAAAGGTATGAGGTTATTCAACCCCCTGAGGTCCCCAATATAGGCAGCGTCTCTGATATTGCGTATCCGTAGGTGGTGATGACAACATGAACCTAACCGAATGTATCGGGTTGCTCGTATACCACTTATTCAAAAACAATTAGCAGCTATGCCAACTGCAAGGGAGTTAACGCGGCTACGTACTTAAATATGCAAATATTTATAGCAAAAACTGTCAAGCCTCGGCAAAACCTGGATGAAACTGTTTATCTCGCATTAGCATAGTGTAAGACGTGGCGACATGATGGGGGAAACTATTTTGCATTAAATACGCTATTTGCATTCTTGATATATAGTTAAAGGCTGATCAATTTAAACATGGACCCTAAATTATTAAATAAATAGGAACCGGTCTGTCTATTTATAGTCTCTGTCTTATTCACTAGAATAGCCAATGACAGGAAGAAATTGAGAATCCTGGAGGTTAATAAAAGAATAATCCGCTTTAGGTAGTCCTTACACAAAAGACAAAAAAGAACAATTAAAACAACTACAATTTTGTTTTGTTTTAATTTGAACGCACTTGTAAAAATAACGGACATAAATGTGCAGCGAAAATAAAATGGATCTTATCCTTGTGTTTTTTAGGGAAACGAAAAAGAAGAGATCTTTTTCCAGGCGTGTGTTAGTCTGGGGATCGAAATCGAGGAGATATTGTTAAGTGCAATCTGTGCGATCTAGAAAAACGGTCCAGAGCCGTTTATCACTACTTAGGTGTAAGTTGAATCCTACTTCTTACATTAAATGTCACGAATGATTGTCACATTTGACCACGTTATCGTATCTGAAGATGCGGAGCAGTAGAAAGCTGATCTTACAATCGCGTGTTTTATACAAGCGTAGGAATACGTCCGTCCTAATATGGATTTTGATGAAACTCTTTAACGTGTTTGTGATAGACATATATGGATGGATATTATGTTTTATAACCCCCACATGTTCTAACAAGTTGTATATTTTATTTACAGGTAATCCCGGAAGCTTGCGAGATACAGATTATCCTTGTTTTACCACAAAACATCGATGTAAGTTTAGTCAACAATCCGAGGTAAACTGAATAGTTGAATGGTTACAAAGTGCCGTTTCGTGTACAATCATTGACGAATAACAGGTCGGACACATCCTGCTTACAAAAGGGCGTATCTTATTTGAAAATTTCGAACAGTTATCTCCTTCTGGGAAAAATAGTCGGAGCCGAAGCTCCATGCGTGGGCATACGAGTCTACCAACCCTGTACGTAACCTTAGTTTAATAGAGACTTATATCCTTTCAAGATCTCTAAGCAGTTACCTCTTTTTAACTTAGTAATGGCAGTGTAGTGTCTAGTGACTCAGCGGTCGCGTCGAGTCCTAATCAACTAAGTAACCTCTAACGTGTATATAGAAGTGGTTTTACGGCCACGCTTTATTAGGGTTGAACGGAACGAGTAACGAGTTCACGCTAAAAACAAGGCCTTAATGAGCTAACTAGATATGAGGCATTAAGGTTTAGACGCCATTAAAAACTGTAAACTGGAGATGAGCCGACTATGGATTTGGCCGACTAGCTGATTAATCGGCACTAAAATGACGGATTAGTTGGCGACTAGACATAAATTAGGCCAGATAGTCAGATAATTCGACAAGTCGGCGAGTAGTCTGTACGGTCATGGACTTTAATTGTTAAGCAATTTAGGGTTCAGTCTAATTTTGTCATGTAATACACAATCTATGAAACGACTATTGTTAGGTGAACCCTAAATGGCTTAACAATTAAAGTCCGTGCATCTCTAGTGAATAGTAATTATGTATAATTAAACAAATAAGCATAATTTAAATATCATGTTGCAAAGGAAATCGCTTGACTGGACATTTTTTGACGACGAAAGAAAGAAAAAGAAGCCTGTAACAGGGCACTCAAAAGTCGGCAAGATATCGGCATCCGCAACCGCGGCGATGACTGCTTTCCCTCAGGCACGGTACCTATAATAGCAGTAATTTTTCTTCCCACAAAAGGTACATCGCGCGCTTGATTGTGTGCGCGCCGTATACGAACGCTCTACAAGCAAATAAATAAGAATGCGTAAGAATGCTCCAGTATGGATCGCACTCACACAGACGGAAGTGCTATCGCGCGTCTGTGTGAATACGTGTCGCGCGCTTCTAAACGGCCGAAGTGGGGATTGACTTCTATAGGGCACAAACTACTAACTATTCGATGTATAAATGAGGCCGGATAGCCGACGCATAATCAGTACATCTCCTAAAAAGCCTTTTTAGCGGGAATTTATATCAGTAATTCGGATTCGTCCGCTCCGCACTTAGCTCAGAATGTTCGCTTCGGCGCAGTGAAATGCACGGAACCGGTTTGGAATCGGACAGGACCGCACCGAAATGCAGTGTGAGCATGTATAGTGTTGACTTATGTTGTTTTGGGATAGCACCGCGCTACTTGACGTGTTGTTTTAACCATAAAAACCTTAGCTATAACCGCTGGCAAAGGAAATACGGTGTTTGTCTCTATTCTAGATAACTAAATCTCTGTACACTCGGGGTTTATGTTGCTTTGTAGCAAACGTTCAGGAAATACATCCTGTTTCTAACCTGGACGAAAGATACATTTAAATATACACGGAATAAATTCAAACGTTTGGTGCGAAAAACAAATGAAGAAGTGCTGCAAATTGTGGGAAAGAAGAGGAACATAATGACGACAATAGAGAATAGACGTGGCAAAATGATAGGCCACCTGGTTCGGTACGATATGTTCTTTAAGACAATTCTAGAAGGAAAAATTGAAGGAAAGAGAGGGAGAGGCAGACTTTGTGCAACAGCTTAAAGAAAAGTTCAATGTCGTACCAGGTCCTAAAATGCATGGCAGAGGACCGTATAAAATGGCATCTACTCCATCGACAAGAGCAAAGCTCTTAAATTGTGATAATACAAATAACAAAAAAAAGGAGAGGAATTTGATCAAGTCATGCGCAAGTTTGATCATTTGAAATTTACAAGAAATTATACGACCGTTTGGTTTAGTTACCCGTATGCGGCGCTGTAATTACTCGTTTTTTTTTTATTTATTTCATTTATGTCTAGTTGCTTGTTTAGACACTAAAGGTTTTAATGTGAATCAATTAGCTTTTTATCTGGATCTAGGTGAGCCTGTTTAACTTACAAGACAGTTAATGCGAAAACTGTTCTTGTCCGTATATGCATATATATATTTTATTCGACAATCGTTATTATACCGGTTTAAGCCCCAATAGTGACACTACTTAGAAAGTGTCAGCTGCACGTAGAAACTCTAGATTCTGTTTAGAAAACCGCCTTATATAGCAAACCGTCTCGACGCGTCTTCCTTTCCGTTACCATTCGATACATATAGCATCAAGTTTCATAACAGGATTTAAACAGCCCTTTTTAACCAGGATGGTTAGTTGAATAGCTCAAATTACTCAAATCTCCAGCGCATGAATCCTGAGCTTTGTTGCATAACCGAGCTTTTAATAGCGGCCATTAATTCACTAATTGCAGGAACTTTCGAGCAATTAATGAAGCTTAAAGCTCACATTGTCCACATCGACGCGGCGTGGGTGAAATAACTTTTTACCACGACAAAAGAAAGAATGCGCCTCGAGGCTCTTTTTAATCCTTTAAAAGCGACTGAACCTGTCGGAGAGACAATGGTTTTTTTCACTCCGCTTTTAAAGCGTTGAATTACTCCTTTCGTTTTTATTAGCGGCATAAAGTAACGTACATACTGTTTTGTTTTACTGTCGCTACCTTAAATGTCAACAAAGTAGTAAACCTAGAAGTTGTTTACTTATACAATGGAACGTTGAAATGTAGAAGTCATCTTCACGACCTAACTAATGTGTTGTTTGTTCGGCTGTTCTTGACAACTTACAAAGTAGCTTGAGGCAAACAAATACAAAACTAGCGCAAGCCTTTTTGTCGGTATTCCCTTGACTTGTCTAAAAATTTTTTGTCTAATTTCAGTTTGTCTAACAACTTTTACTATAATGAATTTTTTGTCTAAAGTCAATATGTATAAATTCATTTTTCATAATTATTGTTTTGTCGAAACTCGTTTTACCTAAATTATCATTTGCATAACTCTTGTTTTGTCGAATATTATTTTATCTAAAACTCACTTTGTCGATTCTTATTTTAACTAATAATTATATAGCCGAATATCATTTTAACTAAATTTTTTTTGTCTAAAAACTCAATACAAAGGTTACATTAAGCAAAAAGTAGGTTAGGTTAGGTTAGAACTGCGTCCCCCAACAAAAACAAACTGCTGTCAGAAAAGTAGGTTAGGTTAGGTTTGAACTGCGTCCCCCAACAAAAACGAACTGCTGTCAGAAAAGTAGGTTAGGTAAGGTTTGAACTGCGTCTAATACTAATAATATTATACAAAACCATAAATAATATTTTTACAGCAGCCCATAAAGCCACTCTGCTTGGGTAAATTATTAGGGCGTAGAACGAAAAGGGGGGACGGGGGGGCGGAGCCCCCCACAAGGGGGGCTCGGGGGGCGAAGCCCCCCGCATTAAAAAAAACTCAAACCATAAGTTCAATTAGGTTAGGTTAGGTTAGGTTAGGGTTCGAACTGCGTCCCCCAACAAAACCGAACTGCTGTCAGAAAAGTAGGTTAGGTTAGGTTTGAACTGCGTCCCCTAACAAAACCGAACTGCTGTCAGAAAAGTAGGTTAGGTTAGGTTTGAACTGCGTCCCCCAACAAAAACGAATTGCGGTCAGAAAAGTAGGTTAGGTTAGGTTAAATGAAACATTATACGAAATAAGTATAGAACAAACAAAATTATGCAAAATGTATGTTAGACAAAAAATAATTATGTTAAACAAACATTATATAAATGTAGATTATACTAACTAAAAATTAGACAAAACAATATTAGACGAAATAAATTTAGGTAAAATAAGGATTATACAAAACGAGTTTCACTCAAATAAAAATTAGGCAAAATGAATAATTATGCAAAACAATATTAGTCAAAATGAAATTAGGCAAAACGAAAATAGGCAAAAAGTTGTTAGGCAAAACAACGTACAACCCTTTTTGTCGCTAGTCCGTGATGGATGAAACTTGTTAGAATCCCGAGCGACGTAAAACTTCGATAAATGCCGATAAAAACCACATCCTACATCCAACTGCCCAGACTCTGCGAAGCCACAAATGTACACTTCTAAACTTTACGCTACTGCAACCTAATTCTTAACTTCAAGGAGTTATTCTATTATAACATCATTAGAAAAATGAAATGGAAATACATAATATAAGTAAATCGCGTTAAAACTAACATTAGACAAAACTCTTAGGGGCATCAAGGCACCGATTAAGATTCTTTTAGAGTTGTTACTTAGTAAGTGACCAAAACTGAAAGAATAAACAGAAGAATACAATCCAAGATATTACTACAGACATCATCTGAACAATTAAGTGTCGATTTATTGCGTAGACATATACAAGCCATATCTCTAGATTCGTATATAGTAAGAATTATCTAAAGTGTCCAAATGTTTGTTCGTTCTCTTTAGAATCATTCGGACACCTTAATTTTCACTATACTAAACTTTTAAGAAATCTCCCTCCACAATTATCGTGTCAAATACAATGCGTAAAAGTCAACGCAGGATTGCTTTTTTTTCATCAAGAAGACCTCTGCGAGGCTCCCATTTCCTATGTAAGTCTGTGTATTTACAAAGCTCCACAGAATGGAGCCACTGTCCTAAAAAGAACTTTTGTTGAGCAAACGCAGCTGTTTGTTGGACCATAAAATGCGAAACTAGGCCGCATCGTAATTTTTAGTTCAACAGATTGCTTTTGCATCCTGCTCCGAACAGTGAGAATTTACGCAATATGATACTCACGATCTTCGATAGGTACTATTATTGTAAAAACCACATTCTGTGCCGGGGTTGTGATTCCAAGAAGCAGAAAAGGTACAATTTATACTCTTTGTATTGCGTGTAAGTCGCGTAACGCTAATTGCAATATATCTCTGACATTATGACGTAGTCTGTTTGTGTCCACATCAACTTAAAGTGGGTAGAGTCTACCCACTTTAAGTTGATTTAAACCATTTTTGGTTTACGGTTTGCAGGGTATTCAAGGGTGGCTATAGGCTACTTTCTACTCGATCATGGTGAAAAAAAGAGGGCTGCGACATGTTTCATCTTGGCGGGCAATGTTGCGGGTAAATTCTAGTTTAAAGATAAATCTACACTTGAAGCGCCTCGTCTTGAGCGCAACTTGCCCTATATTATCTGTCTCAAGTTCGCAACTTGACGACAATGCTTCATCTGCAAGACTGCAACTAGCAAAACTCAAGTCTTCAACATGCTACAAGTTAGAGCCCGGATATCATCGTGGGCAGGATGCGAATGTAGGCGTCGTGGCATTGTCTTGTGTTTCTTTGTTTTGTCCAATGTGTTTATGTTTAGGAGCCTGAGCAAATAAATCTATGGGCACTATAAACTAGCAGTAGAACTGACAGGTCGAGAGAGTTCCTACTTTAATATATAGGTATTAAAATGGAAGTTATGTACTACGGGAGCAGCCGTAACCTTTGAAGAAAACTGACAATATTAGACAAGTGCGTCCTTCAACTGATGGTCTGTGGTATCGATACAGATAAATGAGGGAACTTGGGACATGCGGGGTAGCTATAGACAACTGTTTTTACAAAGAACTGTATGTAGGTGATTGAAGGAAATTACCAACTCATCAATTAACCACGCCACGGGACTGGCAGTCCAATACCGTTTATTATCTTTGCATATTGGACGACATCTCAAAGAAATCAAATTTCACTTTTTAACATTTTTGCACATAAAATATATCAATGGATTTTATGAAATTTCCAAAAAGAAATCTTAGTTTATAAAATTCTCCAAAAATTAATTAAGAAAATGTACATCATCACCAAAATCATGCCAGTTCCAAAACTAAAATTGCTTGTTTCTCAAAACCTATGAAACTGAGATGCGTCCTTTTGAATTAGGACGGCAGTACAGTGTTGACAACAGTATTTCTGAAAATTGGGCACTACTTTACTTGTCCAATGTTACCCCGCGTATCCTAAGTTCCCCATTTGACGGTATGTTTATTAAACATTGTTTATAGGAATTAGTTATTTATGATAGTGATCCCATCTGTATTTTGGCATGTGTAGAGGCCGTGGAAACATGAAACTAGTTCAGAAAGTAACTGGTCTCGGCAGTTATACATATTTTGGCAGTGGACTGGTTTCTGCTGAGATAATATCGGACGTCAGAGCTTCAAATCGAACTCGAGTGGAGACTGGAACGGTGTAAGACATGTACCCCTGCCATACTACGAATGTATGACAGGGGGGGGGGGGGGCTACTTATCTCTGCAGCTGACTGTACATGCATTAGGCAGTTACGTACCGTTTTTTTCCTGTTGTTTGTATACTCACAAATTTCTATATTAATTTGCCCTAAACAACATGACAAGCTCAAAAATCCAGAAATATATGTGACGTTCCGCGGGTAAAGGTACCTTATGGATATTGTCGCTTGCGTCGTATCCGACTCTGTTACTATAGGACATCAAGATAGAAGGACGCAAGCGACAATATCCATAAGGTACCTTTATCCGCGGAACATCACATATATATTTAGTAATTAAAGGATTACTTTTGAATAATACTAATAGACCATAAACGGTCGATAGCGTTTGTTTTCCTGGTTTTTTGGAACTTTTCATGCTGTTTCGCGCAGACAAAATGTATCAAGTAGAGATGGGCCGACTACGGATTTTGCCGACTAGCTAGTCGGCCGACTAGTTGGCATTGCCGATCATAGTTATTAGCTATGTTCGGGTGCAATCGGAAACGCTCGGCTCGCTTCGTCTCTCCGCCATTTGTTGTCACGCGTTCGTGTTTTGATCAGTTTTAGGGTTCCGTACCAAAATGGTAAAAAAGGAACCCTTATGGTGCGACTCTGTCTGTCTGTCTGTCTGTCTGTCTGTCCGTCTGTCACAGCCAGATATCTCAGGAACTACTGATGCTATCGATTTGAAATTTGGAATAGTGTTAAAAGTAGCTAACCCGAGCTTATTGGACATAAAAAATATCTTGCACCTTTTTTACTTTTTTTTTAAAAGGCTCCGTAATGGGACTTTGAAAATTGAAAGTAGGGCTATTATATTGAGTGGGGTATCAAATGAAAGGGCTTAATTTGTAGATTAAAACACCATTTTTATTTTTTTTCTTAAATAAGTAGTTTTTAATTTATACATTTTTATGTACCATTCCCCCCCTATTATCTCCGAAGTTACTGATCAGAAAAATGTATCATAATTACTGATTATCAATATCAACCTGAACATTACAGGAAAAATAGAACGGTCTTCCTAACTTTAATACTTTTTTAGAAATTTACAAAAACTTAATCCATCCATTAATCCATCTAGCGGAGAGTAGCAAAACTAAGCGATGGCCTTTTTCACGCTAGGGGATTTCCGGGAAAAAAACTAGATGGCGCTAAAACACTAAACATTTAACGATGTTATAATTGAACAAAGAAACATAGTATAGTAACAATTAGTTCGTAAACAGCTAATAATAAATAAATTTAAATACTGTGTCACGTTTGCAAAGTTGAATAATTGTAAATAATATTATAATTATTTTACCAAGCTTATACATAGATGGCGTTGTAAATTCGGGAAAAAGCATTTTGTATGGAGAATAACAGTCCTCTTGATTTAATGGTCCTTGCTATTAAATAGAATCATTACACGTCAGGTTCTAAATATTACAGGGAAAATATAACTGTTTTCCTAACTTGCACTGATTTTTAGAAATTTGCAAAAATCATAACATATACTTATTTGCTTCTACTAAACAAATCGACATACAGTTTTTCTTGAACTATTCGCGTATCTACTTATGAGTTTGTACGGAACCCTCGGTGCGCGAGTCCGACTCGCACTTGACCGGTTTTTTTTATTAATTAAGTGTACGCAAGAATATAAAATAATTAAGAAAAATATGGTTTAATTTCTTCTGTGTCCTATATTCTCCGATAGGCAATAGTGCCGAATATTCGGCATTTTTTGCCGACTAGTCGCCGACTAATCGGCCGACTACAAATGATGCCGAATAGTCGGCCCATCTCTAGTATCAAGCTATGAAATGGAACGTAATTTTATTGAATTGTATTTCGATTCATAAACCTCTTTCCGTTTGTATCGAGACCCGACCGACTTGGATCACCTCAATCAGACTTTTTCTGGTTTGGTGTAAACATTAACCAGAAACCAAGGATCTTAAAATAAATAGCCGGACGGAGCCTCGCTAACAAAGAACTGAAGCATGTCTAATAAGCCGGCTACCTATGTGCAATAGGAAAAACTAGTTGATGTGTGAGTGCGGCTCGTATGTACAAGCAGTTGGCTTATTAAAAATGGCTTCAGTTCTCTTTTGGCGAGACTCCATCCGGCTATTTATTTTAAGGTCATTGTCGGAAACGTACTTAGGTCCTTGGGTACCTAAAATGACGAGGTGACATCATGTCCAAAATTCATAAGGTATGAACTAACATTTCGATATATCATCCATCACGGCAGCTAGAACTACTCAAAGTGTTCAGTCTATAAATAAAACAAACGTAATCACATAGAATACGTCACTTTTGACGTTTTCCAATTTTATTAACTGAGTCGTGTTTGAAGACTATGATTTACAATGACATTGTTCAAAGAGAACACATGTTTTCTCTCTAATCTAGTATAGTATTGTCACCAAGGACCTTAAAATAAATAGCTGGACGTAAGATTGTCACTTCATGACTGAAGATCGTGATTATCGGAAGTCTTATTTTTAAAAGAATAGAAGGAGATACGACGTAAATCAGTAAATGTGTATAAATGTATCGGCGTAAATTTTGGCCTATATTGCGTCGTTACAATTTATGAGGCCTTAGTAGTTTGAAACACTCATCGTTTTAAGATATTTTCTCTGACTCATAACGTGTATTGGTACTATTTGGCCGTTACGCCTCAGGACTTTATTTATTTATCGTATGGCATTGCAGGACTACATACTGCGGTCTAATAGCATGCAGTTGACACTGACAGGCACAATATTGAAATCTAATATTAGCCCGGTTAGCTCTTTAAAATCCTACAAACGTATCATATACTTCATCAGTTGACTGAAAATAACAATAAGCACTTTTGTCATAATCGCGATATAAAACGTAAAAAAAATTCTAAGGCCAATTAATATTTCGACACACAGTTTCTAGGTACATCATAAATTCTATTACAACCTTTTTAGATCACATATACATAGCACGTAAAGACATAAGGCATGATGTATATTATGCACTGGTTACGTCAATCTTAGTCCGTGCAGTTACGCCCTAAATGCCGTTCTACTCAGCACGGCATAAAGCTGGTCACACACGGCAGTACGGCTAATATTCATACAAATCAACTTAGTAACCATTTTTGCACTAGTAGACGGACACTAGTGATGCGTGCATAAAACCGATTCCTATAGGCTCGTCTTTTCTGAGGTCAATAGGTAACCTCATGGTTCATATTTATTTTTACTTAAAGGGTATCGAGCCAGGTCTTATCGTGGAGGCGCCACATAACTTTAACTTGAGACACTAGGGCGCTGCTCTACCCGCAAATTATATGAGGAGCTAAATCGACAACAATGCAATTCGTTGCGCATGTGCATCATGTGGACCAAGCTTAACAGCATTGGATGACGCGCGTGCAATGGTTCTATTTAATTACAGGTACAGAACTAATGTACTTTTTGCTAAAGTATAGCTTTTACACACGCTTGGTTAATGGGTAAAGCACACTATCATTCCTGCGATTACATTTTGTCGAAAGGGTAAAACGGTTTGAATTATACAATGCTGTAACGTATTGTTCCGATAATGCAATGGTGTCCTCTCTTAGACCTCCCCAAAAAATATAACCTTAATTTAAATAATTATAATATACTTAGTTCTATGGACCAAACGTTGCCGGCTCCATTATGTTGTGTTGTGGTGTACTAGAGCATTTTGTCTCTGTGTCGCAAATACTTGATCTTATCAGTATCACACTTGCGATTTCCGGGCGAGCTGCAGGCGAGGTTCCATACAAAACTAGTCGCGCGAACTCGAGCGACATTTGTATGGAACTTCGCTTCTAACTCGCCCGCAGCTCGCTCGCAAATCGCAAGTTTGATAAGGCTCAAAGACGTGTTTACGGCGACAAATACCACCATTATTTCTGAAATCGCTAATATAATTTTAACCATATGGAATGGTCAAAATTTCAAAACCAATTTTAAACTACAAAGATTAAGAGAGAGAGATCCCATAAAGATTTACGTTTTATTGGTCCTTCGGCCGTTCGCTGACGATAAATCATAGCTCCATACGACCAATTAAATAACAAATGTCACTGCCAAGGTTGCGCCAGCGCAACCGATGTGATTCGTTGCGCAATCGCCGTGAACAATGTACCTGAAGATGCATGTGGGCGAGTCTTTAACTCTTTTAATTGGACAGGTACTTCAATCAGTGGAATACGTCGTTGAATTAGGTACCGTTTTCATGAACGCGTTTTTACGCGCGTTGGCGTAAAGCTATGGAGAGTAGAGGTAAGGGGAACAATCTTATATGAGGGATCCGTTGAAAAAGGGTCCAGCTAAAATGAGTAAAGTAAATATAGTTCTAAATCTCTCCAGAAAGGCTCTAGCGTTGCAGGAGAGTATGAAATGAATTTAGCACGTTTAGCAGCTGTAAACAGAGTAAAGTACGCTGATATGTATGGTTTAATATTTTTGAGCATTTCTCCGAGCGTTTGAAAGCCGTGACTTCGGTGGGAGCGATATTGTTCCGCCGGATTCGTGCAGCATTTTCAGTTTTGTTGTAGACGTCGTCGGGGCTTTCTAAGACATAACTGGAAATGCTGCACGAATCTCCCTGAACTTCGACTATATCGCTCCCACCGAAGTCACGGCGTGTAATCACCAAAAGAGCTTTATTAAATACCTACTTTTATAAGTATGTATTTAATGAAGCGGCAGTATACCAAATTTAACCCATCTCCAGTAGTAGCCACCACTATTAAGCTTTTCAATACACAGAGACGATTATTCTTACCTCTACCCTCTACTCCCCATACGCAAAGCATAGGCTGAAATAGAGTTGCCAGATATCCCTTGAGCTGGACTTCCCGGCTTTCAGGGGTCCGTGGACACATCCCGATGGGAAATTATAAGTCAAGCCGCAGATTTATTTCTTGGCCACGTGCTCAAACTTCTCATTTTATAACTAAGCAACGGGAAAATGAGATAGCCTCTAATAAATTAATTCGTCTCTTTTACAACGCCAACTAAATATTCTTTAGAAAGCGTCAAACAAAGATCAACAATTATCTTAACTTGCCTTCTTGTTTATATATTGCCACCTAATTTACTAACTCAGCCATGGATTTTACATTTCATCACCATTTTACGTTTTACGGCTTCAACACAAAGTCCTCAAAAAAATATAATTCAAGCTTCCATTGACAACATCATTTATTATAACTTAGCATGTAAAATAATACATCATATTCTGTTATCGAGAAAATAGCCACTTCAAAATTTGGCGCGAGTGCGCGAGACGACAGTGACCGGCAATTTGCACCAATCAGAGAGCGCCATTCATGTACCGACGAGTTAGTCACCAGGGTTGCCAGACGTACGAGGTTCCTTGTACAAATACGAGATTTGTGGTCTGCTGTACGAGGTACGAGGACACTATTAGGCTCGTACGAAATTGTACGAGGTTTTGGGTTAGGAAGCTTTTTTACCATTTCCACATACAAAATTTCGTTAGACTCTGTGCGGAAAGAGAATAGGATTTAGATTGGGGGGCGCTGTAATGCTTTTCTAGGTATTCCCTTGACTTGTCTAAATTTTTTTTGTCTAATTTCAGTTTGTCTAACAACTTTTACTATAATGAATTTTTTGTCTAAAGTCAATATGTATAAATTCATTTTTCATAATTATTGTTTTGTCGAAACTCGTTTTACCTAAATTATCATTTACATAACTCTTGTTTTGTCGAATATTATTTTATCTAAAACTCACTTTATCGATTCTTATTTTAACTAATCATTATATAGCCGAATATCATTTTAACTAAATTTTTTTTGTCTAAAATAAGCGTGTTTTGTATGGGTAATTTTTCTCTAAATTTGATAATTACCAAGAGAAATGACGGATTGTAAAATGTAAAATTTTCAATGATGGAATATTATGTATACGATATTAGCCTGCGAAAATCCGAATCTAGGGCTCTCGCTGGTTAGGACGCGTGCCGACACAGCGCGCCCTAGAGTGTTTTTATAAAGCCGGAGGCGTGGAGGGAGAGCAGCCCTCGCCCGCCATGACGAAGCGCGGGAACGAGTGAGGCGAGCGGCTGAGGCTGGTCGCCGAAGGCGACCAACAAGCCGAAGCTGCGGAGCCGAGCGAAGTGACCGTGCGCCGTCATGCAAGGGCGGAAGGGCTGCTCTTCCCGCAGCGCCGGAGATACGGAAAGTCACTAGCCAAGTATAGACATAAAATGATGTACACAACACGGGAGGTACTAAAGAAAGCCCTTGATCGCATATTTACGTCCCTCGCTTGCAGCACGGGCCGCACACTTCTGCGATCTCGGCCTTTCTTTGTATTACTACCCTAGTTGTGTAATGGACTAATTTTATGTCTCTCCTCAACAGTTTCTAGGTAATATTAGTGGCCAAAATTTACTATTAGATGACAATTTTAGCTAAATTTTGACGATTAATTAATGTGGGTTGAGTTATATTTTAAGCGTACTGAGTTAAAAAATTAGAAGCTAATAGCATATCTTTTTTGATGGCATATATTAGGATTTTAGATGTCTACTGCTTGAATGCATGTTACAAGTTTAGATGCTAAAAAATAACCACCATGCTGAGTTGTATTTAGAGTGGCCTACATAGAAGATAAGTAGTGGCTAAGATAGTATAATTCAGACGCTCGGTAATTGTGGCTGACTTAGTAATTTAGATGGCAATGTAGATTTTTAGAGGCGAATAATGCTATTAAAAAGAAGTCTGTTTAATTAGCACCCCATCCCGATTAACCCTTGATCTTAACGCCAAATGTTTCGATTTTCAGGTGGCCTTTATATCTGTTACTTTAGGGCGATTTAAAAAATTGCGGCAAGCAAAAGGCGCCTTTACTTTCGTTGTTGCGAGTTGTCTTTTTTGAGCTTCAAATCTTCATTTTGTTTATGCTGATTGCTGTTCCGAGAAGAACTCCGAAGTCTCGATTATTACTGCCCGATTTTTGGTAAACTAGATCTGGCACCACTAGGTTGGATGTCTATGCTTTTCCAATGGAAACACGCACCAAGTGTGTGTTGAGTGTGAAAATCTAGACTAGTGGAAACAGATAGTTTCAATATGAATGAGTAAGCATTTATTTTATCGATGATATGAATTCGTTGATCTGTTTACGCATGTGATGCTAACTGAAAAACATTTAGAACGTAGGTATCTATTATAAATGATATATTACGTAAATATATCACACCAAATAAAGGCAGACAGGAAGCAGCTAAATGAAATGAAAGAAGCTTTGTCACCGCTATCGGTAAATCAAGAAGAATAGACTACTGTACCATAGAGTACAAATAAGTGACCTTCTAGTATAGCCTACAGCTTACGTACGTACATTGTCCATTCAGAAGTATGCTTGCTTATGTATCTCAGTTTAAATTTTTTTTTAGAGAATTTTAGCGGCCTGTTACTAATTGTCAATTATTTGCCGCCTAGGTTACGAAGGGCGACATATTTTGATGTACACGTAGTCTTACTGTCAGTTGGTACCTTTCGTTCTTATAAACTAAGTCCCTCACTAGACAATTTGGTCCTCGACCTAAAAAGTTTTACATTTAGACTTCCCGTATCAATTGCTTCCTCTGAAAATACCTATTCGTACATTTGCATTGGAAATGGGCATAACCGCGAACTAATTGCTTTCGCGGTGGCTCGGCATATTAATGAAACCAAGTTCCCGCTCGCTGTCTGCCTTTTGATTGTAGTTTCATAATTCGCTATTTCGTATTTCCACCTGCCTGAGCACAATTGTAGTGGTTCCGTTATCGACAGACGCTATTCGATGATGAACATTTTGATGCGCGCTCGTTAGTTTGAATTAATACGTGATTATAAACGATACCATTTACCCCTCTTAAGGTCTCTGCCCACTACCACCGTATCATACCATGACTTTGCTATGAACGTATCAGGTTATACAGGAACGTATGACAAAATGCTGGTCGGTGACGGAACGTGCTAGTGGGCATAGGGCACTTTTCAATACAAAGAATATTTATTTTTCCTGATACGTTCATAGTACGGCCGTGGCCATACGCCGCATACGATGTAGTGGGCAGAGACCTTTAGTGCATTATTTTTTTTACATTAGTGGTTTCTTCTCTTTTACCTCTTTTTACTTCTAAGTTCTACGACGCAACGTGATCTTGAGGATTCCTCTTTAATCGCGTAAAATATATGCTTTATCTCTAGTTTCGCAACCCAGGTTATTATGTATGTACTTCTGTGCAAAATTACATGTATAGTAGACACATTGGTTTAGGCTGTGCTTTGTCTGTCAGTCAGATACTGCTACCGGTTATAATACTTTTATTCGTTAGGAATCTGTCCTGTTGTTTGTCAGCCGAGTCACTGATAGATCTAGTTACTGTTACCGATAAGGTAAGGTAGGACTAACTACTTATGTCTCTTCTTCGTTGGTATCAGTCTTGCTTGACAAAGTGCTCATGGTCGTCATTTTCATGTGGTCGCTTTACACTGCGTCGCCATTCTTCTCTAATAGTGGTTTTCATGGTGCATTCTGTGTACGAAGGTTTTTAAATAAAATTTTGCATAAACATTATTTCAAAACCATTGCATGTAAAGTAACCCTCTTACACTAACATCGCGGGATTACCGTGGCTATTACATGTCGTGGGGTTCTGCGGTGAGATAATTAAACCGGTAATTAATTACCGCTAAACTGTTCATTCACGCACGCTGTGAGTTATTACCATGTATGTAAATCCGAACTGACTTTTATGTAAGTTAGGTTAGCGTTTAACATGAAATAGACGCAAAATTCCGACTGGTGCACACATATCGAAGATAAGTAGCAGAAAATTTACAAAAAGATCTATTTGAAATTTCGGACAACATTCAAAATAAGAAAAATCACAGAAAATTACCTGTATAGAGAATTTCTTGAATTCGCAATTTATTTCGTTTCTTGTACGTGTATGCTTTTGCTAGTGGTCGAATATTTTAAAACAGGCAAGCTGGTGGGAAATAGTTTCCATGAACAGCTTGGCACTGCTATGAGAGTCAATGATGTTATGTTGGCAGATCCTCTTAATTTATTTGTGCAGCATTTTCTTCTATCTATCTATAATTATAATAAAATCATAAGACTATTTTTGTGCGCGCATCACGCATAAACTACCGGACTGATTTCTATGACATTTGGTATACTATACTATTACAATATGACCTTTGTTAACACATAGTATACTTTTTATCCGAATAAACCGCAGCCAAACATAGATATTTTACTTATTTCACCTCCGTCAACAAAGTTGTGGGTGCGTCCATTATTTTGACATAAAAAAAGAGTTATAGCTAATTTTATTAATGCGTTGTGAAATGAAGTATCAAGAGTGCTAGGTGGCTTGGTGAAATTGAGGCATAATATTTCTCTACGCTTTAAGACGGTAAAAGGAAATAGAATAGACCGCTTTTCATCTTCAGGCCTGAAATATCGAGGTGTTGTAATCTCAATGTTGATATGAATCGCCGCACCGACCCTTGAAGTTGCTTGACCTACTTCACAGGAATTATTGATTCAGTGATCAATATGAAATTTCTCTTTAGCATATTATGTCATATCTTCGATATTATCTGGGCGAGGATGCATCAAACACAATGAAATATTTCGAGATCTAACAAATCGATTACACTGGTCAACAAAAAATATTACATTTTTTATGGGTCATTCTCATTTTTATGCACACAGACATGACCGTGGATATCACTACCGTGGCTTTTGCTCTTTCTTAACGTTCGTCAACATTATTATCAGATTTGAAAAATCGAATTATACCATTCCTATGAGATTTGAAAAATCTGTTAGGAATGGTATAATTAGTTGTTCAAACACCACCAAATTAAATGGTAAATGTGTGCACACTCTTGACGTCAAACGCAAAATCTTACACGCTTGGTTCCCATACGAATCGACGAACTATTTCCTTCTATCTCGATATCGTCGACGGTAGGCTGAATTAGCGTAAGGGACATTGTTTTGCCTGTCCCTTACCGTAATTCAGCCTACGGTCGACGATATATTTCTGTGTTAGCCATGGATTCATTAGTAACAGCCTTTCTTCATACAAAATGTTGCTGACCCGTGTTATTAACGGAGCTCTTACAAGGACATCCACTTCTTTTGGATTACAATGGCAACGGATTCGTAATAGAAATGAGATTAGATACTTGTAATGTAAGCAGTAAGTATGTAGTACAACTCTCGCAGCTCTAGTATATTCACCATCATCACCATCACCATCTGCATGTATCAGTCCACTGCTGGAAATAGGCCTCTCCCATGGCACGCCATTGAGCCCGATCTTCACTCTCTAGTATATTGTTATTATAGAGTGATTGATGTGATACAATTAGGTGTAGTGTACATAAATAAAAATTTAGTGAAATAATCCTGCAAAATTAACCTAATCGAACATTTTCCTCTTTTTCAGGTATGTTCCAGTAATTTTGACTTCCCGTTTATTTGGTGAGAATAAAAGAAGAATAGCACATATTTAGGACCTTAATTTCTGAATCTTGTGTCCGCTGCGTACAATGTTTGTCCAATTAAAACGCCCAAGGACATTGAACGCAGTTTGTTGTGTTTCATATACATAGACCTTGACCAGCTCAATAAAGTGGGTGTGAAGTTATTGACAACGGCAGGGAGACATGGCAACGAGCGACGTCCGCCCGATGTACTTGAGTCTGTCCTCCATCCTGACACTTTAGGGAGAAATGGCTTTCAAACGTTTTCTCACCGTTTTGATACATTTAATACATTAGGAGCATGGTACATGAAAACCTTCTTCCTGTGACAGCTAATGACGTCCTTGGACAATATTAGGTCACAAGCTTGATATATTGCCATCTTGTCCAAATAAATTATCGGAGCAAAATGCGTTTCTTCGTAAATCTGCTTCTAAAAAAACCGTTTAAATAAGCAATGTTGGGTTGCTAACATTCGATCGTTCTTTTTTTCACCTAAATAAACAAATAACACGCTGGCCACTAATTTTTTTCATAATTCGTTACAGGTGATACATTTTCTATGAAGGTTTAATAAATGGCATCATTATCGTGAAGTAACTCTCTCGGGAAGAACATAGGTACCTGGTTTTCTTGAACCATGATTATCACTGGGTGTAGATATTGAGCTTTGGTGGCCTAGTAGCTTGAGAGGCGGTTCTAGACCTTGCTGAGGATTCGGATTCTAATTCCAGCGGTCGCCATGCACGAGTATCAACATTGACGTATGTAAAGGACGAGGCTAACGAGCGCGCAGACGAACGCGTTGGTCCTAAAAATCAGTTTTAGGACCAACGCGGCAGTGGGACGCGCAGCTCACAGCGCAGCCGGACGTTACAAAAATGCCTGTGGTAAAAGGCTCCATTTACTGTTACGGGAAATATTAGACCCATAACATTTAGTTTGGCATACAAATGTCGCGGCCGAAAATCGACCCACCCGAACTGTATGGATCGCCCTATCCTTACTTTTGAAATCATTGAATATCAATGAGTTTTTCTAATTTTTCATTATCAGCATACTGTGGAAATCGCTCGCGCGGTAAGGGACAATAACGTTGTGGTTACTTACTGTGTAACCATGATTACGTTGGTTTGGTTTTCCCGCCGCAGGGGTTGCGAAGGTCAGATGGCGGTTCCATTGCAATAACCTGACCTGCCAAATCTGGGATCATGGTCACCGTACCCCGAAAGAAACTGAAAAACCCCGAGACAAGAAGAAGGAAGATGTAAATGTTGGAATAATATTCCACCCTCTATTAGAACCTGTAGAACACTGTGCACGTTCAAGTCAAAACTTTTTAAATATCTATTAAATATTCAGCTCGCTAGTTCATAAATTTTTAACATAATATAAATAACTTTTATCCACGTTGTATATATATATGACGAAGCGTGAATTTAATTTGTAGTCAAAATCCAATTTAAAATGGTAATCAATAATGGAAACATGTTTTAATCATTTGAGAGCGGGTAATTCAGTAGCCCGAATGGAGTTTTTCGTTGAACATTTGACAGTCGTTTGACAGCTAGAGAAACGCGCGCGTATTGGCGTGATATGTGGGGATTTGAGGCTGTGGTGTTCGCGAACTAAACCATTGGCTCTTAAACTTGTTTTAAAATCACAGTAATTAGTGGCAAGAGTGTTCACATGAACCCAAGTGATTAGTTGAGATAACGAAGTGTGTCCATTTCCGAGTGTTTCCTTGACATACGCGCCCAAATAGTAACAATGATTGAGACCGATCGGCTAAGCTATTTATTCACTTCGACATCAGAAATGGGATTACCCAAGGAATCTCGGAAGTCACATACAGATCAGAGTGAACATATTTCACATAAGTATGAGTGCAAACGATGGAAATCTCCTTTTGGTATGCAACAAGGAAAGTGGACTTGATTCAAGCGATACACTACAAAATTCACACGCTGCTGATCCAGAAATAGCATAACTCAAGTGCTATCTTGATAATCATCTGGCTGTCGACTACAGTAGAGGTTGGGAAATCTAGTCACTAAGAAATCTTCTGTCGGTAAGGTTGTGGAATTATCATATTTGATGATTGAGCACTTGGATAACAGTAAGTAATTAACTTCTCTCTCTCTCTCTGATAAATCTTAATAGAAATGGTTAGTAGGTACATAATCATTGCCCGTGAGTGTGCCCATCAGCCCCGGGCTTGGTGCGGGCTAGTTCTCGGATGTTAGTGAGCAGGCTGTGGTCCCCGTACTGGCACTATGCAGTGGTACATAATTATTGGCATACTCTGTGTCAAGTACATTATGTGTTCATCATCAGCTTAGGAGGTCTTATAAATTAAATTAAAACAGAAGTACTTAATACAGCGATGCAAGACTGGTAAGCATGGCATGTTTAGATGTAATGTGCTCTCCTCTTTTGTATGTCTGTGATCATGATTAAATCTAATTTGATTATTTATTACTCAAATTAAAATTGCAGTATAAGTTGCATATCATGTTCTGAAAATTGAGATAATTTAATGGAATATGTGATTAATACACGGAGGACTTTGGACACTTCTTTTAATCAACTATCACTCTATTTTAATCACAATATTGATTATAAACAAATCTCTATACAAATGACATTTATCTTGCTATCCTGAAGGCTGGGACTGGAGTGAATTGACATGTTGTTCAAAGAACGACATCAACATTCTTACATTCAAATTGAATATGAATCATTCAATTCTAAGCGGCCAGAGTTGATTGTAACAAAACCTTATTACAATAACAGTATAGGTGAAGTAAACTTTTACAAGTTAATATCTAAATTTCCTAGCTTTGATATTTCACACATGCTATAAAGAAATGGTATTCTAAAAAAAAACAATGATTATGGGTCATTAAATTCACAGGGTTAGGATACACATGTGTCAGAGTAATCGGAGTGCATAGGGTATAACGGTCATGTTAGTTAATAATAAGGGATTAGTCATGTTCGTTACGTAGATGACTATGACAAGACTGTGTGACAGATACTAGCCTGTGTGGCACATACTAGCCTGTGTGGCACATACTAGCCTGTGTGGCACATACTAGCCTGTGTGGCATATAATGGCCTGTGTGGCACATACTGGCCTGTGTGGCATACACTGATCTGTGTGACACATAGTAGCCTGTGTGGCATACATTGGCCTTTGTGGCGCACTCTAGCCTATGTGGCACGCATTAGCCTATGTGGCACGCATTAGCCTGTGTGGCACGCATTAGCCTGTGTGGCGCTGACGAGCCTGTGTGGCGCTGACGAGCCTGTGTGGCACTGACGTTAGGTGGAATTAAATTTCCTATGTGGTAGGGTAGGTATAGCAGTCATCATTTTGAAATAATCTTGTGAGCTAAGTAGTATTTGCAAATTAAAGGAATGAACATTCTTTCTGAATAATCAATCTAGCTGGGGGTGCAAATGAGTGTTAGGAATAGAGTCATGCAACATAAGGTTAGTCAGGGTGACCGAGTGGCGTATGGTATAAACCATTGTCTATTATTCAGTCATAAATGCTAAGTGTACGGGAAATAGACACACGAGGACGTGTGACTATGCAGGGTGGCCGTGACGAAGCGTGAATTTAATTTGTAGTCAAAATCCAATTTAAAATGGTAATCAATAATGGAAACATGTTTTAATCATTTGAGAGCGGGTAATTCAGTAGCCCGAATGGAGTTTTTCGTTGAACATTTGACAGTCGTTTGACAGCTAGAGAAACGCGCGCGTATTGGCGTGATATGTGGGGATTTGAGGCTGTGGTGTTCGCGAACTAAACCATTGGCTCTTAAACTTGTTTTAAAATCACAGTAATTAGTGGCAAGAGTGTTCACATGAACCCAAGTGATTAGTTGAGATAACGAAGTGCGTCCATTTCCGAGTGTTTCCTTGACATACGCGCCCAAATAGTAACAATGATTGAGACCGATCGGCTAAGCTATTTATTCACTTCGACATATATATATATATCCTAACCACATTCTATTCTATTCTATACTATCTATGTAAATATATCTAATCCCAGTCCCCAATTAATACGCTGCTTTATAATTCGTCATGTTTTTTCTTTATATCATCCCCGATCTCACATTCATTCACACACACACACACACACACACTTAACACTCGTGTACTTTAACTGTTGAGCCATTTAATGATTCCGCTTTCGCTAGCAATGTAAGGCTAATTGTCCATGATACTTGTTGCTGTGTCAACTACGTGCCCTAAGGCTCCACGGAAGACCAGCGCTGAGACATCATCACGATGCCGCAGCACATGCTGAGTGGTGTCCTTTTGCGGTTGACCTGGCAGCACCATTAGTTCTTGTAATTAGGGAGACTTGTATTACTTAGTTTTATTTATCTCTTCTTCTCCATGTTGTTTATTTTTTAATAGATCCTTTTGTATTGGTGCTGTTATCTCTTCCGTAATAAATGTGATTCTTTCTTTCTTTCTAAATATTGAGCTTGAATACTCTGTCTATATTTGGTTCGAGAAGACGACTATGCATCACTTTGAACGAGGAGGTATCTAATCAGCACGCGTTTTATCTCAAAATCCTGCCACTTGAGAATCAAATTCGGTTCCGATTGCGTAACATTCGGTATTTACTAATGAAGTACAACTGATGCAAGTATCAATGAGTTATGGACGGCACCGCCTCTCAACCGCTTGAGAAATTATTTTCAGAATCGACTTCCTTCGGCTTATTTTAACGGCTATTTTATTAATGTTGTACTTACGGTGTAAGGTGCTATAATTTAAACTTCTATTTTTATATTTCGTATTTGTAAACATTGGTTAATCGCTCCTTTCACGTGTGTTTTCTAGAGCAAGCGAGTTGTTATTAAAGCTAGGCTTAGGGAGTCTTATTAAAATGCAAATAGGATGTCTAAACATCTCTATAGTCTAGAGAGATTATAATATGTCGGGTTAAATAGGGTTCAGCTTATGTAAACACGTACAGTCGGTATTAGATAAAAGGGGGCATCATGCGATACATTTTTATACGGCATGACATGATAAATACTTTTTCTTTGTCTTACTGTACTGTATATGCAATGCTTATAGGAGATAAAGATCTATCTTCTAAAACGTTCGCGATTTTGACTCATATAGAAACATTTTAGCGCAAGTTAAAAGCACAAGCAATCATTCTCTTAGTGTTCAGTGTTCTACAGTTAGGTAAAGTTTACAGCTTAACTTGTCCAGCAAACATGAACAAGACGCTAGCTCCTATATTTCTTTATTTGAAAATGAAGTTAATGAAGTGATTTAATAAATGGCATCTTAGATGAGGCTACGTAAAATTCAATAGAAGATAGCGTCGAAGATCAAAACATTAGTAGGTAGGAGTGATAAATCCGCGATGAAAGTAACCCTCGACGGCAGTAAATCCAAGTCCGTGCATGACCTGACCCAATTACGCTGACTTGAGAGGCTTGCGTCTCGAAGGGGTGAATAAACGGTTACTGCCCGTGATTTGTCTGATTGTTACTTAGCACAGGCACATTTTATTAGTACCTACGCGGTGTATTTTCGCACTTTTACCTATACACGTAATTTTGCTAGTTACACTTTAGAATCTACGCAACTACTAAGAACAAGTCAAAGTGTTTTTCTGCGTCTAGTAGCGGATACTTATAATCTTCCTCGGAATTCTAATGCTTCCCAAACCATCTTGATTACGAGAGCTATAATCGGGGTCAAGAATTAAAAAAAGATTCCAAGCAAACTCTAGACATCGAAGTCTAGGAAACCAATTAGCCTGTCGTTCGTTTTTAAACGGGTTTAAAGTTTGGTTAACTTTAAACCTAAATAGATTTTTTGTCTACGTATATAAAAAAAATGTTTGAAAATATTAAGGCATCGTTAAATGTGACTAGAATTTGAGTACCGTTAACCTCCTCGGTAAGCTAGGCAAAGGATGTCAACTGTCAGACTGCAACGACCAATTAATTACCGAGTGATTATTTCCGCGATCCATCAGTACTTCATCAGTCATGTCTCAGGAATTCCGATCATTCACCGGTGGCCTGGTTGTATCGAGATTGCCATCGACATGATGGTGGATTGGAGATTGTAATGCCAGATGTATTGCGAAGAACATATCTAACGTTTTTAAACGACATTTTTATGAAGCTTACATTGAATAACTGGCCAAGAGCATGTCGGACCATGCTCAGTGTAGGGTTCCATAGCCATAAGGTAAAAAATACGACGTAAAAAAGTACAACAACAAAAGAGCGTATCTTCATAGCAATTACGTCCTTTTGTTGCGAAACGCAGTTTATCGGCAATAACTCAAAAACGGTTAATCCGATCTTGTTGAAAATAATTTTCGTTGAAAGTATTAATTGAGCGTTATTTTTGTAATTTTTTTTATATTTTTCGGACTCACGGTTTAGAAGATAGAGGGGCGGGGACACAATTTTCACAACTTTCGGAGCGATTATTTCTAAAGGTATTCACTTAATCAAAAACATTACTTAAGAACCTTAAAATGTTTTCAAAAGAGCTGTCGAACTGTGTACCACACGTTGACATTTTGTGCAAAATTTTTTTTTTAGATTCTGTTACATGTATGGAGTGCCCCCCCTACATTTTTTTATTTTTATTATTTAACTACCAAACTTAGTTGCGGCATCTACAAGGCATCTATATTCCAAATTTCATCAGTATAGGTCTTGTAGTTTTTGAGTAAAATGCCTGTGACATACGGACGGACGGACGGACGGACGGACGGACGGACGGACGGACATGACGAAACTATAAGGGTTCCTTTTTAGCCATTTTGGCTACGGAACCCTAAAAATGATATGCCTCGGGTGCAACTCCCGCATATCCAACGTCTATTCAGGCCAACATGGCGCTCTCAAAAATGCATGATTTCTTTTGCAAGTGCCTCTGCAAGCGATATAAACATAGGTATACTCAAATAAAATTGAAATTCTGGGTGGCAATGATCCCATTCTGTTTCGGAAAAAAGCACAAGTTACAATTTTGAGTGTGTCTAGATCAGCGATCGGCAACTTTTTAGCAGCCAAGGGCCACATAGTAGCTAACAAAATTGACGCGGGCCGCACTTTGTTAATAATTTGTGACTTACGATTACGATACGATTCTGAATATAACGACCTTTACATACAAAATAGCCACGAAGGGTCGCGGGCCACAAGTGAGCGGTTCGCGGGCCGCAGGTATAAATATGTATTTTGAAACTATATTCTGTACACTGAAGTCTTAATGTGTGGTCCATGGAAGTACCTTTCAGGCATGGATAGGTACTCTGCTCAATGCGTGATTTAGGTGTTCATATTCAGCAAACAAACATATAGGTAATATTATATGTGTAACATAAAAGGAAAAACTATTTTCTATACCAGGAACATGAACAAAGCTTTGTCACGAATTCTTTTATCAAAAAAGTAATAACGGATTTCGCAGTAAATATAATTTTCGTATCCAAACGGTTTTCCGCAATCCGAAAAGACAAAGGATTGGTTAGCACTGTTAGCGCAATCCAATCTCATTTACCTACACAAACTAAATCGCCTTTATACTCTACTTAACCTAGTTTCCTATTTGTCTTCAGCCGTCACTGTCCGGTCGCCATGTCTAATGAATGTTTCACATTGCAATCGATTCAGGAACCATTCTTGTACCGGTACCGGTGTTTAATATCGACCTGTAATCATGGAGTTTAATACCGAAGTGGGCTGAATCTTTTAGTGTTGTTTTGTTGTATAAACAAAGTAATCAAAGGGGGGTTCATTGGTATTACTAATGACTTTGTTAGAAAATGCAAATGTAAGTGCTTAGTAACGGTTTGGTTAAACTTCGCGGGAAAAAATGGTGCAGTATTAGGTATTTGCCTGTACCTAATAATACGTATGAAGTCATGCATCACGTTAGTGAACTTAAAAATAATAGGTCTTTAGAATACTGTTATTATGAAATTCGGTGCCCTATAATATTCCACTTTTTAAGTATGCCTTGACAGGCGATAGTAGCAATGGGGATGTTGACTAATGTTGAATTTTACAACATAATATAGTCACATGGATTAGAAAATACTAAATTATCATAACACAGAAGAAATAAACAAAAAATATATAAAAAATATAAAGTTATGAGATCAAAAAGTTTAAAAAAAAAATGATTTTTTTTTATCGTCCTATAGAAAAATTAAAGTAACTTTCGGAATGCTTAATAAGAATGAAAGAATAAATGTAAGACAACTATGTGCTTAAACATAAACGCACTTTTTCGTGCTCAAAATGGCAAAATGCTATTTTTTTTCATACAGACTTAGTACAGCGAGGTCAAGAGGTGACGTCACAGGGTGCGTCCGTTTTGTATGGGCCGTTTTCAACGCTCGGTACGGTCAGCTACTTTTAATGGCAATTTGTGGCTGTTATAGTAATCCAAGTGTAGTAGTTATAGGTATATATTTGTTCTTCATAAATAGTAGAATCCATTTACATCAGTTACAAAATTTAGGACACAAGCCTATTTCCACATTCTTTATGGAATGTTAAATTATAAGTAAAGTTTTAAATATCGATATACTATTCCACGTAAGGGTGTAATAAATAAAGTGTGCTCGAGGAGTTATAAATGCCAGTCGTCGTGGGACATTGTGGCAAGTTAATGGGCCGTAATTCAAGAATGATCCTCATGGAGACTGGCGCCTTTTACGGACATTAAGGCTGTAAAGGAATTCATTATTATATAAAGAAACGTCGTTAGCAATTCAAATCACAATTAAATAAAGCGACAAACTACTTTGTAAATAACGTGAATCGCGATGGCAGTGATAAGCATAACGCCTGAAAAAATAATAATAGCAAAATCATACCTTTACAACGTAGCGTATTTGTAAGACGTAGGCGTTTGTGGAGTAACTTAGGGCCGATAAAGACGGACTGCATACCATCCGCGATTTGTATGGGAACTGCATTCCAGCTGCACACTGACTGCACGCCGACTGCACAGTTTCTATACAAGTTGCAGTTGGGTTGCAGTTCGTCTGTGTCGGCCCTTAATAAACCCGAATATTGATGACAGCTTTTAACTGATTAAAATAACCTCTAGGTTCGTAGGCGGTGTCATTCCCACTAGGCTAAACATGTCGTCATTAAAAGCAATGAGAAAGAATGAAATCGCGGCACTGTAATGCCAGCGGGCTGGAATTGAGTGTTAAATCATTGGACGTTGCCCTGGCGTCATCAGAAAGGGGCAATTAAATAATTAAGCTCGTGAGACGCAGTGGGTGGTTGCCACGGTTGAGCGACTCTACCAAACTTGTGCGTCGCTTTTCTGTCGTTATTATTAAGCGAGTGAACTGTGATTCAGATTTTTTCCGGAAGATACTTCGTTTAAGTGAGAATAAAGGATAATGACTATGAACGCACTTCCAAAGATGATGTTCTGGTCGAGTAGTAAATAGGCAAACTTTCGTGATGGACCGTCATAAGTACATTACATACCGAGGCCGGTAAAGTAAGATATACTATTTTTCTGTACGACGGAGCCAGAAAGCGGCATCTTCGTTTAGCGCAGCGGCCGACAAGGTGACGCTTTCCGGCCGGATATTATCACGGCGCGGGTCATTTATACTTATTTCGAAAGACCATTGGCAGGCCTTAAACCCTCGAATCGGAGATGGCCCGCGGGCCGTATTTTGCCCACCGCTGTTCTAGTTGCACTTTTGGTTCTACGATTTGAACTACACCTAGAGATATGCCATTCCCGGGAATATTCTCGAGTTGGGAATAGTCCCCATAGAATTTGAACGACATACACTTCACTAACTGCCCCTATTCGAATCAAAGGGAATACTAACTGAAATATGTAATGTACTACGTACAGTCGGTGCTCTTACTTAAGTACCTATCCTGTATACTTAAGTAAATACATCTATATATGCGCGCGTGGATACTTAAGTGAGGGCACCGACTGTACATGTAGATAACGCTTATAACGTGTAAGTAGCCTTTCGGAAATGCGGACCCATTCTCGATTCTTATTTTCACAGGTAGCGCGTGCAAGCATGCCTCAATCAATACTGTAAACATAGCAACAGCGGGGGGCTCCATCGTATGTCTGTAAAAGCCCGGTTACATGATCTTACTACACAATGGAAAAGTTGTTTACCTTCAAAGTTCAAGTACAAGGTCTTAGCAGTTCTTGAACCCTGCTCCAGTTATTGACAATGTGTGTTAGAACAATTTTTGCATTTATCTACCAATTAAAATAAGGAGCTTTTTTAGGATGACTTATTAAATAGACATAATTAGAGGAGTTGGGGTACATTGAAGAATAAATAAAAAAACTGTACAATTGAACTAAGTAGATCGGGTCCCTGCGGCAGGGCCCCATTAGGAACTACCTGACACGATCTAATTGCTGTAAGAATAGTGTTGTCACTGTCAGATGTTTTTGTATTGCCAATGATTACAACTATGTTATTTTAACATAGCAAGAAGAATCAGAGCCGTAAAAGAGCCCCTGAGGCCTACCTACTTGCAGTAATCCAGTTTCCTTCACGAAATTATTTAGGTAAGTTAGTTTATTATATTAGATATTTCGTTTTAGAAACGTTGACTAATTTGTACAATAATTTAATGAGAGCAACTCAGGTATTTAGTCTTTTCGTTGGAGGTTGCGTGATATAAAGATAAAAGAATTAAAATTTGGCAAGGTGTTCCAAGTATGAAAACATTGCCAAATGTGTAGCTATTTACCCGTAATATCTTTAGTCCACGTTTTGAGTGCTGAAATTTGCTTGCCGCGTTTATGATAAAAAGCGTAACATTTATTCCACATTTTTTTAATGGTTACATAAAATAGTTCGTGACTTTAATTAGACCTCACGATGAGCAAGGAGTGAACTATGAAGCGAGTGCGGTCAAAAGTATGTAAATTTTAAGGACCAAATTTTAAATAATGATCCCGATTAGTCGTGGTGGAATCCCGAACTACTGTCGATACAAAGCAGGAAATCCTACACCTTGGTTGTTCAAGAAATGGATAAGGAGCTACAGTTTTCATGAGATGTTACCTCTCCGGAAACAAATTATTAAAGCAGACATAATTTTTATTTTCACATATGCCTTTTTGTTGTGCAAGCTCTCACAAACACGCTAAACGGAACCATTAAGATTCTATGCGCATTCCTTATTAAAACACTTGTAAATTGTAATATTTGCCCTACCGTGTGACTGTCTAGCTTTCTCGGCTGTTTCCACATAAATACTGCATTATACCATTGACATTTAAAAGGTAGCATGTTACAATGAATATCTTTAGAATTTACCCCTTTTTAAATTTGCGCTGGAAAGCACCTGCAGTAAATTTCACTGCAATGAGGCGTGGAAACAAATAGTTATAACTTTAGCAAACTCGTGTCAGCTGAATCGTGTTTTTGAGAATTCAGCTTTGATTTAACGCCACAAGCCTGCATTTGCAACCATTGGAAGTTCTGTATTTACTCGTGAAGTTTCGGTCAAAATGCAGATCTCTAATCGCTCTGCGGTTTTGTTAAACTAATATACACAATGGCCCCTTAAATATAGTTTGATGTGGATAAATGGTGGCCTTGTACACTTTATTTTAATGTAGCTGACAATTTGTTCTGTATCAGCACTTTCGGATTGCTTTCTCCATTGTTTCTTGTTTAAACTATGAACACATCTACTTCCTCTCCTTGGTGTTCATGTTCGTTAATATCTTCCGAAATTCTTTTAGACTATTTAGAGGCTTGGCTATGATAAACAATACATTGTATTTTTCGCCATTTGTTAAGTTACTTATGGGAAAGTGCCTCTACCCGCTAGGTGACCATGTTCAGGTGAGATTGCTTATCATGTTCACTCGCAGATGTCCGAATGTTTGCCTAAGAGCACGACCCTGTTTAATGCATATCGATACCTTTAGACTCAAAGGACGTAAACGCCGTAGGTTCTAATGGAGCTTACGCCCTTTGAGTCTAAAGGTATCGATATATGGTTCATGAGTTGATGGTAAGAGGTTCTATCTAAATCTATGATTATACAAATGTTTGTCTCTGTATCTTTATCGCAACTGTGTAACTTATCCTTGTCCATTCAACTTGGTGCGAAAGTGACACATAAAGCCCGTCGACTCTCGCACGGCAAGCGAACTCGTGGTTAGTTGTGCAAGTCTGGCTGACGGGAATCGAATCAGCTCAACCTTCGTAATGCCCTGCTTCGTATCCTGTAAGGATGCCGTTGACCAATCACAGTACTCGGAATCTACACTCGGCATTTGATTCGCAACGAGCTTTGTGATGCTCATAGTCCGGTCCTCCGTTCCACCCAGCTTCGTGGAAGTGAAAACGCACCCTAAGTATAACAAACTGGGGTGATACTGATTTTTCTCTTTTCATAAGTAAACAGTGTAGCCTCTGAGCATATTCGCGAGGCCCCGTCCCTAATGTTTGCCGACCTGCGATGATGTAACCCCATACCCGACCTATATTGTGTGCCCCGCAAGGGCGAGGTTACTCGTCACCCACGTTTGCGTGCATTATTAATTTACTCGCATTTTACACCTGCTTTTAATACGGAAACGCCGTTTATGGGCCATAATAATAGTTAATTGGAAATGCCCGCCAATATTAATAACATACTCAATATTAATATAATAAGTGAAATGGATATCTAAATTATGATTATTACACTAGAAATGCAATTAGCGTATCTGGGGGGATATATAGTATAGGGCATAGTAAAATGAACCGTGGAGGAACACATTTTATAGTTTTCAAATAAAGAATCCTCCACGAGTAAAGTTCTGTGGACACCTGCGGTATTTCCCATTTTACCTGTCCAGCAATGTGGTCGATGTAGGACACTTCCTCGTAGTGTAGGCGTAATATCGGACACCGGACACGCGCGCTGCCACCGATACCCATGGGACGAAACCTGAGGCGAGGTTAGCGGGCCGTATCCCCGAGGCTTGATCTGCTAGTTGTTAGCTGGTTTACCTTTGCGAGAAATTAATCTGTGTGCTTGGTATAATTCTTAACAGTGACAGACATTATTGGCCACTGTACCCAATCGGATGATTATTGCAACGTCACCATTTAACATTAATTACGTATTTAGGTAAATACAGCTAAAGCCAATAGCAGCACGACTTTTTTAGCCGCATCGGATCAGGCAATGCGCAGACTAAATCAATGGGCCTTCATTGTCATTATAAACCCTCGGTTTCCAGTCTGTGGTGGGCAAACTTTCTTCATGCGGGGCCGGAAAATTTAGGGAATTTCTGATAATTTATTTCTATACTGCTGAAATTATATTATCGCAGGTCATATAAAGTACTTATTTTGAAAGAGCGTCGGCGGGCCGGATTAAACCCTCGGGCAACTGGGGAAAGTACGGCCTTGCCCACCACTTTGATTTGAGTGATTCAGGAGCGTGGTCTCGAGATCGTAACCTTAGCGATCGCTTTTAACTTAGTACTGATGTAACCAACGCTTATAAGACGAGGAAATATATGACTTTGTCTGTACATTGAAGTAACTGACTGAATGTGTCATTGTGATCCCTTTCGGTCTGCTTTCCCTGAGGCTGACTAATAGCAGTCGGAGGCAATAAACCCGACCTACCATGTCTGGAATCATGGTTAAGAAAAGCAAATATAGCGAAGACACGGAGGAAGCGTTGATTGGGAATAATAACAAGGTAAAAGTATTGCTGACTTATATTTTATTAAGTTTTTAACAGAAACTGTAGAAACTTGAGTGGCGTGTTCGTGGCGCTGCGAATACCTAAATAAAGCTTTGCAGTGGCATCGTTTAATTAGTGCCAAGAGCTCCCTTTTCCATCATTTCAGAGTAGAAACTAAACCTATTTTAGTTTTGTAAATAAAGTTTGTCTTGCTAGTGATGTTGACGTCTAAAGTTTAACTGGTACGTGGCAGACATCTTCGCAATTTGCTCTGACTGAACAAAAGTCACTAGGTGACTTAGAGCAATGTGGACTTTGTAGGGAAGGGAATAACCTTAGCTAGACGTTCCCCCTGAAAAATAACCATTAAACAACCTAACCATTTGGTCTGGTACCTTTGTGGTCGAGAAATCGTCAGTGAATTTTTTCATTCGTTCATAGTGACTAACGATTTTATGTACGCATATGTAACTGTTCGTCGCCATACTTAGTACATACATAATCCATATCAGCATTATGCGCAGAAAAAGTTCGTGCTTAGAAGAAAAATTCTTATCAAGAACATTTACATTATTTTTACATATTTTTTGCCATCCCGACAAGCCCTAAAAGAAACTCCAATTTCCAGATTATGATGTCATAAATCATAACCAAGACGCATTTAATTATGCAGGCAAACGTTTGTGAACAATCCAATTGTGACTAACTTGAAAACTTGAACGATCGTTGTTGAAGTTGCAAAAGTACTTTACGGTATGGAGTCGTCAAATACTCGTTTAGAAACTTTATTAAAATTGTAAACTTAATGAACCATGTTTTAAGAGCCGTGGCGAAAGTAAAGCATTCCCTGAACTTAACGACGAATCTAAATGATAATGAAGTACACCTAAACTACTGATAATTCAAAGGTTACTTGAAAATATAATTTAATTATAAGCAAATTAATCGCCATTAACTATCATTGCAATAGAGGGGGCTTTCCCATTTTATTCCATGTCTGATGACTTCCAGTCCTCTGAATTTACGTTGAAAAATTAATCAGAAAAAAATATGCTGACACGCTCCAGTACATACTCGTATGAATGAAAAAACTTACATTTAAATAAATATCAAGTTGAACGTCTTTGTTTACTATAGCAATGGTAATACAATATGCAACGGGATTATGTATAGGAAACGGTATGTCGTTTTTTTATGGGAGTGCGTGTGTCGTAAGAAAACCTATACATTTTGCGTATATGTAGGCAGAATGACAAGTGACCTGAACATAGATTTCTAGTAGGTAACTGCTGGCAATTTGGCCTAATGCCTCGTTGAACCGTACTACCCAAGTGTGAAATTGATTGCACAGGTCAGGCCGCGTGGGTGCAGTGCAACACGAGCATCTATTAATTTAAACTAGAACTAGTACGTGTTTGTGATTTCCCGTGTCACATGTGTTTGGGAATTTCCGACGACCCGAGTCAAAGGTCGAGGGAAGCCATAGCAATTACAGCTCATAGTGCGAGGCATGCGTCAACGTCATCGTCGAATTCCCTTGTCCCGTTTGTATAATGTCAATGAGTCGTTCTCAGCCAGGCAGGTAGGTTTGGGTATCAATAAAGTCTTCCTTTTGCTTGAACATCTGTCGCAAATCTGGGCAATGCATTTTGCTTCAAGAAAAGTTGTGACTTTGAGACGACTAGATAGTCGTCTCAACTCAAAGTCTGTTGGAGATCCAACAAGAGGTGGCATCTAGTAAACTTGCGTTCACTCCATCGTAGGCTCTTTCAATGCCAGCCATCATCAGGCATGATCAGAGTCAAAGAGCAATCCCAAGTAAAAAAAAATACTCTGCAGTAGATATCTCACGTTTCAAAACCAATACCCTTTGTTTAAGCTTTGTAGGGAATACTAATTGGAAAATCTAGTTGCTTCCCGAAACTTAACTAGATTCATATTCAGCAGAGTACCCTTTGTTTCGTCGGTGTATTCTCTACGGGAACTGGAATACTAATTGGAAAATTGAGTTCCTGTTTAAAACCGCTGAGCTACCCTATTCTTTGACAACGAAATTTTTCATTTCGCTATTTGGCTCTTATAATTTTTGGATAAGTAGAGGAAAATTACTTACAATCTAGAAACTTGATATGGAACACTGGGAAAATATCTAGAGTGCAATTTATTCCGTGGAAGATCAAATTTCGATTTTCTGACATTCCCCATTCGCAGTACGGGTCTTACCTACTTTAAGAGAATAATATACAAAGATGAAAGTGATGTTAATAGTGGAGGTAACAAACACGTGGCCTCATCGCTAAATACTTAGCTTCAATACTCGTAGTGTGGTAGTCACGGGGAATTCGGAGCCAGGTGTCACTGCCACCCCTTCACCGGTAATGCACTTAGCTTACAAATTGCTTCGTGTTCTGTAATGCTTTAGGGAATTTATACAATAAATGGAATTAACATGTTTGGCTACGGATACTAATGAACTAATGTACGTTTCAGTTGAATGTCATGCTCAATTGCAATGTTTTCCAGGAAACTAGTTTGTACCGATGCATCTTCATAGCAATAACATATTTCTAAGAACTTATTGAGAACTATGTGAGTTGTAGCATTTTATAAATGCTAGGGTGTTAGTTGCTTAGAACTTTTTCATCCAACTACCGAACAATAAATCTCCGTGGCTGCAAGGACCATTAAAACAAGAGGACTGACATTGTCCATACAAAAAGCTGTTCCCCAAATTTAAAACGCCATCTATGTATAAGCTTGGTAAAAGAATTATATTATTTACAATTATTCAACTTTGCAAACGTGACACAGTATTTAAATGTTAGAATTTATTTATTATTAGCTGTTTACGAACTAATTGTTACTATACTATGTTTCTTTGTTAAATTATAACATCGTTAAATGTTTAGTTTTTTAGCGCCATCTAGTGGGTGGGTGGGTTACAATCCAAAGTATGGAGAATGACAGTCCTCTTGTTTTAATAGTCCTTGGTGGCTGTTACTTGTTAGCTTAACAAGTTAGCATAGATAGACATACGTTTTAAGGCCGAACAGCGGCATAGAGGCTACTTATTATACCGTAAAAAGGGTTTTCCACGGTGTATAAGGGAAATCAAGTAAGAAGAATGGAAGCAAGAGGAAGAGATTTTTTTACATACTTCAATTTTTTTTTCATTTGTGACAAACTTGCGGCAAACGAAAAGAGGAACCCACCTATTTCTCTTACGAATTCCAAGTCTTCGAAGCCAAAAAATTAAAAATGTAACCTTTTTATGTATGTACAGTTACGTTTAAAAATATGTGCTGCATACATTTTGGAACTTATGCCTGTAGAGTAAGACTCAAATAGTATACAACATATTTTTAGACCTGATACTCTGATACCTATGAAAGCAATAAATAACTAATATCAGTAATAATTGATAGGCAAATTAGTGGAATTACCATTGATAAATAGATAACCTAATTTCCCTTTGACCTATTAACGAAATGTTAAACTGCATTCGCCAGGTTGCTAATGAACCATATTCCCGCACGAACTAACGCATTTCATTTGATATTGCAGTCATAATCAGCTTATCCCGGCCTCCATCCGGCCTGCAACCTGATTTGAAGGCTCTATTCCAACGTTAATAAAGGAGCTTATTAGCTTAACACTAAATTAGAGTCAATGTCTGAAGACACAAGGTTTCCTTTTGTAATGAGGCTTCTGAAATGAAGCTCATTGTCTGAAAAGATAAGATTTAATTTTGCGAGTTAGCCTGTATTTTAATTCCTGTCATATGTACGGGATTTGTTCAGTCCCACACCGGAGTTTCAACTTTTAAAGAAATTCTGCTTTGTTAAATATCTTCTATGCAAGTAGCCTCTAACTTAGTAAATAGTAATTTCTCGGTTGAAATTTTGCAGGACCTCTATAAATATGAAACTGATTTAGGTATCGTTTTCTTCCTTTTTACTGTTTGTAATAATGATACGATGTTATAAAATATCCAAAAGTGCATAAGTATAATATCTACTAATGGCGTTTAAAACATTCATTTTCTTTCTCAAGAGGGTATCTTGCTTTAATGTATGGATGTACTATGTACCTATACCAATACCTAATACTTATGGATTAGAAGTTACGTTTGGTTTGTTTTTCGGCAGTCCCTTATGTAATAATTCACCTCTAGAAGGTTCGATCTGTAATTTATTTTCTTACGTGACTTGGCAGATTTTCCATCTGTCTTTCGATAAGACATATTTTTGTGGAGGGTCTGAAAACATTAATCTCTCTTTAGACTTCGGTCATTCCACGGCAAGAGGTGACGTGAGTCACAATTTTCATTAAGTTTGAAATCATCATGGTGCAAATTAAAGTGTTAATATATCTCTAAAGAAGTGACTTATCATCCCAGGATATATTAACACTAAAATTTTCGGGGAATGACCCAGTAGTGCCTGATCGTAAGCGACTACGTTCTTTCAATCTGATTTCACTCTATATAGTGATTGACTTGGTGTGTATTTGTGTATAAAAATGAACAAGTCAATGCCATTTATTTTGACATCATCATCATCATCATTGGCCCTTTGTATCGTTAAAAGTATTCCATTAAGGTAGTACTATTACTTATGCTGTGATCAAGGCACGGCATCGGCGTACATGACTCGAAAGCTCTTCCAAATTTTGCGTTGACCGTAAAAGCTGGTAAAAGGGCGGCGAATAATTAGAGAGATTTGATAGAATCATAAAATGTTAATATGATTGACGAATGTGATTGACGCAACACAGAACACGTGTTATTCATAGCTAAGGTTTTTTTTTCTATAACCCTATGGATATAGGAAATAGAGAAAGGAATATAGATGTATTTCCTGGATTTATATCCTGGGATACTTTGTGGGTTATACTACTGGTAGGGTTTATCTTATCCTTCCTAGTTTTCTTCTGTTAGTTAAGGATGATTTTTATAAATATTAGGACGTTATTATAAGAGTTATTTATAACTAGATTGCAATAAATATGGGTGAAATTGTCACCCGCATTTGTGAATATGTATAAGAAACTCATTGAATTTTGATTCTACACTCACTGACAATGAATTCGGATCATTTTTTATATAATTGTTCATAGAAAATGACCCGAATTCATTGTCTGTGAGTGTATTTTCTTTCAAACTGTCCTACTGCCTTAATTATCGACGGCGTTGATTATCCTTTGACTCGGTGGAAGTGTTGGCAATTGGAATCTTAGGATTGAGACTGATGCGTCCTTCCTTTGGTTTGTGTCGCTATTTTAAGGTTTAAACTGAAAAGGCAGAAATAGATCGAGCTCAATTAGACGCGAGGATGTTGGCCACATCACCAGAGTCGCATCCCGTCAAAGTTTGAATAAACAGTGGAAGATGAGGCAAAAGTTTTTATTACAAGATATTTTATTTATGTTTTTTGTATTGGTCAGTCTTTTTCACCAACTTCTATTGGTCAGAGTTGCTAAAAGTATGTATAGCAGTGGTGTGACGTAAAAGATATCCTTGGGCAAGCCGATGCAGATTTAGTGTACATTTTCCTTTAGAGCTGTGTAATAAATAAGGTGCTCAAATGCCTGATATTAGGCAAGCCGGTAGGAATCGAGTTCTTCGGAGGCCACGCTACTGATGTATAGCTACGTAGATCAACCAACAATACGAACATTTTAATGTAAATGTCATGTTCATCAGCCCGAACCCTATTCCTCTGCTTATATCGTCTCTCCACCCAATGTGACAAAAACATCACTCAGAACATTAGTAGGTAACAACAACAATTCTTCAATAGTATCATGATCAATTTATGTATATTATGTAATGATCGAAGATGATCCGAAACCTAATATTTTTATCCCGCTTTTTTGTGAGGGAGCATTATCCCAAATGACCCTGAATCTCGCGTCAGACTCGACAATAAAACAAAGAAAATACGATCGCCGACCGTTCTTCGCTTCAGATTGAAAAACTGCCGCACTGACGTTTTGCTGCCACCAAAACGAGGGGTAGTTCCTATTTTTATAGTATTAAAGCCTATTTTGTGGGTGAATTGGTTTGTGTAGTTATAAATAGAATTTGCTTGTAAGCATGACCAAGCGGTCCGCGACACGGCAGCGGAGCAGAACTATCGTCGGTTTTGCTTCGCCCTACAAACATCTTGATATTCTGAAAGGGCTGATGTTTTTATAATACTTATCCCACTTAGGATCTTTCTCTGTTGGAATGGTAAACGAGCCCATAGGGCCTGATTGATTTTTTCGGTGTTTAACAATTGATATTCCTCATTTTAATTATACCAGGCCCGTTATGGGAGATTATGAGTCGCACTTTCACCTTTGCAGCTGTAGGGTTTTGTTTTGATTTGATGTTGTCTTTACTTCTTCCATCTGTCTACTAGACAAATAATACAGCTCCGTAACTAACGTAACAGACAACGTACAACCACTGCAGATAGCGGGCCATCTACGAGTATTATCGCCATTTTCTTCAGAAACATGTTAGGAATTTAATTGAAATGATAATCTGAATACAAAATGTTGATAAAAAACATCAGTTCAATGAAAACGACGGATTGTTCACGAATACGAATAGACGTTGGGTAAACAGTAAGAACTAAAGAACAGGCCTTAGCTTAGGCCAAATGCTTACCGATTTAGGCTATATTCTGATTCAAAACGTGTCTTAATATCTTCGGTCTGTTCAGAAGCATTTCGATGCTATACCTTGCAGTCGACATTTTTCATAAGGAAATATTGCCGACATCATTCCGAATTGCCGAAATTTAAGATGAAATCACGTTGTGTCTTGGATAACTTTCAAAGTCCAACTTTATGTCAGTAGTTTGGATTGGAAATGTAAAAAAAACATTCGGACGAATAGAGAACCGTCCTTCTTTTGAAAGCCGGTTAAAAATGGTGTGATAAGCTCTCATGTTTTTAAATATCTTTTATCGTCGATTTCGAATTAAAAGGAGCTTTTCAGTTCCTTCCCTGATTACTCGAATACTCTTCTAAATTCTTTTCTTTTTTGGGTATTCCTTTCAAAGATAAAACCCTGATTCCACCCTCATCAGGTCAGGATCTGATAATGTGATCCTGGAGAAATCGAAACTCTTCAATTACTATTCGCACACCTCGATTTGGGTATTTTTATAGTAATTGAGTCAATTGAATGGGAACACCCAAATACTCCGAATTATTTTATTCCGAATTTCAAAACTCCGAATTTCATAAATCCTAAAAAATAAAATTCCGATTATTGAAAAACACGATATTTATTATACCGAATTTCAAAAATCAGATTTTTCTATATTCCGACATTTATTTCTCCGAAAAATTAAAAGCTCGATGTACCCTTTGTCCGTAAAACGGAATTCCGATTTTCATTTGTCCGAAATTTCGTTACTAATTCGGAATTTTGTCATTCGGAGTTTTGAAATTTTGTAAACTCGTAATATTATTGAAATATGAGGCGCAGGTTTTAAAGTCTGAAGAAATTCAGGACTTTTGACAAAATTTGATAATTATTTTTATAGTTTTGCCTTAAAAAATACGCTACGTTCAAATAATAATAATGGCTGAGATAATATTGTATTTTATATGCATTGGAGAATATGTAACAAAACCCGAATCGGAGCACCCCACTATCCACGTGGTCTTGTCTGCTCTACCCCTAGAGTGTAGATAGAAAGCCGGAGGCGCGGAGGGGGAGCAGCCCTCGCCCGCTGTAGCAAAGCACAGGCACAATGTGAGCCGTAGCGGCTGAGGCTGGTCGCCGAAGGCGACCAACAAGCCGAAGCTGCGAAGGCGAGCATTAGGGCCTGTGCTTTGATACGCAAGGGCGAAGGGGCTGCTCTTCCCGCAGCGGCGGAGCAGTTGCGGAGTCCGACCGACTGTTTTTAAGTCCTGTATCTACGTTTATCATTATTTAGTCAAAATTTTTATTTTTCGATATTTTGGAATTCGGAGTTTTGATAATCGGAATTCGTACTTTTGATGTATCGGATTATTATAGATTCGGACTTTTCATTGTTCGGTGTATGGAATCTCGGACTTTTGAAAATCGTAATTCTTACAGTTAGACGTTTTGTAATTTCGGAATTTTAAAAGTCGGAGTTATGAAAAATCGGGGTTTTAATAATAGGAATTTTAATCCATTCGGAATTTTAAAAATCGGTATTTTGATATTCGTGATTGTGAATATCGGAATATCTGGTGTAGTCAATATCATCAAATTAACTCTCAAAATAACGAAAGTGTGACATAAACCGGCTTTGCGGTCGCCATGATAACAGTTATAATCTCATGTTTCTTTACGATCGTTTTGGTACCTCGTTCCCCAAAAGTACTCTTTAGGACCAAACCTGGACATTATCGTAAGCCTGGATTGAATACATTGCTGGACAACGATGTTGTTATTACGCTATTACGTCCCTTATTACTTTGGTACTGTAGAAGTACACTAGTACCGCATGTAATCAACTAATAGGTGGATAACTGCTTTTGAAATTAGACTTATCCTCAATGAAGTTTATTGTTGGCAGGATATCATGCATTGTTTAAAATTGAAAGTGTACTTTTAACAACTACTAGAACTTTTATTTATTTCGTTTATTATCAAATACTTATTTAAAGTGTAGTAACACCGAGAAATATACTTTTTTAAACCATAATTTGACAAAATCCAGAAAATTCCATTATTCAAGCATTAGTGAGTTTAATTAGTGCCATAAATTCGAATAAAGAAAAAGAACTACAAAGATCATCAAGTTAAGGGTTTTCAAAGTTTTAAAGTTTTCTTCCTTACATTGTAGAGGAACATGATATGTACGTACACCAAAAACCAAATAAACAGTAATAAAAAAATCTCATTTCACCGATATACGACGACACTACCGTGACGTGTTTTTATCATCTAGTTTTTCTTGTAAGCAATATCTTCAAATTGGATACAATAAGCACTGTCTTGTCAGAATTCAATTTAAGATTGATTTGATATTAATTTCGCGTGATTGTAGTGGGTGGCGAATGTCTGTTTTGACCACAAGTTATACGTTTGCAGTACTTATTAGGTTTTGATTACAATTCGTAATAGAAAAAGACCTAATCATCTCGGGATTTGCCCGACTCGACAAATTATTCATATCTTATAGGACCACCTGAATGCGAAAGTTTCATCCGAGATTCAGTCAGACTTTTTAAACATTTTTTTATACTTCTAGGAGTACACGTGAAGCTAAGAATGTTGAATTTAGTATTTTAGATTCATTCTCGACTCAGTGGGACAATACACAGTAAAATTATAAAACTTATTTTAACACAATCAGTGCCAGGATCCCGACTATCTGATTCATCATTAATAACTTTTTCCTTTGGGACTTTGCTATTGCGCCTTGTCTAAATTGTAACTCTTATGTTAAGAATAAACTTAGAGTCCTTTCTGGTTCCTAATAAATAAAAATAAACGAGCTTTCTCACCGTCGATTTTGCTATGATTGTGGGTAATAGGCGCGGAAATAGTGGCTAATTACAGACCACAGGCGGCGCGGGCGCAGGCTTGGTGCTCAGCCGTGTTAGTGCGCTTACGCACAGGATTCTATCCGAATACGAGGATGATGAATTATTCATATATATTACTAGCCTTTACCTGCGGCTTTGTCTGATTTATTCTAGATATTATCCCAAGGGAACTCAGTACTGGGATAAAAAGTATCCTATGTTTAAATCCATGACTTAGTCTGCTTGGATGACCGATTAGTTCCTCTAAAGAATAATCCATTCAGTTGTTACCGCGTTATTTAATAACAAACATCCAAACCCCCAAACATCTTGAAATTTATAATATTAGTAGGATTCGTAGTTAGTAGAATTGGAAAATCCTGTAACTAAATTTAACAGTCTTAATTTTCATACATCAGCGATCTTAATCATGAATCGCGAAAATGCTGTACTGTGTTTAAAAAAACCGGTCAAGTGCGAGTCGGACTCGCGCACCGAGGGTTCCGTACAAACTCTTAAGTAGATACGCGAATAGTTCAAGAAAAACTGTATGTCGATTTGTTTAGTAGAAGCAAATAAGTATATGTTATGATTTTTGCAAATTTCTAAAAAACAGTGCAAGTTAGGAAAACAGTTATATTTTCCCTGTAATATTTAGAACCTGACGTGTAATGATTCTATTTAATAGCAAGGACCATTAAATCAATAGGACTGTCATTCTCCATACAAAAAGCTGTTCCCGGAATTTAAAACGCCATCTATGTATAAGCTTGGTAAAATAATTATAATATTATTTACAATTATTTAACTTTGCAAACGTGACACAGTATTTAAATGTATTTAAATTTATTTATTATTAGCTGTTTACGAACTAATTGTTACTATACTATGTTTCTTTGTTCAATTATAACATCGTTAAATGCTTAGTGTTTTAGCGCCATCTAGTTTTGCCCGGAAATCCCCTAGCGTGAAACATGCCATCGCTTAGTTTTGCTACTCGCCGCTAGGGATTTCAAGTTTTTGTAAATTTCTAAAAAAGTATTAAAGTTAGCAAGACCGTTCTATTTTTCCTGTAATATTCAGGTTGATATTTATAATTAGTAATTATGACAGATTTTTCTGATCAGTAACTTCGGAGATAATAGGGGGGGAATGGTACATAAAAATGTATAAATCAAAAACTACTTATTTAAGAAAAAAAATAAAAATGGTGTTTTAATCTACAAATTAAGCCCTTTCATTTGATACCCCACTCAATATAATAGCCCTACTTTCAATTTTCAAAGTCCCCTTACGGAGCCTTTTAAAAAAAAAGTAAAAAAGGTACAAGGTATTTTTTATGTCCAATAGGCTCGGGTTAGCTACTTTTAACAGTATTTCAAATTTCAAATCGATAGCATCAGTAGTTCCTGAGATATCTGGCTGTGACAGACGGACAGACAGACAGACAGACAGACAGACAGACAGAGTCGCACCATAAGGGTTCCTTTTTTACCATTTTGGTACGGAACCCTAAAAATGCAGTGTGTCAAGACTCTTAGTCGATTGACAATTAAGTTTAGTTTCTACGGAGACATTTAGTTGGCAGACCAGTTTTTGTTGCGATGATAGCTTGTGAAGTTGTAAAGCTAATGCGAAAGTTAACAAGAACATTTCCCATCACTATTCTTTGCACAAAATAACATCTTCGTCATCACTAGGTCTACTCACTCTAAATATCGACGAGGGTGTCCCAGAAAGCAAATCTCCATACTAACTTTGAAGCCAAGTCGGCACGGGTTCCCATCATCACAGAGCGCTGAAATTTTATACACCATAATATTTTAGTAGTTCCAATATTTTTAGGGGGTTATGCGTTACAAAATAATAAAAAAATGTTTTTTTGTTGTATGGGCAAGATTTTTTTTTTTGAAAGTTTCACCCTATCAACCCTTAGGACTTTGAAAGTAGTGTAACTCTACTTAAAAAGTCTATCTGCGAAAATGACGTGAAATAGACCAACCGAGAAAATGATTAGCATCGAAATTGACATATTATTCCGAAATAAGTTCACTGAGAAAGCGACATTATACGAAGATGCCCTTGTCAAAATTGGCCTCCTTGCGTTTGTATTAGTGGGATTGTCTGGATAACTTACTGAAGTCGCATTGCGGTTATTCAAATTCAAATGATTTATTTCAGACTCGCGGTCCATATATTGTTAGTTACATTTAAACTATATATTGTTGGTTATGGTTCTGCTCCTGAGATTGGTGATTCGTTGATCTCTCTGTATCTAATGCCGCCATCCGTGGTGTCGATTTTTAGGGTTCCGTAGCCAAAATGGCAAAAACGGAACCCTTATAGTTTCGTCATGTTCGTCCGTCCGTCTGTCCGTATGTCACAGGCATTTTACTCAAAAATTACACGATGGATAGTGATAAAATTTGGAATATATAGGTGTCTTGTATGAGCCGCTACTTAGTTTAGTAGTTAAATAACTAAAATAAATATTTTTAGGAGGGGGCACTCCATAAGTCCATACATGTTACAAAAGCTAAAAAATTTTTTTTTTCAAACAATATCAACGTGTGGTACAGAGTTCGACAGCTCTTTCAAAAACATTTTAAGCTCTTGGCCAGTTATTTTTATCTTTTGTGGCACTTTCTTTTTGCGTGATTGCTTGGACATACATCTTTAGCACTTTGAATTTAGCTTACCTTAGCTGACGTCGCGTTGCGGTTATGCGTTGGCTCTTGGGTTAGTGGAGCTTAGTTGACCACTGTTCGTTGTACCACAGCATTCACCTTTACTGTACCGACTCGCGCGCAGTGCCGCCATGGCGGTCTGGTGCGGCGCGCGCATTCTGCCGCTCGAGCGCCGCGTCTATTCCATCACGCTAGTGGTAACCATCACAAACCTAAACCAGCCTTACTAAATAACCATGTCTTTAACCTTGAAACCCTTTTTGTTTGAGTATTACTCGTAAATAAGGCTGTCTTAGGCAAAAAATTGGGTATGGTATCCAAAATGTAGTGAGACTGGCTTATTTACGAGAACTGTTTCAGGTATAAAAGTGACCTTTCAGATTAAAGACAAGGATGGATAGATTTTTAGTTTGCTGGAATAAATTGACCGATAGCAATTTGTATTTTCAGTTATTTCATAAAATGAAAATCGTGAAATCTATGCCGCTGAGTCAGTTTACTCCGGCTAATTGAAAATCAAACATAACGTGTTCATTTCAAAGTTTTGGCTTTATAGTGCTTGCTCATCTTAACTATATAATAGTGGTAGTGTGTCCTCTTGTGTCTCGAGCAAATTATTGAATGTGTAAAATTGGTATTTTTGTGCTAAAATAACATATCATCAATAGAGTTGCGATTGTGCTAAATGATTTGCTTCAGTGGTATCAGTTTTGCTATGTGGACTCGGTGTCCAAATCGAAATTCAAGTGTGTGCAATTTACTACGTTGTTAATTGAAATTTTCGAGTAAAGTGTGGATTTTATAGTGGAGCACGGTATAAAAGTGATCGGTTTTTATTAAGTGGATTTCGTTTTCAGCGTTATAGCAAAATGTTTTAATATTGCAGCACAGGTTTGATTGTCCTTTTATTCAAAACACGTGTAGAATTTATTTGGGTAGATCTGAAGGGTCACTATTTATTTCACCATGCAACAATCGAAGTACTGACGTTACAGTTGAGCACCGTTATGAATGAGCTAATTGTGTCATAATACTGACACTTATTCGCCGAAATTTGACAGCCAGCCATACATAAACTGTTGGTAATTTCAAGCCGATTAGGTACAACTGTCAAAAATTACCTACCTATGAAATTCGTCAGCTGATAAAAACGCAAATGGTCGGTTCATAAAAGATGGCGCCGATTTTATATGCAACGAGTGATTATTTCATACAAAATCCACGCCAGGTCTTATGAATCGACCTATACCTTCAAGACATCAGATAAATTAAGTTTGCCTGTTTCAGTCAAGAGAAACATACGAATTGATTTCTAACAAAATCACTGGTTAGTTTTGTGGAGACAATAATTAATCGGCTGCCTCATATCAAAGCCTAGTAAGTGCAGATCAAATTTTAAAAAGGGCGTAAAAACAAAAACGTTTAAGCGCTTTTAGGTATAAAAAAAATTGACGGTAACTAACTTGGAAGATACTGATAATATATGTATACATTAGAGACCCCAATAGTAAGCATCTAAACCAGCCTTATTTTTCTATTTTATTCTCATATATCTGATAAACATCTCAAAATGTATAAAAAAAGCTCGAAAGTAGCATCCGTTTTGTTAACTTGCTCAAAATACTACTGCGAGATATCACTAATAATCTGCAACCGACACAGCAAAAACTGACGCAAAGAAATGTCCGATTCGTAATCGATTAAACTGTCGATGACATCTTGAATTGATCAATCTTTGACGGTCACGAGTTCAGTCGATTCTATCGGCCTCAGAGAAGCCAAGCGAATCTTATGGCTCATCTCTGATGGCTGATTCGAGACTCCAATGGAAATGATTATTCTTATACGAAAGAAGGGAAATATTTCTATTTGAACCCATAAAATATGAAAACAGGGCGACAACGAAACGGGCGGGTACGAAATCAGCGGTGCTCAAAAATAATATCTGAATTCTGTCTAATATGTCTTATTATCTATTCAAACCAAATTTGTGTATAGTGACAGTTAACTCAAGTGATTTATTTATTTCCGAAGAAATCGTATTTTCTAGAAATCAGTGAAAATCTCGATTAAATCCGATATACCCAGTTATTACGACTTCTGCGAAGTACTTTGAATCGTTGTATGAAATGGATTTCGTTAATGCTCATTCATAAAATTTTATTGATAAGTACTTATCCTTACGAATATTATTGCTAAAGTACTATTTTATTCCGTAAACTTTTATGTTTGCACTTGTCTCGGAAAATATGCTCAACGCAGAGAGATCTGCGTTCAGAAACTAACTTTTGCGTAAACATACAGTATAAAAACATGTATGGATTATATTAGATACCTACATGAATATCAATCTGTAACTAAACCCCGTGCGTAACAACAGTCAAGCATAACGGCCTTCACTGAAAAATGGAGCAACAAATAAAATAAACCATTTATCGGACTCGGACGCTTGTCGGAAGCGGCATGAAATCCCACTGCACGATTTTCCGGACAATTTCCAATACTTAACACAGAAAGACTTACATACCATGCATTTCCGAAAAAGATACGTCGTTCTGTGTAAGCAGTTTATCGACTTACGAGTATTGCGTCCGCAGATAATGAAAACGTGCTTTCTGTGATTTGATGCCCTGTTGGTAGCATGATTCTGTGAATAAGACCTATTTATTTAAAAATCTGACTGTAGTTGAGAATATATCAATCCGATCATACCGTGTTATCCATTATTAGGGATTACACTACGCGTACGGAAAAAGCCGTTTTCTGGCCTAGAGTAGGTAGACATAGGATGATGTACACAACACGGGAGGTAATAAAGAAAGCCCTCGATCGCATATTTACGTCCCTCGCTTGCAGCTCGGGTCACACACATCTGCGATTACGGCCTTTCTTTGTTTTACCACCCTAGTTGTGTAATGTACTATTAAATACTATACTGAAATTGAAAATTCAGCAAACCTAAGCATCATTCGTAAGGACTTATAATTACGAGTAAGCTTCGTTAATCATTATTTCTATAACAACGCTAATTAGTTACTTTATAGTTGCGGAAGTGTTGTATTTTTATCTCTTTTTCATTGGTTCAGATAATATTGTAATAGATCGTAGCAGGCTAATTTTTACCTCTGACAAATGCAAGATTCCCGTGGGATAAATACAATACTTCCGCCACGCAAGCTCGTGGGAAAAACGAGTGCATTTCAGGCGATAATATGTCTTGGTTGCTGTATTTGTGAAAAAGAGAAGTATAGCCTGGGTGCGAGGGTTTTCTTTTAATATTCAAATGAAAGTCGGAAACGACGAAATGGAGCACCAGTCGTAACTCACCTTGTATTATACCTTAAAGTTCGGAAGGAAGTAGGTATTGCAGTGGATTTTAGACCCAATTTTCTTATCTTTTATCATGCCAATATCTTACTGTTACAGCAATATTTCACCATTAGTAAAACGTTCAAATCCCAGATTATGGAAATTGCTGTCTTATACTCCCTTACTTACCGGGCTCTGCATGCCAACCCTAATTTCAGATCAAATCCGCTATCGCGCTGAATATCAGCGTTTTACCACATTTCTTACGTATATTTTCTTATCTGTAGCCGACTCACGCAACGAGCCTCAAATACGTGTCACACTGATCGATACTCCATATGTAAATAAGGCTATACTGTAAAGTTTAATGGAAAGGGAAAACCGAAAACTTTATGCCGCTGTTTGTTAGTCCAAAGGGAAACACTTCAAATTCCTTCTGGTGGCATTCACTTAAAAAAATTGTTTAGAGATAAGCAAGAAAGAATAGCTAACAAAATATACAAAGTGACAAAATGCAGAATAAGCAATATGCAAAATGTAAGTTCGTACAAAATCCTCAATCGCGAAAGTACAAACTCGCAAAAAGTAGAAAATCATGCAAATTTTAGGTATCGCTATTTCATATTTCGTACACTTCGTTAATTAGCGTTTTGCGTATTTCACGTTTTTCGTTTTGTGTCTAGATATTTTCCCAGTTTGTATGTTCTGCAAGCTTTTGTTATTTTACGTTCATTATACTGACTGTGTTGAAATGGTCTAGTTTTCATTGGTGTAGCTGTCGGAAGCAGTGTTTTCTTCGTTTGTGCCTGCAATCAGCCTCCCGTGTTTGCTCAGACTTATTCACATCACAGCGTTTATTTTCGCTGAAACTTCCAAGGTTAGGCTATTGTGGCAGGAAGTTACTTTCATTTCATCCATTTTATCTTATATCACGGTATTCAGAATCTGAGATATGTTTTTTACTCTGCAGTTGAATGCATTTTAATGATGCTTTCTCATACGCGGTCAACGCAGTTGCAAAATATTTTCAGCAGCTAATGCTCCCCTTTAGAAAAATCTTTTGTTGTTTGAAAGGGTACAGTCTGTTCAAGAACATAAAATTGTAGCGTGTAAGCGCGTCTTAATTATTTGTATTTTATTTGCCTACTGGCAACACTTTTTCTCTTGCTCAAGTTGTCTATATCACTGTGCATTTGCTCTGTAAAAATATTGTGTTTCCTATGATAATACACTATTTAAAAATTCTATTGTGTTGTTATTCACAACATAATAAGCGGTCCTTCGAGCCGGATCTTAAAGAAGGGGATTTAGTAGTTGTACGGACAAATAATACCGCTCCCTTAGAATAGCCTATGGCCCGCATTGTAAAAGTAATTCCTGGCCGTGATGGAAAAGTAAGAGTGGTAGAAATAAAGATGGCGGGTTCTGATAAAACTTTCCTCCGCTCTTACACGAAGTTATGTCCATTACCTATTAATGATAATTAGTGTCAATCATTGTTTTTCGAGGGCAAAGCATTTGGCCGCCCCAACTATGTTCAAGAACATAAAATTGTAGCGTGTAAGCGCGTCTTAATTATTTGTATTTTATTTGCCTACTGGCAACACTTTTTCTTTTGCTCAAGTTGTCTATATCACTGTGCATTTGCTCTGTAAAAATATTGTGTTTCCTATGATAATACACTATTTAAAAATTCTATTGTGTTGTTATTCACAACACAGTCCTTCCAGTTGGTCCCATTGCAACCAGGTCAGGATCTGATGATGGGATATTGGAGAAATGGAGCGAACTCTTGGAATATTATAGGCACAAATATAGGGATCGCGAAGACCTATGGACCAAGCTCTTAAAGAATTAAGTTCTAACTACGGACAGCCTAGGGCAGTCTACCCCAGGCAGGAGTGGCTCACTCCGCGATTTCGTCGCGCGGCTACTAGTGGGTGAATCAACTTTTAGACCCACACTTTTGTTGACGTCTCTGGCGTTAGAGAGAGACGATCGGATGCGGTGCGTTCCGTTCGGTGGTCGGAACCGAACGTCAGTTTTGTTAGTAATAGAAACGTCTGTACGCAATACTATTACATATTCTTTACCCCAAGATGTAAAAAGGAGTACACTAATATTTTTTGTTTGTCTGTTTACAGATAGACCCGAACACAGCGTTCCTGCGAGCGGCGCGCGCCGGACAGCTCGAGACAGTGGTCGACCTCCTCGACTCCGGCGCAGTCAAAGATATCAACACCAGCAATTCGGTGAGTCGACGATTATGACAGAGAATTATCTCTGGCTTCTGAATTTTGTGTATCATCAAGTACACAAAGCGCAAAAATAAACAAAAGTAAATTAGAGCAACAAAAAAAATTATAAACCTTTGTAATCGTTTGAAAAAACTGCCATTTCTAAGCGTGCTAACTAATTAAGCGAATTGAAAAGCAATCTAGGCGTGATATCGATATTTTCTTGGCAAAAACAATCCAGGCATTGTAGATACACCGTTATATAACGGGCTTGGATCTAGGTTTGTATTGATTTGCTCTCTTTTTACGGTCAGCCAACAAACACTACGGACAACCTGCACATTTTAAATTTTGAATAGGCATTTATATCAAGTATTAGAGGAAGAGGAGACTGAAAATTGCCCATTTTGCGTACTTACACAGAATATGGCCGACTACAAAATGACACACTTGGGTGGATTTCAGTGCGTTTCAACCGCGGTCATCACCAATCCTCATATTACGATGAAATGTTTTTAAAAATTACATAATATTTGATCAAGTCATGAAAAAAGTCGGTACTATTTTCGGATTTAATTAAAATAATAGGTTAAATTCTTAAGGCCTTATCACACTTGCGATTTCCTCCGGGCGAGCTGCGGGCGAGTTTCCATACAAATTTGTATGGAACTTCGCTTCTAAATCGGTCTTAAAGTGAATCGTCGAAATTTCGGAATTGGTGATGACGGCGGTTAAAATGAAACGGAACGACAGCAGACGGTTAACGGTGGCTCTGGTCTCTCGGATCAGACGGCAGACCATCAGCTGGTTGATCAGATATCAGAATATATGTAGAAGACAGCAGGGAGCTTGTGTATTAGACTAGCACAGGACCGGGTAGAGGCGTAAAGAGGAGAGGTGAACTCAGAAGTGGGTGGATGTGAGCTAAATTCATGATGATGAGGCTTTCGTGAAGTGTACTTGTGCCAAGCCGTCGTCTAGAGACCGCGTAGGTTAAGTAATTGAAGTTTTGTTTACCTGTTTGCCCGGTAAATGAAAACTAAAGGCAATATTTCTGTTATTTTCGAGATCAAATAATATTGGTATGTTATACAAGTGACCTTATTTTTTAACGAGGATAGATTAGACAGGGCACTAAGACAGGATATTTAGAAGATCAATAATAATATATAAATGTTTGCAATGGCTGAACTGACTGGCTTTTAAATTTTATTAATTTGAAAAACTCTTGTCAAAACACAAGTACTCATAACCATAATTGGTTTACGAATAAGTTAAAAGTTTCATCGAATGTTTAATTTCACTGAGAAACATAATATCATTAGGTATATCAAAAGTATTCTTCACTAAAACCTTTTTTTTTTCTTGGGTTTGATATAACATAAATTTAACCTACCTAATGGTTATTATTACCTATATCTTGACTTGACCTTTTCAAAAATCATGAAATTCCGAATCAAAAGTTATCGACGAAATTGATCATTCGATGAAAGATAAAAATCGGCAGGCACCTAACACAATTAGGTAAATTGAATTTTCTGCTATGGCACGGTACCGGTACGAAGTTGTCACTGTGTGTGGATTCGGGGGTCAATTCTTGTCTAGTCGAACTTCCCGGCAGGCGGCGTATTCCCTCGCTGCCTCGCTTCCCGTAGTCGGACAAATTCAATATCCGACGGCAGGAGACTGCCGGAGCACGAAATCTTCCGATTTTAAATAAAATCACAAGTTTCGTAGGGAGTTGTTAATGAAAGATTTTATAGAAAATATCGCTTCAAAGTGAAGTTTTAAATAAAATAGATGTGGAAAAATTGGATCTTCGTTATAACGATCTTTACGTCTTTACACGTAAGTTGTTCACTTGTTCAAGACTGATGGTATACAGCGTGCTTAGCCTTTGGATATAACCTGAAATCCCCGGTAGAATTACTTCTCAGGAATGCTCTGATAAGCATATTTTTAAAATTAGGAGCTTAGATAAAATAATAAAAATTTCTTACAAAATTTAAGAATTAAAAAATCGACAAAAAAGTAACATACCGTATCACACATATACGTAATGACTTAATGACAATGACGACATTAATTGTACTGACATTTCCTGTTTTCTCTGTAACTCCTTAACGCAAGGTTGGCATTGTGGTCACACTCGGTAAATTAAAATCATGTTTACGTAATCCTCCGCAGAATAATAGTTATCCATTTTGAAAATATGAACAAACTAGCTGATGCCCGCGACTTCGTCTGCGGTGTAAATTATAATTAGGCAATTAATCTTAATAGGCAATTAATAGTTTCTGATATTTGTTCATAAACTTTGTTGTAATTAAACAAAACCCTCAAATATTGGGCCCAAAACTGCACAATGCACATTTACCGTGAAAATCAATTCTTAAGTCCATTTAAGGATTATTACCAAAAAATTAAATGCACTTAATAAACCGCTTGTTACTTACACAAAAAAACAATCTACTAATTGCTATATGCTATGCATGGAGTTAAAAACCTTTTACTTTAAAAATTGTACGGGTCCCTAAAAAAACTTTCAACCCCTACTTACTCAACCCGTCTTCGAGATAAATTTTAATGAACCGTGAAATCATTTGAGTTCTATTCAGTTTAATCAGTTTTAGATACCCTACTTTAAAAATCATTTGGTCCCTTTATAAAGTTTTGGTCCCCATTTATAACCCTTGGAGATGAATTTCAAAAAATGGTTTAACATTTTTTCTGTACCCTTATTGAAGGATCTATGTACGAAGTGTCAGATTTCCTACTTCAAAAATCCTTTGGACCCTATACAGAGTTTCAACCCCCATTTAAACCCCTTTGGGGATAAATTTCAAAAAACTGCAATCACTTTTCTTTTCTTTTTTAGATGAGTTCAAGATCTACTACAAAAATCGTTTGGTCCCTTTACAAAGTTTCAACCCCCTTTTGATCCCTTTTTAGGGATGAAAAAACGGTAAAACCACATTTCTTTTTTCTTATTAAGGAGTCTATGTACGATGTCCCAGATCGCCAACTTCAAAAATCTTTTGGTCCGTATACAAAGTTTCGACCCTCATTTAAACCCCTTTGGGGATGAATTTCAAAAAAACAGCAATCACTTTTCTTTACTCTCATGGATGAGTTTATGTAAGAAGTTTAAGATCTACTATAAATACCGTTTGGTCTCCATACAAAGTTTTGACCCCCGTTTGACCCCTCCTTAGGGATGAATTTAGAAAAACGAAAAATCACTTTTTCTACTCTTATTGAGGAGTTTATATACGATGTCTTAGAGCTCCAACTTCAAAAATCGTTTGTACCCTACACAAAGTTTCAACCCCCATTTTAACCCCTTTGGGGATGAATTCCAAAAAACAGCAATCACTTTTCTTTACTCTTATGGATGAGTCTATGAACGAAGTTCAAGATTTACTACAAAAATCGTTTGGTCCCCATACAAAGTTTCAACCCCCGTTTGACCCCTTTTTAGGAATGAATTTCGAAAAATGGTAAAACTACTTTTCTTTATTTTTATTGAGGAGTTTATGTACGATTTCTCAGAGCTCTAACTTCAAAGTTCAAATTTTCAACCCCCATCTAACCCCTTTTGGGGATGAATTTCAAAAAACCGTGAAATGACTTTCCTGTACTCATATTGTGGAGACTATGTACGATATCTCAGAGCTCCAACTTCAAAAATCGTTTCAAGCCCCATTTAACCCCCGTTGGGGATGAATTTTGAAAAACGGTGAAATTACTTTTTGCAACTAATCTCCTAGTTTAAAAATCGTGTGGTCCCCATTTAAACTTTCAACCCCCGTTTTACCCCTTTTAGGGATGAATTTCGAAAAAGGGTGAAATTACTTTTCTCTACATATATTGAAGGATCTATGTGCGAACTCTGAGATCTCCAACTTCAAAAATCGTTGGTGCCTATACAAAATTTCAACCCCCGTTTAACCCCTTTTGGGGATGAATTTCGAAAAACCGTGAAATTACTTTCCTACACTCATATTGTGGAGCCTATGTACAATGTCTCAGAGCTCCAACTTCAAAAATCGTTTTAACCCCCATTTAACCCCTGTTGGGGATGAATTTTGAAAAAAGGTAAAACTACTTTCTTAGACCTTTATCGAGGAGTCTATATACGAAGTCTCAGATCTGTAACTTAAAAATAATTTGGTCCCTAAACAATATTTCAACCCCCGTTTTACCCCTTTTAGGGATGAATTTCGAAAAAGGGTTAAATTACTTTTCTTATCTCATATTGAAGGATCTATGTGCGAACTCTCAGATCTCTAACTTTAAAAATCGTTTGGTGCCTATACAAAGTTTCAAACCCCCATTTAACCCCATTTGGGGATGAATTTAGAAAAACCGTGAAATTACATTCCTGTACTCATATTGATGGGTCTATGTGCAAAGTCTCAGATCTCCGTCTTTAAAAATCGTTTGGTCCCCATTTAAACTTTCAACCCCCGTTTAAGCCCTTATAGGGATGAATTTCGAAAAACCGTGAAATTATTTTTCTGTACTCATATTGAGGAGACTATGTACGATGTCTCAGAGCTGCAACTTCAAAAATCGTTTCAACCCCCATTTAGGATGTTCCCCATTGGGGATGAATTTTGAAAAACGGTAAAATTACTTTCTTCGACCTTTATTGAGGAGTCTATATACGAATTCTCAGATCTGTAACTTCAAAATAATTTGGTCCCTATACAACATTTCAACCCCCGTTTAACCCCTTTTAGGGATGAATCTCAAAAAAGGGTGGAATTACTTTTCTCATGTCATATTGAAGGATCTATGTGCAAACTCTCAGATCTCTAACGTCAAAAACCGTTTGGTGCCTATACAAAGTTTCAACCCCCATTTAACCCCTTTTGGGGATGAATTTCAAAAAACCGTGAAATTACTTTCCTGTACTCATCTTGATGGGTCTATATGCGAAGTCTCAGATCTCCTACTTTAAAAATCGTGTGGTCTTCATATAAACTTTCAACCCCCATTTAACCCTCTTTGGGGATGAATTCCCAAAAACGGTGAAATTACTTTTTTTAAATTGTATTAAAGAGTCTATGTTCGAAGTCTCAGATCTCCTACTTTAAAAATCGTATGGTCCCCATATAAACTTTCAACCCCCATTTAACCCCCTTTGGGGATGAATTTCAAAAAATCCCTTCTTATCCCTTACTTACGTTATATAACCACCCTACTGTGAAAATTTCAAGTTCCTAACTTCAGTAGTTTCGGCTGTGCGTTGATCAGTAAGTCAGTCAGTCAGTCAGGACTTCTTCTTTTATATATTTAGATTATTTTTTCGGAATATTCATCATAGGACACCCTGTCAATGTCACACCAAATAAGTGTCATTGGTGTCAAATTCAATATTTTAAAAGAAAATCGTACAATAGAAAAAGTTTTCACGCAATTCTATGAGGTTGCATTTGCTGAAGGAGACTCGATTGCTATGTGCCTTCCATACAGGATGTTCAAAAGCAAAAACGTTTATTTCTCCGTAAGTTCTGCTCTAATTGTTATGATACTTTGTATATTAGTTAGAAAAACCCTAATCAACATGTATCTTTCAGGTTTGTCTAGAGCCTAGGGACATTCTGTATAATAGTTAATCGTAAAAAGGAACTAAAATAGGAGTATGCCTTTGCCATGGAGAGCTCGAGGTCACCTGAATGGTGACATTCAAGTAATTTTAAATGTTGCCGTTATAATGTTTCACATTTGCTCGTCCGACGTTCTATAGTTACTGTACGGGACCATAAAACAATAGTACGTTTACATACCGAGGCCAGCAAAGTAAGAAATGTCTCAGATCACATGAAATTAATCGGATGACAAACATGTGATCTGAGGCTTTCTTATTTACTGGCCAAGGTTTGTATACTATTTTTCTGTTCGACGGAGCCAGAAAGCGGCATCTTCGTTTAGCGCAGCGGCCGGCAAGGTGACGCTTTCCGGCCGGAGGGCAGAAAAGTATGTTCTTAACGTGAAAGTTGATGATGTCTTATGAACTTGACTGCGTCATAGCGCTTTGAAGCTCATTTACAATGGCATTATTCTTGCGACGGAGGCAAGATAAGTCTCGGGAAGAACAGGCCTTGTCTTATTGTACCATGGAATATAAAAGGTGTCTAGACAATTAGACTCTAGAGTCCAACTCTAGTCTTACGAACGAATGTGTATGGTCGATGGAATGAAACTTAGCGATATTTTACCGTCAATTGTAAGGGCCTGTGCACACGGCGTCTTTTAAACGCGCCGTCGACGCGCGTTTCGTAGCGCGGTCTCTTTATTTTTAGGGTGTAAAAGCGACAGCGCTTATGACAGTGGCACACACCGTTATTGCCAGACAGTGAAATACGTCTCGAGATACTTGCCCGTAAAAAGGGTACGGACAGATTTGGGCCGACTAGAATCCATATATTTCACGTTTCACAAGTTTACCTACATGTCAACTGATAGTCACCGGGGAGCGAAATATATTATGCTGCCGTGCTAGTCTAAAAGGAGACTTTTACTATGAGTTTCGTTAGTGCAAATCGCCTTTTAGACTAGCACAGCAGTATGGCTACATATAGGAACAAGTAATGCTGCTTTAGAGAGACTAGAAAAATGTCCGAACACCGCCGAGGTTTTATTCCTGTTCCCAGTTGTATGAATTTTCTCAACTAGCCGTCAATGACAAGTTTTACTAAGAAAAAACCTTAATCATCGGTTTTTTTTAAGCCTGACAAACTTGCTAGCCTTATACTGACTGTTGCAAAAATCGGACCAGGTGGGGGCCGTGGCGTTCCCTGGGATCGAACCAGGTTGCTTGGCCCGGACCACCTTGAGAGGCAAACGTCTTTCCCAGAGATCTCCACGAGTCACTGCTTCATGACTTTAGGAATTAGAAACATCGGAATGCAATCTCGCTAAAGTGTAATATTAAAATATAATTTCATCAGTAGTTCCCAAAGTTGACTGGACTGCGACTCACTTAACAAACACTTCCTTTTTTCGAGACTCACCTCTTGTTAATCAGCAGTGTATGCGCCATCTCAGGGGCCACTAAATATTTATTAGCGACCTATAGTTTGGAAAATGTTGCTTTATATCATTGTGAACGGTACCTATCGAGTCCCTTGGTGTTACAGTGGTACCGGGTTACCTATTACCGTGTCCCCAGAGTCTGGCGACCTTCACTTCATACGACTAAACGTATCGTTGTGCGCAGTTGCATCGCTAATGGTTAATGGGTTTGTGGCACTTACTGTTACACAATATGGACCGATACTGTGTTAGGTAAAAGGACAAATTGTGCTTGATATAGCATGATCAATAAACTTATATGACCAAGTAGCTTAAAATAAACAGCCGGATTTCAGTTCACTGTTGGCGAGGCTCCGCCAACAGAGAACTGAAACCATTTTTAATGAGCCGGCTGCTTGTACTTACGAGCCGCACGCACACATCAACTAGTTTCTTCCCATTGCGAGCAGCACGCACTCATAGGTAGCCGGCTTATTAGACATGCTTCCAGTTCATTGTTAGCGAGGCTCCGTCCGACTATTTATTTTAAGGTCCTTGGTTATGACACTATAAATGATATACATATATATATATATATATATAGCATCCGTCACGTCCTGACAAGTACGTAGGCGTGAGAGTGACGGGTTGTTTTATCATTTAGATTTAGTCTGAAAGAAAAGTTTTCAAGACCAAAGCTGTAATGCAGTTTCCATTTGGACCATATATCTTCAGTAAAGTAACGTAGACGTAATAGTCTCTTGAGGCCATATACTCTGCTTGTAGCGTAGCTTTTACAGTTGAACTGTTAGTTTATTTACTCGTACTGTGTACATTTCTTAAGACAGGTTAAGAAACGTACACCGATAGTGCTTTTCAAGGGAAAGGAAAGCTACATTGATTGGATAATGGATATGGTTCTGTTAAGATAAGTATGGCAGCAGAGTCCCATTTCGGTGCTTAGTGGTCAACATACAGTTAACGCACTGGAAAATTGTTTTTTGAAAGGCCAAAGTAAATAAAATACATGTCAATTCGATGCTGTTAAATCACAAAAGTGTAAACTGAACGGCAACGTTGAAAACACATTATGACTCTTCTTGAATCATAGCTAGTATAAATAGCCTAAATCGATGAGCATATAGAGTTTTTGGGTTATATTGTGTGTTGTAAAGGTGTAAAAGTAGTAGCTACCACAATAGCTAGCCATGGTCTTAATCGCTTTGCTAACCCGTTTTTAAAAAGAAGTAGAGCAGTGTTTTTCAAAGTGTGGATCGCGAGCCCCTGGGGAATCGTAGCAGAGGAGAGGATCGCGAGTGTCGCATAACCTCAGGAAAAAAAATCAAAAAAGCTCAAAATCATAACGAAATAAAATTCAAGTTAGAAATCGTTGAGAGTATTTTCACATACAAAGGAGGTCGTGCAAAGAAAAAGTTTGAAAAACGCTGATCTGATGTAGAGAATAGATATCAATATTGGTACTCGAAATTAGTAACAATTATCGAGTTAAATGACAGAACCAACAGGAAATATCTTCTTTGCCGTCTATGCCACAGCTTTAAATGGCTTTTTTTTTTGACAAACTCGCAACCCATAAGGGCGTAGCGTCGGACCGGGTGGTCAGCCGTGGCGTTCCCTGGGGTCGAACCAGGTCGCTAGCCGGACCACCCTGGGTTAGGTCGGATTGGATGGGTGCCGGGGTGCCTGGGGTCGAACCAGGTCACCTTGTCCGGTCCACCTCGATATGATCGGGCTAGGTGGGGGAGCTTTAAATGGCGTCTAAGCCCTTTATCTCTGTTAATCCACAACTCGTTACTGCAGTAATTGAGATATCTCTAAGCTAAATTGAGCGGGCTTAGCTGCTTCAGCTAGACATTTCTCAGTTCCATTGAGATGCATTGCATTGTGGTATTTGTTATCGTGGAATGGTCAGTTGATTTTGTCTTTCGCTGTTCCAGTGACGGAACCCTAATATACTTATATTAATATTCATTTATTTAGCCCGTTCTTGTGCCCGGTCTTGAAGCAGTTACGATTGCGATCCCAACTGTGGCGGCTCGCGCTGAGCGAGGCTAGGCACGTTGTTCCGCTACCTCGCACAGCTCAATACGGTCAATACGCTCGGTAGGGTGGAAACGCAGCCTAATATCGTTTCTTAGGGTACAAGTTCGTAGCCGACTGCAGACAGCAGCAACCGACCACGTAACGCTGCCATCACTGGGTACTGGTTTCCATGTATTTCTATGAAATACCGTACGTGGCTCAGAGTCGCTCAACGTGCTATGGAGAGATCTATGCTCACAATCTCTTTACGCGATCGAATCAGAAATGAGGAAATTTAAAATGGCAATGGGCTGGGCATATAGCTCAAAGAACTTATGGCCTATAGGGCGTAAAGGTCGAGTGGAGACCACAAACCGGATGTCACAGCGTAGGTCAGCCCCCCACAAGATGGTCTGTCGACCTGGTTAAAGTCGCTGGAAGTCGATGGAGGCAGGAGGCGTGCGGCGGTTCGTTGTGGAAGTCTTTGGAGGAGACCTATGTTCAGCAGTGGACGTATCAAGGTTGAAATGATAATGATGATAACCGTAGGTATGTAGCTAGCGCGATGTCGTCTGCATAGAAATACATTTAAACTAGTAGTGTCGCAACGACACGTCGTCTGCTGCTGCTGTCTGCATTCGACTACGAAGTTTCTAGGAAACCTTGTAAAGTGCCTCAAAAATCTCCTGTTGATTGCCCTTCTTTGTCCTTTGTTGCTTTAGAATAGGAATAGGATTATTGATTGTGTTCCATCCTGCATAGCATGTTAACATGATACTGTCCCATTATTCCTTTGTGATGCGGTATTTAGGGCAACGGTGTTCGATACTGCTTTGACGCGTAGGAGTTAAACTCACCTATATTCTCTAAGTAGGAGTGGTATAAAGCGTTAGTGTCCTAGGCTAGTGGCGGTTGACACAGATTGCCAAGTATACCTTACCTACCTCCAACTCAGTTGTATCACGCGATAAATACCATCTATCTCTTTCCTTTAAATATAGTGCGAAAGAGATAGGTCATACTCCGTCACGCGCACGCGACAAGCGAAGTCATAGTTCCACGAAAACAAAAAACAAACGTTTAATTCTTATTTTGATAGCTGGGCATTTTCATTTAAAATACCCTTTTAATTAACTAGCAGTCAACGGGTAGTCAAAACTGGCAGGTTAGACTGTACTTAAACATAAAATGCTTCTGAGATAACTTTGCAGTGGAACGATTTGGTAACACCTCCATTTACGTCACATTTTCATAGAAATTTGACTTTTAAATGGAGCTGTCGCCATATACCCGACTGCAGAGTTATTGTAGGCGCCCAAAATGCCCAGCTGACTAACTTTACTCGCGTTTTAGTCAGTACTTAGCATTTCCCGTGGTTTAAATAAGCAATGTGATGCCTGATACTGATAGCCTCGCGTAGTGATGTAACACTGATTCTCTTTTCATAATGCTGATTGCACCTGACGGGATGCAACGGGGGAAGCGGCCATTATTACATGAGGTCACCATGCTGCCATCAAACGACTATACAAATAACAGATACTATAATACTAACAGATAGTACATTAGGCCACTACAACCATCATTGTTTATTTTTACTGTTCCGTTCTTTAAAAGGAAAAACCGGAACCCAGGATCACTCTGTTGTCCGTCTGTCAAGGCCCTTAAGGAACGCGTGGAGGTATCGAGTTGAGATATGACCATATACTCAAGAGACACTCTCAAGGAAACCAAAATTTATAGGGTAGGTACTTTCCGTTGACCTAGAACTATGAAATTTGGCAAGTAATACGGTTTGTTCGGTAATTTTCACAAATGCATTTTTTCATAGTAGCGAATTTTCAAGTCGCGTTTTTTCATGATCGCAAATTTAATTATTAGTCTTTCTTCATGTTTCTTTGATAAAATAATCGTGATAAAATAATCTACTGTTAAAATAAGCGAAAAACATTCACGCGAACATTATAAAACGCTTCATGAAAATTCGCTACAATAAAAAAATGCATTTGTGAAAATTATCGAACAAACCCTTGCCAAGAACCCGTCAGTCGGATTCATTTTGTATGAGGGCATTTTTATTTTGAAAATCTACGGTCAGGCGAAACTTAAGCTATGTTCAAATACCGTCTAACCTGTCAGTCCGCGACGAAATGTATGGAGTTTGACACTAATCGTCAGTTCTGTGACGACCTGTTAACTGTCAGTTAAGAACGCACTTTAAATAAAAAAGCACATGAAGATTTGGGAGTTGGGAACTGAATGTGTTAATCGTATGATGTCATATGACATAAACATTTCATTACAAAAATAGAAAAGTAATAGATCGAAGATTTTCTAAAATGACAATTATGTCAAGGGCGTAAGATTATTACATATATTTATGACGCCTTGGTAACGTATATACATTTATGATGTTGAATGTACGGTGGGTAACACAATCCACAGTGGGTTGGGTTCTAAAGATAAGTTTCTGGGCGAACAGTGGTCAATCTTATTTGTAGGTATGTAGGTAAATCGAAGCAAAGTTAGGTACGAGAGAGGATATAGGTAGAGAGTACTAGTTCACCAGGTTCATTTCGAAAAATTCAGTTTCTAAAGAATAAGGAAAATACGTTTGTTACCCCACCGAAGGCACAGGAAAAAACGTAGATCAATCGCAACCAACAATAAATAATCAAATAAGGATATGGCAGATAAACCTGTACATATTTCAACTATTAATCACAGAATACAGAGGACCCACATCCCTCTCATTTTCATGTAAAACGCGCAGAAAATCCTAGTGATACAAAATTTTTGAAACGACAGCCGAAAATATAGACTACATAAATTATTCCGCTCTGAGATTCACAATAGTAGAAACGCTACCGTCATCTTTGCTGTTTTATCCTGCCTTAATGGAGACACAAAAAGTGTCCTTGTACTTTCCTGCAATACGCAGGAGTGGCTAAGGCCTTAGTCCCATGTGAGCAGCACCGTTAATAGTACATTACACAACTAGGGTGGTATTACAAAGAAAGGCCGAGATCGCAGAAGTTTGCGGCCCGAGCTGCAAGCGAGGGGCGTAAATATGCGATCGAGGGCTTTCTTTATTACCTCCCGTGTTGTGTACATCATTTTATGTCTACACTTTATGGCCAGGTGTGGCATAAAATGCTTTGACTCAGTCACCATATCAGATATATACCAAGAATGCGGCATGTTTTTTTTATTAGAGATAGGCCATTTGTTTAAGCATAACACTAATAAGTTAAACTTTTTTATGGAGCTTTTTTGACGAATGTACTTTATTAAAACTCTATGGTAGTCGGTAGCCTTTCACGCAGAAGCCGTGGGTTCGAATCGTGGCTCGTATTATACCAATGAGGTTTCGGAACAGTACGAAATACGGTTTGGTATTTGGGCTTTTTTATTTAAAGTGTCCTCTTAACTGACAGCTAACAGGTCGTCACAAAACTGACGATTAGTGTCAAACTCCATATATTTCGTCACCGACTGACAGGTTAGATGGAATTTTTAAACATAGCCCATACCTACATTTTAAAACAAAAACGCCCATTTACCGTTAGCTTTTTGGTGAAGGAAAAACATTGTGAGGAATCCGTGAAGAAATTCAAGGGTTTATGCGAAGTCCCCACTGGGGCCCGCACTGGGCCAGCATGGGAACAACAGCCCATTCATTCTCATCTATGAGAGTAGGCGTGTACCCAGCAGTTGGCAGCGTATATAATAGGCTGATGATGATGATGATTCTATATTTAACCGTAGTAAGTGGCAGTAAACATAATACGAAATATTATTATAATAAAACAGGACTTAATCGCGTAATAACACGCGTAATGCATTAAAAACGTGAAAATTTAAATCGGACTGAACGGACCAAAGTACGCACTCAATATAAAAATAATATTATATAATACTTTAGAGAGACAAGCCTACAAGTGGGACACTTTATAGCTTAAGAAAATGCTCTAAAATGAGAACACGGCCGAAAATGAATCGCAAAAACAATACAAACGACTTCACTTCAAAATTCTGCCGGTCATCGTTATGAGAACTGTTTCGTTACGCGAATTTCATTTATACTTACTCAGCACTTTTGATTCCCTAAAGTCCTTGAACAGTTCCAGTAAGCTACTTTGTAATTCACTTCACAATTTATACTTTTGTAACGCTGTAGTGATCTAATTAGGTACTTGATTCTTAATATCTAATTGGGCCGCGGGGATGATCACTGTATGAGCTTATTCAGCGTTCTGCTTGCGATCTTCTAACCTCTAGAATTAGCAGTTTATCAACGATAAGCTGTAATAATTTCTTGTGACATAAATCGATAATATATTATCATACATTTTGCTATCATCCAAAATACTGTCATCGGCAGTGTCAATTCTACATAGAATTGACACTGCCGATGACAGTATTTTCGACCAATTAAAATGAAGACACGTTTAAGACCTTAGATAAGAGTATTAATATTTTTCAGTTGCGTTCAGTCATTGTACTCATTGTAGACTTCATCAAAACTTACCAAAAGGCATGATCATAATCGAGAACAATCTCTCCTTAAAGCTTGATTAGTTATAGGCGAAAATTGTGTAAAAACGTGTAAAGCGTAATGTTTCTCACTACGACCTCGATAGCTATCATTATCGGGGTGTGTCAAACAAGTATTTCTGCAGTACAAACCGCAGAACATTGAACTTGTTTTTCACGCAGTAAAAGAAATAAATACGTGTCAGTTACTTAAATTACTTTAACCGTCGGTAAAGTACAATCGTCAACTGCATTAACAAAACTCTCTATGTCATGGATTTAAGGGATATTTTTGCTTGTTTCAATGATTGATGGTGTTGTTCTGAGCGTGGAAACTGCGAGTTTATCACTGCAAGTGCAATCTGTTAAACGCATTAAGAAAGAGTTAACGGTGCCGTAGAAATTGGGTTACTTGAACATTTATACGACGCACAGTCTGCCACATGCGGAATGAGTTGCGGGCCAAAACCACCAGAGTGGAAGTCAGAAAATTGCTCAACGGCGATGATGGGATCATCTAGACATCTTCTTGAAAGACTTTTAGTGCGTTCGTTCACGGCACGCTCACATACAAGAAGCGCGATATACCTTTTGTAGGAAGTAAAATTAGTGCTATTATAAAAAAACTTGTGGGGCTTTAGCCTTTTAAAATATTAGTCATCATCTGCCGAGCTAGCACAACTGGCAGCGACTTCGCTTATCGTGCGACAGAGCATGACCTGTCACTGTCACATTGTATTGAATGGAAAGAGATAGGTAGTATTTGTCGCGCGGCAAAGAGTCGCGTGTCACAGTTGTGCTAGAAGTACTGGGCAGTATAAATTGGAAACGTTGGTAGGTTACGTGCAAAGCGAAAATTACTGAAGCGCATAATTAGTTTCGTGCTTCACAAAGGATTAAGGATTCGGTTACAGGAGTAGTCTTAACCAGCAAGGCATCCCTAATATCCATTACAGGAAGCCAGTGTTAGTCTGTCTAGCTGAAGCGTTTTAAACTCGGGGTGTTATGCCGTTAATTACTTAAAGGTTGTTTATGGGTTTCCAATATCGGTGCAAGGGAAATGATTTTCTAGTGGAAGTGGTCTTAGACTTCTTCGTGCTAATTACTAATGACCGGTTTCTTTTTTGTGACAAAGTTGTTCTTTTCTGATGTCATATATCTTCCGAAGCGCTAGTAAATTTAGACTCGTTAAAGTGCCCCTGTGGTCCTAGTCACAGAATAAACGTTGACCCTTTTGACTTTTCAGTGGATGCCCAGACGGCTAATTAAATTCTTGGAGAAGTCCATTCATTTGTCATTCTCATTTATGTGTCACTACCGAGGGCTTTTTTAATTGACAAAAAAAATACTACATGAATTCACTTATCCATATGATAAAAAGAATTCATGATAATATTATGACGGTTAAAGGTCGAAAGTTTAGAAAGAGCAATTAAACTCTTAAAGCCGCGGTAGTGACATCTATTTACTATGCACAAAAATGAGAACGATTAGCTATTTGAAAAGTCGTACGAAGGAGTGACGGATAATTCTTTTAACCTACATTATCAGACACTCCTGGCCACATCGTCAGTGAGAGTGACATATTATACTTCTTCTATACTAACCCTATACAAATATAAGTTCACGAATGATTTGGAAAGAATAGGATATAGATAGTCGTGTAAAACATTTCCGAAGTGAGACTTAACAAACAAAGAGGGAGAGAGGAAAAACTATATTTTTGTGTGACGTAATTCATAGAGTCGAGGTAAAGCCGTTAACAGTTATTTATTTATGACCCAGACTTCGTGAAATGGGAGGGAAAAATGCCTTCTGAAATAAGATCCGAAAGCAATTTGCGGGTGCCTCACTCTTTGCTCAAGAATCTTGTGAATGAAAAGAATGAATAGCCCAAGAATTTACTGCGATCCGTGGCCCTATTCAGACTGCTTACTTAAAAAGATTTTAGTTTTTATTTGCATAGACTAGTTTTCAAAATAGATTCTACATTTTTCGTTCAGACCTTATTATTGGTTTACAATGTTTACTTATATCAGTAACCTATTAATGGTCTTATTGTCAAGGGTCGTAAGGGTCAATGTGTTACATTTTGCTTGGGAACGACACATTATCTTCTGTAGGCATATGATGCTACGCTTTGTCGCGTGATAACTATATTATAAAGCGTCTGTCACGTTCTGACAAATTTGTGTGTGAGAGTGACGGATGCTTTTTCATTCATTTACCTATCGCGCGACAAAGCGTAGCATCATAAGCCTACTGATTGTCTCGATACCGCTCCAATAAAACATAAACTTCTAGATCGCTCTGATTCTTAAATCGTATTCATATCGCCATTTTCCCTTCCCCAATATCAATTTAGTTTTTGCGGCTGAACATGAATAATAGTAATATTCAATTTGTATCAATGGCGACCCGCCGGCCTCGAATGCGATACGCTCCGATGGATATTAATTAATATCCTTTTACACTCGCCGTGCTGTATTAGTTCTCATAATCTACATATAAACCACATTAATATTTCTGTTAGAAATTATCACAGTCTCTTTTTTCATTCTAAGTATGTATCTAACTAAAATTATTTTTTTAACGAAAAAACAGTAACCACACGGGAATGTTACACCATTGCCACTATTTTTAATTTAGACGTGTAATGCAAATCGGGCTTACTTCGGGCACATGGCTGCTAACGAATTATGATTACAGAGGTGTTAACTTTGAATGGATTTACATACATAAAACTATACACACAGGTAGAATAAGAAATAGAATATCAGTCGCCACTTTAACCGGTTATAAATTAAAGTCCGTGTCATCTTAAATACAAAATATAACCCTTGTAATTCAAGTTATTTCACTGAATAAGCAGCCCCAATTAATCTCGAAAATATCCAGTAGCATGTATCCTCTGTAGGGTTTATTAATTGCTGACCTTTGCATGTTTTACTTAGGGGTCACAAATGAATGCTTTTTTTTTGTGAAAACCCTTTGTTAAAACTGGCCGGAAATTAAACCAAGAGTATGACGAACGATGATTGTATGCGCAAATTGTATGTTTGGCCCTAATTTGAACTCCTAACCCGCTGTCTGTTTCTATCAAACGACTGAACAGATTTCCGTAATTCATAGCTCAGAACAGTCAGAACTATTACTAAAACCGCTAAGATGGGATTCGAGCGTTTTAGCCGCTCTTTAAAATGTCATTGCCATTACATATTATATTGGGGCAAGGGCATGATTAGCGGCAAAAACTATTCATAAAATCAGACTGCCTCGATAGCGCTTTTGGTTCCATGAATAAGTCAGCTTTGATCTTTATTCCTTGCAAACATTTGCTTGAACGGTAATGACAAACAACGCAGTGGAAAAAAACGCTGAATACTTACTTCAGTACAGACGCCTTAGGATTGAACATAAAACTCCCCTCTTTTTATATCGGAATTAAATAGTTTCATATAACTGTTAAATATTCCAATGAACAAAGGTCGATAGCATGCAGTTGTTATTATATTGTGAGATAGCATCGTTAGTGAAGCATTTTAATGAAGCGCTGTTCTACCTGCTATTTGTTCTCGCGGAATACCGGCCTGAAAAATGTGCATTATCATGCCAGCTTAGTGTTCCACAACAGAAGCTCCACTCATTAGTAAAAACGCTGTAACAACCAGTGATAAACTGTTACAAAACAATAAAATCATTTTGAAGGGATTATATTTTTCAACTCTATTCGTCTGTTTTTTCAGTTAAGCAGGTTTTTAAGGTGCCCTACCCAACTCTACCAAGGTGCCAACGGAACCCTATTACTAAGTATCCGCTGTCCGTCTGTCACAGTGCTGTATCTTTTGAAACGTAAGAGTTAGATAGTTGAATTTACCCAGTCCGATTCCACTCAGGGTGGTCCGGCTAGCGACCTGGTTCGACCCCAGGGAACGCCACAGCCGGCCACCCGGTCATTATAATCACTATGCCCAATAAGGGTCGCGAGTCTGAAATGGGGACCCCATACAAGACACATGTTTTTTTTGGCAATTTTTGCTCGACGGCGGTACGGAACCCTTCCTGAGCGAATCCGACACCCACTTGGATGGTTTTTTTATATATAGTTTCGTACACGATTTGTGACAAATCGTCCATCCAATTTACATTCTACAGTGACTACAAAATGAACTTTCCATAGGTACCTATGTATGGATTGATACTTTTTTCAATTCTCATGCCACAACGGAAACAAATTACTTATATGTACGTTCACCTAGTTATTAATTAATTGCAGGTTAGTAACTCATGTTTACATTTGTTTAATAATTCTCGCTAGGGATGTAACGATACACAGTTTTGCCGATACGATACCGATACCGATATATAGTAGTTAATATCGGCGATACCGATACCGATACCGATATCTTAGCTTAATAATGAAGTATGAACTTCAGATATTTTTATGTCCTTATTATATAACTACTAACATAACTAATGGCAATGACTACTGGCTATATTTACCAAAGAGTCAACCTTGAAAGTGTAAAGTAAAAATAATTAATTGTCAACTCAAAATTCATTTTTTTTTATTAAGAACCATAGATTTAATTATCATAGTAATTATCATTGCACAAGGTAATATAATAGACCAGTACATAAATTAAGTCAGAAATTGAGATTATTTTTTGCAGATTTTTTTTTCATATAGCAAATTCTTCAAATATCGGTTGTATAATATCGGCGATACCGATATATCGGTATCGGTATCGGTACATCCCTAATTCTCGCTGTTATAAAGGAGTGTAGCACAACGTCTGTAAAGAAATGTTTAATTTAAAAAGATAGCGATTTTTCGCCAAGTGATCTCACTGTAGTCTACAATACTCTGTGCTATTAAACCATTTCTCCGCTAACTAGATCAGATAATGGAAGCCGTATAATTTCCATCTGTTTGTGTGTCCATTTGCCTATCTCTGCCGGTGGAGGTATTTGCATAGCATATTGTTCCAATGTCTCAGTGTTCACTTTAGGTTATGCATAGTCTACATACCTATACAAATATTTTTTGTATGTATGCAAAACATAATAGTGCTTACGAAAATGATATCCAATGATCAATTTGTTCAGAAAATAGAATTTGAAGGGATAAAGAGTTGAGCTTTCAATAGTTACGGTTCTTTTTATTATTTTGATCTAATTAATACAGTAATGAGTTTGGATTTAGATAAATGAGCGCCCGTTTCTATGCTGTATTTGCTGGTACCGCAAATCATCAGGCAAAAAGCATCAGGTATTCGTCTGCCTTAATAATTTAGGTCCAAACAACCTTCTTTTCTAAGAAAATTGCAATCGGCTTACTTGATTTTTTTTTATGAAAGTATCTTGGCGAGTGCGCGGATTTGTCACGTGTACACAATTAACTATCGCAAAATAAAGGCTCATTCTGCTTGTTCTAAACTTGCCTAACCTTGCTGTTTGATAATGTAATTTTTATGCCACACCTGGCCATAAAGTGACTTTTTCCGCACGCTGCGCGTACGGAAAAAATCTCTTTCTGGCCAAGTATAGACATAAAATTATGTACATAACACGGGAGGTAATAAAGAAAGCCCTCGATCGCATATTTACGTGCCTCGCTTTTAGCTCGGGCCGCAAACTTCTGCGATCTCGGCCTTTCTTTGTATTACCACCCTAGTTATGTAATGTATTATTACCTGTTTCTTACTAAGTTAATGAGAATCTCTAATTGTTCCAGAATGGCTTGAACGCGCTCCACTTGGCAGCCAAAGATGGTCACATCGCGGTGGTGGAAGAGCTCCTCAAGCGGGGGGCCACCGTCGACTCCGCTACAAAGAAAGGTAAATGTCCCCCTCACTTTATAAACTGTTACATTTTGATAAAATAAGTAAATATCGGGGGACAATCTTACACAAATCGAACAAGTCCCAAACTAAGCAATGTTTGTCCTATGGGTATTAGACGACGATACACATACCTGTATAGATAAATATACTTTAATAAAATTTTACATTACTTTATTTCTAATACCTTTTGTACACTATGCTAGCAATAACGCTACTTAAATAGATAGAAAACATCCATGACTCAGAAACTAATACTCGTGTGCTCATCACACAAATATTTGCCTTTACCAGGATTTGAACCTCGGACCTCTAGCTTCGTAGGCGGTGTCACTCCCAATAGACTAAACGTGTCGTCCAACAAAAAAAAAAAAAAAAATATTTTCCCGATGTTCATTTAGCGGAGACCGGTTATGGTTGTCTCAGTGGCCATAAAATAATACTAAACGAAGGAATAAATGCATCGATTGGTGTTAAAAAAACCACAAGTTGTCGTTCTTTCGTACTTCACCAATCGATGCATTTATTCCTTCGTTTAGTATTCTATTATGGCCGCTGAGACAAACGACCTCTGTGACAACCATACCCGAGCGCCCCTAAAATATTGTATTTTTATTAAACTACACTTTCTGGTACTACAAGTCAATGTGACGACTAGTAGTAGCATTACCTACACCCACAGACCACTAAATAGTGGTCTGTGCCTACACCCAACATTTTACACAACGTAACCAGTTGTTAGATTGGATAAAAGTTTAAACTATTTTTAAAAAGATTTAGACTTTTGCCTTGTATTGTCGTTGGATATACGTTACTTGACAAATTTACAGTGAAAATTTCCTTTCAATATTCGTAGTAATACGTGGTCTATAATAGGACCAATAGAATTAACAATTTCGTATTCAAACATTGCAATATTATTATTGCTTGTTTACTAATAAGAAAAACCAGTAGAACGCTTTTACTAGATTAAATCATTTGGCTTTTACAGGCAACACAGCACTGCACATAGCATGCCTCGCGGGGCAGGAGCCCGTAGCGCGCGCGCTCCTCAGCGCAGGCGCGAAGGCAGACGCGCAGTCCGCTGCCGGCTTCACCCCCCTTTACATGGCGGCGCAGGAGAACCATGCTGGCTGCGTGAAGATGTTACTAGCTGCGGGGGCCAGCCAGACCTTAGCCACTGAGGTAAGTGTCTGATAGGCAGTTCATAGTCCAATCAGGTAGGTCCTGGACAGTCTCTTTTTCTTTGACTTTCTGTTTGTCTCATTTTTTTGGGATCTATATTATACCTTATCCCAGCTAACTATGTTTTCGTTCTATGCAACCGGAAATCCTAGAAGTTTTGGTATACAAACCTTCGTAACATCATCATCAATCTGTCCCAGCGTTGGACTTAAAAGTCTCTCCATGGGTACGCCGTTGAACACAATCCTCAGCCACTCTCTTCCAATTACCTTCAGACCTAGGCTCCAGATAGGGCTAAATAAGAGATTGACGGCTGAAGCAAAGAAGAGTTGGCTACGTTCTTCCTATGTAAAAGTCCTTGTTCCACAATCAGGTGTTTTCAAATGTTTCTTTACATTTTTCAGGATGGCTTCACACCGTTGGCTGTGGCCATGCAGCAAGGGCACGACCGCGTGGTGGCGGAGTTGTTGGAATCCGACACGAGAGGCAAAGTTCGGCTGCCGGCGTTACACATCGCCGCTAAGAAGAACGATGTCAAAGCCGCCACTTTATTGCTAGAGGTGAGCATTAAGTATGGCTTGATGGAAAAAGGACAACTTCTCGCATAACCAGGAGTCGTACGCCTGTTGTCCCGTTATCTTGCTAATTAACGGCTTAATTTTTCCTAGGACAAAGCTCTTCTTAAGTTCTTCCATCGTTATGAACCACTCATATTGTTGATGGCATCGCAATTATCGACATGTTTAGATTATGAGCGTCTGACAACAGCTCAAATTTTCAGTTTATGGCTTTGCAAAATAAACTATTTTTTCAATAGACGTATCGGACTTGGTTTTCGTACAAAAGTCCTATCCGTTCAAATAATTCGATGTTTTACGTCGTTCGTTCGTTAACAAACGTTTCTGCTATAATAAAAAAAAATCATAATTCATTTTCTCGTAATTTCAGAACGAACACAATCCCGACGCGTGTTCCAAGTCGGGGTTCACCCCGCTGCACATAGCCGCGCACTACGGGAACGTCGGTGTGGCTAAAGCTCTACTAGCCGCCGGCGCCGACTCGGGCCGGGCCGCCAAACACAACATCACGCCGCTGCATGTGGCTAGCAAGTGGGGACAGCTGGCTATGGTCGACTTGCTCGTTGAGAATGGTTAGTAGATATCTCCAAGGAAGTGATCTTCTGGGTTTCAATACGGCGTTCAGAATTGAGGTGTGGCGAGGGCCTTCCTGGACAGCCGATTCAGGCAAGGGCCTTTCTGGTTGCCGGTACTCGTATCGATTCAGGCCGGGCTGCTACACGCAACATAACGCCATGAAATGTGGCTAGCAAGTGAGGACAGCTGGCTATGGTCGACTTGCTCGTTGAGAATGGTAAGTAGATATTTCAAAGCAATAACTTGCGGGGTTTTTATTTTAAATTGCAGTGTTTAGAAAGGTAGGTGAGGCTACTGATTTATTAGCCGCCGATGGCGATGTACCCGGGCCGTAAAACATAATATAACGCTGCATGTGGCTAGCAAGTGGCGACAGCTGGCTATGGTTGACTTGCTTGTTGAGAATGGTAAGATTTGCAATGAATTTTATGCCACACATGGCCATAAAGTGGCTTTTTCCGCACGCTGCGCATACGGAAAAAGCCGCTTTCTTGCCAAGTGTAGACATAAAAAGATGTACACAACACGGGAGGTAATAAAGAAAGCCCTCGATCGCATATTTACGTCCGTCGCTTGCAGCTCGGGCCGCAAACTTCTGCGATCTCGGCCTTTCTTTGTATTACCACCCTAGTTGTGTAATGTACTAATTCATATCCATCGACTTCATCCCATTGCGTCCCTTACAGCAACATACAACTAGAAGAAATTGAAGGGTTGTTTACAAAAGTCTGAAAAATCGTGTGACGTACTTTGTGGATGACCCCTTAGTGGCATAAGAGTTTTAGTGCAAATAGATTCATGTCCTATGTTGTAATTCAACTTTATTGTTGATATTTCAGGTGCAAATATAGCAGCAGTTACGCGAGACGGCCTGACGCCGCTGCACTGCGCCGCGCGCTCCGGACACAGCAACGTCGTGTCGCGACTATTGCAGCACGGCGCGCCCATCACTAGCAAAACGAAGGTGGACAGAATACTAAGTTCCTTTCTTAACCTTTAAGGATCATCCAGGGGAGGGGGCGGGGGTCTAGCTAAATGTGTCGGCCCATATGAAAATATTAGAAAAAAGTGTGGCATAGACATTCAGGTGCAAATATAGCGGCAGTGGCGCGTGACGGTCTGACTCCGTTGCACTGTGCCGCGTGCTCGGGAGACAGTGCAACACGGCGCGACCACCACTAGCAAAATGAAGGTGGACAGAACACTTGCTAAGTTCCTTTCTAACCTTTAAGGATCATCCAGGGGAAGGGGTGAGGGTGTAACTAGATGTGACGGCCCATATGAAAATGTTAGGAAACAGTGTGACGTAAAACGGCGCCCAGGGCACGCATTCAAACTGCAAACTGCGCCCCTTTGTTTCTTAGTGACACCCGAGCCGGATAATCCATGTGAAATTGCGGCTTGGGGTGCATTGGATTGATGGTATTTTTTGTATAGGTAGTTAGTTAATGAGTAGTTAGTAAATTTGCCGCCCCCTTGTTGGCGCTCAGGCCACGTGCCCTGCCTGCGCCACCCTCGCTACGCCCTTGGCCGGTGCCATACAATGTGTGCTCTAAAAGTGAATCTACCCTGTACTCGTTAGCGATCCCTTAACTCACGACCATTGCCCTGTTCCAGAACGGGCTGACGCCTCTCCACATGTCCGTCCAGGGCGAACACGTGGAGACGGCGAAGGTGCTGCTGGCGGAGGGCGCGCCCATCGATGACGTCACCGTCGACTACCTCACCGCGCTGCACGTGGCCGCACACTGCGGACACGTCAAGGTAAACGAACTCGTCATCAACCTGTACCTCTAGCCCAAATGTGACGCGCAACTTACAGGGTGGTTTTCGATAAACTGTACATATTAAAAGGGGTGAAATTTCAACCAGTTTTATCGGTAAAACTGACTTTAATTTTTGTTTCTGGCCATTTTTTACAGATTTTTAATCTTTTCAGTGATATTTCGGGCAGTTTATCAGTTTGACGCGGTATAACTTATGATCTTATTGTTCAAAACTGTAAGAAAAAAATGTTTTTAAGATCAAAATTAAGCATGAAAAAATTGTCATAAAATACGCAAATTTTCGATAAAAACGCCGTCTTCCGTAAATAAACTAAATGTTTGTAGTCGTTTTTCGCAATAATTAAACTTTTTTTGTGGATTTTTTCTTCAGATCGGTGGTTTATTGTTATTGCTACTAAACAGCGTGTCTATTGTCATGACTCTGCATTGTTTTTCTGACAATTTTCAACAATTAGATCAAAAGTTATACCACGTCAACAGATCTGCCCCAAATTTCACAGGAAAGTTTAAAAATCTGTAAAAAAAAACGAATGGCCAGAAACAAAAATTAAAATCAGTTTTACCGATACAATTGGCTGAAATTTCACCCCTTTTAATATGTACAGTTTATCGAAAACCACCCTGTATATCTGCGTGTTTCTGCATCTTACAAAATGGAGTAATTGATCCCAATAATCAGGTTATCAAATGTTACTTTCATATGTTTTATGATTACTGAGAAAAATCGAAATCCTTGCCACCAAAATTTCCAATTCGTCAGCTTAAATTTGGTATAGGCCCTGTTTCACGTTCCCCATCTCCAACTTTTCTTTTGGGCGTTTGTTGGTCCCTAAAACTTCCACCAAGTTTTCTTCTCGTTTATTAATGATCTTACCTAGTCTCTTATTCTGAATTATAACAATGTCTATAGAAGTATCGAATCGTTTTATAATATGATGATTAAATTAGATTTTTTTTTTCACCTCATTAGACCATAATGTACCTGCGTACGCTGCAAGTACGGAAAAAGCCGCTTTCTGGCCAAGTGTAGACATAAAATGATGTACACAACACGGGAGGTAATAAAGAAAGCCCTTGATCGCATATTTACGTCTGCGATCTCGGCCTTTCTTTGTATTACCACCCTAGTTGTGTAATGTACTATAAACTAACTACATTACAGTATAATGCCGTTTGCAGGTAGCTAAGCTCCTGCTGGACAGGAACGCCGACGCGAACGCCCGCGCCCTAAACGGGTTCACGCCGCTACACATCGCCTGCAAGAAGAACCGGCTCAAGGTCGTCGAATTACTGCTCAAGTATGGTGCTAGTGAGTATCTCTACAAGTTTGAATAAGGATTCTAGAGACTTATTTTACTTTTTAACGAAAACTGGGTACATATCTAGTGGATATTTAAATACAAAGACATGAGTATAAAACGTGAGTATTTCTTAGAATATGCGTAACTGTTGCACTACAGCCACACCGACCGACACAGCTAACCGACTAAAGGTGATAGCAGTACTAGACGATTCTGATTGAACTTTGACCAGCAAAGCTCTATTTCTATGCCATTCTGACCTATAAACTTAGAAATAGAAAAAATATAGAAATAGAGCTTTGCTGGTGTAGCTAAATTAACGACCAGATTGTCCTGTCTTTGCGCAAGGTAACGTTTGTTTGGTCTAAAAATATTATGGACGCTTCTTCCGTACCACCCTCAAAAGGCTTTCAGCCAAGATGTCTCGCGTCCTCGACACCCAACATTATAATTGTGTAAGTTTGTATTTTTTCTGACCTACGACCCTAATTTACAGGTAAATCGGCAACCACCGAGTCGGGCCTGACGCCCTTACACGTGGCATCGTTTATGGGCTGCATGAACATAGCGCTAGTGTTGGTCGGCGCGGGCGCCGAGGCCGACGCGTGCACGGCGCGCGGCGAGACGCCGCTGCACCTCGCCGCGCGCGCGCACCAGACCGACCTGGTGCGCGTGCTGCTGAGGAACAACGCCAAGGTCTGTTGTACCGATGTAACGTAGCGCTAGTGCTGTGGGCGCGGCCGAGGCCGACGCGTGCACGGCGCGCGGCGAGACGCCGCTGCACCTCGCCGCGCGCGCGCACCAGACCGACCTGGTGCGCGTGCTGCTGAGGAACAACGCCAAGGTCTGTTGTACCGATGTAACGTAGCGCTAGTGCTGTGGGCGCGGCCGAGGCCGACGCGTGCACGGCGCGCGGCGAGACGCCGCTGCACCTCGCCGCGCGCGCGCACCAGACCGACCTGGTGCGCGTGCTGCTGAGGAACAACGCCAAGGTCTGTTGTACCGATGTAACGTAGCGCTAGTGCTGTGGGCGCGGCCGAGGCCGACGCGTGCACGGCGCGCGGCGAGACGCCGCTGCACCTCGCCGCGCGCGCGCACCAGACCGACCTGGTGCGCGTGCTGCTGAGGAACAACGCCAAGGTCTGTTGTACCGATGTAACGTAGCGCTAGTGCTGTGGGCGCGGCCGAGGCCGACGCGTGCACGGCGCGCGGCGAGACGCCGCTGCACCTCGCCGCGCGCGCGCACCAGACCGACCTGGTGCGCGTGCTGCTGAGGAACAACGCCAAGGTCTGTTGTACCGATGTAACGTAGCGCTAGTGCTGTGGGCGCGGCCGAGGCCGACGCGTGCACGGCGCGCGGCGAGACGCCGCTGCACCTCGCCGCGCGCGCGCACCAGACCGACCTGGTGCGCGTGCTGCTGAGGAACAACGCCAAGGTCTGTTGTACCGATGTAACGTAGCGCTAGTGCTGTGGGCGCGGCCGAGGCCGACGCGTGCACGGCGCGCGGCGAGACGCCGCTGCACCTCGCCGCGCGCGCGCACCAGACCGACCTGGTGCGCGTGCTGCTGAGGAACAACGCCAAGGTCTGTTGTACCGATGTAACGTAGCGCTAGTGCTGTGGGCGCGGCCGAGGCCGACGCGTGCACGGCGCGCGGCGAGACGCCGCTGCACCTCGCCGCGCGCGCGCACCAGACCGACCTGGTGCGCGTGCTGCTGAGGAACAACGCCAAGGTCTGTTGTACCGATGTAACGTAGCGCTAGTGCTGTGGGCGCGGCCGAGGCCGACGCGTGCACGGCGCGCGGCGAGACGCCGCTGCACCTCGCCGCGCGCGCGCACCAGACCGACCTGGTGCGCGTGCTGCTGAGGAACAACGCCAAGGTCTGTTGTACCGATGTAACGTAGCGCTAGTGCTGTGGGCGCGGCCGAGGCCGACGCGTGCACGGCGCGCGGCGAGACGCCGCTGCACCTCGCCGCGCGCGCGCACCAGACCGACCTGGTGCGCGTGCTGCTGAGGAACAACGCCAAGGTCTGTTGTACCGATGTAACGTAGCGCTAGTGCTGTGGGCGCGGCCGAGGCCGACGCGTGCACGGCGCGCGGCGAGACGCCGCTGCACCTCGCCGCGCGCGCGCACCAGACCGACCTGGTGCGCGTGCTGCTGAGGAACAACGCCAAGGTCTGTTGTACCGATGTAACGTAGCGCTAGTGCTGTGGGCGCGGCCGAGGCCGACGCGTGCACGGCGCGCGGCGAGACGCCGCTGCACCTCGCCGCGCGCGCGCACCAGACCGACCTGGTGCGCATGCTGCTGAGGAACAACGCCAAGGTCTGTTGTACCGATGTAACGTAGCGCTAGTGCTGTGGGCGCGGCCGAGGCCGACGCGTGCACGGCGCGCGGCGAGACGCCGCTGCACCTCGCCGCGCGCGCGCACCAGACCGACCTGGTGCGCGTGCTGCTGAGGAACAACGCCAAGGTCTGTTGTACCGATGTAACGTAGCGCTAGTGCTGTGGGCGCGGCCGAGGCCGACGCGTGCACGGCGCGCGGCGAGACGCCGCTGCACCTCGCCGCGCGCGCGCACCAGACCGACCTGGTGCGCGTGCTGCTGAGGAACAACGCCAAGGTCTGTTGTACCGATGTAACGTAGCGCTAGTGCTGTGGGCGCGGCCGAGGCCGACGCGTGCACGGCGCGCGGCGAGACGCCGCTGCACCTCGCCGCGCGCGCGCACCAGACCGACCTGGTGCGCGTGCTGCTGAGGAACAACGCCAAGGTCTGTTGTACCGATGTAACGTAGCGCTAGTGCTGTGGGCGCGGCCGAGGCCGACGCGTGCACGGCGCGCGGCGAGACGCCGCTGCACCTCGCCGCGCGCGCGCACCAGACCGACCTGGTGCGCGTGCTGCTGAGGAACAACGCCAAGGTCTGTTGTACCGATGTAACGTAGCGCTAGTGCTGTGGCGCGGCCGAGGCCGACGCGTGCACGGCGCGCGGCGAGACGCCGCTGCACCTCGCCGCGCGCGCGCACCAGACCGACCTGGTGCGCGTGCTGCTGAGGAACAACGCCAAGGTCTGTTGTACCGATGTAACGTAGCGCTAGTGCTGTGGGCGCGGCCGAGGCCGACGCGTGCACGGCGCGCGGCGAGACGCCGCTGCACCTCGCCGCGCGCGCGCACCAGACCGACCTGGTGCGCGTGCTGCTGAGGAACAACGCCAAGGTCTGTTGTACCGATGTAACGTAGCGCTAGTGCTGTGGGCGCGGCCGAGGCCGACGCGTGCACGGCGCGCGGCGAGACGCCGCTGCACCTCGCCGCGCGCGCGCACCAGACCGACCTGGTGCGCGTGCTGCTGAGGAACAACGCCAAGGTCTGTTGTACCGATGTAACGTAGCGCTAGTGCTGTGGGCGCGGCCGAGGCCGACGCGTGCACGGCGCGCGGCGAGACGCCGCTGCACCTCGCCGCGCGCGCGCACCAGACCGACCTGGTGCGCGTGCTGCTGAGGAACAACGCCAAGGTCTGTTGTACCGATGTAACGTAGCGCTAGTGCTGTGGGCGCGGCCGAGGCCGACGCGTGCACGGCGCGAGGCGAGACGCCGCTGCACCTCGCCGCGCGCGCGCACCAGACCGACCTGGTGCGCGTGCTGCTGAGGAACAACGCCAAGGTCTGTTGTACCGATGTAACGTAGCGCTAGTGCTGTGGGCGCGGCCGAGGCCGACGCGTGCACGGCGCGCGGCGAGACGCCGCTGCACCTCGCCGCGCGCGCGCACCAGACCGACCTGGTGCGCGTGCTGCTGAGGAACAACGCCAAGGTCTGTTGTACCGATGTAACGTAGCGCTAGTGCTGTGGGCGCGGCCGAGGCCGACGCGTGCACGGCGCGCGGCGAGACGCCGCTGCACCTCGCCGCGCGCGCGCACCAGACCGACCTGGTGCGCGTGCTGCTGAGGAACAACGCCAAGGTCTGTTGTACCGATGTAACGTAGCGCTAGTGCTGTGGGCGCGGCCGAGGCCGACGCGTGCACGGCGCGCGGCGAGACGCCGCTGCACCTCGCCGCGCGCGCGCACCAGACCGACCTGGTGCGCGTGCTGCTGAGGAACAACGCCAAGGTCTGTTGTACCGATGTAACGTAGCGCTAGTGCTGTGGGCGCGGCCGAGGCCGACGCGTGCACGGCGCGCGGCGAGACGCCGCTGCACCTCGCCGCGCGCGCGCACCAGACCGACCTGGTGCGCGTGCTGCTGAGGAACAACGCCAAGGTCTGTTGTACCGATGTAACGTAGCGCTAGTGCCGTGGGCGCGGCCGAGGCCGACGCGTGCACGGCGCGCGGCGAGACGCCGCTGCACCTCGCCGCGCGCGCGCACCAGACCGACCTGGTGCGCGTGCTGCTGAGGAACAACGCCAAGGTCTGTTGTACCGATGTAACGTAGCGCTAGTGCTGTGGGCGCGGCCGAGGCCGACGCGTGCACGGCGCGCGGCGAGACGCCGCTGCACCTCGCCGCGCGCGCGCACCAGACCGACCTGGTGCGCGTGCTGCTGAGGAACAACGCCAAGGTCTGTTGTACCGATGTAACGTAGCGCTAGTGCTGTGGGCGCGGCCGAGGCCGACGCGTGCACGGCGCGCGGCGAGACGCCGCTGCACCTCGCCGCGCGCGCGCACCAGACCGACCTGGTGCGCGTGCTGCTGAGGAACAACGCCAAGGTCTATTGTACCGATGTAACGTAGCGCTAGTGCTGTGGGCGCGGCCGAGGCCGACGCGTGCACGGCTCGCGGCGAGACGCCGCTGCACCTCGCCGCGCGCGCGCACCAGACCGACCTGGTGCGCGTGCTGCTGAGGAACAACGCCAAGGTCTGTTGTACCGATGTAACGTAGCGCTAGTGCTGTGGGCGCGGCCGAGGCCGACGCGTGCACGGCGCGCGGCGAGACGCCGCTGCACCTCGCCGCGCGCGCGCACCAGACCGACTTGGTGCGCGTGCTGCTGAGGAACAACGCCAAGGTCTATTGTACCGATGTAACGTAGCGCTAGTGCTGTGGGCGCGGCCGAGGCCGACGCGTGCACGGTTCGCGGCGAGACGCCGCTGCACCTCGCCGCGCGCGCGCACCAGACCGACCTGGTGCGCGTGCTGCTGAGGAACAACGCCAAGGTCTGTTGTACCGATGTAACGTAGCGCTAGTGCTGTGGGCGCGGCCGAGGCCGACGCGTGCACGGCGCGCGGCGAGACGCCGCTGCACCTCGCCGCGCGCGCGCACCAGACCGACCTGGTGCGCGTGCTGCTGAGGAACAACGCCAAGGTCTGTTGTACCGATGTAACGTAGCGCTAGTGCTGTGGGCGCGGCCGAGGCCGACGCGTGCACGGTTCGCGGCGAGACGCCGCTGCACCTCGCCGCGCGCGCGCACCAGACCGACCTGGTGCGCGTGCTGCTGAGGAACAACGCCAAGGTCTGTTGTACCGATGTAACGTAGCGCTAGTGCTGTGGGCGCGGCCGAGGCCGACGCGTGCACGGCGCGCGTAAAAATAATAAGGAAAGCCTTACTGATGGCAGTGGCGTGCACTCCATACAGACAATAACACTTCTTTCTTTAGCCAGTCGTGTAAGAAGACACTGCTCACCCTCTATTTTTTTCCATACTAAAGATAGAAGGATATAAATTAGTAGGGTAGGCGGTATCTTAACACACTACCTACTTTACTAATTTCTATCCTACTACCCTAAATTCGTGTAAGTGAGAGTTAGACTACTCCACACTTTTGCTACGACTCGACCTCACACAGTACGCGTCCCCAAATAACCTATCTTACAATTAGTTAATCATAAAAATATCTTCAGTGGACAAACATTTAGGATATTTTGGTTAGTCCAGTATACCTAACACTTGAACTTGACCCTATTTTTGTACAATTATAGGTGGAAGCCAGAGCGCGCGAAGAACAAACCCCCCTGCACGTCGCCGCGAGACTCGGGCACGGGGACATCGCCGCGTTGTTGCTGCAACACGGGGCCGACGTCGCCGCCGCTACCAAGGACCACTACACGCCGCTGCACATCGCTGCTAAAGAAGGTAGGTTATATTAGTACCATTATAGGTGGAATCCAGAGCGCGCGAAGAACAAACCCCCCTGCACGTCGCAGCGAGCCTTGGGGAGACGTAAAATTTTGTACTTACCACAGGCAGTAATATAGAAGGCTTCATATCGCATATTTATCGCCCTTGCTCGGGCATCAAATACCTGCGATCTGAGACAGTTTTTGTATTACCGCCCTAGATAAGTTGTTTGTTTATATGTATATGTATGTATATGTGTGTGTGTGTGTGTGTGTGTGTGTGTGTGTGTGTGTGTGTGTGTGTGTGTGTGTGTGTGTGCGTGCGTGCGTGCGTGCGTGCGTGCGTGCGTGCGTGCGTGCGTGTGTGTGTGTATTTATTTATTTGCATGTATTTGTCCTGTTTTTGATAATAATCTGTTTTCATTTCCTTGTGCACTACCTACTCACATCTGATTTTATTTTGCGCCCACTATACTACCCAAGGTTGTCTGGAAGAGATCGCTTATTAGCGATAAGACCGCCTGTTGTTTATCATTTATGCTGTTTTAGATTTAAGTTTCTGTAATCTTTTGTTTTGGTGCACAATAAAGAATATTGTATTGTATTATATAAGTTATGTACTATAATACTTCTATGCTCACTAGAGCTTTTAGCTCAACCAATAACCGTCAAAACCGTCCGTTGATGGAATGCGGCCAACGCCCATTTCATCAACGGACGCCGGACTGTCAACATCTCCAGCATCTCCTGACTCGTAGAGAGGCGAAACACGTCGAGATTTGTATTTTTGGTGGAGGGTTGTTATATTTATTTGCATGGTTTTTATTTTGCATGTGAATGCATGATAAAATACGCAAGTCAGTATATCGGACTAGCACTAGAGTAGTAATATATTGGGCATTCTAGATCATTTGAACACTGATTTCCCCAACGAAACAGAAATCAAGTTAACCATACAATCACTTTCAACAGAAACTTTCGTGGAACCCGCATTTGGCCGCTCACTTCGTTCGCTCTATGCGGGTTCCACGAAAGTTTCTGTTGAAAGTGATTGTATGGTTAACTTGATTTCTGTTTCGTTGGGGAAATCAGTGTTCAAATGATCTAGAATGCCCAATATATTACTACTCACTAGTTGTAGTCACTGATCATATCGCGGATTAGCAAAGCAATATTTTTGTTTTAATGAAGCATTCTCTACCAACTTTTGGGCAAAGAATATGAGCAGGATCGGTATAGGGGTTAAGCAAGAATTTTCTTCCGTGACAACTGAAGGAAGGATGCGGGGAACCCAGAAAAAATACGTATATTAACAACTTCTCTTTATTTCAGGCAAAGAAGAAGTCGCCTCAATTCTCCTCGACAACAACGCCCCCATCGAAGCAGAGACCCGCAAGGGCTTCACTCCCCTCCACCTAGCGGCCAAATATGGCGACATTGGGGTGGCCAGGCTTCTACTCGCGCGAGGAGCGCAACCCGACGCCCCCGGCAAAAGCCACATCACCCCTCTCCACATGGCCACATATTATGGTCACCCAGACATTGCCTTGCTGTTACTAGATAAAGGTTCGTATTGCATTATAATAAGGTCTATTTTCCAAGCACAAACTTTTTTAAGATCACGCTCAACAAGGCATTATGACGCCTTATTAGGCTGAGCTTTTGTTATGAAGGAACGTACACACACAATGACACACATGCTATGGACACTATGTTATATCTAGTGTTGCTACACAGACAACACATCCATGCATTCAATTATTTTAAGTAGGTAATTACATGTGCGGTCGGATTGTTTTATTTTTAAGTTTTGAACAGAGATCTAGGTATGGTATGGCATACAATCATAGTTCAACTGTGTTAGAATGATGATAAGGTTAATCCTTTCATTAATGAAATGTACTTATATAATCATTTTTGCACCTGTCCGCAATAGTTAACTGATTAATAAGAAATTAAACGGTGCTAATCGCCCGATTATATAAAGCAAAATTACAACGCGCGTGTTACGCAAACGCTTTCGTTTGGGGGTATATAGTAGAGGTTGTCTTCTATTACTCAATTGAAACCTAAGTTTTCGATGAGATCGTTAGTTTTCGACGACATATACACATTATAAGTGTAATCTCAGCTTCACTGATTCACTCGTTTGCTTTTGGTAGCTACAGCTACCTGTCAACACCCTTATGTCTATTGGAATAGAATTGAACGGAAAATAGCAAGCGAGTGGTGTGTATGGGCTTGCATCATTACTTGAAACAAATCTCTTTTTTTTTTCTTTCAAAAACAAAAACCCCCACCGTTTGAAGAGACCTTACTTGAGGAATACACCAGTCTTACTGACGCTTGCATTAAAATCGGACCAGGTGGGGGCCGTTCTCTGGGATCGAACCAGTTCGCTTGGCCCGGACCACCTCGAGAGGGTCGGACTAGTGCCATTCGTTTACGATCTCTGTTTTAAACCCTGAACAACCGCCGCACCGCTAGTCGCGCGGTAGTGTAAGCTAGATTCGTTTTGTAGGGGCGTCGCCGCACTCCCTGGCGAAGAACGGCCACTCCGCGCTGCACATCGCGTGCCGCCACAACCATCCGGACATCGCCTTCGCTCTGCTCGAACACGGTACGTACTTATGATCATTGGTTTAGAGTTCAATATCGTTTAACCATTGAGCAGCCAAGGGCACATAGTAGCTAACGAAATTGACGCGGGCCGCACTTTATTAATAATTTGTTATTTTATACAATTCGGAATGCAGCGACCTTTACATATAAAATAACCAGGGTGACTCGCGGTTCACGGGCCACAGGTTGCCGACCGCTGGTTTAACGAATTGGGTTTATTCTGAAAAACGCAAAATAGGCGCGTCATCAGTCGTCGAGTAGCGGAAAACAAGCCCGCGTAAAACTGTAATCTAAAAAAATCATCAGATGAAGTTAGATCATTCAATTAAGCTATTTTGAGTTGCTGTAGAATTTCAATTTATGCCAGATATCACTGCGTTATTTCGTTAATTAGATATTTTGGGTAAAGTCAGGTTGGGTAAGTGAAACACCGAGGGAAGTGGAAAAGTACACAACATTTTCTACGTAATAGATTGATAAATCATATTTTTTTTTACCCATTACTATTTTGACAAAATCAGCTGCTGTACACGTTGGTACTGTGATTTATTAAAGCTATTATGTGGAAAATATTTAAAAGTGTATGTATACAGGGTGTCTAGGCAACGATGTCGGAGCTTTTTATCGATAAATCTCCAAGCGGATTAATTTTTGAGTAGATGGTAATTAAATGGCGGCAATTTAAATATTTCAAATAACTGAGCACGGGCGCACGTGGTAATTTTGCCACTATGTGTCCATTATCCGTCCTACAAATGCAAAAAGAGTGTTTTTGGATAGCTAAATGTGTAAGCAATCAATTTAAACTAATAATTTTATTGAAATATTCCAATAACAGGGCAAAAAAATTAATAACGCATTATTACTTTTACAGTTTTTAATTTTTTTTACCATCCACTAAAAAAAAACCACGTGGTGATTTATCGATAAAATCGATTGTACTATACGCCCTTAAAAGCTCCGACATCGTTGTCCAGACTTCCAGACACCCTGTATATGTAAACACTTTATTACACAAAATAAGACAAAGTACAGTACAGGGTTAAAAAGTAAAGCTGTATGTATAAAGGTGAACTTATCTCTTTAAAGGATCTCTTCCAGTTAACCTTTGAGTAGTTGAATTTAAAAGCGTTCCTTCCCCGGTGTTTCGCTTACCCAATCTGACCTTAAAAGTTATTGACGTGACAACGTCTTATAAATTGGTTTGCCGGGTGACACTTCAAGAAACTGCGTTACGCTCCGCTCACGTTATGCGCTCACAATGAGAGCGAGTGAGAGGCACGCGTCCCTTCCACTCGGGCATGGTTAGCCCGCCTAAGAGCGAGAGAGACAGACATAAAAAGTCGTTGTCACGTAAAACTTTCGCCCGTATACCGACTTTACAGGCAACCAATTTTTTTTTTTAATTATAATCCTATTTGATGCTTTTTATTGGTTTATTTTGAGCTTGTAGTTAATGAGAATAATGATTAATGAGTAACAACAAGGATACCGACATTGTTAATTAATATCCATCAGTAAAACTTTGCTGCACAATGGAATGTAAAGGTGTCAACTTAAAATGACTCATTCGAAATTAAATTAAAATTGCTAACTATATTGGTAGTCTTTAATGATAGATCTATTAGATAATGAGTATTCAATATGCGCCTATTAAAATTTTACCACTATTGCAATTTGAAGAACCCTCATAAGTATATCAGTCGCTTTATTTTCTTCTTTCCAATCAATAGTTTAACTCTGTCCATTATCTATCTGAGCTTTTTGACACTTCATAAAAAGTAGCCGATTTGATCTGCCAAGAAAGTTCCCTGTTTTCTGCCCTTCAATTGTCAAGCTTAGTGCGGTGTCTTAAAGTTCAATTCCGCTTGTACAGACGCGGACCCGGGCGTGAAGTCTAAGGCCGGGTTCACACCGCTGCACATGGCGGCGCAGGAGGGCCATGAGGACTGCGTGGAGATGCTGATCGATAGGGGTGCTGACGTCAACGTGCCGGCCAGCAATGGTGAGTTTTTTTTAATCAAAGTGCCTCTAGCAAAACTGTTACATGTGACTATTTTTTAGGGTTCCGTATCTCAAAGGGAAAAAACGGAACCCTTATAGGATCACTCGTGTGTCTATCTGTCACAGCAAATTTACCATTCCCCTTATCAATTATATTATGGAAAATAGTTCTACACCTATAGATAATAAGAATAACTAAATATTTTTACTAAAAAAAACCCGACCGCGGTGTACTTTTAAAGTGCATAAAATCCGCTATTTTGTTTATCTTAACGAACTTCATACACTCGCGCCATCAAGACGGATCTAATGATGTATCATTTATCAAAATCGGTTGTGCCGTTGAGTAGTTACGAGCGAACATAGGAACGGACATACATACATACAGGTCAAACACATAACCCTCCTTTAGGCTTCGCCGCAGTCGGGTAAAAACTATAAGAAGTCTGTGCAATAAAGTATACTTTTTCTTTCATCCGTTTACAACTTTCGGAAAGTATAACATCTGGTCAGAAGCCTGTCTAACTTTCCATTCTTGCAGGTCTAACCCCGGTCCATCTTGCCGCTTCCGAAGGCCGCACAGCAGTCCTCAAAGCGTTACTAGCAGCCGGCGGGCATTGCGGCGCTCGCACCCGCGATGGGTACACGCCCTTACACGCGGCAGCTCACCATGGGCACCACGCGGCCGCGAGGGCGTTGGTGGAGTCTGGTGCTGACGTCACAGCAAGGGCACAACATGGGTAGGCAAAATTGAATGCAAAATATTAAGCGGGAGGGTCATTCCACGGTAAGAGGTAACGCGAGTCACGAGTTTATTGCGTTTTGAATCGTCATAATGCAAATTTAAGCGTTAATTTGTATCTAAAGAAGTGTTACTTATCCCTAGATATATTGCTACGTAAATTTGTATCTTTAATGAAAAAACACGCAATGAAATCTTGACTCGCGTTACTTTTACGTGGAATGCTTTGCTTGGTTAGTTGAGTGGCCAGCTACATTGGGCATTGGCCGAGTCTAGCGCCATAGCGAAATGCGCTTTACGGTTAAATCACCTGATCGTGGGCAGCTCCTCGTTGGTGGAGGCTGGAGCTGACGTCACAGCAAGAGTGCAACACGGGTAAGTGTGCAAATGATTCAGTCACTGATGAATACACGTCCTTACATGCGGCAGCGCACCATGGGCACCACGCGTTGGTGGAGACTGGGGCTGACGTTACAGTAAGAGCACAACACAGGTAAGTTTATATCTAACCTTGACGCCGATGAATATAGCAGCGCACCAAAGAAATTGACGCAAATTCACTAGAACTGGGTCTTGCTGACTTGGTGCAGACACTGTCTCGCTGCTTTCGCGGAACTCGCGACCCATATTGGGCGTTACGATCTTCGGACCCTGTGGTCGGCCGTGGCGTTCCCTGGGGTCGAACCAGGTCACTAGCCAGCCCACCTTAAGTGGATCGACTGGGTGGGGACCGGGGGCGCCTGGGGTCGAACCAGGTCGCTTGTCCCGGTCCACCTAGATAGGGTCGGACGAGGCGGGGGCCTGAACGCCTGGGGTTGAACCAGGACGTTTGGCCAGGGCCACCTTGACTTTTCGCTGATTGCGCAAAGTGAGCAGCGGACCAGCGGGAAGGATGAAGCGGATCAACCTGTCCTTATGTGAGTATGTGAATCGACGAAAGGGCATGCTGACCTTGTAGCATAAGACAACAAAAGGAGTGGGTAAGTGTGCATCTGGTTTTGTAGATCGTTTAACTAATGTAGAGAACACTTGAGGCACCGATAGATACATCCCCTTAAACACGGCATCATCGTAGTAGTGATACGCCTTAATCGTCACGTTTGGCAGGCGGAATACCGACCACAGTTAGATGCTGCACGACCTCCTTATTTCAATTCTAAGACAATACTACACATCAATTTCGGTTTCGGATTGTTCTATAAAATTAACATACCTTTTCATAGGTTCACACCGCTGCACCAGGCGTCGCAGCAAGGACACACCCTCATCATCCAGTTACTGCTCAAGAGTAATGCTGATCCCAACGCGCTTTCCGCTGTAAGTTATTCGAATATTAAACTACCGCTCGTGTCCATAATACCGCATTCCCGAAATACCAGATTTTTCAAAAAACCAAATTTTCGATTTATGAGATTCCTGTCTTACCACATTCCCGTTACACTAGATTATAAAATCGTAAGTTACTCAAGGATCTAAATCACTTTGTTGGGTGTGTTATTTTGGGAATCTTGTATACGGAGAATCTGGTGTATCGGGGATCCGGTATTTTAAAAATCTGGTATTTTAGGAATGCGGTATTTTGAGAATGAGCGAAACTACTTCCACAGTCCAGTTTAATGTGTTACTTTCAAATAGATAGAACTGTGGTCTATGGACGAAACTGTTTTTTTTTTTAATTTGTCCGTAACTTCATTGATCTTAAAAAGTTGACATAACGCCTAACAATAAATAACATTATTTTTTTCCAAAAGCAAACTACAGTGATAAAATAAAAATGTTATTTACATTCGACCAGAGTAGACATTACCATAAATGAACGTCCTCTAAACATATCTGTATTGTTCAGAATGGACAAACGGCGTGCGCTATCGCGGACAGACTGGGGTACATCAGTGCCGTGGAGGCTTTACGACCAGTCACCGAGAACACACTTAGCCAAGCCGTCGGTGATACTGGTAAGTGTAGACATTTAAGCAGCGCCTATTTAGACTAGCTTGACGGTAGATGGGGCCACGAACGCCTCCCAGGATGGCTAACCTGGGAGGCGTAGCCTCATTTTTAGCTACTGGTTGAAAAGGTTAGATCACTTGGGTATCGTTTTGGGTGGCACAATTGGTAGTGGGGTTGCTTGACCCGGAGATCCATTGGAGACGCAGGTTCGAAACCTGCCCGAGGCAAACAATTTTTTAAATTTTCGCTTCCATTAAAATATTTAAGCACCGGTTTAAAATATAAACACCGGTTTGGAAGATACACGCCATAAAAGTGGCGCAGTCACTTTTTTGTTTACGGCGCGAACGGTTCGCGTTAAAAACGTGACGCATGATTCACGTCACGGTGTTAGAGCATTTGAGCAGTGGTGAGACCGTACCTTTACCTCGTTCATTTTAAATTGATGTCATTATTATAAGAAATCCTTTTATTAGGACGGTTTGCAATATTTAACATTTATTTGAGTCAGACAATGACCATATTAATTATTCAGACAACCAGGCTTAGAATAAAACCAATACATATTTTCCTTAGTAAAATAACGATTTATTAAAGCTTTACGAACGTGTAACGTAATCACGTTTTATATTTTATTTACAACCGTAGTTCAAATCCTTGAACTTTGCAATCGTGCTCGCAACTTGCCATTGATATTGCATTCCAGAAATACAATCTAATGGGCTGCTAAAAATGTCTTTTTAGTCTTTAATAGTACGTTAGTCTAAAGTGAAACCATGATGATCAGTATATAAATAATTCTGATTTCATTTCATTTTTAGCACACCTTATTCCGTAACGTTGTATAAACACGTTATTGCACTTTTGAGGTGTTTCTGGCTCAGAATCGTTAGTACTTTCGAACCCTATATGTAAAAAAATGTTTCCTAAATTTAGTTTTCCATTACGTCCCGTTTTTGTACCTATGTAGTATGAAATTGGCGTAGAGGAAAAATATTTTTCCATACAAAATTTTACCCACATTTTTTCACGTGTAAGGTTCGAAGGTACGATTCTGAGCCAGAAAAACCTCAAAAGTCCATATTCTGAGAAAGTAGCTACCTCGGGATTTATTTGAAAACATAATTTTACAAAACTGTTCGTCTCTCGGTGACTCGCCAAAGAACTATGTAAATATATAACATATAGGCACATACATATAGGGAGTCATTATGATTCAATTGGCGAGATTGTTTCTCGTTTAACCTACACAGGTTTTCCTCTCCATCCACAAAAGGTCTTAAACGAGCAGATTTTGCTTTTAAAATACGATGTTTTGCGTGAGCAGGACATAGTGAATGGATTATTGAAGCCCGACACGAGGACTGCATTCGCAGCGCTTTGAAACACAGAGAAGGTACTACTCGTTATTCTGCCTCCCATGGGCAGATTTTTATAGCTTGTATGTAGGTAGATCAGAGTGCTAGTATGGTCAGCCTCAAAAGTGCTGAACATATTTGTATCGTGGCGTAGTACTAAAGTGCCCAGCTACTTTTGAGGCTGACTGTACCACTATAGAGCAACAAAAGTTCAAACCCGTTTTCACAAGAATTCTGGACAGTCGTTGATAAAATAGGGTATTTGACAACAATCAAAATAAATTCATTAACTCTAACCAGCAAATTACGCTTCCAAAACAGCCCGGATAAAATCATTCAAACTTATTTTCGTGCCATCAACGATTTTACAATGACGAAAACTAAAAATAAGGCACCATGTTGAGCATGACGTCACAAGCACGTCACAAGAAGTATTTCATACTAAACTGCATACTTTCGGAGCGTTTTGACACTTCATAAAAAGAAGCTGATTTGAACTGTCATCAAGTAGCCTATTACGTTTAGGCATAAAGACACACAAGAAGGCAAACATCGGTTGTTTAGGAGCGCGCGTTATTTATTCAAGGTCGAGGCGCAGGCAGTGCGATCCGTACTGGAGCATTCTTACGCATTCTTAAAGCTTTGCTTGTAGTGCGTTTGTGCACGGCGCGCGCGCGATGTACCTTTTGTAGTAAGAAAAATTACTGTGCTGGTTTAGGTAAGCCCGCCGTTCTTCGGTTCTTAGCGCCGGTGCGATGAAGATTCTGTACTTGCGGTCGGCCACCATACTTTGCCACCCATTTTAGTAGCCAATCTCTGCGGTTACGAGAAACATAGGACGTCATTGCGTACACAATGATAAGGCACATCGTCACTACTTTGAAAAGAACTCGTATCTAAAAACGTCGTAGAGAAAAACGTCAAAAGTTACACACGAACGTCATATACACTTACTACGTTTTTACCTGGGGTCAGTCTCAGATGTACGTGTTTTTTTTTAAAGTAATGGCGATATTTCGTTAAGATAACGATTTCTTGTTAAGTAATTAGCCAGAGGTATTATTATTAATTAATTCCGTAGATGATCTGACGACACGGTTAAGGTCGCCGGAAGTTGACGGATGAAACAGAAAAAGTGTGCCACCGTTCATTGTGGAAGTCTTTGGGGAAGACCTATGTTCAGCAGTGGACGTGAAATGATGATGAAATCTCGTAGTCGCTGTTGTTAATTTATTTTGAACCATCTGTTGTACATAAGCTGTGACACCACGATTGATCAGCGTGCAACCACTGCAACGCAACTAAATTTAATGATACCCGCCCCCTCTTAATAATCTAATAATATTGCCCCTGGACTGTCGCCAATGCGCAAACGCATAAACGGTATTCAGTCTTACTGAAAATGTGACTGTACAGTCGACCTGCAATACAAATATGATATAATGTATGATGAAAGTAAGTAAAAAAGTCCGCTAACTTATCAGCGCTATCTAGTGGACTGTTGAGTAGACTAAGATAGTAGTTTATGCAACCGATACGTAATGAGAGAGCTTAAAACACTAGTGTGGTAATAAGATCGGACGAGTGTTTTAAGGCTTAATCATGTACAGTTGCATATACCTATTACTTTATCTACAAACATTATAAATCCTCTATGATGTGTGCGGGAACCCCATTAGAATAACCGCTATTGAACCGCCATGGCCGACTACTTTACAAATCATGACCTACTAGATTATCATTATAGTATCGATGTTATAATGATTTTTCATACATTATTATAACACTGGCACAGATAGCACTTATGTTATATTATTGGTTGCAATAATGGTGATCATTATATACCTTTTCCGAACGCATAATAGTGAATTTATGATATGGGTGTAGACTTTATAAAAAGCCTAAACAGCCAAACTGAAGCGTTATTTAACCTCTTCGACGCTTTCTTCAAACATAAAAATTTGCAAATCAGACGCCATGTCATATAGTCTGTAAATATACTTTTAGATATATAAAAAATATATAAACATTAAAACCACGTGACTCGGGACGTTCAGCCAATGGTATTGTGCTACAGATACAAAACGCTGGTTTGATTGGCTGAACGGCCCGTGTCACGTGGTTTTTTTGTTAACCTCTTTTTAAATACCTAAAAGTACAGAACATAACACTGTCAAAACCGAAATTGTACTTTATGCTGGTACATGTAGGTTTATACAGGGTGGGAGGGACTATACCGACATACTTTAGCCATGAATTCCTGGTGGTGTGACGAGTAAAAAATGTTATATCAACATGGGTCGAATATTGTCATTTTACATGAATAGTCTTATGGAACAAAATAAATCAGTAAATTAAGCCCCTCGTTATAAACATGTCCTTACTGGCTGAAAAGTTATCAAAAAGAAAAAAAAAGCTAAAATGGAAACGAAAGGTCAATTTTTTGGCCTCGTAGTCGCTTACCATCAAATACTGCGAAGGTTAATTCCTGTTTAGTTAAAGGATTTTAAAAAAATAGTAAAGGTATCTTAGTCACATTTATTACGGCTTGTTACACACTTGGGATTTTTCATTTACAAAATAATGAATATCTCGGAAAGTAAGCGTTTTTCGACTATACATCACATAACATTTTTTACTCCTAACAGTTGTTAGAATCTATAGTTAAAGTTTGTCGGCATAGTCCCTCCCACGCTGTATCGCTCCTCGCTCTCTGACACCTTTAGGGTTTCTTGGCGTCCAAAGGATAAAAAAATAAAATGATCTTTATTGCAAGATTTATATGGTGAGTACATAATATGTATCTTTCAATTATTAAACCCATCAAAGCATCCAATAGTTTTATATAAAATAGTACATTGTGTATCAAGGGCGGTAAGTAAGGAATTACAAACGAGTGTTTGTTACAAGGCCGAGGCGAAGCCGAGGGCTTTAATAACACGAGTTTGTAATTCCTTTACCGCCCGTGGCACACACAATGTTTTTCATCACACTTGTGAGGAAATCTGATTAAAATAACCTTACTTAACCTAAATAAAATTGTAAAACTGACAGTGACATTAGTGACATTATCCACAATGCGAATTCACGTCACGTTCGGAAACCATAGCGGCAAAGACTTAAAATGGTTGATTTTATTTTTGCAAAATACTGAAATGCACTATTTAAACATTTAATTAATGTTACAGAAATATGTGTTTACATGTATTTGCAATAACAGTTCTCTTTAAATAAATATTTCAGTTAAAAAAGTACGTTGGCGTTTCCTTTGAACATGACAAATAAGAGTAAAACAGAACCAGCGTTTCAAATTTAAAAAGAAAACCATTACGCCCTAGGGCGTAATAGGTCATTTACGGCCCACAAAACCTACGTGTAATGACACCATTTTCGAGCAAGTGTGATGAAAAAAATTATAAACAACTATATTTGTCTTGTGTACCTACCTATTAGTTAATATTCAGATGCTATGCCGACTGTACGGAGTTGTCTGTACTTACTTCATTATCCAATGGGTCGTTAGTATTTGTATTCCCGTTATTTATTTAGGTCAACTGCCCAATAAACCGCGGTTCCTTTGACGAAGATGATTTATATTCACTGAGGTCGCGTAACTTTGTAGTTTCATGCGTATAGAATAGATATCCGTTTTGATGCAACTGTGTAAAGATATTTATTATTCCAAAGTTAAGTCACAGTTGCAATTAAGTATTCAGGTTTTTAGACATTCTTTTACAATGAGAAAACAATGTGAGCCCTTTTATTGATTACAATTGCTAGTTTCAATGACATTATTCAAACATCTATTGCATTTTGAGTTTCGATAATAACAGGCACATATCATACCTACTATAAATATTTTAATTAATTTCTCTTTATCAAACTACGTCGCTGTGAAGGATAATAGTGTTAAGTAGCTGATATTACTATAAATATGTATCCAAGGTTGGGCAAAATACTGGCTTCATTGTATTTCAAATACGAAATATAAAATACATTTAAAAATGTATTTGAATTACAAAATACAAAATACTTTGGTGACAGGTATTTGAAATACAAAATACAGTATTCAAAATTATGTATTTGAAATACAAAATACAAAATACTTCGACACTTTTAACATAACATTCATGTTTTTATGATTATATATTGAAGAAGGAATTGCCTTTCATAAAAACTAAATTCCTAAACGTATTATCAGATAAGTTCCGTCTAGTTGGCGAATGGATGTATCCAGCCAATGAAAACAGTCTCTCAACTGGACCGGAAGAGCATAGGCTGGTATTAAATTTAATAAACATTTTTTTATGTTTGGGTAGCGTTCAAGGGTACCGAGATCTTTCCCCTTCTCATTTAATACACGGTATTTCTGTTACAGTAAAGTAACAGAAATACCGCGTAACCAGCGTAACGAACTAAATCCCAGAGTGATTTGACACTTATGACACTTTAAGTTGACACTTACACTCAGTGTTGCTGCTGTCAATGTCACTGTGTTCTAAGGGGGCTATCACACGGGCCACACGGTTGGAAATGTTTCGACGGTCTAAGGTTATCAACTTACCATGACGTTCATATAAATTTAATGAAATGTAAGTATTTTGTGGAAATGTATTTTGAAGCTTGAAGTATTTGAAATACAAAATTCTAAATACATGCGAGTGCAGTATTTGAAATATCAAATACAAAATACTTTTCCAAGTAGTATTTGAAATACAAAATACTAATTTGTATTTCAAATACGTATTTCAAATACATGTAATTGAAATACTGCCCAACCCTGTATGTATCAACCTTCGTAGTAAAGCAGTAAAACGACACAGCCATCGCACCTCGGGCACTCGAGCGCATCATTGTAAGCAAATCAATAGATATTAGTCCGGACAATGAGCATGCATAATTCATTGGGCTTTATTTGCTATCGGTCCTCGCGGATGATTCACGATTGTGATGGTGATGCGACAGCGAGCTATGTTTTTTTAATGTAGGGTGACTAAAAACACTGCTAATTCTAGCAATCAAATGAAATTAATTTGTTCAGGAAATGTTCTCGAGAACGGTCTCGCTTTATACATAATTGAGAACGTTTCCGAAAATGGCGCATCTCGACTTTTAGGTGAGCACTTAGAGGGTTACAATAAATGCATTCCCAAAGGCACTGTTAAGTAAGCGAGTAAAGTTGGGCGAGTAGCATTACATTGCGGATCTGGAAAGGTCGATTTATCACACTGTGCCTGGTCAGCCCGTAATGAACTGTTACTCGCCCAACTTTACTCGCTTACTCACCGGCGGTAGAAACAGTGCCTAAGGGGCTAATATATCCCCATTGGCCTTAAGTAAATTATAAGCCTGGTAATGATAACCACTATGAATTACGGCCACATTAGTGATACAAGGATAATAGACAAATAAAAGTATTACATTCCCCATTTCGACCTACCCAATTTACCTACTAGATATACCTAGTTTATTCACGCAAAATAGGCGCATTAAGACGCCGAGTTGCGGACAGCTACCTATAACCTATCTAGTTTTTTGCGGGGTTGGACGTGTGGTGAAAAATAAACGGACGTTTATGCTTGTATAAACAGAAGAATAATCTGCATTTGAAACTAGCATGCTGAGTTCATTTATGACCTCAACATCATATTAATAAGTCGCATTAGCTAAGATGTTGCTCTACACTAGTAGGGTTCATGTACTTTTTATTATATGACACTAACACCATCATACTCATACTTATTTGTAAAAATACAATTTAAATTGTCCTGTCAACAATAAATACTTAAAATTTAGTTGAAAAAATCTGCATACTCCACAGTATTGCCTCTTAATAAAGATGTGGTACTGTCCTAAAAACCCCAGACTCGTGGTGACCCCACGTCTATTTCTATTGCCGCACTCCTGCGCATCTCCGTTCAATTGCACTCGTTATCTAATCTCGGGACGGGAGCGCGAGTCACTGGGGCGGTGACGTCATCACTCCTCCAAGAAAACTCCTTGCAGAAATGAATCTTAAGTACTGGTCTTTAGGTCCAAAATGGTTTGATCCAATATCGTGAGATGTATAGTGAATGACCATTCATAATCTTCATTAATGTCAATTTCTTTGATGCGCCGATTGATTGGGTTGAATTTAGAGACAAATGGTTTGTTTGAGACAAAGGGAGATAAAGTAAAACAAATCACTCTATTCTGTATACCTAATAAACAGGGAACGTACTTTTGGTGCCGATGACGTAAAAATGACGTCAAGCTACAAACAGCATGATTCACTTTAGGTTTTAGATTGATTTATCGTTACCGGTAATTACCGGTTTCGTAAAAACTATGAATTAATTTTATCACTACTTGGTGTCAATGGTAGAAGCCATTTCATAAATCAAGAGGGGTCTGCCTGTGTTATCTTATTTATTGAAACGGGGAATTGGAAAATAAATCAGAAACGCATTTCGATATAGAAGGACCGCATGAATACAATACATTCGGATAAATATATGTCAAATCGCATATCCTATTAATATTTCAAATTTTCCGTTGAAACAAATTAAAAAAAAACAGACTTATACATTTTTACTTTCTACCTTTGACACCAATCAAGAAAGTAAGACTAGGTACTTATAATTAATTCATAACTTAAACTATACCGGTAATTTACGGAAGCGGTAAATCCATGGAATACATTAACTTAATCAGCCTGTATGTAGGTTGACGTCATTTGCCTGTCATCGGCACCAAAAGTACGTTCCCTGCTAAGCTAATAACTAATAAACAAGTACTTCATGTCGAGCAGTATTTCTTGACTAATAGGAAGGAAACAGGAAACCTTAGTAAAATATCTGGGTATTTTCTAGTTTTGTGTTTTGTACTAACTTAAATCATCAAAGGTCGAGACCGAGTAGGCACTTAGCTAAGCAAGCATGCTTTATCATAACTTACCTGAGATCGAGTTCAAATGCTTTGCTCTCCTGCTTCCTAATAATATTATAAATGTGAAAGTTTTTGAAGATGTTTGAATATTTGGATGCTTGTTACTAAGTAACGGGGTAGCTGGATGCATTGAGATGAAATTTGGCATGAAGTAGACCTGATCCGGGATATCCCGGTAAGGAGTTCCCTTGGACCATTAACGGGAATACGCGGGCGAAGTCGCGGGTAAATGCTAGTTCTGAATAATAAAAAAATACTAGTCGATATTTCCTAATAAAATGATCGCTTAGATATGGCAATTTGTTCAAAACATTCAATACAAAAAAATTAGTTAAATTGTCACTTTTTGTCAGAATCTGACGTAAATAAGTGTCCTAAACTATTGTTAACGTTTTTTTGGAAAGTCGGTCACGGTAAATACCTATCCTTAAATTAACTACAATTGTATACTGTATATTGAGAAAATGATCGCTTCCTTGGAGACTCCCTGAAATAATCCTTCAGCCGTGAAATTAGCTATATTTTTAGACGTGTCACTTGATCCACCTTGAGCCGCCCCTACACTTTTAGAAAAAGGGCAGAAGCTAACAAGAGCAATAAAAATACGGATTAAGAGGCTTACACACTGCACGTTCACACAGAGGCGTGGACTCCAAAAAGACACTGCCTACCCTCTAGTTCCTACCCTATTAAGGGAAAGAGGGTTGAAATTAGTAGGGTAGGTAGCGAGTGAAGAGCCTACCTTATTTTTACCCGACTGCGGCGAAGCCCAAAGGAGGGTTATGTGTTTGACCTGTATGTATGTATGTCCGTTCCTATGTCCGCTCGTAACTACTTAACGGCACAACCGATTTTGATAAATTCAATCATTAGATTCGTCTTGATGGCGCGGGTGTCACTGGGTATGAAGTTCGTTAAAATAGACAAAATGGCGGATTTTATGCACTCTTAAAGTGAACCGCGGTCGGGTTTTTTTTAATAAAAATATTCTTACCCTCCTAGTTATACTAGGGAAGAAATTAAACGGTAGGCAGTGTCTTTTTACCCGACTGCGGCGAAGCCCAAAGGAGGGTTATGTGTTTGACCTGTATGTATGTATGTATGTCCGTTCCTATGTCTGCTCGTAACTACTCAACGGCACGTCCGATCTTGATAAATGATACATCATTAGATTCGTCTTGATGGTGCGAGTGTCACTGGATATGAAGTTCGTTCAAATAAACAAAATGGCGGATTTTATGCAGTTTCAAAGTGCAACATGGCCGTTGCTCTAAGTTTTCAGCCCATTATAAACGCAGTGTGTACACTCCTTTAGCTATTTATAGAAAGAGTTAATGGAAATTGCTAGACAACCACTTTAAATACTTTAATATGGACGCTATGTGGCTATTTGTGGAGTCGCCTGCAATCTGCATGCATCGATTTATTTGTGGTTTACAGCAAAGGGGACCTTATGGCGTTCTTTGCGTTGTTACAATTCAAATGAAAGATTCCATATGCATTTTGCTGTGGGCGTTGAAGAGGAGTTGTTTTAAGCTCAGTTTCAACATTGATTTAATTTAATGTCAATAGTTACACAGCAAATCAATCGAATAGGGAACTTTTTAAATTGCTTAAAAGTAGAGACAAATTTCGAAAGGTTTTAGAAAAGAGTTGAAAAAAAAAATAGCCGCTTTTATGTGACATTAAGTAAAATTATTAATTGATATATACAATGATGGGATAAATAAAATATATGTATAAGAAACTATTAAATTCACGAAGTCGTTAATAGAAGAGAAAAAAACGGCCAAGTGCGGGTGGGATTCGCACACGGAGAGTCCCGTCCCGTACCAACGTCGAGTAAAAAGACGCCAAAAAACACATTTCTTGTATGGGGCCTCTTTTATTTTTAATTTTTTTTTTATTATTGTTATAGTGGAACCTTAAAAAACGATCTAAATAAAATACTAAGAATATTCAACTTAATAAAATAAATTCCGTCACGAAAAGATGACATCATTCACAAAATACCTGTTGGCGTATAACTGCACGGTAAATAAACGTTCTTTTGTAACAGTAAAAACAATTATACGCATACGATAGACCAATATTACCATACGAGTTATGCGCCTGATTTAATCCGAAATAACACAAGTCTAAATAAATGTAAATTCAAAATTCAACCCTATCAATACACCCAACGGTTGAAATTCGTTGGGAATGTTTAATTTATGTATTATTTTCTTTTACGCGGTTTTGACGCGCCATTGTTCGCGTATGACGTCACAGCTCAAACTTGCGGTGACTTCAACGTTTGGCGGCGTTCCATTGTTTTTGAGTCTTGGAGGTGAAAATACGGCTCGACCTTGATCTTCGAAGGAGATGTACTGACGTCATTTTTGACCCACTATCAGTAACGTCAGTGTATACAGGATGTTTCGGAATTTGCCTCAATTTGCCAGACCAAATAAATGGAACACTTCTATATCACAATTTGTTAGCAATAGGCAGTTGTTAGTTGGGGTGTTACACCGTTATTATAAGGATGTCTTTTATTATGTATAACTCTACGTGTCCACGAGTATGGTTAACATGTGTAGCATGAGTGGTACTGCGAAATATAAAGAATAAATATGTAATGTAGATATGTACATTGCAAACATCCTCTACTTATTTTGACATTATTAACTATTGATATTGATAATGTCTCTGTTTTACTGTTGTTGTTGCTTGTTCTCTATATCAGTAATTTCAGTAAAATTGTGTTTAAGTCGCAAAGAATCAAAATATTTTCGTCAATATGTTTTTCCGAACACAATATTTTGCCGCTGACAAAAAGTTTAACAAAATAAATATTGAACATAACATATCCATTACAAAACAAAATATAGGACAAACTAATGAGAATTGTAAGTACGTTCACGCATATTATAGAGTCACGTATAGTGTGAAGTCAAACAACGTCGCGTGCAGGCATGCCAATTATTCGGCCTCTGATTACACATCCATCATGGCGCTAAACAAATTAGAGCCCTTCAGGACCACTTACACCTTGGACCGTTTAGCTCTTACGTAACCAGAAATTCCAGAAACCGAATTGAATGCAAAGGTTAGACAATAACACGGAAACTTTGCAGCGTTTCTTTACCACAACCACAGAATAAGTATTAGTACTGCGCACAGAAGCTTCTCTTCTCTCTCTAACGAAACTGTCGTTCGGGTCCGACTACCGGACAGGGCTCAACCGCATCCGACTGTCTCTCTCCATCGCATAATGCGCGCTCTTTCTGGTCGCTGGCTATTACTACCCATGGGTGGCAAAATTTAATAGCCGCGCAACCAAATTGTGAGTCAGTCCTGCCACAACTAACTTTTTTACACGAATTTTAATTCTCACACTGTATTACAAGAGACTCTGATCAAAGTTACTACGTTTGCTTTCGTTTTCCTAGTGGCAAGAAAGATCTGGGAAGCTTCATCTCTTGCGACGGTATAAATGAGGAGGAAAACCGCGAATCGTGTCACAAAAGGTGTTACTTCGCCCGAATTGCTTGGCGTTGCATGCTTACTCAAAATGTACTGTCTTCTTTTTAGCTTTTCGGTTAGAAGGAAATGTATGTATGTAAACACTTCATTGCACAAAATAAGACAAAGTACAGGGTTTCAAAATAAAGGTATATGTACAAAGGCGAACTTATCCCTTTAAGGGGTCTCTTCCAGTTACCCTTTGAGCAGATGAGTGAAGACTGATGAGATAAGAGAGGTGGTAGATAAACTGAGAAATATGTACATGAGATTATAGTGGTATTTATAAAAGCTTAGGAAATAATAGTAGATTGTATCACACAGGACTAAAACGATGTCTTGACGTGACGGCGAGGGCGTAGATAGAATCCCAGAGCGCCGCGATGGATTCTACAATATAATCCTGACGAAGCGAGGGATCCTAAAGCAGAATCCTGAGAGTAACGAAACGAGGCATTCAAGTGTTAACACCCAAGATAAAAATGGTTTCGCTACCTTGAGACACATACTGCTAATCAAATCAATGATGAGAAACATATATATTGAGCAGATCTCTCTCTCGTACAAATTAATTTATCTGCGTGTGAACTGTCTGCAAAATCTAGATAATAAACAAAAAATAAAAAAAAACGTACTTATCGTTGAATCGAAAAGTAGCGCTTTGATTTCTTCTAATACGAAAGGAATAAAAAGCTTTTTCTGAATTATAAGTTTTAAAAGCATAAACGTAGCTAAAGCGTTGATATACTTAGACGTCCAAAAAGTTTGAGAAATCCCACTTCGTATCTCAGGTTTGGCACCGTTGCCTGGTGGTTGGTAAATTAACATGATGTATTGCGAAGTATTACGAATGACCTCATCGCTATTGAATTAGTCGATGACCACAAACAACCCATATTTTTTTTATATTTACAAAGTCGGAAATGAGTCACTGATAAAGCGGAGTAAGTAAATTATCCCATTCGTCTTGTATTCAACACAAACAAATAAAATTGAAGTCGTTACGATAATACTTTAAGTCAAGTGATTACGAACTGTATTACAATGACTGACCAATCGAGTTAAAGTTTAAATTTTATTCGAGGCTATATTGAAATAAATAAAATATCACTAGTTAGCTTTACTACGTCCTTTGTACCTTACCTACGAGCTAGTTAAGCATAAATATCAGGGTTTTGTAGAGTAGTTCTTTGAATTAAATAAAAATACGTTGACTCTACTCGATGATATAGCAAATTTATAAGAGTAAAAATTAAAAACAAATTATGTTAATTGGCTTGGATCGCTTACAAATAAAGTTGAAATCTAAAAATATAACCTATTATTGTTAGAGAGGTATTCTAGTTCTCCAAAGTCAAAGCTCAAAAGACCCTGAAATCAGTTGTTTTTACCAGATGACTAACCGATTACGCCGGTTTTATGTTCGAGACTGAGCTCTGTTTAAAGTTTTTGCATACTATACACGTGAGCCGGCATCCATGATACAACGGCCAGTCGAGTCGCGACCTTTCGTTTATCACCACGCGCAACGCAATCCAATTACAAACCAATCATATTATTATATTCAAAAAAGGAACGTGTGAAAATAACAAAATTAAAAAAACAAACGCGGACGAAGTTTGAGTTTCAAATTTCGAACGCTAGTGATGTGAATCTTTCGTGTTTATGCTAATGTGTAGTCCGAGATTCGGTTACGATTTCCGCGAATCGGTGATGTAACTGTTGTTGCTGAATGATTCCTTTGTTGATCGAGTTCAGTGTGAAACGGTATACGAGAAACTGTAACAGTGTGTTAGTGATACGCTAATTGAGGAATACCTGAGGAACTAGGTACGTCCGTTTTATTACCCACTTATTATCATTAATTCATCTATTCATTGTTTATAAAATTTTCTGTATATGCACAAACCCTGTTGCGTCTGTGGCGTTTCGCCAAAATTTATAATTAGACCGGTAGCGGGCGGAATTTTAAATTTTACTCTCCGCGTTGGATTTAGCGGGGGCTATTTTTGTGATCTCCATTTGGTTATTCCGTGAGTCAAACTTCAACTTATTCAGAATTATGATGACAAATTCTGGAATCACCGCTATAAATTACTTAAGACTTCCTTTACTTAGTCTGTAGTCTTGTAGGTCTCCAAAACTAGCAAGACCTGTTTACATTACGCCTTCTTTTATTGCAAATAACATAAACATTGCACAACCTACTCAACCGTCAGCGCATTCAGCCAAAAGTGCACCGTGCTGACCTTTGGCAAGAACTAAATGAACTTTAAAAAATAATAGTACTGTCGGCTTGGAATATATCAAAGAGGATGGTTCAACAGATTCAGCCGTATTGTAAAGGGTATCTTCTGAGTCGTATCCATCATTACTGATTATCGTGGTTGGTGGTCATTGTTCTGGCACAATTACAGCCCCGCCATCGTCTTCAGTCAATCGCGTTCCTCAACTACATTGTAGAATGTTTGAGATGAGATGGTTCTTCACTAAGTTGATCGGTCCATCGTGCATGCGGCTACATGACCTTTTGGCTTTCTTGGTTACTATAACTCCAATGAACAAAGCTTTAATCCCAATAATAAGTCCCCAAAATTCGTGAAATTTTAAGAGACTCGTACACTCTCAGAGCAAGAGATTCATGACGGTATGTTTACAGATATGTAAGTGCAAATATGTGAAAATGACTTCCACGCATTCGAGATCGTACCTTTGAAGATATGTCGGTACTTGTAAGTTATTATAGTTGGAGTTTACACGGGTACAGTCCGCAACAGATATATCTACCAAGACGAAAAGCTAGGGATCTACGAGGCCTTATGTATAGTTTGTTGTTGAAATTACTTTGACCTAAAAAAGGCAAAGGTTAAGGTTATGTTTTTCCATTTATCAGGAAGTTAAAAAGTGATATAGGGGAGACCGGGTATGGTTGTCTCACGGGTTGGTTGTCACAGCAGCCATTAAATAATACGAAACGAAGGAATAATTGCATCGCTCTGTGTTAAAAGATCGCAAGAGGTTCACCTCCTTCCCTACTTCAACAATCGATGCACTTATTCCTTCGTTTCGTATTATTTAATGGCTGCTGTGACAACCAACCCGTGAGACAACCATACCCGGTCTCCCCTAGGATAGAAATGGCGGCGATTGCTTTACTGGCAAGACATTGGCTCTTCAATAAGAGAGAGAGCTTATATATTTAACTCGTCATCAGCGTAGATATGTGTCGCTGACTGTACAAGCTCGTCGTTTGGGATACATTATCAATACAGCCTTCACGGAGTCCGTATTTCGATTATGGCTTGGTGATGTAATGTGGCCACTGCGACCTCATGCTCGCATGTGAGTAATATAGTAGAACAGGTTTCGCCACTATCATTCCAAAAACGCCTTAACTATGTACAAAACTCATAGGCACTTAAAACCTTTTTCCAATAGATGTGTATTTTTATTGACAGAAAGACGTATCTGACATGGTTTTCCTATTGGAATAAGTCATTTAGTGTTTTAGGGTATGTAGGTTGTAAGTCGGGTTTGATAGATAACATCGCAGGCTAGTGCACGTACTGAGCTGTGCAAATAGCTGTAAAGTTATATTTAAATTATCTCATTTGAAAATTTTCCACTTCAACTAAATTGAAAATACGTAGCTCGTAAATACATAAATTCACACAATCTTTTTTATATTTATATGATACCATTAAGGTAGAGCATAATTTCTACTACTACATACTTTTCTCACCTATGATAGACCTGTGCCCAGTAGGACATATATAAGCTGTTTGTAAGTCTTTTTATGTAGGACTGGAAGTGATGACTGGCTGGTGATCGAAAGAGTTTATGATAGAATCGAACGAATGAAGGTGTCAATGCGAGATGTATGTCAGACGAAAGACGTACTCGCTATTGAATTTACTTTTATATATTTGTTTTATCCGAAATATAGAAGACGTTTACGCTAAAAAGGTGGTTTCTGTTAGCCATCCGGCTACATTTATAAAAATCGGTCTAGAATTGGCGACGATAATAGTCTGTCAAAAAATGCAATGTCTGATGAATGAACAATTATAATACGATATTTTATTTAAGGTTCTAATGGAGGTTTAAACCGAAATGATAGAATATGACTAATGATAGTAAGAATATTTTTATAATGTAGTATTATAATCGAAGTTCGCTTACAGCCAAGTTACTTTGATCGTCCAGTTATTAAATATTTCAGTCCAATTTCTTATACAAACACTTTCGTTTTCGGAACATGCACAACATTTACGGGACTTGGCGTAGTTAGTAATTGTGTTTTCTTGTGTGCGGTCAAGGTGAGTTCACTCTGACTTATGCAATGCCTACTACAGAACTTAACGGTGATATATACTTGAAACGGTAGCGTAGTACCCGTAGCTCGATCGAAACAATTGTTCTTGAAATAATCTTCTACCCAAAGTCAACCTTTGACGTTGAAGTAGACCTGACAAAGGTGACTCGGTAAATAATTAATCTATGGAGTCTTATTTAAAAACAAGTGACTAACTAAAACCATTTAAGTTGAACTATTTTATTTTTAATTATCAATCTTTCTACTGGCCACGTCCTGACGTCATCTATTAGGTTTGGGATACTATTTAAACACCCATTTAACGATACGAATATAATATGTGTGGTGAATATGACGTCATTTAGCAAGGTAAGGTGCCTACAGAGCCAGACCACAACGGTATGCAAACCGATTCGTAGGAAAGGTTGAAAGGTTCCAAGCATTGACAAAAAACAAAGGGCTGTATAGTCTTAAGTGGTGCTCTCACGTATGAAAGAGAAAGCATAGTTGAAGCGAGATAGATTCATTTTTGTATATTCCAACATCATCATCAGACAAGTTGAGATTGTTATTATGTTGTACTATCACGGGAATACAATGTATGTGCAAGACCGGAACACTGTAAAAAATGCATACCCATAATCTACACAAAATGCATGATAAAAAACTCAAGCCCTGACTTTTGCCGCCCCTGAAAATCTGCCGCCCAGCGGGCACTAGCTTCTAGTGCTTAGATAGGTTAAATCCAGCACTGTGTGTGTAAAGTTTCATAAGAATCGGTTGAGTACAAGCAGTTGAAAAAGTAGTCGTAAAATTTTAAACAAATACACGGGATCAAGTTAAATAAAATCGATAAAAAAGTTATTTAACATAGCAGTATAAAGAAATACATCACACAATGAAATCGGCTTATTTCCTTGTCTGAGTTATTTTCTTATCAAAAAATATTTTCCATGCCCGTGAGTTTCGGGAACAGGGCATTTATAGCTTGAGTTTGTTGACTGGAGTCCAACTGTTACATTCATTACCCTTAGTTACGCATAATGAGAAGTTATAAACAATAATAACCTTTGTTCCGTAGCAAATAAGGTACCATCGAATATCGTCTTACAGTGCGTGATTTTACGAAAAAGTTTCAAGTCTCATCTTTTGGTAGTTGTAATTTCAGTCTTGTGTAATAACTAATAGAGTTGAAATTCACTCTACGTCTTTATGGAATATGATTTTTTTACGATGCTAGTATTTATTTCACGTAGTTACACACGCACGGCGGATAAGAAAGCCTTATCAGTTCTCTTAAGCGCATTATACTCGGTTTGTCGCCATTTTATATATTACAAGGATTTAATGCGTGACCCAGCCGTACTGATTTTCGACACCTAGGTATAAGAAATAAAATTAATGCAGCTACATGATAATAATAAATTATTGAAAAAAAAAAGGTCTGCCTAAAAGGATTGCTCGTATAAGCTTGCAGTCGAATAAAACTCCATGTTTCAGTAAAATATATCTACATTGTTACAATATCGACCTAAAAAATACAGAAAATGTTAGGTGCTCCCGTAATGATGATAGTCATTACGTATTTAACAGAACGCAGACCCGTGTATCGTGGCGCCAGTTAATCAATGCTGACAAAGAAAGGAGATTGACCAACTTTGTATGGGAGTTGGACCAAGTGCTGCCCAGACTAAAGACACAGTGCATTATGCTCCTTAGGCTTACACTAGACTGTATACTAAAGCGCTTTAAGATCTATCCCAGGAGTCATGAAAAAAAAAACTTTTTGATTGGCACTAAAAATTAATTATTTCTTACATTAAAAGTAACAGATTTTACTGTAATCTCGTCGTCTAATCGTCGTCATTGTCATCGATAGGTTATAGGTTAACGCGGGCTTATTTTCCGCAACTCGACGACAAACATGCGCCTATTTTGCGTGATGGGTTGATGGCACTACTCTTGCCAACCCAGCTCTACCAGAAAGCCTAGCAGACCCTTGACGTTGCCGACGACTTCTGGGAGTGACCTCGGTGTTCCGAGGTGGTGTGCCCGGTACTTGTCCACCCCCGGGTATTCGAGAATGACGTGGGCGGCTGTCTCTTCCACCTCCATGCAGGCTCTGCACAGAGGGCTGTCAGTAACACACCCTAGAGTAAACAAGTGTTTGTTTAGTAGGACTTGTCCAGTGATAGCTCCAGTTAGAAGATGGAGCTATGGCCTCTTTAGCTGGCGTAGCTTCCGCGACAATCCGGGGTTGATTGCCGGGAGGGCCTCTCTGGTTTGCTTGCAGGTACCCAGGTTAGACCCGCAATGTTGCTGTTCTACCTTCGTACCGACCCCGCAGTCCCTGGAACCGCACGTACACCGAACCCAGCATGAAGCCGAGTCGGCGCTCGTGGTCCACGAGAGCCTGCACCAACGTCGCTGGTGTGCCTGACGCACCTCTTTTAATATTATTTTACCTTTTTATACGTTTTTGTATTTTTATAGACTTTTGTTTTTATATGACATTGTTACTTTTGGCAGTCCATTAAAAGACCATATCCGAACCAGCTCTGTTTAATTCCAAGAGTTACAACTGGTATGCTGACGATAGCAAACATTTCCGCTTCCTGCCATTCTACTCTGTGGAGTAGCCAGCGGTCAATCTCCGCCCACCGGTTCTGGTACCGAAGAGTCCGCGCAACCGGGCGGACGTCTTCCCAGAGCCCAGGGAACTCGATGCCGCATCGCACTCGTCGTGGCACCTCGCTCTGCCGCTTCACGACGTCGACGACCTTCTCCCCCGTATAGAGGGTGACGGTCGCCACGCTGCGCTTGAGCCATGTCAAAGTGGCCTGGTCCTCGCACCACAGCCTCAGGACTCCGTTCGTGGTGATCGGCTTACCTCGGAACAGCGGGCCGGACGTCTGGCTGTTGCATGGCTGCGAGGCCTCCTGCATGAGCAGCGCCTACAGCTGTTGCTGGACCTCATCCAACAGCTTCTGTGTGAGGTTCCCCGTAGTCGTTGTCGTGATAGCAACCAACAGTTCTGCCTTAACAGCGTCCGCGTAAGCTGTCCGCGGTGCATCCCCCGTCGACTCGATCCTCTGCCTCTTGGGGTCGCCTCTTGTAGAGATCGGCTCATCCAGGCGGACCCGTTTGGCCGAGGGTCTGGTCTCCGGGTTACTGCTCTTTGCGGTCCTGTCTTCTGCTCCTGTCCCTGAAGGTGTGGCAGGACCTACTACTGGGAGCCCAGCGGCTGTCTGCACCATCCTGTTGGGAGCAGCTGGCTGTTGCCGAAGCACCGGAGCCGTCGTGTGTTCCTGCGCCTCCCGTCGCTGCCTGGACTTTCTGCGCTGCTTCTTATTTTTGTTTTTCCAGTCCCCGTCATTGGGTCCAGGCTCGTCCCGCTTGGCGGGTCTCACCTTTCGCCTCTTGGGCCCTTCACAGATAGTCCAGCCAGCGTCAAGTTGCGAGGATGTGTCGTCTGTGTCGAGTTCCTCCACAGGCGTCTGCTCCGGAGCAGTGGATTGCTCCACCGCCGAAACGACCTCCTGGGGCTCACCCGGTATGTCTAAAATGGGCTCAGTACGGCCTTTCGCCTGCGCCGAGTCTGTCTTTGTCGTCCACGCGCTAAGTTTCGAAGCCGCCGGTTTCCCAGCCGCTTTTCTGCCTCGCACGGACTGTCTTTTGTGTGAGGGCACTGTGAAAACAGCACCGTCAGCGCCACGGTGTGTCTTGCGTGGGGGCACTGTAGATACAGCACCGCCACGGTGTGTGGTGTTGCCTCCTCGGATCGCTGACGTGACTTCGAAGGCACGTGTGGTCGAGGGCGGCACTGTAGATACAGCACCGTCCCGCGGGTGTGAGTGTTGTGTGGAGGTGGAGGGCACAGCGTCAGCCGCACCGACACTTCCGTGTGTGTGTGAAGTGTTTGGGGTGTTGGAGTCCATGTTGTGTATGTTGTGTTCTTCATTTCTCGAGCTTCCACCCGCCGTGTAATCGCTCCCAAACAAAAAACTAAAAGTTCAAAGTAAAGCCGAAAGCGCTCGCTCGCTAAAAACCCTTAAAAACAAAAATTCATGTAGTTTTTTTTTCTCCTGGACCGATTTTAAAAATATATGTATTTTCTAATAGAGGGTAACGCAAGGAACTCGTTAGAGGTATTTTCAGCTCTGGGCAACATTTGGTCCAAACCTGGTCAATCTCCTTTAAAATATTCAGATCACCTCAATTATGTCTCTGTCATAACTATTCCGAGATGTATAATTAACTTCTTCTAGCTGGCAGTTAAACTTTCCGATCTTTCTCAGAGCATCTTCCTTTCCAACGCTCTAACACTTTTCAACTTTTAATTGGATATTTTCTTTGGTTACCTCTTCCATAATTTTAGCAGATTTTGTGTCCACCATCCTATCACAGACGACCGCCAGTTTCGGCGGCTGAAAGATACGCTCCTTAGTGATAATGCCGTCTATTGTTTATGATTGCTTTTTACCCGACTGCGGCGAAGCCCAAAGGAGGGTTATGTGTTTGACCTGTATGTATGTATGTCCGTTCCTGTGTCCGCTCGTAACTACTCAACGGCACATCCGATTTTGATAAATGATACATCATTAGATTCGTCTTGATGGTGCGAGTGTCACTGGGTATGAAGTTCGTTAAAATAAACAAAATGGCGGATTTTATGCAGTTTCAAAGTACACCGCGGTCGGGTTTTTTTTTAGTAAAAATGTGGTTATTATTATATATTGCATTGTAATGTTTTTTTGGTGACCGATAAAGTATTAGGGCTTTGCCACACTGACGACGGTCTGCGGTCAGCGATATCGAGCGATAAATAAATTATAAAGCATCCGTCACTCTCACACTAACATACTTGTCGGAACGTGACGGATGCTTTATCATTTAAATATCGCGCGGCAGAGTCTACCATCATACGCCTGCTGGAAAGGATACTGGAAGGTAAAAAATGTTAGAGTGATTGTATGGAGGAAGATCTTAGAAAGAAGAGGTTTACGTGAAAACTGGAGGACGATTGTATAGGAGGCCAAGACCAACTAAGGGTTGTTCCACCGCCGAAAGTAAGAAGTAAGATAGCCATTCACATACATTTTAAGGATTCTCATTACATTACTATAGAAAGCAGAGGTACCCCTATGAGGACTGTTAGGTACAACCCTGCACATCCTATGCTCGAGCCAAATGGATTTCGCACATGGTGATAACATTTAGAATAGTCATAAAACATGACGGATTTCGTAATTCAATCCAACCATAGTCGGATGCAAACGTTATCATTTGTCATTGAGCCCCGACCTCTACATAAACATTGTAGGTACTTTGACTGTGCCGTATATGAAACGTAATTAAATATTAGACTTCGAGCCTAGATTTTGTAAATTTTCCTTCAAAACGTAGGCATTCAAACAAAGGGTTGATCTTTGCATAAAGGTCGATTTCAAAAAAAATATGTCCGTGGTTAGGGCTTACTCTTAATAAGAATTGGAAATGGTATGTCAAATACTCGAAATTGACAAATCCAAGCTGAAATTACGCTTTTTAATGTTGTATTCCATTACACGCAGGAAAAAAACAATATTACCCCCGCACCGTTTAAAACTTCTTCTTCATGGGGTGCCATCTTCTATCGAAGGTCGGCGATCATTAAGGCAACTTGTACTCTCGACAAAGCAGATCTGAACAACGAACGGGTGCTTTTATTGTACCACTGGCGCAAGTTCTTAAGCCAGGATGCTCGTCTTCTCCCAACATTGCGTTTAAAACTTATATAAGTACAACTATCATATCTGTCACAATTATAACAGTTACAAAAGGTCACAACTCTATTGTATGACTTAAGCTCTTTTGCACCTAGGTTATATGTGACTTGTATCCCTTTTCACTAGACCCACAGATATGTATTAGATAAGTTAGTTGACATTATCAATCCTTTTGTCATAGTCTTAATAAAAACATTTAAATTGTTCTAAAGCCTCTAAATAGTACATTGTGTATCTAGGGCGGTAAGTAAGGAATTACAAACGAGTGTTTGTTATAAGCCCGAGGTGAAACCGAGGGCTTTAACAACACTAGTTTGTAATTCCTTTACCGCCCGTGACACACACAATGTTTTTCATCACACTTGTGAGGAAATCTTAATAAAATAACCTTACTTTTCGACCCAGTATGACAAGAAAATATTAAAACAGACAGTGACATTTGTCACATATGACCATAGACAATGCGAACGTCAAGTCACGTTCGGAAACCATAGCGGTAACGGCCATTTTAGTTGATTTTATATTTGCAAAATAAAGAAATACATTATTTAAACATTTAATTAATGTTACCGAAATATGTGTTTATATGTATTTGCAATTACAGTTATCTTTAAATAAATATTTCAGTGATAAAAGTTAAAAAAGTAAGTTGGCGTTTTTTTGAACATGACAAATAAGAGTAAAACAGAACCAGCGTTTCAAATTTAAAAAGAAAACCATTACGCCCTAGGGCGTAATAGGCCATTTACGGCCCGCAGAACCTACGTGTAATGACACCATTTTTGAGTAAGTGTGATGAAAATTATTATTAGTAGTGGAGGGAGGGAGTAGAGGAGGGAGCCACTGCTAATAACTGGTGGTGATTAGGGCTTTTGGTAATGGTAATAAATAGGTGATCTCCAGAAACTCATCTCTACACGCTCTTGTTCAACTTTTTTTATCAGATCCGACACCGTTTACGTGGCGCTAATAGGTGTAATATCAATGAACACTCAGCGGTCCGAAAATAAGTGGCCTAGGGATAACAATAGACAAGCTTGCTGGATATTGCGACATGGCGGGATATTGGCAGATAAACTAAATGTTTATCAGAGTTTACTAGCATTCCCACGATATTATTATTTTGTAATGTGTTTTTTTGGTGTGTAATAAAGTATTGTATTGTATTGTTGTTCACATGAAGCCAGTCGGACTAGTATTCATTTCCTGCATAAATAATACTAGTATTATTAGGAGATCGAAAAACTAAGTCATGACGGAATCAGGTATTAGTCAGCGTCCTTTCTTAACTTTTGTATTGAAGAAATAATTAGGGGATATTTAGGGCAATTAAAAATTGTATTTTCTGTATAGCTTGTATTGCTAACAAAAAACATCTCTTTAACGTGGTTTTTAAGTCTCCATGAGGCTTTATTTCGTTTATCTTCCGGCCAGTTTTAGAGAAATCCGTCCAATATTCGCTACAGATAAATATTGGATAATATTACTAATATAATTGTTAAGAGTTCATCGACAAATCATATTTTTGCACGTTATTATTAAGTGTAGACACTTATCTAACTACAATCAGGTTCAAGTATAGCCTCGAGGCGCTAACAACAGAATTGTAATATGTTAGTACTAAATATGTATACTTAAGACAATCGCAACAGAGTCATCGTCATTATCATCGCCCAGCGGCAGTCCACTGCTGGACGTAGGCCTCTCCCAAGACGCACCACTTTGCTCGATCATCTATCAGCTATACTCATCCAGTTGCTGCTAGCCGCCGTGCGCAGATCGTCGCTCCATCTAGCCGGGGGCGTCCCACACTGCGTATTTACCTGTACGGGGGACCGCGTACACTGTAGTACTCTCTTAGGGCCGATACAGACGGACTGCAATCCAACTGCAACTCCCTACGATTTGTATGGGAACTGCATCACAACTGCACGCCTTACTCCAGCGATTGTCAGTTCTGCGGCAGATGTGGCCAGCCCACTGCCACTTGAGCTTGCTTGCTCGAGTAACTATGTCGGTAACTTTGGTTCGCAACAGAGTGGTCAAGTTTATAATGGCTGCCGTATTTATGTTGTCTTTATATTTTTCACCATTAAACATAATCAAACGCACCTGGTACGAGTAAGTTGTACGTAATGTATTATTTTGATATATCTTATCTGGTGTTGAATAATCTTATGTGCCGATACTTGCCTTGAATGATCACTTGGTCAACTATTTGTAAAATTAATTCGTGGTGAACGGTGTTGGTCACACATATTTCAAAACAATATTGTAAACTATTTATGTTCTGTTTGTTGTGACTGTTTGTTTACCTAAATAAATTAAAAAAAAAAATGATCAAACTTATTTTAAGTGAAACTTAAAGTGCCTTGTCAATGCAATGCTGTATGGACGAGACACCTTAAGTGTCAAGTCGTTATTAACACCTCGTTATTATGTCATATGTCTTTAATAAACGACTGACCATAAAATTACACAACTTTAGACTCGCTCTGTATGCCCCGCCCCTAACTCGAAGGCCCCAAAATTGGTCCTAATTGTACACAAGACGTAAAGGATTTAGTTTTTTGCTAATACTTTAATAGCAATCATCTGTTTCGTAAAAATGTAATATGATGTAATGGTTCTATTGACCCTGAGGCCAGCTTCCCTGCTGAGATTACTTGATAAATAATTTAATGGGCCGTGAGTCGGAGTTGTTTTCGCTATGTCATCGAAAATCATGGGGGAGATATCACATCGCACTATTATTATAATGTGAAAGTTTGTGAAGATATTTGGATGTTTAGATGTTTGGATATTTGGATGTTTGTTACTAAATAACGGGGTAACAACTGGATGATCAAACTGAAATTTTGACGACCGCTTTAGCTTAGTTGGTAGTGACCCTGCCTACGAAGCAAGAGGTCCTGGGTTCGAATCCCAGTAAGGGCATTTATTTGTGTGATGAGCACGAATATTTGTTCCTGAGTCATGGATGTTTTCTATGTATTTAAGTATTTGTATCTATTAAATATATCGTCGTCTAGTATCCATAACACAAGCCTTATTGAGCTTACTATGGGGCTAGTTCGATTTGTGTAAGATGTCCCCTAATATTTATTTATTTATTTATTTATTTAAATTTGGCATGCAAGTAGATCAAGTTCTGGATTGAAACATGGGATACTTTATATCCCGGTAAAGAGTTCCTTTGGAACAACGCGGGCAAGCCGCGGGTAAATGCTAGTTATTCATAAAACACAATGAATATTTCGAATAAGAGTTTGCAAATTAAAGTCGCAATGGGCGGGCAAATAGCTCGAAGAACTGATGGCCGATGTGGTGTAGAGGTTTTTGAATGGAGACTACAAATAGGAAGATGCAGCGTGGGTCAGCCCCTAACAAGATGGTCTGACGGTTAAGGTCCCCGGTTTTTTTTTTAAGTCGCTGGAGGCAAAAAGCGTGCGACGACTCGTAGTGGAAGTCTTTGCGGGAGACCCTATGTTCAGCAGTGGGCGTGTCAAGATTGAAATTACGATGATGATTTCGAATAATTCCACAATTCAAGCTTCAATGACTTTGAACAGTCTTAATAATTTGAATCTTAAAAAACAAACAGATGATCAAAAAAGTTTACACGACTTAAAGACGAACAAGTAGTCCAACTTCGGCCTTTTAGGAGCACGCGACACGTGCGCTATAGCACGTCTGTGTGAGTGCGATCCGTACTGGAGCATTCTTACGCATTCTTAAAACTTTGCTTGTAGTGCTTTCGTACACGTCGCGCACACATTCAAGCGCGCGATGTACCTTTTGTAGGAAGAAAAAATACTGTTATTATACGACTTTATATGACTTTGTTTCCTCTTTTTGTGCGGAATCGTGCAAGTCGAAATAGATCTAAGTAGCTCTATGTAGTCATCTGAATACATGACTTAAATTAACTAGTGTTCCGCTCACGGACTACTAGCCAAAGCTAGTTTGCCGTCTGGCTGACTATCGAGAACATGTTATAGTTATAGCTTAGCATTTCCGGTGGACAATCGTCTTGGGTGATTAGAGTCGTTAACTAAGTATGCTATTATCTCGAATTTCATTTTTTAGATCGGAAGATAAACTTCTTTGGTCTTATAAAAATGACAAGAATGCATACCTGATATGCGTTTTCATATATTAGGTATTCATTACGGGCATTCATCGCTGATTCAGGCATTTTTTTATAAGCAGCAGTCGGAAAGCTCACAAAAGAAACATCCGACGTAGGAAATGTGCTCTCATCTATGAGAGTAGGTCCGTGCCCAGCAGTGAGACCTATATAGGCTGATGATGAATGGTATATCTTAAGTCGCAGTAAATCAACCTCTGTCGTAAGCACTAACTTGGCTATAAATTGACAATTGTTTACAAATTCCGTCAGCTACCACATAGCATACCAAAAATAAACACGAGACAGCTCGAAGCTACTCGTTATTGTTAGTTGTATAACTACGTCGGTAGCTATAGCCGTAACTTCTCATTTATCAACAACACGATGTCTAAACAATGCATCTTTTGAATTGATTTATCTCGGGTTGTTCAAGTTTAGAGCGGTACTTTAGCTTGAACCAGAAGCATTCAGGATTATTATAATATAAACTAAAAAACTAATAAGCTCTGTGATGATCTTTTACTATATATACAGTACGATCTCGTATTATAAATTATTACTTATATGAATAGACATCTTAGATGCATTGGCTGAGACGACGCGAAGTTGACATAGGTCCCACTTTATCAATTGTCTTCGTAACAAATGCTTTCCAAGGTGTTACTAACCACTTAAGTAGTGTAGTAGTTGAGAAAATTGGCGGGAAGGAAACGTCATTCTCGTACAAGACCCGTTCGGATACAAGCCATAAATAGACCAAGTATTGTCTATGGTAAGTTCATGGATATTAGATGTTTGTTTTATGTTTATTTTATGCCGCCATTGGCGTCTTTTTATCAATTTGCAAACTGTAACCGTGTCGTGTCCGACCATAGAACGTAACATCTCCGAATTTATGTTATTTTTGTACCTAAAAATCCTTCTGTTTTGTCGTGTTCATAATCCATTTACTATTTTTTTACCTAATCATTTAAATGTTGTAGCAATTGGAAGGTAAGAGCTTTTGGAAGCCATGATAGATATATTCAATTCAAAGTACGTCATTACAACAATTGTTCCTTGAATGCACCTATTTATTATTAAATCATTTAAAAGGGAATTTCTATTGGGATGTTTCCTTAACAAACAAAGAGACGTGTCACCTACAGGGAAAATGTAGTTAACTGTATCTGTTGTGACTATGTAAATGTGACAAATGATCGTTTTGTTTGCAGTTTCATGACGCGCTGATGACTCAGCTACAAGTGTGACCGATTTACATATACAAATGTATCTGTATTGATTTAGATTGTGATGAATAGTACATTTGATACGCGTCTTTTTGGTCAAACAAGCACTATTTGAGTCATCGTATTTTATTCTAAATAATAACAAATATGTGTGCTATCGTCGCGTCGCCAATACGATACGGAAATTAAATGGATATCACAGATAAAAAATATATTACATAAAGGATATCTTTGAGAAGTTCTCCGGGCTACATGGCCTGCCCAGTGCCCACTGACGCTTCAAGCGTACAATCCTGTGAACTATGTCTGTTACTTTGGTTCTTCTGCGGATCATCATTCTATCGATGCAGAAAAACTCCGAGCATAGTCCTTTCCATTACATGTTGCGCGACTCTGATTATTAGTCCCATTGTAAATTACCATGTCTCAATTCCATATGTGATCACTGTTAGGGCAGTAAAGTCCTGGAGTAGCGACCACGCATCAGTAAGCGCAGCGTAGGACGGCCCCAGACTCGGTGGGACAGTACCTCGTGAGAGTAGCAGGAAGTCGGTGGATGGTCTGCACAGGACTGTACTCTGTGGCGATCTGGCTATCTTTGGGGGAGACCTATGTCCAGCAGTGGACGTCCGTGACTGATGTAGATTGTGAGGTGGTCTTTTGAATCAATTTTGATGAGTATTTTTTACGAAATGGATTCTTTGAATATTTCATAGGTAGTTCCGTCTAATTCTGAGTTTTTATGTCGGTTATTACATATAAAATTTAAATTTATTAGTTACACAAACTTTTTCGAAATGTTTTCTGTACTTAAATCCTAGAGGAATGAAGTTAAAGTGGTTCTTGTATGCAAATTTATTTCTACCATTCTAGCCAATATCTATTCCACACGTACATACGTAGCATGCGCTTTTCTTGGTATTTCCCAGCTACATTGATTTTTGTGCATCGACGGGGAAACTCCACGAAGTGATTATTTATAATCACCAGGTCATTAACCTCTGTTTTCTGTCAGACACACAATTACACTGCAAAAGAGGAATCACATCAGTAATGAGAAAATCGACCGGAGGAGGAGTGCTTCAATCTCAATAGTACATATGGATTTCTTAAAGCGGGGTTCATGACTTGATTACCAGGCCATGGCCCTAATCTTAACATTCTCTTTCTTCAACAGGGGTTTCTTCCGTGGTCATTAAAAATTCTGAAAGTGGTCCATGTCTATCTAAAACTTAAGAACCGTTGTTATACAGGGATAAACACCCTTGTAGGTACTATACCTTGTCTTATTCTATGCAACAAAGCGTCGTCATAGATAAATAAATGCCGCAACCCCGTGACGTTTACGTCCTGTGTCCGCACTGGAAATCCGCCAACGCCCGTTCACCCGCTCACCGAAATACTGCGACGCGATGACTTACGACGCCCGCGCAGACTTCCTAGCGCTTTATTATCCTTTTATACCTCGCATCTAACGTCTAAATAAACAGCCAGCCAGCTCGGCCTGTACATTTAGCTACATTTCTATGGGGTTAAGTGGCCTTAGGCGTCAACGCTCATAGATTTATTATTATAGCAAAATGTTCCTTCGCGACCATGGACGTCACGGCATGTCCGAAACGTCGAGGCTATATTTGAAAATCGTACAGCGCGAAGTGCGAGCGAAGCTCTCCGTTTCAGCTTGGGCAAAAATGCTCTACGATTACTATGCGCATTTCTCAACCGATCTCGTAAAATTTTGTGACCAGATTCTGTAACAATATTTTTTTTTCATCACACTTGCTCGAAAATGGTGTCATTACACGTAGGTTCTGCGGGCCGTAAATGACCTATTACGCCCTAGGGCGTAATGGTTTTCTTTTTAAATTTGAAACGATGGTTTTGTTTTACTCTTATTTGTCGTGTTCAAAGGAAATGCCAATTTACTTTTTTAACTTTTATCACTGAAATATTTATTTAAAGAGAACTGTTATTGCAAATACATGTAAACACATATATTCTGTTACATTATTTTAATGTTTAAATAGTGTATTTCAGTATAAAATCAACCGTTTTAGGTCTTTACCGTTATGGGTTCCGAACGTGTCTTGACTTTCGCATTGTCTATGGATATGTCACTAATGTCACTGTCAGTTTTACAATTTTATTTAGGTTAAGTAAGGTTATTTTAATTAGATTTCCTCACAAGTGGGATGAAAAACATTGTGTGTGCCACGGGCGGTAAAGGAATTACAAACTCGTGTTATTAAAGCCCTCGGCTTCGCCTCGGCCTTGTAACAAACACTCGTTTGTAATTCCTTACTTACCGCCCTTGATACACAATGTACTATTGTAGATTCAGTTTTTAGAAATTTTAGTTTTTTCATGGAGGAACCATGGGGTTAACAGACTCCTGAGGTCTACAGCTCCCAGGGCCAGTGGTTTATTTTTCATTAAGATATGTTGTATCAAACATCACTCTAAAATTGCCAATTAGGGGGGTGATGTACCTCCCCCGACATTGCTCGAACCGTTGATCTCCCCCTCAAGTAGCGTAAACAGGGTGATGAATGTCACTTCTTTATTACCGTTCATTTTTCTTGAGAATAAGAAGCCAGATACGTAACAGTACGCTTTCGCCCTTGACTTTATTATTCAGATAAGTATTTTTGGCTCGAGTTTTGCTGTAATGTCAATGACCCGGGTGTATCTTTTGTAATCGAATAAACCGATTACAAACCTACTTTTGCAGTATCTATGTTATGCATAATCACAAACTACCTATGATGTAAAAGGTTTCGTTGTTTATAAACTCGTTCATTCAAAAAACATTAATTATAGTATAGGTTTCCCTATATATTTTTAAATAATAACAATTTTCTGAACAATTATTATTATGTAGTAGTGTTTACAGCCTCTAGTGCTGCCCTCTCTTGGCTTCTGTGAGAAGCGCCGCTGCTGTTCAGTGAACGTTACCTGCGGTGTGTAAAAGTTGCTCGACCTGATACACAGATGGCGCCACTAGAATTAAAATAGAAATAAACAAAGTTCATTGAGGCTCAATATCGTTAGATATTTGAAATGCATTATGTTAATTCATTTTATTTATTATAGTTTCTAAATGATGTCATTTTTCATTTAATCTAACTATAACTGTTATGTCCTTGAACATCAATTCTTTTATTTTTTTTAAAAATAAAATTAAAATCATTTATTCTCGACCAACATGGTCACTTCCGGTTCCTTTCAAGAGAATAAGGCTCTATGTACATTTAGTTCGAGATTAACAGTAGTTTAATTCTAATAAGGATACTCAATTACGTTTTTTTTAACTCAATATGCATAGAATTGTCATAATTAAAATCATAACGCGTGATACAGGTGTTTCGATTCACGCTCGTCACTATCGATTTCCCGGTATACATGCAAATGACAAGTTGTTGAACTTTTTATTGATGTTTGGAAATGTTTTCTTTTCTCTACGGTAACGTGTGTGCGTTCGTAATTTGATTATTTTCACTGCAGGTGTTAGTAACGATGGTGTTTTCAGAAATGTTGAATGTACTTGTTTATTGATATTAAGTGTTAGAGTACATACGTGGTGTCTGTAGGCATGCGCGTAGTACGCTTTGCGACTATTTTTTCTGAAATGTAATAGTACATTACATAACTAGGGTGGTAATAAAAAGAAAGGCCGAGATCGCAGAAGTTTGCGGCCTGAGCTGCAAGCGAGGGACGTAAATATGCGATCAAGGGCTTTCTTTATTACCTCCCGTGTTGTGTACATAATTTTATCTCTACACTTGGCCAGAAAGCGGCTTTTTCCGTACGCGCAGCGTGCGGAAAAAGTCACTTTATGGCCAGATGTGGCACAACAGTATATTCTGTACTATTTAGTACTTTTACTACATTATATACTTTCAAATTATATGTATGAATAGGAGTAGAGACTATACATATAGAGAAGACAAATGGTTGGTTTTATCACTAAAACGTTATTTTACCTTATTTTCATACCTTAGTACAATTATTTTACGAATGGTTGACAAAAGATGCACAATTTAAACTTTTGGGTCTAGCTAGAACTATGTAGAAGCTTAAAATATTGAACAACAGCTCCTAGGACACTGGGAAGGTATTATTGATAATTTGTCCCCTAAAGGGGTTAAATAGATGGGCTTGTATTGAAATCCTAACGGGCAGATACGTGCCAGTGCTGGGCAAGGTTCACTATTGTCTTGCAGAAATTTTTTTGGTCGAATCATCATTTGGCAGAATTCATCATTTCGCATAATGCATTTTTTTAAACTTTTCAGGATTGTTAGGTATAAAACTAACTTTTGACCTAACCTATTTAACAGGATAATGCCTTAAAAAGTCCTGAAAATTCTACAGTGTCAGGAAAAATGCATTATGCCAAATGATGAATTCTGCCAAATGATGATTCCACCAAAAAAGATTCTGCCAGATGAGGGTAACCCGATGGGCAGGCCTACTTTCATAAATGAGACAGTGAAGGGGCATAGTCCTCACGCTCGGCCAGTGCGAGTTGGGGACTTCACATAGGTACACCTTTGATATTCTAGCACACGGCTAGAATAAATATCATACAAATATTGAAATTATTGAAGCAGCTGATCACTATTATTGTCACAATAACTTAAGGCCACCAGGAAATTCGGTCAAACTCATACGTAACACAAAAACCAACAATGCCCACCGCAAAAGTAAACAACGTTCGGCATATTTGTATGGAATCGTAATAAATCATGCAGCCGTGACATTGAACGAGATCACGGAAGCCTGGCAGTATGTATGGACTCATACACGCGAGCTAATCGCCCGTGGCTAATGTACTTGAAAAGCATGGTGTACACTAGTCCAGTAAACGGTAGAGTCAATTAGTGGTGCTAGTCCATCGATCCCTTGGGCAGAAACCTGTAAACTTCTGTCTTGATTATCGATGTCCTTATAGTATACTTCTTTTATTTTCGTACCTGAGAATCATAACACTGTAACTAAGTATGGAAAACAATAGGACTTACAGTCCACACTCCTGCATCTCTCACTTTACGGATAGAGAGCTTTCAATGGCATTCAGTTTTCCTTTCATACTATACTTAAGTTTTCAGAAAATTAAATACATATATTTAGTGTTGTTAATTATTTGTACGTAGACTATAGATGTGTTCATAACAGCTTAGTATATAGGCCGATTGGCGCCAAAAAACCTTAAGATCTGGATTCTACTCGTACTATTCCACCAGAATCAAGAATGCTACCAACGGATAAGATCGTATGTACCTACTCAATACTAAACCGTGCTACATTACCAATTATTGCCCAGTGTACACCATGCTTGAGTGATTCATGGTGTGTAAAGTAATTTATACGAATAAAAAACGTATTTTGATTGCATTACGCAGCAAAAAACGCACTTGTAAACAACTGAGATCAGTCTCAAGCAATTTATTATGAAGACTGTTAGATATCTTTAGATATACACATATAGGTACAGCTTGGAACATACGTAGGTACATTTTAAAATTCAGCATTCCCTGTGTAGGATGCTTAGGACTTGTGATGTGTGGGTGTGCATTCATCTGTAATATACAGGTTGCAACTGGGGGTTTATGGGGGTTCGAAGTAATACTCCTTCATGATGATATTCGTTGTATTCAGTACAAGACAATATCCCAGACAAGACCAAAGACAAAGACGTGTCTTAAAGCTAGTTAAATCTATTTATAATATATTAATGCTTACTTGCTATAACCCAAATCCGTGCGTCACATGTCGTAAACGTAACGAAGAGTTACTGTTAATTCATCATATTACATCTCCCCCGAAAGTTCACTCTTCACCCCCTCATGCAACAAAAAAAAATGTGACGAACGCAGTTGAGTTTTACATTTTTGTTTCTTATTATTAGCATTTAAACTAATTTTATGTGATAAAATGAACTAAAAAAAAATTAAACACATGGTAGGTATTTATAATAACTGAAATTAATACATAAGTTTATCAAAATTACTGTCCATATCGGTGAAGAAGGTGTTAACATTTAATTCAAAATTACTTTTATTTAGCCATAAATTATAATCGTACACATTAGTAAACATTTCCTAGGTATCGGTACATTTACCCAATGATAAAATATCTAATGCCATCGGAGTCCTTAGTTCCTAATAAAAAAAAACAAATGGGAATAATTTCCCAAGGGCATGGTCACCCTTCAATCCTCTCAAAAACACAAATGGGAATGGTTACCCAAGGGCATGGTCACCCTTAATTACCGGCATATCAGGCCTAACTCTCGGTTGCCTGTACTTAGAGTCACAAATACATTAAGACGTTATAAGTCTCCAACGGTTTTCACGGAGGGCACGGTAGTCCAAAACACCATGAGCAAACACGAAGGACTAGTGCTCCAACTTCCCTGACACAAAAATCAAAATAATTATGTACCGTACCTGGACATTAAACCTTCTGTATATTCATTATTCAAGTTATATTGTTACTTAGACAATTTAAGGATTTGATGGTATCCCGAACTCTCGGTTGATCAGACCTAGAAATGCGGGTATATCTCGTAATAAACTCTTTGAAATATAAAAAAAAATCTGGAGAAATATTATTACTAGAATGCAAAATCAAATACATATTTTCGGTAAGTAGGTCATACTAAAATCTCACTATAATTGGCATAATGCCGACGCTATGCGCGGGCGCGATGAGCGGCGCACGGGCGCAATGACCGCCGCGTGCTGACCGAGCAGAATATTGCTCTACATACTGTATCATATTGCGAAATACCTATATCTTTATACAAATAAAAAAAATACTTTAAATTCCTGTAGAATCGTAATGGTCAAAACAGCGATTCAAATTTTTACATAAAAAAACGAACTGATTAATTTTGCTAAGCACATCTTTTTATAAAATGCAATAATAAACTAGATTTTAATTATATTTAGTTTCTGAAATATTAGTTTATTTAAACCAATATCTACTATTTATTAACTTAATGTACAACCTTAATTATCGTGAAACTAAATAACATACTGTATCAGTAGTTAACACACATAGGTAAATAAACTATTTAAAAAAAAATTAATCTTATGAGAACCCTAATCATATTACTTCACAATATTATTTTAAAAACTTACATTAGTTATAGTCAGTCTACCAGTAGGTAAGCGGATCAATCTGACGCTGCGCTCGGTAGCCTCGGGGCGGGCCGCGGGTCACGTTGGCGGGCACGACGCTCGATGATGCTGCTGATGCTCGATGACGGGCCGGGCTAACCCTGGACTCCCTCGAACATGGGCCGGGATAACCCTGGACACATCTTGAATTGCGAGCCGGGATAACCCTGGACAACGCTCTTCTTTCTTGTTGTCTTCTTCATAATGTTTAAGTCTTCTTTCTTGAAAATATGTTTTTAAATTTTCAAAATAATTTTTCAGCTTTCGGTTTGATCTTCTTTCTTCAATTCCTCAGAATATTTTTTTTTCCAATGGTGTTCTAGGCTTCAATCTTCTTTCTTCTAGAGGTAGGTACAGTCTTCAATATGTTCTTCAAATATTTTTCTTCATAGCGCAGCTTGATTCTGTAACTTATTCTTTCTTCATTTTCCTTGGTTCGCTGGCAGGGTCGCCATGTAATATACAGGTTGCAACTGGGGGTTTATGGGGGTTCGAAGTAATACTCCTTCATGATGATATTCGTTGTATTCAGTACAAGACAATATCCCAGACAAGACCAAAGACAAAGACGTGTCTTAAAGCTAGTTAAATCTATTTATAATATATTAATGCTTACTTGCTATAACCCAAATCCGTGCGTCACATGTCGTAAACGTAACGAAGAGTTACTGTTAATTCATCATATTACACATCTTAAACGAAATAAACAAGCCAATTAGGTGATATATTTTGGAGTCATGTTTAGAAAATGTCATAATCCTCTTACTGAATGGGCACTGCCCACATCATGTGCTATTTTTAAGAATTTAACTCGTAATTTGTACGTTATGTACCTAAGCTGGTTTATAAGGGTAAATTGGGTTTCAGTTTTCACAGTAAAGTATGAAATTTTGTAGGAATTTATTATCTCACATGACACTTGTAGTTGTAGAAATTTTAGATTTAGTTGAAACCAGTAGATGGAAATATAAAAACAGAATTTCATCGATGATCAAGAAGCATTTGTACAAAATGTAGTAGTTTTGCCAGGTTGAAATACTACAGGGATGCCAACCTAGTTTAATGCTTTGGTATTTATGTTGCTACATTTCGATATTTATATCTTCGGACGCAGACTCAGACAGAGTAAAATCCGTAGTGTTTCCCATAACAGCTACCATCTGATGAAATTCGCCCTTGGCTTAGTTCTCGATCGATTTAATATCAACACGCAGAACTGCTAACTGTATCATAATATACAGCTCGGAAATAGAAAACGATAAACCCAACACCATTACAACCGTGATTAAAATCGCATAGGCAAGAAAATTGTGCGCGTTTGTTGTTCGGAAATAATGGCCGCAACCTTGGCTAGATTGTCGAAGCATGGTGTAGTCGTAAAAGCTACAATAAAAGAACACAGCTCTTCAAACAGCGATTACGGCAGCATGTTACACCATGCGTTGTCTTATCGCGCTTCCTTCCTTATCAAAAGTAAATTAATCAAATAAGTTCAACTATGTTAAGGCTCTCGCCGATTCAACGCAATGGCTACAAGAAGAATGGCTAATAATCACGAAACTCCATGTAGCTGACCGAACGCCCTTGAAATGATAGCGGCCGTAGGTAATTACCGCGAGCTTGAAAAATCGATTCATGTTCTATATTTAGTACCCATTTTGAGTATCACTTAGAAGTTTATTATGATGGATCAATTAGTCGACTGTTTCTTTTCACGTCGCTCGTAACTTGTAAGGTTTATAAATGCGTGTGTTGTCACTTGAAATAATCAACAGGAGAAATTATCATTGCGTTTTAGTTTGATGGATCATTCGGAATATTAATCCGTGTATTGGCCTTGATTCCCAATCGGGATGCCCGATTTGGCGGGCGGGTGAGCTCACGCGGCGCGCCTCATAGACGTAGACCATAGACTGCGGGTGGCGAGCGCGAGCCTCATTCAGCCAGTACTTCCTCGCTCGCTCGACGCAGTTAGCGTTGCTAGTCCGGCACTAGTTTCCGAACGCGCAGCTGCCGCGCGCGCTAATTTAAAAAGTTGGAAAAGCGCGCCAAACGTGTTGTGAAAAATGGGTGTGATTAAAAATTCAAAGAGCAAAGCGAAAAAGGGTGACGATCTGAAGAAAAATGTGGAAAACGGCAAACCGAAAAAGGATAAGAAAGTGAAAAAGAAAAATAAAGTTTCGTGTTTACAGTGCATCAGGTCGCCATCGGACGATGGTATGTTCCGACTTTTTTTATCAACTAAAAGAAAATTGCTTTATTATCATTCATGAACGGAAAACGAGTTGGCAATCGCTATGCAACGTTGTTGTAATTCGTTGGTATTGCGGATAATGACTGTTTTCTTTTCCTGTTTTCTTTTACTGTAAGTAAACTAAAAGACAATTGCAAGAATTCAAAAGTTTCCTAATTGTGTTCACCGTTATTTTGTATCTTTATAATTAAACTCGGATGTCTTCAATTCGATTCACTTTGATCTTGGTAAATTAATATTTACACGGTCTGTAAAGTGAATAAATAAAAGCGGTAGGTAACAGTCGAAAGAAAGGTAATCTGAAGGGATTATGTCAGGATTTTGTAGAAAAATGTATTGTACGACTGACGTCATAAATATTATACGAGACAGATTCCAATTCAAACTTTGTAATCGTAAATCTTAATATCAAGCTAACACTGCTCAGCTACTTAAACTAACATTCCTCGTATTTCGGATAAAGTTTCCAGTCGTAAGGGAGCAAAAATTAGTAGCCATGATGCTACAGTTTAAATTCATTTTTATATGAGAAGTTTTAGAAGTAATTGAGAAGATGAGATGCCCACAATAAAATAGGAAAAGGGCAAGCAAATGCCAAAGGTTTAAGAAGTTTTAACGCTTTCCGACAATATCGCTCTATAAAGGCAACAATCCAACTGCTTGTACCGCAACTTTAAATGTTCGCCTAAAAAGTTAATCTGCAAGAAGTCTACTTTCAATGTCGATTAGTGAACCGCAGCGTCACCATTGTCGCTAACTGCTTATCCGGTGACATTAGCGGGCCATTAACACTAAACAACAAAAAGACAATTTAAATGACTACTTTCGCATCGACCCGGTTATGACCCGATGTCGAAGACATGCCGAGGTAGTTATGAGAATACTTCCACATATCTTTTGAAAATTCATGCAACAAATTATTTATTCCTTCTTAGGCCTCCGCTGTAGTCATCTGCAAATTACCTTATACTTTTGTCTAACTTTAAACTGTGCTTAGGTTTATATAAAAAATGTATTGTTCAGAAGTGCTTAAAAACGTCAAGTTCTGAAGCTTTTCATGTTATCTTGATTGGCGGCAATGTTAATGGATTGTGTGACAGTTTATATCGATATCAGCAGCATTTAAATCGATGTTAATATGCATATCATTCAAGCAGAAGTGACGAAAACAGAATAAGTTTTTACAAGCTATTCTAGTTACATTCTAACTCTTTCAACTATAATAGAACTTTCGTCGTAAAAACATAATAGCTCATTTTCTAACCGCACTCACTGCCCAAAATCACAGAAACTGATACAATGTACCAACATCCCGTTTTAAAAAAGAGATCTCATGCAGCTACACTGTAAAGTGAAATAAACAGTGTCCTTTACGAGGCCTTTCAGCTAAAAACTCGCTTATCATCGGCTATTTTTAGCGGAAGTGTGGTAGCCTGTGTAATTATACACACAGTGGTCTATATAATTAGCGGACAGGTCGAGCCAGCCATGTGTGTCCTGATGATGTAAACCAAAACATTTGACCAACCTTGACTGTGTATAACATTGAATTTAGCTTGCGTTTCACTGTTATACTCGAACTCAAAATGCCTAACTTTGTCGAATGTCAAACATAAGGAAAGTAAGTACTACAGTCTGATTCTCCAGTTGTTTTAAGTCTCTTTCTGAAGTCGGTCCCTCATGTCTGAGGATCGTGGTCAGCATCAGAGTTGCATCTGGAGCGGATGATCTGCCTCCACCGATTTCTGTACAGCGCGTCTCTTACAACCGTGTAGAATTTGGAGGTCGATGAGTCTTTCACTTGATCGGTTCATCTTGTTGGTGAACGACCGCGCGATCTTTTGCCTTCGGTGTTCCCATCCCAACCACAATCAGTTTTTCTAGATTTTCGTCGCCTCTGTGCATTGTGTAACCGAAATACGAAAGAATACGTTTTTAAGTACAGTAGTAAACAACTTTTTTACCTTAAGAGGCACCTTTTTGCCGAAAACTGGTGTTTCACATAACCTTAGATTTTAAATAGGACAGATTTAATTATATGATATTCAAACTGTTGTTTTAAGGTACTTTATTTGTGATAAAATGTTGTATTCAACAAAACTCGAGATTATAAACCAGCTTACTTACTTAAGACAACTCTGGAGAATAAGACTGTACTCGATCCATTATATAAATTACTAGAGATTTTTTTGTATTGACACCTACTTTGAGCTTTAAAGTCTATTTCTCGAATTCCATGTTTGATGATATCATTGAATGTAAATGCATACCTACTTAAAGGCCAAACATTGCATACTAAACATGATTGCATTGCATCGAAGTTATTTTTAGTCTTATTATTCGTATGCTATCGATCATACCATAATAATATATAAACACGTTACGACGTTGCAACGTGGACGTTGCCGTGTCGTAGCACGTTGCGAAGTCGCGACGTGGAAAATAATATTTTCTCAAACATGGCATAAAATGTTGACATTACGTGCCTAAAAATAGGCCGCAAAGTACCTCGTTTCCGGTGCGGCTTGACACTTGGTTTTAATTTCCATTCCACATTTATTTGGGCCACAGCATCACGGCATTCAGCCATTAAAAAAAACAAAAAACGATGTTTGCTATATTTCAAATTGACATGAACATAACAAATAACACATTACAAACAATTTTAAATTGCAATTTTAACTACACGAATACACATTTAAAATATTTCATCTAAATATTCGCGGTAAAAATGTGATATAATATGTCACAAATGTCACTTTCTGACAGAAAATTTGTGTTATAAAATATTAAGTAAGGTTATTATAGTAAGTTTATTTATTTCATTGCATATTTGAGAAAAGCACTATACATACCTCGGCGGAAAATGGGGTTGCCAGCCTCGTAACTATCTGGCCTCGCTTCGCTCGGCCAGCTATATGTACTCGGCCGGCAACCCCTCACTTCCCGGCCTCTGCAGTAATGTACTATATAGTTTTCAATCTTTCTACACTGACGTAAAGTTGTTTTTTGAATGAATGTTTTCCACGTCACGACGTCGTCGTAACGTGTTTATGTGTAAGAGCCCTTTAGTATACGTAATATCTGTTGTCGACAGTTATGGTAGCTAGAACTTGGTATAACAATATAACATACTTACAATAACATTGATATTAGCTTAGTTGGAGCTTCGGAGCCGCGAAAGGAATAAAGTTCGCAGTTATGGGATACATAATTGATGAAGGGCCTAGTTTTCTGAGAGATATTGCCATGATTAAACTGTTTCCAACTAACTGAAGAAAGAAAGTACAGTACCGACCAAAAATTTATCACCTTCACGTTTTTAAGGCTAAACTTTTTTTTATATAAATATTTGCACATTACTGTATCAGGTAGTAGGTAGTATGTAGGTAGACTCCTTGGACGACCAATAAGAAAACCTGCCCAAATATAGCGATTGCATCTCATCGTTTTCTTGCTTTTTGAAAAAAAAATTCAAGGCAGTATTATTTTATTCGTAACGTAACACAAAGGTAATATTTTTAGGCGGTACTGTAGATTCAAGATTAAAATATTTTTGGACCTTTAACGATCAGACTGTTCTGTATTTTGATTTGGCAAAATGGTACTCAGAATCAGATCGGTGCTTAAAAAACTTTTTGTAGCACATTACACAACAATCACATCATTTAGTCCACTGCTGAACATAGGTATTCCCCAAAAGACTTGCCCAACGAACGGTCGCACGCTTTTTGCCTCCATCGAGTTCCGCTTTTTTCGGCTTTATTTTACGGTGATCAATAAAATACCGGCTACTTTTAGGATTGATTGCATTACTCGTTCCACTTTAAGCTCCATCAGGTATGATCGGAGTCAAAAACAAGCCCATTTATTGTAAAAAGTACCTATACTGGGAAGTACGAGTATCTACCCTAGTGCCATCCGGGCCATGGCCCGGGACGCCAATCCCAGTCACCTGAACTAGTGTCACGGTACGACTTGTAGGATCTATACTTAAATATAATATAATTTAATATATAATATTAAAATATAATATAATTTAAAATAAATAAATAGCCGACTAAATAAAAGTATGGGTCGCAGGTTAAAATTTTAAATTCACACAGTCGTGATTCACTTTCCCTAACGGTAGGGTACGCTCGCCTAAATAAGCCGTTGGTGGAGATCGCGGCGCTCACAATCGCGGCCGACTGTACTTCTGCGGCCACGATGAAGAGCAGAGTGTCCACAACCAGTGGCGAGGAGTAGTTGGTGTGGACGTGTTCTACGGTGGTGCCATTTTGTTTTTGTTTTGGCGCCATTCAACCAAGTTTTACTGGGGCGGCTAAACTTATTTTTCAGGGGCGCCAAATTTCAAAACACGCCGCTGCCTATACTGAATTGTAGATACAAGAAGTGGTAGTCCACAGCCTGGCAATTAACGCAGTTGTCTGGTTTTATTTTCGTAAGCTTGAAGAACCGCCGGAGCAGGCCATTACGACACCGACGCTATTCGGGATGTAAACACAGTATGTGGGTCGGGCCTGCTACGCCGATCATAATCTAATGGGAATGCTGCGTGCTTTGATAGTACCACCTCAGTCTACGAGAACTTGTTCAGAATCTTCGTTTTATTGAGAAAATATCGTGTTTTACATGTTTGTTAAGACTAACTTTTTCAAATATCGGGATACTTACTTACCTACATAAAAGTACTGTCTGCACGATATGCCCAAGCGTACCGATTACCGAAATTGACTTCAGGAATACCTATTGGAAATTCAGGAATATACTGATAATATGATAGTGATCATATTAACAAGATAACTTAGAAGTAGGGACAACCTGATCAAAAACAAAATTGTGTTGTTTTTAAAAGCTGAAGCCAGCACTAAAATAAATAAATACTTCTTTACTGCAACGATCAAATTAATATGTGTATTTGTGGATGTGTTTTTTAAAGCCCTAAGAAGATCCACTATGGTTCCGCCCTGTACGAACTTCGATGATGTCATGCTCATGAGTATCAGTCGTTGCCTTGAGAATCAACAAACAAATTCATAAAAATATAGACGCAAAGTTGATTCCAATACGACTTCACCAGGAGTGGCTCACTCCGCGATTTCGCCGCGCGGCTACCAAATGCCCCCGCGGAGGGGCTTAGCCAGCGACCAGAAAGAGCACGCGTTATGCGATAGAGACGATCGGATACGGGTTCTTTCTGTCCGGTGGTCGGACCCGAACGTCTGTTTTGTTAGAAAGAGAAACTTCTGTACTTAGTACTATTACTTATTCTGTGACTTCACACAAAACGGAGTATTAATTGACAGATTGGTGTTCTATCGCCCACTCTTCGGCTCTTATCCTATGACACCCACGGGAAAAGAAATTGTACTCGTATTATTAGCTGCTCTCAAAAGGAATGAGATTCTTCCAAGTGTAATTTCCATTTCGAAACTAATTTAAAAATTTACCTTGTTAGTAAAACTCAATATAGACTCTACTCAGAAAAGTTAAATGAGCTATTAATCCCTTTGCATGGTTACCAGTGGCGTGGCATCCAGAGAACTCGATTCCTACCGGCTTGGCTAATATCAGGCATTTGACTACCTTATTCTACTGCTCTTAAGGAAAATGTAAGCCAAATCTGCACCGGCTTGCCCAAGGATATCTTTTACGCCACGCCACTGATGGTTACATAAGTAAGTCATCAAGTAATAATGAGTAACTCCAAATCGTAGCCAACTTGATTCGCAACTACCCTTAAGATTCAATTGCATGAATCTTCAGAACCCGTTGACAATTAACAAAAAAACAAAAAGTCGCACATCACAAATGTTCTACTTTACCAAGCTCCATCATAAGATTTTGCTCATAAAAGAGTTGCAAGTAGGTTTAATTATTAGGCAATCGCAATGAAAACACTCAATGTTGTGAACTGTGTTGTTCTGATGAGATCATCCTTAGTAAATACTAGTGGAACAATGTGAACACAAGTAGGTAGCTCGTAATGGCATTATTTACTACCTCATTCAAATAATATTGCGACGTAGGAGTATAGGACAGTCATTATTGCTGGTAATGTGTCAGAGTGACCAGTGTTAGGACAGGTAACGTGTTGTTACCTAATGTGATCCTCCTACCCCCCTCCTTGCTTATATTATTCGTTTCTATTTGTATAAATACTGTAAATAGGTAAGAAATGATTTTGTTAGTTTCATCTAGCCTCCTTTGATGTAATATATCTTCTACCATTTCTTCTTTGATGTATTATTTCTCTTGACACAGGTATCTCGATACTTGAAAAGAGGCACCAACCTGCATAGTTAATGTAAAACTGTGTTACTGAGTAATTTCTTTATTTATTTTTTTTATTCAATGAATCGTGGATTTTTGTAACAATGATTAGAGAAACCTATTATGAGTATATGGCAGACTTTTTCTGCAGTAAAGATACGTTTCTTACGCAGGCAGCACTGACGGAAAAAGCTTAGTAATACTAAGCTTCCGAATTTACCAGATACTAAATTAGTATCTAGTAAATTTACGTCGCACCGCAATTCTCGTGTCTATTTTTTCTTGGCTTTTTATTAACAATAAAACGCGCCCTAACTAAGCATGATCAAATTATAGAAAATCGATCAAAAGCAAATAAATCCGCTAGTCAGCCACACCCCTTATGAAAACTTATTTCGGAATGAAATGGCAACTTGGTCAATTAGATTCTGTCAGTCCTCTTCCTAATTCGTATCAGGGCACTAACCTGAATCTGTAAGTTATTGCCTCTTAAAATCTCCTTAATTAGGAACAAGTCAAACGCAGATAACGTTTTGATATGTAGTGAAAAATAAAAATGTAATAAGCTTCAATAGATAATGACTACAGAGTACCTAAAATACGCATTTTGCTGCTAATTCTGCTAAGCGCATAGTTTTACACGGGCTAGTTTTGCGCAACTCGACGACAGATATGCGCCTATTTTGCATGATGGGTCGAAGGTACGAGTACTACTCTTACCAACCTATGCGCATAATTTATCATCTGGACAAATGTGTTAATCAGCATACGTAGTGGCATTTAAGCTGGTCACACACGACACAGATGCGAATCATACTGCACGCTGTGTTTGTACGTGAGTTGACTAAGGATATCGACAAATATGTAAGGTTCTCACATCTCCGACGTGTTTAGTAAGCTTTATTTGCCAAAAAGTACTTTTCCTCTTTACGAGTACTGGTTTTCACGCCATCTTTCCGTCAATTTTTCGTATAAAGATATCTATGAAAGAACAGCAGTACCTACTCGCTTACATAACCTCACACTAGATCTGTTTTTGAGACAGTCGATAAGTTGTCTGTGTCAGATGTTGAAAAAATCCAGTTTATCAAGACGTCCACTGCTGAACATAGGTCTTCCCTAAAGAATTCCGCGACGAATGGTCGGCCGCCTTTTGCCCCACCGACTTCCTGTCACCTAAACCAGGTCGCAAAGAAAAATCCATCCATCCATGCATCTGCTAGTACTTAATAGTTTGAATTTTTATGAATTGCATCCCCTTTGGAGCATTTCATCGTGTGTGAATTTCAGATATAGGGCCTATTATGAAATCTCAGCCTTGCGATTATGATTATAACACGTATCCACTCCGGCCTTGTAAACAGATTAGCCAGATGAAACTGGAAGAGCAAAATCAGGATGTTCAGTTAGCGGCAATTTACATAGCTATTTACTCAAGAGGTGAGGTCACTAGTATGAACAACGTCTTAGATTACTTCATTATCTTACGTATGTTATATTTCTAAGTTTCGATTCTCACGGCTATCGTTGTTGGCAAGTTTTTTGTACGATTGGAGAGACGGTAAATGGGGCGTTTCGCTTAGATTCCCGACTTGTCTGTAGATGTTATTGTGTATGAAAGGTCAATGCATTAGCTGACAAACATTTATATATTTATATGGATTACATGTACAAACAAATCGGACAACTTAGGTCTATTAGTCATTAGTCAACAAGAAAATAATTTGGACATTATCTTAACTTCGCACTTTTCGGGTTTACTACCTATATTATTATATATAACAATTCATTTCAATTGAACTAAGTTCAGATTACAAAGTGATTTATTCTATCATCTATGTTTAGTTACAGTACAATACAAATATACTTTATTGCACACCAGAGGTACATAATTAAAACAATTTAAAGAGGTAGACAACAGGCGGTCTTATCGCTAAAAAGCGATCTCTTCCTGGCAGCCTTTGGGTAGTTATTAAGCAAACTATGCTCAATTCTCATTAGAAGATTGAACAAACATCTGACTGTGACTTCTTAGGTCAGTGTTTTATTGCCCTGGCTTTGAAGGTTATTTCAGACATTACCTAACTTCTGTTTGTGACCAATGTAAAATAGAAAATGGTTAGGTCAGCAACATGTGAACCTAAAGCTTGATACTATATAGAGGTCGTTCTCGCCGTTACCTAACTTCTGGGACATCATTGTATAATCATTCGATAACCTAGACAGATAAATCTAGTCTACGTTCCTAGCTTAATTGTGTTAATACAATTGACATTTTGACCGCACTGATGTGCTTATTGTTGCTGATATGTATGCAAGGCTAGCGAAAACATGTGTCATATGTCCATCATACAAAGCCAGATGCGTTTTACGATAAACTGGACTTACAGGTGTCTGGTTATTAAAAAAGTTGTTGCATATGCCATTTGATGCTGTTATAATGTTGTCCTTTTAGAGTAACTTGATAATATTAGTATTGTGTAGGCGGGTGCAATGCGCATAAGAGCTGAAGACAAAAACAAGTGAATCAGACGTCTCGGTCACACGAAATGTAATAATAATAAGGATGACTGCATAAGATGTCAAGAAACTTTGTTGTATAAGGATCACAAAAAAAAACGTTGAAAACAAACTTGTAATGCGGTGTCATTGTTTGGATTTTGACTGGACGCCTGACAAATTTCTGGCAAGGTATATTCGAAAAATGTCGGAGGAGTTTCTGTTTTGTATACGTTGTGTATGTTTGTTATTACAACCTCATTCCAGTATTTAAGCACCATAAGGGTTCCTTTTTTACCATTTTGGTACGGAACCCTAAAAACGGACGCTCTAATACTGTTTACGAATAATTACTTAGATATTCTTTTTTACACAAATAAATATGCGATATGATATGTTCTTATAAGTATTAACAAATAGTACCGACTCACATTTTCATCACACGTGTGTATTAAAAAACCAGTACATATTTATACAGTGTGTAAGTCTAATACGGGCGAATCTCTTAACGGTGGTTAGTATAGGACAAAGTGAAGGTAATTAGATAACATTTACTTAAAGTTGCAACAATAATTTTGTCCATACAAAATAATTCAGCCCGTAATGTAATGCAAACACACTCACGTTAAACGCTCGTTGACAGTTACGTTGACATTTCGGTACCGCCGTACCGCAACCATGTTTAAAGTACATTGCTGCTGAGAAATTAAAAAAAAATTAAATATGGGGTCGTAATGAACTGCAACTTAAAAAAACCTTTTACTTCATGATTACACTAATGAATACTATGTCCGATTTAATTTATCGCCCGTATTAGACTTACATGCTGTACATAGATGAAATCTTTCAATGGCTTCTAAATAGAAACAAATATTCTACATTTTTCTTACGTATCCTCTAACACCTCTTTATATATCATGTTTTACACTATGATACCTGTTTATTTTTTAAAATTACTCATAAAACTTACTCTGTGTATGAATAAACACCGCTCTAGCAGTTACTCGGCGTTTGATAGCAAAAACATTGGGCTAAAAATAGGTCGACATTAAAACAGGCTTAATTAATGTTTCCTTACTTAAATAAGCTTCAATTACAACGCCAAAACCATCCAGAAGTATAACATTCACAGACGAAATTATAGCAATTCTCGTAACCCACGTAAGTCTACGTGTATTAAAGATTCTATAAGTACCTAATTATTGTCTATATTAACCAGAGCTAAACTATTTACAAGTCTTGTTTTTGCCGCAGTCATGCCCATCCGAGCATATTTTTTTGCTTATATCCCTTGTGAACACCAAATTTTTCGGTTTAGACTCTTTAGATATCTTTCACCATTGAAAAAAAAAATTGAAAGCCATCTCTCTTATGAGTCAAATCCTTTCATATTCTCATTAAAATGGTTAATAGATTAAAACTGGTGTCATACTAGCAGCATAAAATATATACAAAAGAACTGCTAGTATGCTAAGGTATTTTCAAATTTTACCTTTGTTACTGTTTTTGTTCATTTAATTTTACTATAGTTTGTGTTCTTTGATAAGTATATCAGTGACGGACGAATATTCCTCGGATTTATTCGCGTATCATTCACAGAGCGTAAACTATCCTTGTCGTTCTAAATTGTTGTTTTATGTTCTCAAACCGCGTATAAAAGCCGACCTTCAGCGAAATTTGGCAGGACTTTTTATTCACAGCCAAACGTCTATAAATCGGCCAAATCCTTGGCACCAATAACAGTCACCATACGTCCGTTTTTCTCTGGATACGTCCCAATTTTGTCCTGGACTTTTTTGTCGTATTTGTAAGGACTTTTCACTCGCTTGTACTTTCATAGACAGAAAAAGAATAGAACTAACAAGGCTTTATGCCTGGGACCATTTATAGGGCTTTACGTTTGAACTTTTCGCATTTCGATTTGGCTATCCTAGCAGTAAGCCGATATTAGGGCAAAGAGATGAAAGAACTTGTTATATAACAATTGGATTTTTATTTACTCGTAAAGGGGTTACGATGCAAGTATTAGGTTTTATGAGTGTTAATTACTTACGTAGGAGCTAGATTACGGGACTAAAGTTAATAGACTTAAGTAACGTTTTATTTTATCACATTTTTAATAGCTACGACCTGTAAAAGTATTTTTTCCAGTTTTATGAAAGCGTGTTTGAGAATCACGCTATCTGAAACTCTCACTAAACCAAGATTTAAATCGCATCTCTTAAATTTATAAAAAATAACTTAAAAATAACCCAGGCTACAAGGATAATTTTACAGACTTGTATATTAGACAATCTGCACATGTCAAATATAAGACAGGGATAAAAGTATTTATATATACGTCATTTTGCCTACTGGTGATGTAAGATAAGGACTTAGGGTGACCCTACTTTAGCATTTTTTTCCACGAGGCTCTGTACATTTTCAGAACATTATGAAGTGTATAATATTCAGGCGATTATGAGATGGCCAGGAGCCGTGACGATCATTCACATACCCTGTTTATATTATATAGGACTGGATTAATGCAAGAAACATCAATATTTTTTAATGACAGCTGTAGTGTTGACGAGTGGCGTGCTATACACGCTACGTTAAACAATTATAAAGATTAATCACATAGTTGTTTAAAGAATCAACACATGCCACCCATTAGCATGCAGTGAGCATAAACAAACATCATCCAGCAAACTCATTAGTGACCTTTCCGCCGGTGATGTCAACCGCCACTCCTAACGACGGCATTGGTCACTTACCCTTATTAGTATCAGATACAGTATCGAATCAATCGCCGATTTGGGCGGGACGATACCTACCCTCTTACTGGGATTTGATTAGAGTTCACTTTGGCCGTTTTAACATCTCACCGATATGTCAACGACGTCCCCTGTCTTTCTTCATCACTATAGAGTGAGAGGGACAGGGGATGTCGTCGATGATGTACCGCTATCGGTAAGTGAAAACGCTCTTTGTATATCTGCGCTCGCTTAACTTTTATTACATATAGGGTATTAATCTGAATTGTAAAGGTTCTGTTAAAATGCCGAAGATTTCGAAAAAGTCCTGATAATTTAAAATATGAAATAAGCTCACGCGCAGGACATTTTTGCTGCTTTAAATCACATCCAAATTCAAGTCCGGAAGTCCTGATACACTCGGAAGTATGGTGACCCTCGACTATCTGCAAATGTCCCTATTCTGGGACCCAATCCCAAAACCGACGAAACCTTTCAAGTTGCAATGATCGGTACAGCGCTACCTTGTTTAGACTCCGACTAGTTATACGACTCTTAAAGTGAATCGAATAGGTCAGAACAACCAAGAATGAACATAATTAACCAGAATTAACGTGCAATTGGGTCTTTGAGATTAGCGCTATCTAGTAGCATAATTTGAAACTACCACTGCTAAAATAATATGTTTTTGGCGTTTTTTCGCACGAATGAAGTGTATCAAACATAAAATAAAACAAAAGCAAAGCCCTCTTTAAGTTTTTTTGGGAAACCCACCGATTCGAATCACCTTAATATCTTCGTCTTATTACTCGGAAGCATATTTTACTAGTGAAGATCGCTATTAATACCGATTAATTGGTGTCCGGCTGGATACCGATTTAATCAGCCTCGTGAGCTATTGCAGTGATGCGTGCTATTGGTCTTGAAAGTGAATTATAACGTCGAAGAGAGATTACACGATGATCCACGAATGTATTCAAGTTATTTATTGCAAATTTATCAAGCGTTCAAACTGACGTTTGCATGAATTATGCGTTAAACGCTCGTTAAGTTAAATATATTGTCTTATCTACATATTATCCTGACTTCTTAGTGGATCCTTTATTGAATATAGTGTCTATATATTTTTTCATCCATCAAAATAATTATAAGTAAACACAATGTCTAATCTAACATAAAATGCTTGAGGAGTGCCCTCAATTCCTCATGAACCCCAATATCTGAACTGATTTTGGAAAAAAATTAGACCAATCACGAAAAAACCTTTCAACGTAAACGAGATTTTTCTAAATCGGTTTGTAAATACCGCAGGGTAACAAACATGAAGTAATAAAAAAATACAACCGGTTAGAGAATCTCCTTTTTGTGAAGTCGGTTAAAAAGTGCGCAGCATACGGCATTACACTTGAGCTGAAATTATCTCTGCCCAATGATATCATAGCATCATTAAACACTTCTATTTCTAGCGAAAACATCATGCGATTCTCCCAAAGTACTTATACTCAAGACATTTTTACGTCATTAAGACTCGTTCGAACACGACTATAGCAGAGCAGGTTCTGTAGTATAGTGCAAAAAGATGGTAAAAAACTTATGTCACTTAAGTCTTGCTTAAGAAATAACAGTAGGTATACTTTACTAAAACTAGTCACGTAGGTACCTAGTTAATCTCCGAGATGTTTAACACTTCATACAAACATAATTTCTTTCTTTAAAACGACATGCTCGAACAACACACACAACAAACTCTACAAAAGGATAAAGCAGGGGTAGGTTAGATGCCTCTTCCCTTTTTCCTGGGATTATGATTCAATGTACAAATCATTAACATTAATGTGAAGTTGTTTGGATTTTGATTATGTATACCTACAAAATAACACAGATTTTAATGGATTTAGATGAAATTTGGCATATAAGTGGACAAAGTTCTGGATTTAAACAATACGCTTTAAATCCTGGTAGGGTAACGCGTGCTCTTTCTGGTCGCTGACTAACCCCCCCCCCCCCCCCGCCCGCGCGGCGAAATCGCGGAGTAAGCCACTCCTACCCACACCGTGTCTCGATAGCTACAATGTTGTCATATACTTAGAGCTATTCTTAGTCTGTGATTCACAAAAACAATGCACAATGTACATAGTCGTAAATACGCGGAGTAAAAGCATTTGTACTATAAACTACGTGCGGAATTCATGTAAAAAATAGGGCGGGCACTGTTTACAATGTTGCGTAAGGTTTATGTATCAATGCAGTAGGTGGTAATCTGTTTCAACACTTTATTATTATTTTGTTGTACATTAAAAAAAAAACACTTTTTTATATCTTTAATTACTATTTAGATTTGGGTGACAAAAATCATAACTCTTCTTTACTGTAACGCGATAGATCCCTCCCTTAATCTTCTTTAAATTTTCAGCTATAGGTATGCCAGCTATAGTATAAAGATGGTTAAAATCTCCTCAAAACAAATATCAGCTCAGCCTATGAAAAATCTACGTTACGTAGACGTGACGGGGTGAATATCTGGCGTTTAACAGCGTTTTCGTCATTATCATCTCTGCAAACATTGTTAGAATAGGTAATGGTCAAGGTATTTTTTTAAAAAATCGAAAAGCAGTCCCGAGGCTGAGTCTGGTTTGTTCAAAAATATAGCGGCTTACTCTTCCAATGTGGTAATAATCGCGAAATAATAATGACGTGGAACCGCGCGGTTAAAACGCTCGAATATTCACCTGACACATCTGGCAGCTTTTTTCCTTTTATCAACCTCCAACAACGAATCTCAGTGCTATAATTTTGCAGGCTATTTATGAATGTCGCTCTGTTCTCTTTATGTCTGTGGCATCAAAGTCAATTCAAGAGTTTTTTTTAACGTTAAAGTAAAAATACCCGTGGGCCAATCAACTTTTGTTGTTTATTATTCTATCCCGTTGTCCAAGAGACAATATGTAGTGTCAGAGTTGCTTAAAATAACTGTTATGCTACTAATGTGCATAGGAGATAGTCCATAAAATAATAGGCTTATAAGTATGACAAATATGTACGTTTGATGAATTTTAACAGTAGAAAACTTATAGAAAATCATTTTTTTAAAGAGTTGTCCAGGAGACGTAACCATGGCAACGAGGTAAAAGAAAAAAATGATTGACCCCTGTACGCTGGTAAGCTGCAAATCTCAACCCTTTGCCAGCAGGGACGCAGTCCCTCGCCCTTGCTACGGCTTCGCGCTCTTAATTTGTCACAATATTTGCCGCGCCCTGCCTGACCGACACTCTTTACCTTGCGTACACTGGAGCCAAACACATCAGTCGTTCAATTATCTATAATATTTATTTATTTAAATTTCATTGGATTTGTGCAAATACTAAAAACAAATAATAAACTATGACTATATTTATGACGTATTGTCCATCAGTGGCAAAGCCGTAACTGCATTTTCAAGCAACATCAAAAACCTTCAACCATGCAAATGTGTCCATATATATCTCATGTCAAGGTGACATAGTACTGAAATATACCAAACCAATTTCCGCACACTTACCTACTGGGCATGATCGAGCCACTCCACATATGCAAAGCATTGTAGCGAGCATGCAATGATTGCATTTCTAACTATAGCCTCAGCATATAAGGACATCATACGAGGGGCACAACTCCATGATTGCCCAAAGTGGTCATCAACTGACCAGGCGGGACACAGACCAACCAAAAAAAAAAAAAAAAGACACCTCTAATTTCTACCCTATTAAGGATAGTACGGTGTAATAGGGTAGGTAGTGTGTTAACTTAACACTTTCGCGCGATCAACGTCTATAGACGTCGAAAATGTAGGCTTAACAACGCTTAATTGATTAGTGCTCACGCTAATGTGTTAAGATACCGCCTGCTCTAACCTAACCTACCCTTTTTGTCTTTATGGAGCGCACCCCACTGTCTTAGTCCACTGCTGAACATAGTGAACAAAGGCATCACCGATCTCCGGCTAATTTCATCCTCATCACCACTTGGGTACTGTCACTTTTGCAACCAATATTGACACCGTTATTTGACAGAATTCTTCAGCTTTGCTGCAAAACTGCTGCTTTGTTGAATTTGTCATAAAATTAGTAGTAGATGTGCCCATGACATTTTCCCTCTGTACACCGCTAGGCACCAACTAAATAGCCATAAATAACCTACATTATTAAGTGGCATACGTCATGATGATGAATTGCATTAACCTGATTCCAAAAAGGCTTACGTGTAGAATCACTTCATTGACAAATACGGCGTTTCTTCATCAGCAAGTTGACAGTCTGATGTCACCGACGTGGGCTGACCAATTGACATTACTAACTCCAATTGTAGCCCTTTATTAGGCATCAGCTGACACGCTCACACCTGACTAATTGGGATATTTTAGGTGCACCGTGATTAGTGACTTATTTGGGATACAGTACCCATATTGCCCAAATACGTATTTAACCATATTAGTCTAGACTACGTATTTGCTGTTATATAGTTACCACAACCACTGAAAACTGATGATAATCTTATGTGTATTTAAGGTCCTCTTTAACAACATCAAATTTCGTTGAATGTATTTTATTTCATAGCTTGATATTGCTCAATACATAGCTGCTCAAACAATTAGTGTAATGTACTAACAATATGAACATCGTCTGATTTAAATAATAATAATAAATGCTTAGAAGAGTCTCGATCACTATCTCAAGAGACTGTCGCTTGGCTAGATACAGGGGGGTCAAGGGTGACATACAGAAGGTAGTAATTTTTGGACGCGCATAGTCAGGAGGTTCCTCTCTCTGTAGCCCTAACCATCGGTAGCTTGAGCCTCGCCCCGCTGGCAGCGGCAGCCTAGGTTAGGTATTTTATAATGTGTTTATATTTTTTATGTTTTTATATATTGCCAAAAAACCTTAGAAAATAAAAATATTCAAAATAAATGATTAAATCTAGAGACTTCAATGGCACTTTGCAAAGAGCTATTAAATTCAAAGTTAAGTTAATTTAACCTCTACATGATCAGCAACGTCACTTTAACTTGTATATTCTCTCTACAAATGGGGCCCGATTGCTCGCTATTAAACTAAATAATAAAGTACCGTGCCAGCCCATTCGGCACCGTGGCGCTGCGATCCGACTTCAGCTATTTTAGGAAACCTGTTAATTCGACCGTGGGTGGAAAGTGGAAACTTACTCGCTACATTTGTTTATTTATTACTAGGTTCGCCCTGTAAGTTTGTTTTCATTGCCTTAACCCTCATTTTGGTTTGAAAATAGACGCATTGCAATTTGATTACAATGTTTCGTAGCTGAAGGTTCGAGCACACCAACTTTTTTTAACTAGGCGAAGATAGGTAGAAACTGCAAATAAAATTACAGTAAATACCTACCATTTGGGTGTTTAACAGATCAAAAAAAATCGTCTGGAAAGTTGAAAACATTCCCCAGTGTTCGTGCTTTTATTTTAGTTAGGTATGCATATTTGGTTTAACAGATTTATACGACAAAATCTTATTTCAACCTAAAACAAACTCCATTCACACAAAAGTAGGTACTTAACCATTTCAAATAACGGACAAAAAAATGAACCATCAAAAATGTCCCAAACTAATCGATTCGTCGAGCCATCGACCTTTAACTGTTCTCAAAATGCAAACCGATGCAACCTGTCCATTTGTGGTCACCTTAAACTTTTAAAAAGAGATGCAGATATTACCTTACATACTAATGACGTTGTCTATCCCTTTCTTGCGCATGCATTTGTTTGTATATTTGTACTTGGAAGCTAGTTATTATTCAGTAGCAGATGCGCGGCCAAAACAATATTGAAATGTTGTATGACTTCCTTACTCTTGTATAGGCGACGGATTCGTTAAACTTTCTAAGGAAAGTTATATTGTTCGTTTTGAATCCTGACTTAATTGATTATTGAACGCAAGCACCCTAATATATTTTATAAGAGATTCAATTCATTGATTTAATACACCAAAGGTGAGGGAAATTGTTAAGTAGGTACATTTTAAGGACTCCTGCCTACATATCTACCGCAAATTTTAGGAAGCTTTGATAAGAACCGCAACTTACTGCGATAAAAACGTTAATAATATATTATAACATAATACACATAAGTAAGAAATAAAATAATTTTACGATCACTCACACCATTGTTGTTTTGTCCGAGTATGGGAAACATCCGAAATCGTCGTAATAGCCACAGAAACTGGTCAAATAAAAAAGACAATGAAATGCTTTATTTCATCATCTGTTTGAAGATAGCGTATCTTAGTTAGGTAATAATTACATCACATTCATTTTAATTATTTGCCTAAATAAATTTTTAGGAATAAAGTTGGCCGATATTTGGCACTTTTTCGGTACTTATTTTTTTAAAATTGCTGGTTTCCAATAAAATGTCCATGGGCCTCAGATTGCTTTTCCCACGACATATTTTTTTTATATGTATTGCCAATTGTGTATATTGATGTTTAAAGTATAAGTGGCTTATCGTGTGTGTCTGTTTGTTCCAGGCGGCCTGGAAGGCAAATACCGCGTGGCGGCGCCAGAGCTCATGCAGGACACATTCATGAGCGATTCCGAAGACGAAGGAGGTAAGGATTCTCATTTAGTATACATTTTGAGGTAACATCCATTGATACTAAATCTCGCAAAGATTGTGTGTGCTACTTGGGATGTGTGATCGTTGCGAGATTTAGACAGGCGGAATCTTCAGGCGGCTTATCCAGCCCTTATAGCGGATAAACTGCAGGTATCGTCATCATCATCAGTATCCTATGTTCACAGTAGTTGTCCATCACGTTCGCTCTTGAGTTTCACGTTTTATCTCACTCCTCGTCTTCCCGATATTCTTCACCTCAAACTGCAGGTATAATGGCATTTTATACAGCTTGTGTGCTACTTGTTACGTGTGTCCTCCTACTGTGCAAAGGCCACCTCTTTCTCATCCCTCATTCCGGCTCAGCTAATGCTCCTGCCACCTGGGTTGCAATCCATACAAGTAATCCCGCCATCTCCTTTTCGATGCCTTGGCCACGGTAGGTATCTCTCAGAGTCTATTCGGTGGCTAAACTTTGTATTCCAGCAATGAACACAGGTTGACAAGGAAAAAAAGACAAAACACGCTAAAACCCTACACTAAATTAGATTATAATTTTCTTTCAAAATAATAGAAACCTAGTGGTACTTAATTACCGTCAAGGTGTATGTAAAGTCTCCAACCCGCAGTGGGCCAGTGTGGCGACTACAATCCATTCACTCCCATCTATAAGAGTACACCTGTGCCCAGCAGCAGTGGGACGTATAAAGAGTGATGATGTGGTATAAACCATGAGTTCATACAAAGTTAAATCCAAAATGTTCCAGTTCATATAGTTTCTATAATCAGTAGACATTCACGTGTCAATTTCAGGCGTTTTTCCAGCGTTTTCTCTATTGCATTAGTGTCACTCGATATTTACCCCGAAGCACTATCCAGTAACGACAACTTCCGATTCTATCATGTAGACTTGTAGAGCCTCGATAGCGTCTATCGTTTATGTAGTGATTTAACCGTGATCACCACCGCTTGCTGCTGTATTTGCCGTAACACGAATGAAAAAAAAAACAGCAGCAATCGAAACACTCTGGAATCGACCCTCACCTGTAATTTCATTTCTCCAGCTCATTACTTATTACTTGCTAGTTTACCAAGTATCGGTTCCGTTAGTAGCTAGAAGCAATTACGTCGCCATTGCCCGTTAGTTCCGAATATCGATGACAAGTGGTACTCACCAGGTCACCTTGATTAGAGCAATCACATTATGGCCATTATGCTCAATTACTGAGGTCAAATTTTTAGGCAATGCGCAATCGCAAATCATGGATGTCACAATGTCAATTAGATTTCCCAATACACTAGTACTTTTTGTACTCGGTCACAAATATTCTAATTTGAATTGACCTGATCTTTTCAAAACTGGCTCATAAATAAAATGTTATTAGACTTTTTTTAATGTTACCTATTTAATTCTCAGTGTTCGTATGTAAGTTTCCAAATTAGCAAACTATTTTCAGCCACTTGTTATCATTCTTCATCTTTTTAACTTACATATTTTTCCTTAGAGTTTGCCGGATCTTCTTTACACAGAACTTAATTGCTTTATCTTGCTCACTCAATAAAATCCCATTTGAGCTGTTAAGTTAGAATGTATTCCGTTTTCTGGCAAAATATGTATACCCGTTTGCCGCTTAGGGACGATTTCCGTGGTATTAACACGTTCGCAACTAAACATTTCGTTGTACTATGCTCGTAGCCGATAACATAGCGAAACCCGTATGTATCTCGTAGTTGCTACGAGCCTAGCGCCCGCGAAGCGGGTTCCCAATGTTAAAAGCTTCATTAGCAGTGACCTAGGATCTTACAGACAACTAAGTACCACCTAGTCTCCTTTCATCAGATAACCACACATGTGACCAAGGATGACGACAATCCAGTGCCATCCCATCCCATAGGACAACTGCGCCCCGCGACTGAGTCGCGCGACAAACACCATCCCTCTCAATTCTGGGCAAATTTTGGAAAAAAAATAGTGGCCAAGCGAAGTCGGAGTCATTGTGCTAACCCAGCAAGTAGCAGGCCTTTTCATTGAAGCTTATTTTGTTTTCTTTTCCAGGAGAAGTCGAGTGCCCAATCCAACAGCAACAGCAGTACCGCTACATGAACAGCGAGGCGGGCACCCTGCACCGGGCGCGGCCCCTCGAGGACAGCGTCACGGACGGCCACCTCTGGCCCAGCAACAATGACAAGAAGGTGGCCACCATCGACCGCCAGCCGCTCGACATCGGGTCAGTATTACAGTTGTTCGATACAGGACTGATCATGTACCTAATCGAGGTAGTAGGAGGCGAGGTAGTCTGATCGCGGCTACTAGTACCAAATTTAGCCTCCGTGGAGGTGCTTATAGCCAGCGATCAGAAAGAACACGCGTTATACGATAGAGAGAGATGATCGGATCCGGTGCGTTCCGTCTGGAGGTCGGACCCGATCGTCAGTTTGGTTAGAGAGAGACTTCTGTACGTGGTATTAGTACTTAATCTGTGGTAGTACAGTCAGCATCAAACAGTCAAAACGCCAGATATATCGTCACACAGCTTTGTACTTACAGTAATAATAAAAAGAAAATGTGTTGCAATGTATGTGGCACTTTGAATGTTACTGACTATTTGCTGTATTACAATAGTTCAGTCTGATGGGGACAGGTCATATAGTAAAGCTGGCCTTTGCCAGCCGGACCCTAACCTGCGCCCCATCCTTTAACTCTATCCATAGTATCCCATCTTCTCTTATATCAGTCTTGTGATGTTACCTTTAAATCAAAAACTCGGACTCTCTTGGCTCAATCCGACAATGGTTTGGTTAGGAACCAGCGAGCAACAGATCAGTTCAAAACGCTATGAAAATAAAAGAGTGGCCTTTAGTATCCACATGAGTATAAAAACTAACGAATACTGTTAGTGTACGCTCGCGAAAATACCATACGATCAAATCGTTTCACGTGGCAAACTTAACCGAATGAACCGAACTTGTTCTTGAGCATTTTCTTTTGAACGTGTTACTACATATGCCAGTTCCGTGACCACTACTATAACTGTTATATTTTTTCTGCCCTTCGGCCGGAAAGCGTTACTTTGCCGGCCGCTGCGTTAAACTAAGATGCCACTTTCTAGCTCCGTCGAACAGAAAAATAGTATACAAACCTTGACCAGTAATTAAGAAAGCCTCAGTTCACATGTTTGTCGTCCTCGGCTTAGCCTCGGCCGAGAAATAAATGTGATCTGAGACATTTCTTACTTTACTGGCCTCGGTATGTAATGTACTATAAATGAAAATGCTAATACCGATGTACAGTTGGTTTACAGGTTACTAGTGTAACAGGATTTAACATGAATGTATCTATTGTTTCAGATTCCTGGTGTCGTTTGTGGTGGATGCTCGCGGCGGCGCCATGAAGGCGAAGCGGCGTGGCGGCGTGCGCATCGTCGTCCCGCCCGCCGCTTGCGCCGCTCCGACTCGCGTCACCTGCCGGTAAGTAATACAAAATGACCATTAAAACCAGGGTCGGTCTTAGCCGATCAGGCGCCCCGGGCGTGTCATTCATTTGGTGCTCTTTTGGTAAGCAGCAATGGACAAGGCACATGGTTCGTATTACCGGCGATCGCTGGGCCCGAAGAGTTATTGAACAACCTGATATATCCAGAAAAAGTTCACCAATTTCATCCTACTTCAAAAGTTCGTTTAGTAGGCAAAGCAGGCCAAGTGAGTTAGTGAAGCGTGACGTTTTGTGGAAATTGCTAATTAATTCCTATAATAAAAACCGCTGTCTATCTATACATTGTCACATTTATATCCAATAGAGGCAAAACAACTTTACCCCATATTATAATTCCATATCGCTGTCACATGTAAGCATAAGCAATAATCGCGGAGTGCGCTTGTTAATAATAATTTATTGGGATAATCGCTTTTATTTTTGAGATGTTTTAGTACATAGATAACAAAATAAACAAACCAGTAGAAACACGAATCTTTTGAATTTTTTTCCACTGCTATTCTATTGGAGGCCCGTTCCTTCATCTTCGAGAAGTGCTAAGCTGGGTGGAACGTAAATAAATTGATTAACAAATTGTTACCTATGAATAACATGCGCAGTGCCATCCGCGTCACATGCAAAGATTGCTTTGTGCTACTCAATTGTAGCAGGATTACTAAATTACTCCGCAAATTGACTAGATTTGGCTTACGAGTATAGAAGTGCAGCAGGAATACTACCTGATTGAGCTTAGTTTGCCCCTTATAACAATAAGACGTCAGTTACATACAGAGAATTAAACTTAACTATGATGATAGGTGTTGTGTTGACGATCCCTACGTGCAATGGAGAGTGCATACCTCGCTCTTGAAAAATCAGCTGCGGAGGCCGGTCTCCAAGTTAACATGGCCAAAACCAAGTACCTGAAAGCGTCAAAAGACCAGCAAGAACTACTACAAGGAATTAATATTGGCAATAACAACTTCGCCAGCGTCAAAGATTTCGTATACCTTGGGTCCTTAGTAACAGATAACAATGACGTGTCTTCAGAAATAAGCAAGAGAATAATGGCTGCCAACAAGTGCTACTTCGGCCTTCTAAGATACTTTCGTTCGAAACTTCTTTCAAGAAGCATAAAACTTCTTCTATACAAAACCTTACTAAGGCCCATACTCACCTATGGTTCTGAATGTTGGGTGTTGAGTAAAAAAGACGAGAATTCCTTGTTAGTGTTTGAGCGAAAAATACTAAGACGCATTTTCGGAACTGTGATGAAGGATGAGAGATGACGTACGCGTTATAACCACGAGCTTATACCAAATGTACGATGAGCCAACCGTTATAAGAGTCATAAAGATCGGACGCCTGCGATGTGCAGGTCATGTGCTGCGAATGGACGAGGCCAGAGTACCCAAACGCCTTTTAGAAGGCCGGCCGGAGGGCCGCAGGAGTAGAGGCAGGCCCAAGCTCAGATGGTTGGATGGCGTGGAACAGGACACTAGTATATTAGGGGTCGAAAGTTGGAGAAGGAAAGCCATGAATAGAACGGACTGGAAGGACTTGCTTGACCAGGCTAAGGCCCACCCGCGGCTGTAATGCTTCAGATGATGATGATGATAGGTGTAGTACAGCTAGCGACTACTTAGAGCTAGAGCTACTATGAGCTGGCACTATGATACTTAGGTGTAGTATAGCTAGCAATCTTACTTTCTTTCAGAAATGGCCACCAACATACAAGCAACTAAATCGAAGAGCTTACACATTCACTGCCTTGCCTTCGTATTATATACATGCCATTCTGCAAGACAAATATAGATTCGTATTATTTGGATAGGATCCATGGCCATATTATAAATACGAAACTGTGTCTTTTGGTTTGCCCTTATTTCATGCAAAGACGGAACACCAAAAGATGAGAATAACAAATTGTTTTGGTACTTGTGATCTCAGTAATATGTATGTACGGTTCTCGAAAGATATACAAACTACGTTAATACACGTGCTATTATTATTAATTTTGTAATGTACTCAGTATTCATATTATGATTATGAATTGATCTAATCAAACTAATCGGGGAAATCCACATTGAACATTTACACAACAAATGTGAAGCATGGCAGAGTCCCAAAACTGCAGCGATTCAATTTGGTGTATGATTCATATTCACTAATGTATTGTTACTTGTTTATTATTAGCTAGCGTTTCAACTAGTGCCTAATGCATATTGAAGAAATACTTGGAACTAGAGCATTCATCTAAGATAGCGCGGTATTTTGATATTTTTATATATCAGTTAATCCTCGCCAAGCTAAAAAGTTAACCCAGTTCACTTCTTTCTTTTAAAGTAAAAACAGGACCCTATTACTAAGACTTCGCTGTCCGTCCGTCTGTCACCAGGCTGTATCTCAAGAACCGTAATAGCTAGACAGTTGAAATTTTCACAGATTGTGTATTTCTGTTGCCGCTATAACAACAAATACTAAAAACAAAATAATAATTAGGAGGGGCTCCCATACAAAAAACGTGATATTTTACTCGTTTACCTTGAAAACCACGTATCTCGGGTATCTCATGAACCGAGATAGCTAGCTTAATTTTCACAGATGATGTATTTCTGTTGCCGCTATAACAAAAAACACTAAAAACAGAATAAAATACAAGTTAAATAATGTTTTTTCAATTTATTGTATTTACATCTAGCGCCTTTCGAAGATTTACGAGCAAAAGCCTCCTTTCGAGAATTAATAGCAATTTTAATATAGATAATGGTACGGAACCCTTCGTGCGCGAATCCGACTCGCACTTGGCCGGTTTTTTGCTGATTTCTCTGCAGAAGTTTGTTCTGTCTCGGTTCAAATTTACAAGCAGCAATTTAGTCTAGTGGGCAGTTGGGAGCTCTAAAAAGATCAGCACTAATGTGCGCGGCTTCGGCGGCAAGCGAGAAAAGGCGCGAAACAGAATTGTCGCGCAAATCCGCAGCACGCTTGTGCGCAACAATCTGCTAGCTCGCAAGTCAATGTCAAAGCGTAAATTTTTGGTCTTTTAATTTGTATTGTCAGGTGTTTTAATCAATCACACTATAGTATATTACACAACTAGGGTGGTAATACAAAGAAAGGCCGAGATCGCAGAGGTTTGCGGCCCGAGCCGCAGGCGAGGAACGTAAATATGCGATCGAGGGCTTTCTTTATTACCGCCCGTGTTGTGTACAGCATTTTATGTCTACATTTGGCCAATAAATATTAGAAATGTGAAATTTTGTGAAGGTGTTTGGATATTTGGACGTTTGTTACTAAATAACGGGGTAACAACTGGACGGATCAAGCTGAAATTTGGCATGCAAGTAGACCAAGCCTGGATTGAAACATACAAAACTTTATATCCCGGTAAATATCTCCCTTGGGACGGTAACGGGAACAACGCGGGTGAAGCCGCGGGTAAATGCTAGTAAGACATAAAACTAAGGATAGGCTGTAATGTATGTTTTCACACCTCCTATTCAGAAAAAAGGACTTTGCTCCCTCATAAGAGGGATCAAAGTGATACTTTTCTGTTCAAGGACAACAGGGTATTTTTAGTTTGAACCCACTTAGAATTATGGCATATCATAGACAGCTTTATTAGTATATTACACACAGAGGGCGGTATAATAAGGAATAGCCCAGATTACAGGTGTTTGCGGTCCGAGCCGCAGGCGAGGGCCATAAATATAATATGGAAGTAGTAGCTTCGTGCTGTCCGTAAAAAAATAATAATCGTTTTATAAAAAAACAATAATAGACTATAAATTTAACATTTCATTTTAATAATAATGTGTGATGCTCTTTGATTAACCATATATTTCGTTATTCTGGTAGGTAGCGTTTGTATTTGAATTTTCCTCATAGTCGGTGTGAAAAGCAGTATGTGTCACAAGGTAGCAAAATTATTTTCACAACGGGCGTTAACACTTGAATCCCTCACTACGCTCCGGATTATACTTTAGAATCCCTCGCTACGCTCGGGATTCTATTGTACAATCCTTCGCTTCGTTCAGGATTCAATATACGCCCTCGCCGTAAATACATCATTTTGCTCCCTTGTGACACAATCTACTATTTTGTTGCAGCGCCGCGACGCGGCGGGCGCCGGTCGCGGCGCCGCCCCCGCTCATGGAGGGCGAGGCGCTCGCGTCCCGTCTGCTCGAGTTGCAGCCGCAAGGAGCCAAGTTCTTGGCGTAAGTATATGTCACCAGGTAGAACATATTGTATGAGCCATTTTGTATTCAGCCAAATCTAAAGAAATGCACGGAAATTATCTATTGCCACCTCTTTTATACGAAAAAAACTATACTTAGGTAGACGTTTCGTCATTAACTACGCTACGCGTGCGGAAAATCCCACTTCCTGGACTGAGGGAGACGTGAATTTTTTCTACTTACCACGGGAGGTAGGAAATAAAAAAAACCTCAGATCGCATATTTATCGCCCTTGCCTTCGGCTCGGGCGCCAAGTACCTCCGATTTGAAACATTCTTTGTTTTACCTCCCTAAGTAAGTAATGTATTATATCTTATATTGCCTCTTCATCTTGCAGGCCAGTAATAATCGAGGTGCCCATCTTCACCTCGTCGTGCCGCGAGCGGGAGATTGTGATCCTGCGCTCCGACACTGGTGACACCTGGCAGGACCACTATCTGCACAACAACGATAACCCTATGATACAGGTTAGACAGTACAATTTTGTACGAGAATTGGACGAAGTTATGAGAAAAGGAAATTGCCCACAGCAAAATTATCATAGAAATGAAATTTCAACCTTCCGTTTTACATTGCAGGTTGAAATTTCGTTGAACACTTGTGGATGGGATGCTTTTCCAGTTACTACGTCCAATTATGATAAAACGCTTCGCTCTATCAGGCCTTTGTTGTCATTTCCATTACATAAATTATGGAATCGACCGAAACGACGAAAGAAACTTAGACTGTGCTTCACGATTTCGTCTATGTGGCTTTTGCAACCATTAGGAGTTGATTTTTAAAAATCTCTTTCAATTTTCATCCAGCTGTCTACGGTAGCTTTATGCTTTTTGTTCTCTGTATTTCTTGCACTCAGACGTCAACTCAAAGAAAACTAAATACTTGATCTTATTCCCTTTACAGGAAGCATTACAACGCGAACGACAAGAACACGGCAGTTCCGGGGAGACCCTGGGCGAGAACGGCGAGCGAGTCACCAGGATCATCACCTGCGACTTCCCGCACTACCTCGCCGTCGTCTCGCGCGTGCGCCAGGAGGTGCACATCATCGGGCCCGAGGGCGGCACCGTGTCCAGCGCCCACATACCGCAGGTCAGTAGTCACGAGGCGCCCCGGGGAGACCCCGGGAACGGCGGAGACACCAGGATCATCACTTGCGACTTGCCGCACTTAATTAATGATTATTGTTATTTTTGCGACTAATAAGAATACGGCAGATCCGTAAAAACCCTGAGAGACACACTCTCCGAACACGCCACTACAACAGAGCGGCACCAAGTGGCCAGGATCTTTGTTCATTTTTGACAGCAATTTATTAATTTTTTTGTTGTCCATTGCCAGGTCCAGGCGCTATTCCCGCCACAGGCGCTAACCAAGCGCATCCGCGTGGGAGTGCAAGCGCACGGCGCGACCCCCGCGCTGTGCAAGCGCGCGCTGCCGCGGCACGTGGCCGTGGCGCCCGTCATCACCGTGGAGCCGCGCCGCAGGAAGTTCCACCGCAGCATCACGCTCACCTCCCCGCTGCCCAAGAGTGAGGTATGTGCATCTGTGTGCAGCATCCGCGTGGGGGAGCAAGCGCACGGCGCGACCCCCGCGCTGTGCAAGCGCGCGCTGCCGCGGCACGTGGCCGTGGCGCCCGTCATCACCGTGGAGCCGCGCCGCAGGAAGTTCCACCGCAGCATCACGCTCACCTCCCCGCTGCCCAAGAGTGAGGTATGTGCATCTGTGTGCAGCATCCGCGTGGGGGAGCAAGCGCACGGCGCGACCCCCGCGCTGTGCAAGCGCGCGCTGCCGCGGCACGTGGCCGTGGCGCCCGTCATCACCGTGGAGCCGCGCCGCAGGAAGTTCCACCGCAGCATCACGCTCACCTCCCCGCTGCCCAAGAGTGAGGTATGTGCATCTGTGTGCAGCATCCGCGTGGGGAGCAAGCGCACGGCGCGACCCCCGCGCTGTGCAAGCGCGCGCTGCCGCGGCACGTGGCCGTGGCGCCCGTCATCACCGTGGAGCCGCGCCGCAGGAAGTTCCACCGCAGCATCACGCTCACCTCCCCGCTGCCCAAGAGTGAGGTATGTGCATCTGTGTGCAGCATCCGCGTGGGGAGCAAGCGCACGGCGCGACCCCCGCGCTGTGCAAGCGCGCGCTGCCGCGGCACGTGGCCGTGGCGCCCGTCATCACCGTGGAGCCGCGCCGCAGGAAGTTCCACCGCAGCATCACGCTCACCTCCCCGCTGCCCAAGAGTGAGGTATGTGCATCTGTGTGCAGCATCCGCGTGGGGGAGCAAGCGCACGGCGCGACCCCCGCGCTGTGCAAGCGCGCGCTGCCGCGGCACGTGGCCGTGGCGCCCGTCATCACCGTGGAGCCGCGCCGCAGGAAGTTCCACCGCAGCATCACGCTCACCTCCCCGCTGCCCAAGAGTGAGGTATGTGCATCTGTGTGCAGCATCCGCGTGGGGGAGCAAGCGCACGGCGCGACCCCCGCGCTGTGCAAGCGCGCGCTGCCGCGGCACGTGGCCGTGGCGCCCGTCATCACCGTGGAGCCGCGCCGCAGGAAGTTCCACCGCAGCATCACGCTCACCTCCCCGCTGCCCAAGAGTGAGGTATGTGCATCTGTGTGCAGCATCCGCGTGGGGAGCAAGCGCACGGCGCGACCCCCGCGCTGTGCAAGCGCGCGCTGCCGCGGCACGTGGCCGTGGCGCCCGTCATCACCGTGGAGCCGCGCCGCAGGAAGTTCCACCGCAGCATCACGCTCACCTCCCCGCTGCCCAAGAGTGAGGTATGTGCATCTGTGTGCAGCATCCGCGTGGGGAGCAAGCGCACGGCGCGACCCCCGCGCTGTGCAAGCGCGCGCTGCCGCGGCACGTGGCCGTGGCGCCCGTCATCACCGTGGAGCCGCGCCGCAGGAAGTTCCACCGCAGCATCACGCTCACCTCCCCGCTGCCCAAGAGTGAGGTATGTGCATCTGTGCGCAGCATCCGCGTGGGGAGCAAGCGCACGGCGCTACCCCCGCGCTGTGCAAGCGCGCGCTGCCGCGGCACGTGGCCGTGGCGCCCGTCATCACCGTGGAGCCGCGCCGCAGGAAGTTCCACCGCAGCATCACGCTCACCTCCCCGCTGCCCAAGAGTGAGGTATGTGCATCTGTGTGCAGCATCCGCGTGGGGAGCAAGCGCACGGCGCGACCCCCGCGCTGTGCAAGCGCGCGCTGCCGCGGCACGTGGCCGTGGCGCCCGTCATCACCGTGGAGCCGCGCCGCAGGAAGTTCCACCGCAGCATCACGCTCACCTCCCCGCTGCCCAAGAGTGAGGTATGTGCATCTGTGCGCAGCATCCGCGTGGGGAGCAAGCGCACGGCGCTACCCCCGCGCTGTGCAAGCGCGCGCTGCCGCGGCACGTGGCCGTGGCGCCCGTCATCACCGTGGAGCCGCGCCGCAGGAAGTTCCACCGCAGCATCACGCTCACCTCCCCGCTGCCCAAGAGTGAGGTATGTGCATCTGTGTGCAGCATCCGCGTGGGGAGCAAGCGCACGGCGCGACCCCCGCGCTGTGCAAGCGCGCGCTGCCGCGGCACGTGGCCGTGGCGCCCGTCATCACCGTGGAGCCGCGCCGCAGGAAGTTCCACCGCAGCATCACGCTCACCTCCCCGCTGCCCAAGAGTGAGGTATGTGCATCTGTGCGCAGCATCCGCGTGGGGAGCAAGCGCACGGCGCTACCCCCGCGCTGTGCAAGCGCGCGCTGCCGCGGCACGTGGCCGTGGCGCCCGTCATCACCGTGGAGCCGCGCCGCAGGAAGTTCCACCGCAGCATCACGCTCACCTCCCCGCTGCCCAAGAGTGAGGTATGTGCATCTGTGTGCAGCATCCGCGTGGGGAGCAAGCGCACGGCGCGACCCCCGCGCTGTGCAAGCGCGCGCTGCCGCGGCACGTGGCCGTGGCGCCCGTCATCACCGTGGAGCCGCGCCGCAGGAAGTTCCACCGCAGCATCACGCTCACCTCCCCGCTGCCCAAGAGTGAGGTATGTGCATCTGTGTGCAGCATCCGCGTGGGGAGCAAGCGCACGGCGCGACCCCCGCGCTGTGCAAGCGCGCGCTGCCGCGGCACGTGGCCGTGGCGCCCGTCATCACCGTGGAGCCGCGCCGCAGGAAGTTCCACCGCAGCATCACGCTCACCTCCCCGCTGCCCAAGAGTGAGGTATGTGCATCTGTGCGCAGCATCCGCGTGGGGAGCAAGCGCACGGCGCTACCCCCGCGCTGTGCAAGCGCGCGCTGCCGCGGCACGTGGCCGTGGCGCCCGTCATCACCGTGGAGCCGCGCCGCAGGAAGTTCCACCGCAGCATCACGCTCACCTCCCCGCTGCCCAAGAGTGAGGTATGTGCATCTGTGTGCAGCATCCGCGTGGGGAGCAAGCGCACGGCGCGACCCCCGCGCAAACGTTTCAGGTCGGCGTTGCCGCGCTGTGGTGATGTGGCCTGGCTATATCGTACCACCCAACTATTTCTGTAACCCAATGGTGAGCAAGTACGGCCCGCCGACGGTCCGAAGTAAATAGTATATGGCCCGCGATAATATATCTTGTCGGTCCAGCAGTATAGAGATTTTAAACAATATTGATTTTTGGTCTTAGTCTTGCCCTCCTCTGAAATTCCTTAAATTTTCTGATCCCCGAGAAAGTTTGCCCTCTACTGCCGTAACCCATCACCATGATTGAAGCAAAGTATAAAGACAACCAAGTAGTTCGTCTTCGCCGTTTAGGAGCGCGCGACACCAGAGCGGGCCTAAGGCACAGGGCTGCCGCTCGTCGGTTCTGTAAAATACCTACTTACTACGAACGTAACTTTTATTAGGTTGACCTCGATCGAACGAACAATCGTTCGAGGTCAACCTAGTAAAAGTTACTTATTTCAATATGAAATTATCTGATCGCACACATCTGATGTTAATGTTATTAAGTATAATAGTTTAAATAAATTAGTATTGGTATGTGTACATGTAAGTAACGCAACGATATTTCGGCTCGTTTCATAAAACCACTCTCGTGTTTAAGGCATTTTATGTACCTATCAATAGAATCAACTACTATGTAATTAGTACACGTTTAAAAAAATCTGTTAATTTTAGTCATCAGTCCAAACAAAATAATTATTTAGGTACTCTATTTAATTGGTATACTTCGATTGATCGCCACCGCTGCGCACGCGTTCATTATGACAGGCGGTATCCTTTGTGCGTGCCGCGTTGCGCGTTTGCGCTATTATTTATAATACAATTTTAGTAAGTATGTGACTTTATGAAATAATGGTAAATAGTTGCGTCTCGACATTTTTAAAGTAAATACTAGTAAGTAGATAAAGTATAGGTACATCATTTGTAAAAGGTTTGTATAGTCGGAATTATTAGTATCTAAAAGTTTTTATTTTGGATAATCAATTACTTAGAAAAACGTCGATTATGCTAGGTAGTAAGGCCGCTTGCGTCGAGAGCTCAACCCTGACTAAACCCGCCGCCGATGCTTGTCTGTGGTGCGTCCGTACACGGCGCGCAAACGGCACGCACACATGCGCGCTCCCGATGTACCTTTTATCGGAACAAAAACTACCGTCTACCGTGATTGAAGTTAGCTAAATAGAACTGTTCAAAAAAGATACGACCTCGAATTATAAGATGTCAGAATGTTCCAAGCATTTTACTACTTATTAGAGAACATTTCGATCGCTCGTTTCCCGCTCAATCGCTCCTCCGAACTGAAAACCAGTATACAGATTCCCACAGGTACCGAATCGAAACTGGGTGATCTTACGTTAATTTGAATGATTTGTTTCGTTCCAGAACGGTCCTCACGACAAGCAGTCGACATCGACGCTGCGGCTGCTGTGCTCCATCATGGGCGGGCAGGCGCGCGCCGTGTGGGAGGACGTGACGGGCTCCACGCCACTCACGGTCACTGATGACACCGGCTCCTTCACTACCACCGTGTCCGCCAGGTACTGTCGGGAGTGGCTCACTCCGCGATTTCGCCGCGTGGCCCACCAGGGGGCCTCAACCCTGGTGGGCCATAGGGCATTTCTCCAGAAATATGTCTGCGGTCACTTCATTCATCTGGCCCTTTTTCATACTAAATGTATGGAGACAGATGAATGAGTCACAGACATATTTCTGGAGAAATATCCCATATCCAGCGACCAGAAGGGGCCTACGCACACGGCCAGCGGCGTAGCGAGGGTGGTGCGGGCAGGGCACGTGCCCTGGGTGCAAACAAGGGGGGGACAAAAAAAAAATTACTAACTATATAAAAAAATACCATCCATGGCGAAATATTGTACCTAAAGTCTTGAATGCTTTTTTTCTCTTTCAGATTCTGGTTGATGAACTGTCAAAACGTCAGCGACGCCACCAAATTGGCAACTGAACTGTACAAGTAAGTAATTTAATAATGAACAAAGTAATTGAGAACGGTCTAATTTTATACCATATACCTTTTACTCTTAATCGCAAGACGTCAATCAATGATTGGAAAGTTTAGAGTATTGGTTTTCTTTGTCTTCGAAACGACTTTAATTGGACGTAAAAATTTAATTATTCGATCATACTTGGCAATTTTATTTATTTTTACTTTACACTTTCAAGGTTGACTCTCCGTTAAATATTATCAAGTTTTAGGTATAATAAGGAGATACAAATATCTGAAGCTCATACTTTATTATTTAGCTAAGATATCGGTATCGCCGATTATTTTCGACAATAATCGGTATCGTATCGGCAAAATTATGTATCGTCACATCCCTAATCTGAATATACGTATTTCTCACAGGGAGATGTTGCTGGTGCCGTTTGAGGTGCGCATCGTGGTGCTGGGCAAGCGCCTCGACGCGTTAGAGGGCCGGCTGCTTGTTCTCTACATCACCGACAGATACGCTTACGAAACGCTGCTGCAACAGGTATGAACATGTTCATTTATGGTCGCAAACGGTCAGATTAAGAATTATCATACTAATCAATGGCTCGTTGTTTATGGCAGCATTATTCTATGGTATTATGTTTTTGTCTTTTATAAATAAAACTAAGCATCTAAGTCTACTAATTAAAATACTTATCATATATTCTAAACGTTTTGAAAAATAAATAAATCGAAAACGAATAACCTGACCTAAAGCCATCTAGTATCAACTTCCTGAACTAAGAAGTCTAGATTCGCACCGTGACAACATGCATGGTGAATACCCCGTTGATAACAGTAATTATTATGTGAATGACCATGTTAGCTTGAAATCTTTTAATAAACATATTCATGTTTGTTCTAAATTCATTTGTTATAATTGGGTACTTGCCTGAAGTCAATTAAAATTATTTTACCTAGCCTTTATTAGCTTTCAAAACTTAACTAAACTTCTTGTATTCAGCGCTTTCAACGATTTTTAAAAGATCAAAGACTAAAGGTTAAGGTAAGATCAAAGAAAAAAGGGACATGATTTGACCACTGAGAAAAATAACGTAATACTTTTTAATTTTCATAGAAACTTCCTACTATTTGAACGTTTTAACACTTCGTAAAAAGTAACTAATTTGATCTGTCAAGAGGGTATAGTTTTTAGCCCCCGACGCAAAAAGAGGGGTGTTATATGTTTGACTGCTGTGTGTGTGTGTCTGTCTGTGGCACCGTGGCTCTTTAAGGGTTGAACCGATTTGTATGCTATTTTTATTTGCAAGCCGGTTTCGATGGTTCTTAGACATATTTTATTAAATTCGGTTCAACCGTTCGATATTCTAATTTAAAGTCGGAGATTATTACAGTCAAGGTTTTTGAAATTTTTAATTTAAGTTTTATCACTGTTGTATAGTATAGACCAGTGGTTCCGAACCTGGGGGTAATTACCCCTTTAGGGGTAAAATTAAGTTTTCTCAGGGGTAATACTCATATTAAGTCGTTTTTCTTTGAGTACTTTCATATACTTGTCTGTTTTACCTATTTTTTGGAGGGGTAATGATACAAATCTAGAGGGGGCCTGTGGGTGATGTGGCAATAAAGGTTAGGAACCACTGGGATAGACTAATGAGGTGCAAACGTCATTGCAGATAGGTAATAATCTGGTCAAGGTAGCAGAAATTTCTCGAAATAATAGATGACATAATATTACAGTTTGCATGAATTTCAAAAACATCGTAATACCTACTTTTCTAAACTAAGCTAATATGTAAATTCATTAACGCGACCTATAAATTGCTGATTGGTCTGTCTACGAAGTTTATTTTTATTTAAATAATTTCTCATTTATACTGGAATCATACTCTAAAATATTAGTCGCTGCTACATCTAAAACTGTGAGGTGAGGCAATCGAATTAAAAAAAATGGGCGCGTTTCAATCTCTTATTGACGAAACTGATGAGATTTTAATGGTACTGTTTTTTTGCAATTATCTTATAAATTCACTAATTTTTCCATTGCACATGTGCCGAAAAGAACCCTTCGGCCACTTGGTCCGATCGGCTTGTCCGATTGATCGGACGACGAATATTTTTTTTTACTGTTGGTTAAATTTAACACTGATCTGCCAATAATATTCTTATTTCCTTGGTTGTAAGTTCTCCTTTATGTCAGCTTTGCAAGTTTTGCACCGATATTTCCGGTCACTGGCTATTAGTGTGGGATCCAGTAGACCTTGTACTAACCTGGTATAAGTTGTTAAGTAAGTTTATTTTGTTGTCATTTTTTAATATGTATGTTAATTTGTAAGGTCTGTGGTAAGGTGTTTGTTATCTGTGGGTCTTTGTTGCCGAAAATAAATGATTATTATTATATCCTCAGGAGCACTACACGGAGGTGGCACACTCCACGTCGGTCCGGTTCCTGGACAGCAAGGAGGTGTTCCTGGAGTTCAGTGGGAACCTGGTGCCCGTCACCAAATCCGGCTCGCAGCCCATGTTCAAATTCGAGGTAATGTTCTTTCATTATTTTAAATTTTTCACATACATTTATTGTTCTCGTTCTCTCTTTCTTCTCTCACCGATTTCCACCGGTCGCTCCGATTGTATATTTAGCGCTTATAACTTCACGATTTTTGTTGTCCTGATAATACAGGGTGAATTTTTTTTTCAGTGTAGAATAAATAAATTTTGACAGTGGATTCTTTAGCGAAAAATAGAAAATACGTGTTTTTTCAGTCAGTATCTTTCAGTACTAAAATATTGAGAAACAGCAGCTGAAAGGTATCCTAAAAAAACATACGTTTGTGGATGCCGCGGTAGCGCACTGCGCGGGAGACGGCAACGGTCCCATCCCCGCGACCCCTAACCCGCTCCCGCGTTGAGTCGCCGAGCAACTTACGCCTCGATACGTAATCCTCACGTTACTAATTATTTTTTCGGACAGTACATTTTATAGTGAAAATTTGACCTACATTTTTTCTTCAGAAATGGCATCTTTTATTGGTACCTAATACCTGGGAAACATTTGGACGGTCAATAAAATTTCACCCTGTATAGTGTGTCCCACTGCAGGGCAAGGGCCTCTCTTGGACTTTTCACTCGTCTGTTGTTGTCACCAAACTGTCTCTTGCCAATCAATCATAAACATATCTAGATCGTTCCGCTATTTATGTATTGGAGTGCCTTGCCGTCGGTTACTCTTGGCATACCAGACAGTCGGCTGCTGTGTACACTATACAGCAGGATTTCTTAAACTATGGTCCATGGATGTCTTAGGAGTCCGTGGTACGAGAGCCGGGGGTCCGTGGCAACTTTCATGTGCCCTTGATTTTCTTTTTCTCTGATTATATTCGGAAAGGGTCTGTAAGGTATCCGAAATATTGTAGGGGGTCCGTGACCAAAAAAAGATTAAGAAACTCTGCTGCACAGTAACACACCGTCTCTTGCCACACATGGCTATTAGGGCTAACTATACTGTTGTTTAGGGAGGCCTACGTCTAACAGTGGGCGTCATTCGGCTGATAATGATCGCTAACTTAACCCTTTTCTAGTTGGATGAATAGTTATTAGATAATTTACGTCGTTTATTTCCAGGCATTCAAAGACAATCGCGTCGAGTTCCCAGTGCGAGTGAAACATCACGAGGAGAGCCCGTCCGGACGGATTTACTTCATGAACGAACCTAAAGTAAGTACTCACGTAATTTCGTACGTTCGGCTTCAAAAGTTGCTGAACACATTTGTATCGAGGCGTAGTACTAAAGTGTCCAGCTACTTTTGAGGCCGACTGTACATCAAATGGCTTATAAGTCCACAAAGTGATCAAAATCGTGTAACTTTAAAATATAGATGAATCCAAAGGGTAGATGGGACCAAGTTGATCAGGTTCGAAGTTGAGATAGTTTAGGCATCGGTTTAGGGCAGACTGTCATGTCACCTTATTAGTGGGACTAACCTACAAACCTGAAATTCGGATATTTAGTGAAGAATCAGTTGTTTACTTTTTTTGTGTTATAGTACAGTCCACACGGGATTGTTGAGCCATTTGTCGCTGTTCTTAATAAAGCCATGTTATGCAAATCTGACTGACTCTTACAAGGAAGTAATAAGTTATTATTTTATATGTAAACTAATAGGGATGCAACGATACGGCTATTACGATACCAATACAAATGACGAATACATCGTAGTGGCCAAATACGATAACGAATTACGATACGAATGCATTACGATATTTGTTTAATACCATTTTGATGAATTTATTGGAAGCTTTGTTGTATGTTATTATTGTAAGACTAAGTAAAGTAAAAGTATAAAAAAAGTTACGCATTTTTAATAGAGATGGGCCGACTACGGATTTTGCTGACTAGCTAATCGGCCGACTAATCGGTTGCCAATTTGCCGATTAATCGGCCGACTAGTCGGCATTACCGATCATAGTTATTAGCTATGTTCGGGTGCAATCCGAAATGCTCGGTTCGCCTTATCTCCCCGCCATTTGTTGTCACGCGTTCGTGTTTTGATCAGTTTATAATTAAGTTGATTTTGTTTTTGTGTTTGGGTAAAGTACGTAAAAATATAAAATAATTTTAAAAATTATGGTTTAATTTCTTCTGTATCTTGTGTGTATTCTTCGCTAGGCAATAGTGCGGATGCGAAGCGTTCAGAAATTGACGCGTTATGCGTTTCGTTTCACCCGAAACAGTAAAAATTTTGAAATAAATTTATCGTAAAAATATCGTCGTAATATTTACGATAACGAATGATCGTAAAGGTTTACGATAATCGCCGATATACGATTATCGTATCGGTATCGTTGCATCCCTATAAACTAATAAAAAAATGCCTATATAATATATTTCCCACTGCTGAGCATAGGCCTACTCTTTTAGATGAGAGTGAACGGGCTGTATTCCCCACGCCGGCTTGTTGGGACACATACACCTTTGGGCAATTCTACGACAGAGAGTAATACAAGCTATACCAATTTTTCGCGTGTCTTTATATTGTTGGTGCAAATTCAGGTGTCAATAAATCTAGAGATTAAAGTTATACTTATCCAGATTAAAATTAATACTTCAATTTACGCCATAAATAAAGAAACAAGAGATTAAATGGTAACTTGTGTTACAATTTCATGGACCTTTGTATTGTAGATTTCTCACAAACCACCTCCACTATGTTATACGACTCGCGCTCACCACCCATATGGTCAATTGTATAGCATTACGATATTACGCGATCGGCCGCTTGTTCAGTTGCGACTATATTTCTGACATGTGTGCACCAAACGTGAAATAAATATTTCTGTTCAATCCGACGAAAATCTCAAACATACAATGATAAAAAAGATGTGAAACACGCGTTGTACTAATAATATCTACCGATATTTAATTGACCATGTGCGTAGTGTGCGCGAGTCCTATAACATGCTCCGTCTAGTGGAGGTTGTCTGTGGGACATATACCCCTTTGTATTTGTTGGCGGATGTATGCAGCCTCACAACAGGCTAGACGACTAAAAAAAATTGTTTAGTCCGTCAGTTTATTAAAAAATATTGTACACGTATTTTTTATTTTGTTTGCCAAACAAATAATGACGGGGATACAGTGCTTAGAAGTTTCGAGTGACGTCGCTCCTTGGTACAATTTTCACCTAGGAGTGACGTCACAAGCCCCCACTCCAGAAGTTTGATGATCTATAACTTTGTCGATTTTTAATATTTTGATAAACCAAACAATATGTGTCCATACTTTTCCATACCCATATTTTTCCATAATCTAACTGGCGGACAAATTAGAATTATATATTTTTAACCCAGTCGTCATCCCTTCTCGTACCGTTATTGCAGGTGCCGAAGGGCGAGCAGTCACAGACCCCCGCGTGCGTACTGGACGTGGAGCTGCCGGAGCGCATCGCGCCGCGCGCCGGCAAGAGCCAGGTCGACTACCTCAACCTCGACCAGTCCGGTGAGCGATACAACACAACACTACAACAACTAAATGTCGAACCCCGGAAATGTCGACGAACGTTTCATCGACATATCGTTCCATCAAAAGTTAATTTTCTCTGAAACCATATTTTTCTAGAAATTAATATAAAACAAACCTAACCTAACCTATAGTATATAAATACTATAGGATGACTCTTTAAAAAAAACCCTGAAAAGTTAACGGGAAAGGAAAAAGTTGGCGACGAAATGAAAATTCGATGAAACGTTTGTCGACGAAACAACAGGCACCGCAAGAGAATACACAACAACAACACACACACCAATGTAACAAGCCTACTGCTACCGTTGTACTGGCCCACGTAGCAGCAACGCTTAAATTAGCGCCATAATTACTGTCTAGGCTTTTATACAGCTTGAGAGGGTCGATTTCAGAGAGTTTTAACCGCGGTATGTTTTTTTCATTCGTGTTCCAGCAAATGTAATAGCAAGCGGTGGTGATCACGGTTAACTTTTATTATAAACGATATCGAGGGCTACACATGACTTAATGAAAAGTTGTCGGCATTCGATAGTCCTTCACGGTAAAAATCGAGTGACACTAATAAAATAAGAAGACGCTCGAAAAACGCCTGAAATCAACCCTAGAACATTTAGACGAAGCCTCCATATCCACCGGTTTGAGATGAAATAAAAATTAGACGCCTAACACAAGACTCCTGGTATGAATCCCTTCGAGAAAAAGTACACACACTGCCTACAGTGAATGGTTAGGACATAATACTAATATTTGTTTGGTATTCATAATATGAAATATTCCAGGTGTATTAACTAGAAAACGGATGCGGGATAACTCACTTTTAGAGTCGGTCGAGTATTTCTAGTCATGTCTCGGGCTGCCGTCTTATCCATATTTTTATGAAGTATCATGCAATTTAGTATGAAAACTATGAAATACTGACTTGTGACGTCATGCTCATCACTGTGCCTTATTTTTAGTTATTGTCATTTTAAAATCGTTGGTGGCACGAAAATTAGTTGATTTTATCCAGGCAGTTTTGGATACGTAATTTGATGGTAGAGTTAATTTATTTACTTTGATTGTTGTCAAATACCCTAATGGTATCAGTAAACGGAAAGAGTATGCGGACAAACAATATATTCGAAGGAAATAATTCCAAAGCAAACTCTCTTGACATCGAAGTTAAATGCATAAAAAATGGCCTTAAAATTCCTGAAGCCATTCCACTATTGTATGATGAGGAATAAATGTATAATATAAATCTGACAAGGCTTAGAATACATACAAATTAAAGTTGCAATTAGGGTGGTAAAATAAAAACGAGATCCTTTCTTTAGCACCATCCACAGAGTGGTCACAATTTAACGTAACCCTGACAGAGTAAGTAAATTAATTTTTGCTAATGATGGCTAAAGTAGACTAGCCGTCCTTTGCAGTGATGGGGCAGAAACAAAAACAGCACAATTCTGTGGGTCTAGTGAAAAGGGGTACAAGTCACACTTATACCAGGAACAAAAGGCCACAACTCTATTTAATGACTTAAGCTCTTTTGCTCCTAGGTTATATGTGACTTATACCCCTCTTCACAAAACCCACAGAATAAGAATTGAACAATAGTGGGAGACGACATCGCATCATAAAATTGCTTGTGCAAAAGTCGAAAAATTGAAATTTACAGATAAGCTAATCGGTGTTTTGTGTGCAGGTTTCGACGCGTTGAAGGACGAGCTGAGTTTCCACTGGGACCACCACCATGGGCCCATAGCTCCGCCCCCACCGCCACCGCAACTCAACGGACATACTGACGTTAGTAACAACTATAACAGTAACACATGCTCATTGAACTCAAACACATATTAACCCATTACATGACTCATAATAACAAAAGACGAAGGTCTAAATAGTGAGTAAAATTATGTTTTTTGCGCAGGACCCGATTATTACCAACGGCGACGTGAATTATCCTACCAAGGACTCTGAAGATGCTGTCACCAAGCCACATCGTACGTATTATACTGTTTTGCTACTAAAACGTAATTCAAAATAAATACATATATTTATTTTCCATTCATTCACGTTCACTCATTAGAATCGCCCATGTTATCTGGTAAATCATCGTACAATTATTGGCAGAAAATAAATCTAGCGATATTATTACAGCAAACGGTGACACACTACACGTCGACTCAAATAAAGTCAAAGCCACATTCGATTCCGACGAAGATAAGACGCCCATGAACACCCTCGAGAAAACGGATAAGGGGAAGAAGAAAGAAGGCTTCCTCGGAGGCCTCGCCGACAAGGTCAAACACGTCTTCAGCCACAGCCAGGACGAAGACGATAAGGACGCTAAAGACTCCCCCAAACCGAAACCCAGAGAGTCCAAAGAAAAGAGCCCACCGAAACAGAAGAAAGACAAGAGCTCGCCAAAACGAGAAGACAAAGAAAAGAGCCCGCCTAAACAAGAAAAAGAAAAGACCCCACCTAAACCCGCAGAAAAGGAAAAGACCCCACCCAAACCAGCCCCTAGAATCATTAGTGAAGACCTGCTAGATAAAGTCGAAGATATGTTCAAAGATCTCCATTCGAAGCCACACCACAAGGAAAAGGAAGAAGATCTGAATAGTGAAGTGTACACGACTCGGTTAGTCGTTGATGAAGACAAATCACCAGGCTTGCAAAATATTACTGAAGAGGTTTATGAACAATATGCGAATATGCAGCCTGTAGAAACTCCTATGAAAGTTCCGAAGAAAGACCCCTTTGCGTTCCCATCGGTATGCTGCGACGGCCCGAAAGGACCGAAGCATAGTCACGAAGAAACCTCTACTTTACTCGACCAAATTGAACAAGCTAAATTCGCCGCGCATGAAAAGATGCAAGATGTAGGTGACAAAGTACAAAGTAACATCGAGGATAGTGCCGCTAAGATGGGACAGGAAAAAGATAAATTACAACGCCAAGCCGCTGAAGTGAAAGATGATTTAATAATCAAGGAAGAAAACTTAATAGCGACTGCTAAAGATCAAGTTAATGACGCAAAACACGCTGCCCAAGACGGACTTAACAAGCTTTCGGAATCGGCACAGAAAACACAGGATAATGTTAACGCTAAGGCTACAGATATTCAATCGAATATTGCAAACGAATTTGACAACCTTAAGTCTTCTACGAATGATGCTTATGATAATTTTGCTGCAACGATTGGAGAAACTAAGAATAATTTATCAAATAAAGCGCACGAATATGATTTTGCTGCTAGAGAACAAACTGAAGAGCTCAAGAACCGAGGTCATGACCAACTGTCACAAATGGGACAAAAGGCGCAAGATGGTGCCAACGCTGTTAGTGATAATTTCCACGCTTTACAAGCTGGTGCTAAAGAAACGGCTGATAATTTCAAAGAAAAAACGAACGAAAAATTACACGATCTAAGTGATTCAATAGACAACGCAAAAGAAAAAGCTGGAAAGGAAAAAGACAAAGCCAAAAAAGAGGCTAAGAAAGCTAAAAAAGAAAGTAAGAACTTCATATCTGGTTTAGTAAGCAACATTTTCGGTGAGAAAGAAAAGATCGAAAAAGATGTCAAAGGAAAAGTTGCCGAAGGAAAAGATGCTGCTAACGATTTGCTAGAACAAGCGTCTGCTAAAAAAGATGAAATCAAAGAAGGCATTGAAAAGAAACAAGATGAACTAAAAGAAGGTGCTGACCGCTTAGCTGAGAATGTAAACGACAAAGCTAAGGAAGCTGACAAGGCTTTACACGATAAGAAAGATGAGTTGGAAAAAGCAGCACATGATAAAAAGGAAAAAATCCAACACGCAGTCCAAGATAAAACGAAAGAAGTCGGGGGTGCTATTCAAAGTAAAACACAAGAAGTTAGTCAAGCCATCCATGACAAGAAAGAAGAGGTCGGTAAAGCTGTTCACGACAAAAAAGAGGAAATTACCAACGCTGTTTACGATACGACCGAACAGGTTGGCAAAGCTATTAGTGACAAAAAAGAAGAAGTTGGCCAAGCCATTCACGACAAAAAAGAAGCCATTCAGGATAAGGCCCAAGAAGCCGGCAAAGCTATCCACGACAAGACCCAAGAGGTTTCAAGTGCAGTTCATGATAAAGCGAATGAAGTTAGCACAGCCATTCACGATAAGAAGGAAGAGGTAACACAAGCTGCTCACGATAAAGCCCATGAAGTCAGCCAAGCCGTTCACGACAAAACGCAAGAAGTTTCTAATGCTGTTCACGATAAAGCTCACGAAGTTGGGTCTGCCATTCATGATAAGAAAGCAGAAGTAACACAAGCTGTTCACGATGTCGGCCAAGCTATTCATGGCAAAACGCAAGAAGTTTCAAACTCTATTCACAATAAGGCACATGATGTCAGCGCAGCCATTCACGACAAAACCGATGAAGCCAAACACGCATTACAAGACAAAGCATCAGAACTAGGAAACGCTGTTCACGACAAAAAATCACAAGTACAAAACGTAGCAGAATCAGAAATGGACAGAATAAGACAAACAGCCGAACAGACCACTGAACAAATCAAGAAATCAGCCGAAGATACTATAAACGCCGCTGCCGATAAAAAAGCAGAATTACAAGCGAACCTCTCAAATAAATTAGGCGATATACAGAAGCACGGCAACGACGAGTTACAACATGTCCTAAATGTCACAAGCGATAAAGTAGGGGATGTACAGCAGGCGTCTAAAAACGCGTTCGAACACGTTCAAGACTCGACCTTAAGTACTTTCGATAGAGTCGAAAGTTCTGCTAAGGACAAAGTGAGCGACGCGAAGGACCAATGGGAAGATTTGCAGAGTTCCACCAGAGATACTTACGCTGATTTCAGAGACGATGTTCACGGTCTAGAAAGTTCCGCACAAGACACGCTGCACAGCTTCCAAAGCTCTGCCGGTAACACTTTTGACAGCTTAGATGATTCTGCTAAAGAATTTTTAGGTGGAGTACAAAGTTCGACACAAAGTTTTGAGAATAATTCTAAAGAACTCTTCGGTGATATGAAAGATTCTTTCGAAGGATTCCAAGTGTCGGCTGATAATCAGTTAGAAGATGTGAAAGGGGCGACTAAGGAGAGGATGGAGACGGCAAGTGAGAGGTTGGAAGGGGCGAAGGGTGAAGCGAGGGAGTCGGCGCAAGCGGTGGTGGATTCGGTAGCGAGTGAAGCAGACAAATTCACGAGCAGTCTTAATGATTTGGGCAACTCCGTGTTTGGATCTTCCGGCAAAGGTAAGGATACTAATGTCACTTGAAATACGAGTAGAAAACATTTTCAAAAATAATTGTTTTTGTCATTTGTTGGCAAGCTTGCTGTCCGTTCCTTAGTCAGTACTTGACATCTTATGTGTTTTTAACATGGAAAACAATCTAAACGTAAATCTGAGCTAGCCTTTTGCGCTATTACATACATTTTATCAAGTATCACTTTATGCGCTTAACTATTTTGTTATGCTTAATGTTTTTAAAAGGGAAATTGTAAGTTCCTATTCACCAGAGGTCATTTTCCGGAGCGCTCCTTGAGAAAGAGCTCTTGAGGCCTCTTTGGAAAATAAATTAATTGAATAAGGCCTATAATTTTTACTGATGAAATTTTACACAATATTTTAAACCATGTACTAGCTTTTACCATAATTTTCGTTCCCAGGTTTCATGAAGGACTCGAGCACAAAACTATTAGAATCGGAAAAGGCGCAGTCCTCGCCCTCGCCACACAAAAAGGGCTCAGGGTAAGACATTTTTATCAATACTATATATTATTTACACCAATTCAACGTGCAGGCTTATCTTTAGAATATAATACAAAAGGCAAAAGCTTTCAATTATGCTTTAAATGCTGCTTTTTGACCGTTTTTGCTTTTATACAGTACGGGACATTAAAAACAGCTGCCTAAGTTACTTTAAGGCGAGGGTTTTAATTTCTCAAAAAATTCTCAAGAGCTATCACCATGTAAGTAGTAAATAGTGGATAAGCACGCGTGAATTGGTGTTAATGATATTTTGTTAGAATGCTATTGAGATCAGTCGTTGCAAGTTGCTCGCTCCGAGTGTACAGATGTAAATAACGATGGCACTAGCACTAGACTAATTCCATGAAACGCCATTACATACAATAAGCCAACTGTGCATACATATAAGTCACGAATTTGTAAAAACTGTGAAACTACTACAATCAATCAATCTTTATAATTGTCCCAAATTAAGTATCCAAAGTGAAGATTATTCAAACGTGTATATTGACCAGGAAACCACACAAACTAGATTATCTTATATGGAAACCATAATTTTATACATAATTATACACACTTTTAAACCCTTCACAACCAATGTGATATTTGTCCTATCAGCGATAAAGATACGAGTAGGTCCGATAATTTTCTAAAAATATGATATTTTTATCAAAGTGTTTTCAAGATTAGGGTTGTTTTGTTTCATAAATCCTTATCGAGTAAACAATATTAATTACTAAAATACTATAGTTTCACAGTTTTTCGTGTACAAATACACCCACTTAACCATAACCACGCACGCTTGCAGGATCCCGAAGCTAAAGCAAAAGAAGAGGAAGTAACGCGACCGACCGGACGATGTATGCTATAGTTGTTTAGTATATTTATTGTTGTTTCTATGTGCCCCTGGTACAGATTGCTGGCATGTTACTAAATACTGTAGTAATACAAAAATGTCTTTGTATACAAAAGTATACATTTTTTACAATATATTTGCCAGCAACCTAGTAACGGGGATTGAAAGCCCTATGAACTGCTTTTAGTTACTACTTACGTTGAAAATTGAATTAATGCTGAAGACTTAAGGTTAAAAAACCCTTTGAAGTAATTATATGCAGCCATAGGAGCATCGTAATAAGTGACATTATTTCAGTGACGTCGATAAAAGAGATTCAGTCATTGTATTAACTACTTATCGTGGCAAATTGTAATATATTAATAACGATTAACGCACTTAGATTTCAAAGAAATCATTTTATTTTACTCGTAGTTGTAATCAGTATATTTTAGACTATGCTTTTGCATTATTCGTTTTTTTGTTTACAAATGTACAAATCAGTTTAAAATCTTGCCTATTATTTTGTTTTGTATCGTTTTAATTTATTTTTACAAATCAACGACTATTATACAATTGACAACCGATTTATACAAGGATTTTATATAATTTAATACAATTTTATGTTGTAATTAATTTAACTTTTAATCACTGGATTTGCATTTTGCATTAATTTTTAAGTATTTGTGTTGTATAATTTATTATTTTTACAACTGAATTTTCCTTGAAAAGTGTACAGTTTTATCGAAGCATGTTAGATCTATCAGTAATTTCGCCTAAATATAGATCTGCTAGTTTATTTTATTTATTCAGTGTCACTACTTTTAACATGTATATACATTAAGTTCGCGAATAACATGTTACAAAATGGCGCTTTTTTGTCACAAAGCGTATTTATTCCGCTGTTACATACTTTCGAGAGAATTATTAATTTATAAATAAACGAAAGCGCTAGCGCGTCTCTCTGTAAGTTGTTACATAATTTAAGATATTATATGAGACGATTCTCGAACAACCCCTGTGTTTTTATTTTTAGCTTTAATATTAATTTGCTCAGTTGTCAGCACAGCACGTTGTCACTTTGTAACTGCAAAATAAATTATAAATAATGTTCTGTCAAAGGGCCACCACAGCCTATTTTAGTTTAATTTGCAGTTATTTCGTTTCCCCGTAACATGTCACTGCACGATCTCACAGCTACGTTTGCATTAGCACATTATCACTGGTAAGTTTTATTTCGTTTCTTTTGCATTTTTATTCACGTTACTTTCGTCGATCATAGCCTTATTCTGTGTTATATTTCCAGCTTTTTCTCCAAGTTACGACGCAGTCCGTGAGGGCAGACCGATGACTACACCCTACGGTTTTGAAGTGAATATTTATCGGCGGCTCGTTACCGGTTAGAAACTAAACTCAACATTTTTAAATAGATAGGGGATTTCTGCTTTAGACGTGTTACCCTTCCTGTGCTTCTACAAATTTAGGGAGGAAATGTTCCAACGTAACTATTCATAATTGAATTATTTTTTAAAATCTTATTAAGTCGTAACTATCTTGGGGAGACGTGGTTGGTTGAGTTGAGCTTGCACCTTATTTGTATGTGGCGTGAAATATATCTGGTGCAATCTTAGCTCAAATGGCAAGCACGGTTATACGAAAATACAATGTGAACAATAAATTCACGGTGGTATGGTTACTCGCTAGGATATTGTACCAATAGATTAGCTTCTATAGCTATCTCGGTAGGTGATAGGAATTTTCCAAATGGTTTTGTAACATTTAAAATAACATAGCGATTAGACGTAATATTCTACTATAGCGAAAATGTTACAAAATATTGATTTGGATAGTTTATCGTTGCTGATGTGTTCAAAAGTGTAACCTGCCATTGGTTTTTAACATAAGTTGGAAGTTGAATGTTGAAGTTTTTAGGGTAGATATCCGTTAAAGCAGAATCGAGTACTTTGCCTCAGTCTTCAATAGAAAGCCGTATGGTACACCCTTTTTATGGTATACTGCTGAATATAACCAGGTTACTTCAGTATGCACCTGTCTCTTAAGAGATGCCATAGACTCTAGAGTCTATGACATCTCTTGAAATTGAGTATTTGGATAGGAATCATCATTATTATTATTCTTAAAGGGGTATAACAACGCAGTAACTTTTAGACAGGTAATGGTAAATTAAATGAATCGATGTTATTTGTAGAATCACAAATGATTCACCAAATCAGAGTTGGTACATCCAGCAAGCTAGAAAAGCAGTCGCCTTGACAAACATGTTGGCACAGTATGCGTATAATAGCAGTCATTTTTCTTCCTACAAAACGTACATCGCGCGCTTGAATGTGTGCGCGCCGTGTACGAACGCACTACAAGCAAAGAAATAAGAATGCGTAAGAATGCTCAGTATGGATCGCACTCACACAGACGTGCTATCGCGCGTCTGGTGTCGCGCGCTCCTAAACGGCCGACATTGGACTACTTGTTCGTCTTTATATTTTGATGTTGGTAATTGGGTGCAACTCTCTTTGGGCGACTGCACATGAACTCTCCATCTCGTGTTACCACTCTAAATGTGAGCATTTCTATAGAAGATCCAACCCACCACAAAGTCTGCATCGAAACACCATCCTCTAATTTTGATTGAAAGGTTGGAATTTCGTTGAAAACATTTTTGTGGGCTGAATCCTTTTTATTCAGTTATGACTTTTCATGGGTTGGATCCGTTTCTATATATAAATGATTCATTAGTTTTCCACTACTTTTAGTGAAAAATTTAATTGTAAAATACTACCAGATGCCTTTAATCCTTCGATAAATAGCAATTTATTTCCCGCCTATATTTAAATTGGTGTCTTATTTGTAATGGGGTTTTAATTAGTTTTATGTAATTCACAAGTGTTTGCGGATGTGTCACAAGATGTTTGTTCATAGAGGTGCTTCGGATGGTGGCCACAACTAAAGTTATCTTTAAATAAATATATTACTATAGAGGGACAATTATAGTACAGACAGACAACTAAATAATTCCATATTGATTTCACTCTTTGTACAAAATACTCCTTACTGCGCTTGTGTGTTTAATTTTGTAATGTTGGCCGCACTATTGTGACCTAATGTTGGGATTAAATTACTGTACGGTTTATAAAACAATCTTAAATAATCTAATTCCTGATTAGCTGATGAAATACTTTACTATTACATTTTTAAGTCTCAGAAAGTATTATAATTATTACATACATATATGATACAACTACTCATTGCCCAAAGAATGTGGAATTTCTTAGATTCAATGTGCCTCTGCAGTGATCTCTAACAAAAAGGCTGCCACAATAGATCAGCAATGGTCGAAGCGGCACATAGAAGGCCCAAAACCCAACAATAATAAATTATAATTATTTCTAGACGTAGGTACCTGCTATATACTATCATTGTCCCACTATATCTAGTTATACTATAGCGTTAAATTCATACTTTTCACAGCTCACTCTCTACATATAGTGCACCGATCATAAGCCTTTACTATTTTACGATAAAGCCATTATTTTAGATGTTACGTCAGGCGTAGTGGTAAAGTTATATTGTTTTGTATGATTGGAATGCATCTATTGATATCTGAGATAATCAGAGACCTTTCGTGTTGTTATTTTAGCCTGAACTTTATATGTAATATCAGAAACGAATCTGATAATAATACAGCGAACTTGTAGATATACTAGTAACTTTTGTAATTGGAACTGCTTGGTGCGAAACAAAAACTTCGTCAGGATTAGTACATTGTGTATCAAGGGCGGTAGGTAAGGAATTACAAACGAGTGTTTGTTACAAGGCCGAGGCGAAGCCGAGGGCTTTAATAACACGAGTTTGTAATTCCTTTACCGCCCGTGGCACACACAATGTTTTTCATCACACTTGTGAGGAAATCTAATTAAAATTAACCTTACTTAACCTAAATAAAATTGTAAAACTGACAGTGACATTAGTGACATATCCATAGACAATGCGCAACGTTTGGAAACCATAGCGGTACAGACCTAAAACGGTTGATTTTATAATTGCAAAATACTGAAATACACTATTGAAACATTTAATTAATGTAACAGAAATATGTGTTTACAAGTATTTGCAATACCAGTTCTCTTTAAATAAATATTTCAGTGATAAAAGTTAAAAAAGTAAGTTGGCGTTTCCTTTGAACATGACAAATAAGAGTAAAACAGAACCAGCGTTTCAAATTTAAAAAGAAAACCATTACGCCCTAGGGCGTAATAGCTCATTTACGGCCCGCAAAACCTACGTGTAATGCACCATTTTCGAGCAAGTGTGATGAAAAATATGTTGGTAGTGGTACATTAAGGGAACCGAAAAACAAATATCGTTAAGCAGGTGATTATGTAACCTATGAATAACTAACTTTACTTTAAAAACCATTTTGCACCGAAGTTTTAAAAACGCCTTTCACTTTTTAAAACATCATGATTTTTTGTAAACAAACATTAAGTTGAATACAGCAACATCTCTCGTCAGTTAATGATACTAAAGCTATCAGGCTGGGTAACTTTGAAAAGTTCTTTCACATTTTTATAGGCCGAGAGGTTTCGTGTATCTGACGTGAGGAACGCCAATTCGTCATTTTAAAATATATTAAAAATTTTGGAAATACTGTGATGCCAAAATATAATGAAAATTATGTGTAAAGTTAAATAGAGTTTTGTTAATTTATGAATAGAGTTTATCTTCAGTCTATTTATTGCTTTTAGTAATAAATATAATTGCGAAAATATGCTGTTTTTTTATTTTACCTACTGTATTGTAATTTAGGAAAAAAAATGGGAATAAAATTAAGCTATGACAGAAAGTGTTAAGACGACGATACATAAAATTAGTCATTTCATAGCCTCACCAAAGTATAACCTATAGAATCTAATAAGAACGCTATCTTACCATTGACTACAGTGACGTCCGAAAACATTTGTTCTCCAAAGCACTTAATAAAAAGTAGACGATTTGATATGTAAGGAGAGACTGTCTCGTTATAAATACCTACGTTATCAGTACGATATAAGTGAATCAACATAATTATAGGTACACATTATGTACAGTCTCCACAGTTGGAGTCCAGTCTTGACATACGGAGCCGAAACGTGGTCGCTCTCGGTAGGGCTGGTTTAAGGTCACTCAGCGAGCTATGGAAAGGGCCATGTTGGGAGTATCTCTGAAGGATCGTATCCGTAATGATGTGATCCGACAGAGAACTGAAGTCGTCGACATAGCCCAACAGATTAGCAAGCTGAAGTGGCAGTGGGCTGGCCATATCTGCCGCAGAACCGACAATTGCTGGAGCAAGCGTGTTCTCGAGTGGAGACCACGGATCGGCAAACGTAGTGTGGGGCGCCCGCAGAATTCGCTACACCCCACCAGGGTTCATGTTTGTGTCTTATAGATATGCCTAGCCGTAAGCATGTAATGCGAGAAATAAATAAACTAAACAGACAAGGTGGAGTGACGATCTTCGCAAGGCTGGCAGAGGCTGGATGCGAGTGGCCGCGGATCGCGCTCGATGGCGTGATGGGAGAGACCTATGTCCAACAGTGGACTAATACGGGATGATGATGATGATTACATCTATTCCCAAAGCATGTGCATGCAAGCATAGGTGCTATATGCCTATGCTGGAAGGAGAGGCGGCCACATCGTCCCAACAAGTACATATGCGATCTTGCTAGTCGGAATAGGGAACGTGCACGACGAAGGTGCTGCCAACTGGTGCCGCCAATCTAAATCATGTACCCTTTCATGCTGGGGCCACATTGACGAAAACGCCGTCAATGTATCGCGATGAAGGACGATTAACGTCAGTGTAGCTACGACTTACTATATTTGACATTGACACTTGGATATTGACATTGATAGCTTGATTTGACAGGGGTGATAGTTTCCTTTATTGTCCACCCATGTCTCTTTTGTCGTTTAGTGCTGCGACCGCACGTCACGTCTACGTTGTTGTGTTGTGTGCACGTTCCCTATATGCCACTTTTTTATACCTAATTTCATGACGCTTGGATTTTTACCTGTTCTGAGAAAACGGGCAAACAATTGACAAACAGACAAACAACAGATAGTGAACTAATCGGAAGATAATGCTATTTAATGTCAATTTATAGTATTTTTAGGGTTCCGTACCAATATGGTAAAAAAGGAACCCTTATGGTGCGACTCGGTCTGTCTGTCCGTCTGTCACAGCAAGATATTTCAGGAGCTATACTGATCCTATCAACTTGAAATTTGGAATAGTGTTAAAAGTCGCTAACTCGAGCCTAACGGATAGAAAAAAAATCTTACACCGTTTTTACTTTTTTTTTAAAGGGGTCCGAAATGGGATGTGTAAAAACAAAAGTAGAGCTATTATATTGAGTTGGATATCAAATGAAAGGGCTTAATTTGTAGATTCCAAAGCCATTTTTATTTTATTTGTTAATTAAGCACTTTTTGATTTATGACCAAAAACGTTCAAAAAATACCATTGCCCCTATTATCTTCGAAGTTACTGAACAGAAAAATCTGTAATAACTCCCAATTATTAATATCATCCTAAATATTACAGGAAAAATAAAACGGTTTTCCTAAATTGCATAGTTTTTTAGAAATTTTCAAAAATCGTAATACATACCTACTTATTTGCTCCTACTAAGCTAACCGCCATAGTATCTACTTACGAGTTTGTACGGAACCCTCTGTGCGCGAGTCCAACTCGCCTTGACCGGTTTTATTTCAATGACGACCGCTCCGGCGGTGCCGGGATATAGATATCGCGTTATCGGCGTCGTCGAATGGCAGTGACCAATGAATTAGCACTTTTTACGTTTTATCATTATAGTATACTTGGTAATCTTCGCTAATTTGTTGCCATTTTGTTTTACACTGTGTCCGTCATATTGATTTGAATAACAGTTACAGAGACGAAAATATCTTGAAAATACCTAACTGCGATGTCTATGAAAGTGTAAGTTTTGTTCGCTAAAGTGGGATAAAAGATTCTGATGTGTTGGAATAACATAAAATTAATGCATTCACAAATTACACTGACGTAATCGTTACGAGCGTGAACCATTACTGACTATCGAGTTGTCGGCGTAGAAGTCACGAAAGTCCTTCTACTACAACCGTAGTTCCTCATTCCATCAGGAACATCCATTATTGTTTGTCACTCTGGGTACACAGGGATACGAAATGGGCAAATCTTCGTGAATTATCTAAACTATTTATGAAGTAAAGAGTTGCCAGAGTCCTGCATATCCTTGTACATACCTGCTTACCTATTAGTATATATTTATTTCACAGAACGGTAAAGAAACATCAGCGCGGTCCGACGCTGCGGATATCGTTTTTTGCCGTGGGCGAGAAGTTCGAGTCCTTCTTTACTCATTGTGATGTTGATGACTTGGCTTCTATCCATTTCCATTTGTTCTGTAATTATAACGATACTATGGACACAAGTGTAAGTGTGAAGAAAAGTGAAACAACAAAGTGCTCCGTGGTTAAAATAAATATAAGTTGTGAGACGTTTCAAAAGGAATTAATCGCCGTAGACAGTTGGTCGGCCCATCTAAAAATAAAAGAGAGGCAAGCGTGTGATTTTGTCGTGGATAATTATATTAAGAAAATCAGCGCTTTTAGCTTAGAAGTGATCGTGACTGTGCAAGACATGTCACATTTGTCGTCGTTATCAAACAAGACGTTGTATGAAGACACACAATTCACGGACTTCCAATTAAGTACCCCGGATGGGACTGTAGGAGTGCATAAAGCTATCCTGGCCGCTCACAGCGAGGTCTTCCGAGCTCTCCTTAGGGACGGGAGCAGTGAGACAGACGGGCGGTTCTCTATACGAGGGGTCACCGTCCAAACTCTTCGGCACTTGAAGGAATACATGTACTTAGGTACGCTGCCGCTGTCGGGGCTACCGGAACTCCTTCTGGTCGCTATCCACAGTAAGATGGAAAAACTGAAGGATGATTGCATCATGAAACTGGCTTCCGTGGTGACTGCCCCCGATTTGGACGGGCTCATCGACTTTGCCATTCAGAACAATATACCAGACCTGGTGCGCGCCATGATGAGCGCAACCTCGGATAGTACTATCCATGGAGCCCACCAGACCAGGAAGAATAGGCTTCAGTTTTGTATGCTTGATTTTAAACAATTGGCATTAGAATAGGGAACGGAGACCCGTTACGAAATTAAAGCTCCGAAAGTTTCAAACTTCGTGACTTCGGTGTGATCGATATTGTCAAAATTTTGAGTTTTCCTAATCTCAGCATCATTTTCAATTATTTTATGCCCCATCTGGCCATAAAGTGGGTGGTAAAACAATAAAAAGGCCGAGATCGCAGATGTTTGCGGCCCGAGCTGCAAGCGAAGGACGTAAATATGCGATCGAGGCTTTCTTTATTACCGCCCGTGTTGTGTAAATCATTTTATGTCTACACTTGGCCAGAAAGCGGCTTTTTGCGGTAAAAGCCACTTTATGGCCGGGTGTGGCAAAATTAGTATTTTTGTAGGGCGACTAAATAATCTTAAAATAAAAGACTTCAATCACTTTTAAATTGCTTTAATTACTATCTTTGTTCACTATCATTGGATACTGCGCGTCCATTTGAAGACATCTTTTATCACGATATCAGATATATATGTACTATCTATTTAACTATTCGTGTATATTAACATTCATGTTTCAAATTTGACGTAGTTAAAGGAAAAGGATACACAACGTCTTCAAAAATTGCTACCATCAGTCAGTCAATAGACTTAAGGCTTGAATTTCGTTAAACACTGTAGAGGATTGGATCCTATTTCCTTAACAATGTACAATTCTGCCGTCCTAGTGTAAAAGGCAACCTTTTACTATGGAAGTTCATAGTAAAAAGTCGCCTTTTACACTAGGACGGCAGAATTGGGATAAAGACATTTAAAAAACCGTCACGTGTGTATAGGGAACATGCACGCCGAAGGTGCTGCCAACTGGTGCCGCCAATCTTAGTCTTATGCCCTCTCTATGCTGGGGCCACATTGACGGAAACGCCGTAAATGATGAAGGACGATTAACGTCAGTGTATTTGACATTGACACTTGAAGAGATAATTAGACTTGACAGCTTGATTTGACAGGCATGACAGTTTCCTTTATTGTCCGTCCGTGTCTCTTTTGTCGTTTAGTGCTGCCACCTATAGTTCGTGCACGTTTCCTGTGGGCATTTCTCCGGTGACTGCAGTGGCATTGACTGCGGTGGCATCATTAATGTCGAAATCCTGGGAGATTTGCATATTGCCCATATCGTTATATGATCAGCATTAATAAAAGCCGGTTCACAATGGATACGCAGTAAATAGCCTCGGTCACACTAATAATACACACATAACATAACTCACTCAAAGCCACAAACTATATAAAATGATCGAACCTGTCTCAACCTCAGAGCAACATGGAAGGCTTGCTTGACAGACGAGACGGAAACGTCTGGCTAAGGCTACGAGTCCGCGTTGCTCTAAGGCAGCGGTCGGCAACCTTTTAGCAGTCAATGGCCACATAGTAGCTCACGAAATTGACGCGGGCCGCACTATATTAATAACTGGTGATTTTATACAATTCTGAATATAGCGACCTTTACATACAAAATAGCCAGGCAGGCTCGCGGGCCGCAAGTGAGCGGTTGACGGGTCGCAGGTTGCCGACCGCTGCTCTAAGGTGTTAACAAAAAAACTATATTATTCGAAGAACTATGACACGCAATAATTCGTCGCGCGACACACACTACCTTCATCCGTTAATTGAAAATGAAAATGAAAATGAAAAATTGTTTATTTCCCCTTTAAACAAGTACAATGCCTGCAGTGATCGGGACTTCCTTTTAGGTAAGTAAACCTGTGTTAGGATGTCCCGCTCTTCCATAACCGGTAATTAAGTAGGAAATATTGTAGATCCATTGGTAACATGTATAATCTTAGCTTAATTTATACTATTTAATAATTTTTAACTATGGTTTTAGGAGCTTATATAATTTAATGTGGGCTTTTTAGTCTTATTTAAGTAATACTAGTACAATACTGCAGGGGTTCCCAAACTTATTTACACTTCGACTCCTTTGGCAGGGTGTAAACTTTTTGCGACGCCCTTGTAAACTAAGACACGTGCGGGTCGTTATAGGTTTAACTTACGGCGACTTGAAACTCCCGTGTCGCGACGCCCCTGGAACAGTGTCGCGACTCCCTAGGGCGTCGCGACGCACAGTTTGGGAAACCCTGCAATACTGTATTAATGTGTGTGTGTGTATGTTTTCATTTTAAATGTTTCATGTTTTTTGTTAATTCCGTTTCCGTTTAATCCTTTGCGGAAGTGACAGATCATACTCTATCAAGCTATAGGTAGTTTCACGAGAGTTGAGGCCACGCACACAACAACATGTCATGTAATGACAGCGGGATTTTGAAATTACTGTTCTTTTTTCGTACCGATAGCAGGTTCAACAGTGAATTGCAAGATATACCAAAAAGTTTGTTTAAACTATAGCCTTGTGTTTATTTACTCACTCATTAATTTCATTCATTCACTTTTTTTGCAATGAGTACTTCATGTAGCTGTGTGTGTAATAGGGAATGCAATTACCGGGAAAATTTTGAAACCGGTAATTTACCGACTTCGGTAGTTCAAAACCGGTAAACCGGTAAATTACCGGTATTGGTGATTTGAAGTAAAAAGCTGCGAAAATGTTGTTTAATTTAAGATTTCTGTATGATAACCATCCATAAACTAAAAGAAATCAAGCCAGGTGCGAGTCGGATTCGCACACGAAGGGTTCCGTACCATTGTCGAGCAAAAATACGCCAAAAAATACACTCATTTATCCCCCTTTTCCATATATGAATATGTGTTTGTGGAAGCACTTCGAAGCCCAAGTAAACGAGGCTTTGGATGACATCGTTTCTAAAAGAGAAAAGAACCGTAAAAGATCCACATGGATTACTGAAAAAACGTGGAACCTAGTCCAACACAGGAAAGACATGAAAGCCAAAAGCCTCCAAGATCCTAAGAGGATGAAGGAATATTCCAGTCTATCAAAAGTGATCCAGAAGGGAATGCCGCAGAGACAAAAACAGCTTCATCATGGACATCTGTCGCGAGGTTGAGTCTCACGCCATGAAGATGCAAACATCAGATCTCTTCAAGAAAGCCCAGCTGCTCAGCAAAAAGTTTAAGCCCAAATCTTGGGTCATAGAAAACTCCGATGGGCAACTTTTGCACGAACTTGACAAAATTGCAGAGCGCTGGCGTGAATATTGTGAGCAGCTATATGAGAAGTCCTCAACAATAATCGAACCCTGAATGGTTTGGAATCTCATGGACCTGGAACCTGGTATTCTTAAGTCCGAGATAGTGGCAGCAATGGTTCACTATTATCTGGCAGAAACTTTTTTGACATATATTTGGTTCGCATAATAATACTTAGCAGAAGTATTGTTTGGCAGAAACACCTTACGCAGAATTTTTTTTAGCAGAAATCATTTCGCAGAATTTTATAATCCCGAATCATATGTTGGCATAATGTTGATGGTCATAACAGTCTTCTAAACGAATAGTCATTTCGTAGATAATTTTTTTGCATAATATTTAGGTGGCATAAAATTGTTTGGGTTGCAGTTCAAACCTAACCTAACCAAGTTTTTTTAAAAGCAGTTAGTTTTTGTTGGGGGATGCAGTTCAAACCTAACCTAACCTACTTTTTCTGTGTAACATTTTTTTTCATGCGGGGGGCTTCGCCCCCCCCGTCCCCCCTTTTTTGGCCTTTCCATAGCTCCGCCCCCCCGTCCCCCCGTTTTCTTCGTTATCCTTATAATTTACTAAACTAACCTAACCTACTTTTCTAACAGCCGTTCGTTTTTGTAAGAGGCTGCAGTTCTAACCTAACCTAACCTACTTTTCTAACAGCCGTTCGTTTTTGTAATAGGCCGTAGTTCTAACCTAACCTACCTACTTTTCTAACAGCCGTTGCAGTTCAAACCTAACCTAACCAAGTTTTTTTAAAAGCAGTTAGTTTTTGTTGGGGGACGCAGTTCAAACCTAACCTAACCTACTTTTTCTGTGTAATCTTTTTTTCATGCGGGGGGTTTCGCCCCCCGAGCCCCCCGTTTTCTTCGTTATCCTTATAATTTGTACCTAATCTACTTTTATAACAGCCGTTCGTTTTTGTAAGAGGCTGCAGTTCTAACCTAACCTAACCTACTTTTCTGCAAGCAGAAAAATCATTATGCCATAATAAAAGTATGCTACAGAACTATTATGCTACATAAAATTATGCTTAAAAAAAATCTGCGAAAGTCATTATCTGCAAAATGATATGCTACAAAATGTATTGTATGCCTAGAAATAATAATGCCAAATAAAGTTTATGCAAAACTACCATTCGAATAAATGTGTTTCTGTGAAACATGTTCTGCGGAGTGTATTTCTGACCAATATTATTCTGCCAGATGAGGGTAACCCGGCAGCAATTGATCGTCTTAAAACTAAGATGGCCCCAGGACAGGATAATACCCCGTCCGAAATTCTCAAGGCCCTAGGTGACAGGGGAATTGACCTTTTGCACAAGATCTGCAACCACATTTGGCACAAAGGCAAGTGGCCGAAAAACTGGACCCAATCAGTAATCATCCCGCTGCACAAAAAAGGTTCGACTAAAAAGAGCGATAACTACCGTACCCTTGCTCTGATCTCCCATGCCAGTAAAGTCCTACTTCACGTGATGAACAGCAGGATCCGTCATTATCTAGACTGGCAAATCCCGCAAGAGCAAGCGGGTTTTGTGAAGGGTAAAGGTAGGTACTAGGGAGCAAATACTGAATATCAGACAAATTGTGGAAAAATGTTACTAGTTCGACACGCCAGTCATCATGTACTTCGTCGACTAAGTACAGTAAGGCTTTTGACTGTATCGACTGGGGCTGTTTATGGGAGGTTCTGACGGATTTGGGTGTACCTCGACACCTCACAGCACTACTTCAGTCGCAATATTACAACAGCCAGGGAATAGTGAGAGTCGACAAGAGTACATCGAATCCGTTCAGCTTTCGTAAGAGCGTCCGACAAGGCTGCATCCTCTCACCCATCCTATTCAATACATACGGCGAGTACATTGTACGGAAAACATGTGACGGCTGGAATGGTGGCAGCACTGCTGGAGGTCGGAATGGTGGCAGCACTGCTCAGATCTCTAATTTGCGATATGCTGACGACACCACCCTTTTAGCAGCAAATGAAGCTGAGACGGGCAGTTTTTTGGATAGAATGGGATGGGTTAGCGAAGAACTTGGCCTCGCAATTAACAGATCCAAGACTAAAGTCATGATCGTGGATCGCTCAGGCAAGCTAGCTCAGCGGAACGCTCAATTTAGAAACTACAGACAACTTTGTATACCTGGGTTCCAGCATAGGCAATAATGGCTCTTGCGAGATGGAAATTCGCAGAAGGATCGGAAAGGCAGAAGGAGACAAGATATGGAAAGACAGGAATAAAAAAACTTATTCAACATTTTTGAAGCAAAAAAAAGTTAATTAAATCGTTAACTCACATAAAATCATTGGATTTCGATAAAGTACAGGCGTTTCGTAGTACATAAATTTATAAACATCAGCGTAAACCAATATTTATCTATTTTTATATGTTTCGGTAAAAAACCGGTTTGGGGTTATAATTACCGGTAATTTACCGGCTTCATTTTTGACCGGTTTACCGGTAAACCGGTAAACCGGTATACCGGTTTGCATTCCCTAGTGTGTAATCATTCACCTTAACTCTCGTGAAACTACCTATACAAGCGAGTCGAGGCTAGCTGGACAGGGTTCTAAGTTTCACCACTGAATTGAAATTTGAACATTGTCATAGTATTTAACGCAGTCTAATTTTAACACTTTCGCAACCAAATATTTCGTATTTTTTTCTCTCTACCATCGATATGAATAACATAATAAACTTCCGTAGTTCAGTAACACATTTATTTTTTAAGTCTAAAATTTGGTATGCACAGCACCAAAGTTTATATTCGGAATGTTTTCACATTTTCACTTATCCTAATCATTCATAAGGCACATATCTTTGTGTACGTCTGTTATAATGCTATCACATTGTGCTTAGACTTAAAACTAGATTAAATTTACATAAACAATGTTAGAAGTAGGGATGTAACGATACCGATATATCGGTATCGCCGATATTATACAACCGATATTTGAAAAGCGCGAAAAGAATTTGCTGTATGAAAAAAATCTGCAAAAAGTAATTTCAATTTCTGACTTCATTTATGTACCTATTAATCTATTACCTTTTGCAATGATAATTAGTATGTTAATTAAATCTTTGGTTCTTAATAAAATGAATTTTGAGTTGATAATTTATTTATTTTTACTGTACACTTTCAAGGTTGACTCTCTGGTAAATATAGCCAGTAGTCATTGCCATTAGTTATAATAAGGACATACAAATATCTGCAGTTCATACTTCATTATTTAGCTAAGATATCGGTATCGGTATCAGTATCGCCTATATTGACTACTATATATCGGTATCGGTATCGTATCGGCAAAACTGTATCGTTACATCTCTAGTTAGAAGGTAAAAGAAATTCATAAGAAACTCATTAAAATTCATAATCATTTGTAAAACGTAAACTATTAAAGTTAAAAAGCGCAAAAATACTGCAATATAAAAGAGGTTATTATAAATGCTTAATAATACGGTAAAAAGTTATACGAAAAATTCATCAGAGATCTCAAAGGTAAAATCTGACCAAGTCTGAAAATAACAATTTCCTAATTCTGTTGGATCACTCTTAATTAATTAACATCACACATTTATACTATTGTAAATAAGTTATAGGTATAGTAAATACTCATTTGTATAATAATAATTAAGCATTAAAATATCTTCAGTTTAGAACAATACATATAATACTTAAAGTACTAAATCCGTACAGAGGTAACATGTCAAAAATAATAAAAACGGAAGATGATTCTTATAATAATACCATACGGTACATATCTGAATAATATCTGAATAAATATCGCTTTCTAGGTTATTCTTGTACTAACACATTTCTATGGATATAACGGTCCGATATAAATCATTTGAATTATTCCCAGTTGCACAAACATTAATTAAATTTTATGACGCCAAAACTGCGAATCAAGAAGTATACTTACATACATCAAGTATTTTAAAAGATGTAAGTGTGCGCCTTACTGTTTATAAGTATGCGTGTTATGGCGCATCTATTAAATATTCATCTTTTTCATACTTGTGTCAAAAAAGACGCAAGATTATTGGCGGTAAACGCGATCAGTCTCGAGAAGCGACAATATCTGTATTTTTCTGTCAGTTAAAAAACCAGACGACCAATTTGTCAATCGCTTTACAATCATTTTTAAATATGGCAAAATCTGTCTCTCATGGAAAAACTCTCCTTTTCACGAAATCAGTAAAATTGTAAATAATGTCAGACTTGACAATTTCATGTTACAATGGCTCAGCCAAGGTACATTTTGTGCGTCAATTTACCTAGCCTCATAGATTCATGTCCGCGAACCCTCCCTAACAAACTTCACCTCACTATCGCATTCCAAATAATCCATATCAGTCAGTTCCCTCTTAATCATAAGATGCGGGGTTTTCCTCACTCGCCTCTCCTTCAAGCATCTCGGGACCATCTCCTTTCTCTCCATAAGATACTGGACTATCACCCTTTCGAAAAACAACGCGAATACAAAATGGAAAGCCGCTATGGCCAAAACTATATAACTCATAAGCACATTTAAGGGCATCCTTAGCTGTAAAAACTCCGCCAACCATTGAGCCGGAGCGACAGTTATATAAATAGATATTCCCGTCATTATGAGCATACTTATCACTAGCTGTTTGTTAGTGATCACCGATCTTCGATACGGCGCGCCGTGGGAGAAAACTATAGGCATTACTATATACTGGAACATGGATACGGTGAAGACGGCATAGTTCTCCCAGCATTCATTGTCTTCTTCCCCACCATACGTGTGTCTCTCGTACCAGGGGAAGAAAGTTAAGGCATAAAAGCTCAAATACTGCGCTACGGCTATGAGAATCATCTGTCCTATCAAAGATAGCAACGGTACCAACCCGAGCAGAGAAGTCAACGGCGGAATCTTGCACAGTTTACCAGTGTACGCTTCTGTCATGCCAAAGAAGAACGCGAAATTCACGATCATGGCGACATCTATATACAGGAATTGGAAGTCGGTTAAATTCGAATCGAAATAATATAAGAATGCAACAGAGAGGAATTCGGTCAAGGAGTAAGCTACCATGAATTTGAAGACTCCAAAGCTGGTAGTTAGGGCTGCACGGCCCTCCCTTAGGACGCGGGCGACGCAGACAATGTCAGGGTCGGAAGAGGTGAAAGGGGCGGCCACACTGGACTCTAGTTCCGAGAGGGAGATACCGGTGTGGGCTGCGCGGAGCGCGCCGCAGTCGTTGGCGCCGTCGCCGCACATGCCTGCATCACGGAAACATTCAAAATGAGTAAATATTGGGAGACACTCTTACACAAATCGATTTAGACTAAGAGCCTCCGGGTCGATCAAATTTTTCTTATACCGCGTTGCCATGGTTACGTCCCCTGGACAACTCTTTAAAAACATCATTTTCTGCAAGTTTTCTACAGTTTAAATTCATCAAACGTATATTTTTGTCATAAGCCCATTATTTTATGGACTATCTGTTTGGCCGCGAGAAGATTACAGCTTGCGGCCCGAACGCGGCCACTCGACCTCCCGGTGTGCACCGATGCCATACCAAATGTTTGATAGTACATTACACAACTAGGGTGGTAATATACAGAAAGGCCGATATAGCGCTCCAAGCAAGGGACGTCAATATGCGATCGAGGGCTTTCTTTATTACCTACCGTGTTGTGTACATCATTTTATGTCTACATTTGGCCAGAAAGCGACTTTTTCCCAACGCGTAGCGTGCGGAAAAAGCCACTTTATGGCCAGGTGTGGCATAAATGTATTAATAGAGGAGTTGTAACTGACAAAATAAGTTAAAAAAACAACACACACATAAGTTCAAACACAAAACTAGAAACATAAGTTCATAAAGGATACTTACCGACATAGTAACCAAGAGCCTGGTATTCCGTGACAAGTTGCTGCTTCTGGTCGGAGGACATGCGCGCGAACACCGCGCCGCGCTCGACCACGCGGGTAGTGTGCATCACCGTTACAGTAGTGACACTTACCGACATAGTAACCAAGAGCCTGGTATTCCGTGACAAGTTGCTGCTTCTGGTCGGAGGACATGCGCGCGAACACCGCGCCGCGCTCGATCACGCGGGTAGTGTGCATCACCGTTACAGTAGTGACACTTACCGACATAGTAACCAAGAGCCTGGTATTCCGTGACAAGTTGCTGCTTCTGGTCGGAGGACATGCGCGCGAACACCGCGCCGCGCTCGATCACGCGGGTAGTGTGCATCACCGTTACAGTAGTGACACTTACCGACATAGTAACCAAGAGCCTGGTATTCCGTGACAAGTTGCTGCTTCTGGTCGGAGGACATGCGCGCGAACACCGCGCCGCGCTCGATCACGCGGGTAGTGTGCATCACCGTTACAGTAGTGACACTTACCGACATAGTAACCAAGAGCCTGGTATTCCGTGACAAGTTGCTGCTTCTGGTCGGAGGACATGCGCGCGAACACCGCGCCGCGCTCGATCACGCGGGTAGTGTGCATCACCGTTACAGTAGTGACACTTACCGACATAGTAACCAAGAGCCTGGTATTCCGTGACAAGTTGCTGCTTCTGGTCGGAGGACATGCGCGCGAACACCGCGCCGCGCTCGATCACGCGGGTAGTGTGCATCACCGTTACAGTAGTGACACTTACCGACATAGTAACCAAGAGCCTGGTATTCCGTGACAAGTTGCTGCTTCTGGTCGGAGGACATGCGCGCGAACACCGCGCCGCGCTCGATCACGCGGGTAGTGTGCATCACCGTTACAGTAGTGACACTTACCGACATAGTAACCAAGAGCCTGGTATTCCGTGACAAGTTGCTGCTTCTGGTCGGAGGACATGCGCGCGAACACCGCGCCGCGCTCGATCACGCGGGTAGTGTGCATCACCGTTACAGTAGTGACACTTACCGACATAGTAACCAAGAGCCTGGTATTCCGTGACAAGTTGCTGCTTCTGGTCGGAGGACATGCGCGCGAACACCGCGCCGCGCTCGATCACGCGGGTAGTGTGCATCACCGTTACAGTAGTGACACTTACCGACATAGTAACCAAGAGCCTGGTATTCCGTGACAAGTTGCTGCTTCTGGTCGGAGGACATGCGCGCGAACACCGCGCCGCGCTCGATCACGCGGGTAGTGTGCATCACCGTTACAGTAGTGACACTTACCGACATAGTAACCAAGAGCCTGGTATTCCGTGACAAGTTGCTGCTTCTGGTCGGAGGACATGCGCGCGAACACCGCGCCGCGCTCGATCACGCGGGTAGTGTGCATCACCGTTACAGTAGTGACACTTACCGACATAGTAACCAAGAGCCTGGTATTCCGTGACAAGTTGCTGCTTCTGGTCGGAGGACATGCGCGCGAACACCGCGCCGCGCTCGATCACGCGGGTAGTGTGCATCACCGTTACAGTAGTGACACTTACCGACATAGTAACCAAGAGCCTGGTATTCCGTGACAAGTTGCTGCTTCTGGTCGGAGGACATGCGCGCGAACACCGCGCCGCGCTCGATCACGCGGGTAGTGTGCATCACCGTTACAGTAGTGACACTTACCGACATAGTAACCAAGAGCCTGGTATTCCGTGACAAGTTGCTGCTTCTGGTCGGAGGACATGCGCGCGAACACCGCGCCGCGCTCGATCACGCGGGTAGTGTGCATCACCGTTACAGTAGTGACACTTACCGACATAGTAACCAAGAGCCTGGTATTCCGTGACAAGTTGCTGCTTCTGGTCGGAGGACATGCGCGCGAACACCGCGCCGCGCTCGATCACGCGGGTAGTGTGCATCACCGTTACAGTAGTGACACTTACCGACATAGTAACCAAGAGCCTGGTATTCCGTGACAAGTTGCTGCTTCTGGTCGGAGGACATGCGCGCGAACACCGCGCCGCGCTCGATCACGCGGGTAGTGTGCATCACCGTTACAGTAGTGACACTTACCGACATAGTAACCAAGAGCCTGGTATTCCGTGACAAGTTGCTGCTTCTGGTCGGAGGACATGCGCGCGAACACCGCGCCGCGCTCGATCACGCGGGTAGTGTGCATCACCGTTACAGTAGTGACACTTACCGACATAGTAACCAAGAGCCTGGTATTCCGTGACAAGTTGCTGCTTCTGGTCGGAGGACATGCGCGCGAACACCGCGCCGCGCTCGATCACGCGGGTAGTGTGCATCACCGTTACAGTAGTGACACTTACCGACATAGTAACCAAGAGCCTGGTATTCCGTGACAAGTTGCTGCTTCTGGTCGGAGGACATGCGCGCGAACACCGCGCCGCGCTCGATCACGCGGGTAGTGTGCATCACCGTTACAGTAGTGACACTTACCGACATAGTAACCAAGAGCCTGGTATTCCGTGACAAGTTGCTGCTTCTGGTCGGAGGACATGCGCGCGAACACCGCGCCGCGCTCGATCACGCGGGTAGTGTGCATCACCGTTACAGTAGTGACACTTACCGACATAGTAACCAAGAGCCTGGTATTCCGTGACAAGTTGCTGCTTCTGGTCGGAGGACATGCGCGCGAACACCGCGCCGCGCTCGATCACGCGGGTAGTGTGCATCACCGTTACAGTAGTGACACTTACCGACATAGTAACCAAGAGCCTGGTATTCCGTGACAAGTTGCTGCTTCTGGTCGGAGGACATGCGCGCGAACACCGCGCCGCGCTCGATCACGCGGGTAGTGTGCATCACCGTTACAGTAGTGACACTTACCGACATAGTAACCAAGAGCCTGGTATTCCGTGACAAGTTGCTGCTTCTGGTCGGAGGACATGCGCGCGAACACCGCGCCGCGCTCGATCACGCGGGTAGTGTGCATCACCGTTACAGTAGTGACACTTACCGACATAGTAACCAAGAGCCTGGTATTCCGTGACAAGTTGCTGCTTCTGGTCGGAGGACATGCGCGCGAACACCGCGCCGCGCTCGATCACGCGGGTAGTGTGCATCACCGTTACAGTAGTGACACTTACCGACATAGTAACCAAGAGCCTGGTATTCCGTGACAAGTTGCTGCTTCTGGTCGGAGGACATGCGCGCGAACACCGCGCCGCGCTCGATCACGCGGGTAGTGTGCATCACCGTTACAGTAGTGACACTTACCGACATAGTAACCAAGAGCCTGGTATTCCGTGACAAGTTGCTGCTTCTGGTCGGAGGACATGCGCGCGAACACCGCGCCGCGCTCGATCACGCGGGTAGTGTGCATCACCGTTACAGTAGTGACACTTACCGACATAGTAACCAAGAGCCTGGTATTCCGTGACAAGTTGCTGCTTCTGGTCGGAGGACATGCGCGCGAACACCGCGCCGCGCTCGATCACGCGGGTAGTGTGCATCACCGTTACAGTAGTGACACTTACCGACATAGTAACCAAGAGCCTGGTATTCCGTGACAAGTTGCTGCTTCTGGTCGGAGGACATGCGCGCGAACACCGCGCCGCGCTCGATCACGCGGGTAGTGTGCATCACCGTTACAGTAGTGACACTTACCGACATAGTAACCAAGAGCCTGGTATTCCGTGACAAGTTGCTGCTTCTGGTCGGCGGACATGCGCGCGAACACCGCGCCGCGCTCGATCACGCGGGTAGTGTGCATCACCGTTACAGTAGTGACACTTACCGACATAGTAACCAAGAGCCTGGTATTCCGTGACAAGTTGCTGCTTCTGGTCGGAGGACATGCGCGCGAACACCGCGCCGCGCTCGATCACGCGGGTAGTGTGCATCACCGTTACAGTAGTGACACTTACCGACATAGTAACCAAGAGCCTGGTATTCCGTGACAAGTTGCTGCTTCTGGTCGGAGGACATGCGCGCGAACACCGCGCCGCGCTCGATCACGCGGGTAGTGTGCATCACCGTTACAGTAGTGACACTTACCGACATAGTAACCAAGAGCCTGGTATTCCGTGACAAGTTGCTGCTTCTGGTCGGAGGACATGCGCGCGAACACCGCGCCGCGCTCGATCACGCGGGTAGTGTGCATCACCGTTACAGTAGTGACACTTACCGACATAGTAACCAAGAGCCTGGTATTCCGTGACAAGTTGCTGCTTCTGGTCGGAGGACATGCGCGCGAACACCGCGCCGCGCTCGATCACGCGGGTAGTGTGCATCACCGTTACAGTAGTGACACTTACCGACATAGTAACCAAGAGCCTGGTATTCCGTGACAAGTTGCTGCTTCTGGTCGGAGGACATGCGCGCGAACACCGCGCCGCGCTCGATCACGCGGGTAGTGTGCATCACCGTTACAGTAGTGACACTTACCGACATAGTAACCAAGAGCCTGGTATTCCGTGACAAGTTGCTGCTTCTGGTCGGAGGACATGCGCGCGAACACCGCGCCGCGCTCGATCACGCGGGTAGTGTGCATCACCGTTACAGTAGTGACACTTACCGACATAGTAACCAAGAGCCTGGTATTCCGTGACAAGTTGCTGCTTCTGGTCGGAGGACATGCGCGCGAACACCGCGCCGCGCTCGATCACGCGGGTAGTGTGCATCACCGTTACAGTAGTGACACTTACCGACATAGTAACCAAGAGCCTGGTATTCCGTGACAAGTTGCTGCTTCTGGTCGGAGGACATGCGCGCGAACACCGCGCCGCGCTCGACCACGCGCGGCACCTGCTGCGGGTAGTGCTCCCGCAACACCTGCCACGAGCGATATCGTTATAGGAGCATTCCATGAAAACATCAACGTTTTGTCCCTTACGAAACGCTATGGCAGCTACCCTAATAAAACGTATTAGCTGCTAAGAAACACTACCAATCTTAAAGCCGAGTTATGATATTACAATGCTGATAATTAGCTTCCTGAATTTAATTCTCAGAAGTATTAAAACGGTGATGTACCGGTTTTTGCCTATACTAGGAACAAATAATTAAAACGTAGATTGTGTACTCCTCAAACTGAATAACATTTGTTCAGAGATAATTAAAAATTAATTTTAATTTTTAGTACACTTAAAAGTTTTTTGAAACTGCAATTTATTCCGATGTTTTTTAGCGTGACAAGCGACGTCAATTAGACTGATATTAACGTACATTGAAAATACCATTTGATTAGTATGAAAAAGATAAAATCTAAAGATTACCTACATAATTTTAAAAAGTTGTTGAACGAATGTTTTATTGATTGATGAGTAGAATCTACGTTTTAATTATTTGCTCCTGTTAGCGGTATGTAAGAAAGAAAGAAAAACGTTTATTCAGTAATGCACAAAAAACAGGATTCAGAGCAGATGCACAGAACATACAGATCTAGGACAACATAAATATGCATATATTATACATAATATATGATCTAGGACAACATAAATATGCATATATTATACATAATATATGCATATTTATGTTGTCCTAGATCTGCAACATGCGTTCAGGAGGGTTCAGGAGTACACAGTGAGCCCAGCAACGTGTGCGATAATGAGTGTCCGTCAAGATAGCGTACACCGTAAAGATATTCAGAATCTGATGCAGCAAATAAATAGTACCCAAATAGTACCGACGAAATACCTAGGTGAAAAAAATAGTACCCTTAAACTTTTCGAAATATAAGGCCTGTTCACGGTGTACGCTACCGGGCGTCAAGCTGGCGTACACCGTTTGTATCTCTGGAACGGCTTTGTTTTTGGAAACGATTTATATCTCAAAAAATAGTACCCAAATAGTACCCTAGGGCCCTAAAATTTTATTTCTCTAGCTATCGTAGAAGCCGAGATATTCCGTAACTTAACGGTGTACAAAATTTCACACCGTCAAGCTGGCGTACCCGGGAATTCCTTATAGAAAGAGCTCACTATATCTCGGCTTCTACGATAGCTAGAGAAATAAAATTTTAGGGCCCTAGGGTACTATTTGGGTACTATTTTTTGAGATATAAAGCGTTTCCAAAAACAAAGCCGTTCCAGAGATACAAACGGTGTACGCCAGCTTGACGCCGGTAGCGTACACCGTGAACAGGCCTTATATTTCGAAAAGTTTAAGGGTACTATTTTTTTCACCTAGGTATTTCGTCGGTACTATTTGGGTACTATTTATTGGCTGCATCAGATTCTGAATGTCTTTACGGTGTACGCTATCTTGACGGACACGATAATGAAAGGGCCTTGACTCAGCATTATGTTACAGTTTGCAGATGATGCAAGCTGTAACGCTGTTTTTTTTTTCAGTCAGAGCCAAGGTCCGAGTCGGACCCCGGTCCGACTTAGGAAGGCTGCAAGCCAAACATTTATCAACAAAAAATATAAGTAACTACCATAAATGGCATGCAAATTTTAAAGTTGCCACCATTGCTAAATAATATCTAAGTTTTTTTACCTTATTTCTGCGTTTGTAGTTTTTAGTTCATTAATATTTAATTTTTTTGTTGTAATGTATCCTTTCATGACAATAAATAATTTCTAATATGATGATGAAGAATTAGTTTTTACTACAGAAAACTCCATGTAAATGAAGCGTTGTACAGGCCACCCACAAGGTGGACGATCTGGTGAAAATCGCGGGAAACCGCTGGATGCGAGCAGCACAATGCCGACAGTGGTGGAGATCCTTGGATAAGGCCTATGTCCAGCAGTGGACCGCTTTCGGCTGATATGATGATGATAGAAAACTACCGTATTTAGTTGTAAATACCTTCCAAGTGTCTCCAGTCATGACGACCTTATAGTTAGGGTCAGCCGCGTTTGCCTCGGGGTCGAGCAGCGCCCGCCGCGAGCCGGCGCCCGCGCACACTGATCGTGTTAGCGCCGTGCGCCGCCCCACCTGCGCCTGCGCAGATAAACACAACTTCAAATTACTATATGAAGGATACATGGTGCTTCTTTATTCGTTTTTTAATGCGGGTAAATTACACGACATTTTTTTTAGATTAAAATCCTATTAAACCGGAATGATACACAAGTCAAAGTTGAAGGCACATGCTGGGTGCTCCGGTGATCGTAGTGGTAAAGACCCTGGGCCGGAAATCCAGAGACACCGGGTTCGATTCCCTACCACACTATATAATTTTTCTATGTACTTTGATTTCTTGAATCTATACATGTAACTTCAAATTACTCTTTCATACATAACTACCCGCATCAGGGTACTTTCCTGGCAGATCAAATCGGTTACTTTTTATGAAGTATCAAAACGCTCAGATAACATGAAATTTTTATGAAATACAGTTCCTTATTTTTATATTTGATCTTTTAAAAATTGTTAAAAACGCTAAATAGGTGAGGTTTAGTTAATTTGTGCATATTTTCGAAAGCAGACTTAAAGGCTAGCGTGAAGTAATTCGTAATACATAATTAGATTCGTCTTAATGACTGAATGAAATATTAATGAAATCTCATGTATGAAAAGAGAAACTGGTGAGTTTGTTCCGGCGCTTCTTCTCACCAGAAGGTCATTACCCGAATCGCCAAAAGAAAAGGAAAAAAGAAGATAAAAGAATGTAAGAAAGACATGTAAAAGAGCCCGTGAGGGCCTACTTACAGAAATATATATTTTTATTTATTTATTTATTTTTTTAATGGCGCGAGTGTCATTGGATATGAAGTTCGTAAAAATAAACAAAATGGCGGATTTTATGTACTTTTAAGATGCACCGCGGTCGAGTTTTTTACCCGACTGCGGCGAAGCCCAAAGGAGGGTTATGTGTTTGACCTGTATGTATGTATGTATGTATGTCCGTTCCTGTGTCCGCTCGTAACTACTCAACGGCACATCCGATTTTGATGAATGATACATCATTAGATTCGTCTTGATGATGCGAGTGTCACTGGGTATCAAGTTCGTTGAAATAAACAAAATGCAGTTTCAAAGTGCACCACGGTCGGGTTTTTTTTAGTAAAAATGTGGTTATTATTTAAGGTAAAATGTAGTTATTAATATGAAATATACACTCACCCCGTGCCTCGTACTCTCGCAGCACACGACGGGTATGAGGCCGCTGCTCTCGACGCAGAGATGCACGACTCGCTCCCCGCTCGCCAGGATGCCGCATTCTTTAGCCACGCTCACTGCTGTGTGGATGTTGTCTCCTGGAAACCAATCATGGGTCAATTGCAGAAAAAATGTACCTTTTACTTTTTTGTCTGATAACCAATCATGGGTCATTTGCAGAAAAAATGTACCTTTTACTTTTTGTCTGATAAACAATCATGGGTCAATTGCAGAAAAAATGTACCTTTTACTTTTTTGTCTGATAACCAATCATGGGTCAATTGCAGAAAAAATGTACCTTTTACTTTTTTGACGGATAACCAATCATGGGTCAATTGCAGAAAAAATGTACCTTTTACTTTTTTGTCTGATCATGGTGTGTCTTATACCATTTTACTCAGAATCATGAGCACGTTCGTTACGCCCAAACTAAATATTGGGGAACGAAACTGATAAAAAAAACTATGAGTTTCGTTACTATTTTCCCGGGTACCCATATTGGCTCATATAAAATTGGTATTTCGATTTTTTATACAAATAACGATTTGTGACTATACTCATCATTTCTCCGAAAAATTTTGCTCATAATTTTTTTTAATATTTATTAGTACTACTACTTACATTGCCTATAATAATAAAAAAATCGAATTTTTGTACACATAATGTTATTATTTAGATGTTATCTGTACCTATAATGTTATTAGCAAGAATTACTTAATTAATAAAGTTATTACATATAATTATTTTGCTCATAATGATTATAAGTTATATAATTTGAAATCAACGTGTATCGTAACGCATAATATGCAATCATAATTAAACTTATTTCATAGAATCATTTTGCTCATAATGTTTAGAAGTTATATTATTTATTCACAACGTGTATCGTTTCGTTTTTAGGGTCATAAAAAAAATAACCCTAACCTACATATTTTTTGGGACCCGTTTCGTTTTTAGGGTCATCAAAAAAAAAACCCTAACCTACCTATTTTTGGGAGCCGTTTCATTTTTAGGGTCATCAAAAAAATAACACTATCCTACCTAGTTTTGGGAGCCGTTTCGTTTTTAGGGCCATTAAAAAAATAACCCTAACCTACCTATTTTTGGGAGCCGTTTCGTTTTTAGGATCATCAAAAAAAATAACCCTAACCTACCTATTTTTAGGAGCCGTTTCGTTTTTAGGGCCATTAAAAAAAATAACCCTAACCTACCTATTTTTAGGAGCCGTTTCGTTTTTAGGGCCATTAAAAAAAATAACCCTAACCTACCTATTTTTGGGAGCCGTTTCGTTTTTAGGGTCATAAAAAAAAAATAACCCTAACCTACCTATTTTGGGAGCTGTTTCGTTTTTAGGGTCATTTATAAATAGCAGTATAATTTGAAAAATATATTATACAAAAGCTTATTGCTTAAAAATGTGAACTTGGAAAAAATATATACGAATAGATTATGACTAAGCAGCGATATATTTTGAAATATATATTACACCAAATATTATTACTTGAAAACGTTATATTGAAATATTATATATACATAAATTATAGTAACAAAGTTATTTATGTTGAACAACATTATGATTATAATACATTCGGAGTTCCAATGACTATGACTAAAAATAAATATGTACAATGATCATTAGGTTGTAAAATTTTATGAGATACATTTTCGGAGTTCCAATAATCGAATTTGCAATTTTATATGAACTTTGGCGCACCCTATTTTCCCCTATATTTAGTTTGGGCGTAACGAAACACATTCAAAATTTGTACGGAAATTTTGGACATTTTGGACAGCTTTTTTATTTCATAAATGGAAAGTGCTCATGATTCTGAGTAATATGGTATAAGACACACCATGATCAGACAAAAAAAGTAAAAGGTAATTTTTTTCTGCAATTGACCCTCATATCATGTACTCAAACATAACCACAACTACGTCTGCGAAATATGCAAGAGATGGCGTTGTGCTGTAAGGGTTTTTATATCTAATTAATCTTTATTGCACAATACGAAATAGTACAAATGGCAGACTTAACGCCTTAAGGCATTCTCTGCCAGTCAACCAATGGGCTAAACAGTAACATTACCTTAGTGCAGGGCCTTTAACGTCAATTGGGAAATTAAGATGAATTTAGAAATATATCTACAATATACATTACACCTACGGTATGTACTTACACAAATACAATATTATATAATATACCTACATTACTACTTTACGTAGGTACCTAGTGAAAAACCTCATGCCGATAATTAGTTTTGGAGCTTATATGCCGTTAAGATGTTTCCTGGACTCATTACCACGATATAGTTATAGAAAGTTAATACGTAGTACATGCTTGCTAACCACGTAATAAAAAAAAGTGGGTCAAGTGCAAGGACCCGCAAACCAAGGTTTCCGTACAAACTTATAGGTATGTAGGTATGTTTTTCTCTTATTGTAACTTTTTGCTGTCATAAATAAATGTATTTTCTTTCTAAATAGTTCATGATAATTTGTATTTAGGAACAAGCCTCACTAACTTTGCCGTTGGTAAACTGTTGTCCCCGTATAAATATAGGTCACGGTTAGTTTACTAACCACAAATACATTAAGATTTTTGGGAAAAAAATATATTTATAAATAAATATATTTGAGAATTTCTAAAAAACGATGCAAGTCAGGAAGACCGTTATACTTTTTTCCTGTAATAGTCAGGTTGATATCGATAATCGGTTATTATTACACATTTTTTTCTGTTCAGTAACTTCGAAGACAATAAGGAGAAATGTTTTTTTTACATTTTTCATCTTCAATCAAAACAAAACCTACATGGTTGAAAAAACCTGGGTTGGAATATACGAATTAAGTTCTTTCAAGGCCTACGTAATGTGTTAGACATGTTCTGTCCAGATACTAAAACATGAAGCTCACTTTTTCTTCTAAAGATCAAGGCTACATAATAGGGATGCAACGATACCGATACGATAATCGTATATCGGCGATTATCGTAAACCTTTACGATCATTCGTTATCGTAAATATTACGATACGATATTTTTACGATACATTTATTTCAAAATTTTTAAATTTTTACTGTTTCGGGTAAAACGAAATTCATAACGCGTCAATTTCTGAACGCGTCGCATCCGCACTATTGCCTAGCGGAGAATACACACAAGATACAGAAGAAATTAAACCATAATTTTCAAAATTATTTTATATTTTTACGTACTTTACTCAAACACAAAAACAAAATCAACTTAATTATAAACTGATCAAAACACGAACGCGTGACAACAAATGGTGGGGAGATGAGGCGAACCGAGCATTTCGGATTGCACCCGAACATAGCTAATAAGTATGATCGGTAATGCCGACTAGTAGGCCGATTAATCGGCAAATAGGGAACCGATTAGTCGGCCGATTAGCTAGTCGGCAAAATCCGTAGTCGGCCCATCTCTATTAAAAATGCATAACTTTTTTTATACTTTTACTTTACTTAGTCTTACAATAATAACATACAATAAAGCTTCCAATAAATTCATCAAAATGGTATTAAACAAATATCGTAATGCATTCGTATCGTAATTCGTTATCGTATTTGGCCATTACGATGTATTCGTCATTTGTATTGGTATTACTGTGCCTTTCCTACATATTTAACAACCCTAACCTACATATTTTTTGGGACCCGTTTCGTTTTTAGGGTCATCAAAAAAAAAACCCTAACCTACCTATTTTTGGGAGCCGTTTCATTTTTAGGGTCATCAAAAAAATAACACTATCCTACCTAGTTTTGGGAGCCGTTTCGTTTTTAGGGCCATTAAAAAAATAACCCTAACCTACCTATTTTTGGGAGCCGTTTCGTTTTTAGGATCATCAAAAAAAATAACCCTAACCTACCTATTTTTAGGAGCCGTTTCGTTTTTAGGGCCATTAAAAAAAATAACCCTAACCTACCTATTTTTAGGAGCCGTTTCGTTTTTAGGGCCATTAAAAAAAATAACCCTAACCTACCTATTTTTGGGAGCCGTTTCGTTTTTAGGGTCATAAAAAAAAAATAACCCTAACCTACCTATTTTGGGAGCTGTTTCGTTTTTAGGGTCATTTATAAATAGCAGTATAATTTGAAAAATATATTATACAAAAGCTTATTGCTTAAAAATGTGAACTTGGAAAAAATATATACGAATAGATTATGACTAAGCAGCGATATATTTTGAAATATATATTACACCAAATATTATTACTTGAAAACGTTATATTGAAATATTATATATACATAAATTATAGTAACAAAGTTATTTATGTTGAACAACATTATGATTATAATACATTCGGAGTTCCAATGACTATGACTAAAAATAAATATGTACAATGATCATTAGGTTGTAAAATTTTATGAGATACATTTTCGGAGTTCCAATAATCGAATTTGCAATTTTATATGAACTTTGGCGCACCCTATTTTCCCCTATATTTAGTTTGGGCGTAACGAAACACATTCAAAATTTGTACGGAAATTTTGGACATTTTGGACAGCTTTTTTATTTCATAAATGGAAAGTGCTCATGATTCTGAGTAATATGGTATAAGACACACCATGATCAGACAAAAAAAGTAAAAGGTAATTTTTTTCTGCAATTGACCCTCATATCATGTACTCAAACATAACCACAACTACGTCTGCGAAATATGCAAGAGATGGCGTTGTGCTGTAAGGGTTTTTATATCTAATTAATCTTTATTGCACAATACGAAATAGTACAAATGGCAGACTTAACGCCTTAAGGCATTCTCTGCCAGTCAACCAATGGGCTAAACAGTAACATTACCTTAGTGCAGGGCCTTTAACGTCAATTGGGAAATTAAGATGAATTTAGAAATATATCTACAATATACATTACACCTACGGTATGTACTTACACAAATACAATATTATATAATATACCTACATTACTACTTTACGTAGGTACCTAGTGAAAAACCTCATGCCGATAATTAGTTTTGGAGCTTATATGCCGTTAAGATGTTTCCTGGACTCATTACCACGATATAGTTATAGAAAGTTAATACGTAGTACATGCTTGCTAACCACGTAATAAAAAAAAGTGGGTCAAGTGCAAGGACCCGCAAACCAAGGTTTCCGTACAAACTTATAGGTATGTAGGTATGTTTTTCTCTTATTGTAACTTTTTGCTGTCATAAATAAATGTATTTTCTTTCTAAATAGTTCATGATAATTTGTATTTAGGAACAAGCCTCACTAACTTTGCCGTTGGTAAACTGTTGTCCCCGTATAAATATAGGTCACGGTTAGTTTACTAACCACAAATACATTAAGATTTTTGGGAAAAAAATATATTTATAAATAAATATATTTGAGAATTTCTAAAAAACGATGCAAGTCAGGAAGACCGTTATACTTTTTTCCTGTAATAGTCAGGTTGATATCGATAATCGGTTATTATTACACATTTTTTTCTGTTCAGTAACTTCGAAGACAATAAGGAGAAATGTTTTTTTTACATTTTTCATCTTCAATCAAAACAAAACCTACATGGTTGAAAAAACCTGGGTTGGAATATACGAATTAAGTTCTTTCAAGGCCTACGTAATGTGTTAGACATGTTCTGTCCAGATACTAAAACATGAAGCTCACTTTTTCTTCTAAAGATCAAGGCTACATAATAGGGATGCAACGATACCGATACGATAATCGTATATCGGCGATTATCGTAAACCTTTACGATCATTCGTTATCGTAAATATTACGATACGATATTTTTACGATACATTTATTTCAAAATTTTTAAATTTTTACTGTTTCGGGTAAAACGAAATTCATAACGCGTCAATTTCTGAACGCGTCGCATCCGCACTATTGCCTAGCGGAGAATACACACAAGATACAGAAGAAATTAAACCATAATTTTCAAAATTATTTTATATTTTTACGTACTTTACACACAAAAACAAACACAAAAACAAAATCAACTTAATTATAAACTGATCAAAACACGAACGCGTGACAACAAATGGTGGGGAGATGAGGCGAACCGAGCATTTCGGATTGCACCCGAACATAGCTAATAAGTATGATCGGTAATGCCGACTAGTAGGCCGATTAATCGGCAAATAGGGAACCGATTAGTCGGCCGATTAGCTAGTCGGCAAAATCCGTAGTCGGCCCATCTCTATTAAAAATGCATAACTTTTTTTATACTTTTACTTTACTTAGTCTTACAATAATAACATACAATAAAGCTTCCAATAAATTCATCAAAATGGTATTAAACAAATATCGTAATGCATTCGTATCGTAATTCGTTATCGTATTTGGCCATTACGATGTATTCGTCATTTGTATTGGTATTACTGTGCCTTTCTGTTATCTGCCATTCGCTTCTAACCGCAACCGACTGCTAAATTTAGCTCCCAGCGTATAAGCATCGGTGGTTCAGTGGTAGAATGCTCGCCTGCCACGCGGGCGGCCCGGGTTCGATTCCCGGCCGATGCATTCTTTTTGTGTTTTTGTTTTACATTATTTTTTAATTAACACAACCTTAACGCTTCAATATTTTCAAAACACGATTTAACTAGCTCTTACCCGCGGCTTTGCCGGCGTTTTATTACGATATATTATCCCAAGGGAACTCCTTAGGCACTTGTCCCACCGCCGGCGAGTAAGCGAGTAAAGTTGGGCGAGTAGCATTACATTGCGGATCTGTAAAGGTCGACTGATGACACCAGGCGGTCAGCCCGCTATGAACTGTTACTCGCCTTTTGCTCGCGGGCGGTGGGACCAGTGCCTTACCGTGATTAGTGCGTTATTTTATTTAGTAACAAATTTTCACATAAATACTAGTAAGATTTCCTAGTCCAGTGTTGCAGAGCATCCATTTAAACAAGGTGTTACCCTGGAGTCCAAGTGGATACATTTTATCATTTTCATTTCAGTAAAGTTGCAGGGATTTTTTTCCTACCGCGTGAGTAGGATTGCCAGATGGTCGGGAATTGGTGGGATTCTCCCGATTTTTTGTACGTCCTCCCGACTCCCGACAAAGAAGAAAATCTCCCGACAAACGACTTCGTTTTAAAACTTAGTCCGATCCACTCAAGGTGGTCCTGCCAGCGAAAATTTCTGCTATTTCAGGCTAAAAAAAAAAGCTCGCGCGTAGAGCGCGCGGGGCATCTCCCGACCAAACTCTCAAAATCCCGATATATTGTTTCCTGCTCCCGATAATAGGGTAATTCAATCTGGCAACCCTACGCGTGAGTGTGGTCGTCCACATATTACGTAAAAGCCCTAAAAAAACAGTGTGGCATAGACACTTTTTTCTCTTAGTCCGACCCTCTCCCCTAGTCCGACCCTCGCAAGGTGGTCCGGCCAAGCGACCGGACGATTTATTTATTGAATTGTACCTGTGATCATGACGACTTGTATGTTGGCCTCCTTGAGCTCGTGTATGATGCCGGTGGTCGCAGCCTTCAGTCGGTTCTCCATTATCACCAGCCCCAGGAATTCCAACTCGCATTCCACCTACGATACAGGCACATCTGATTAATGATTTAGATTATTCTACACTCAATACACATGGACGAAATTAGAGGAACGCGAAAAAAAGGCTTGATCGCTGCCGTTTTTAGAGGTATACACACCTGCGTTGTGGATATAGTAATATATTATATTTTTTTGATTAAATTATACTTTTTATTGAACCTTATGCTAAACGTTTCTTGGCTTTGTGCGCGACTGCAGGGTGCAGAGCCACTGTTAACTAAAGCGGATGTCAACCGTGAAGAAATTTTAAAGTAATTTAAACCAGCGGTCGGCAACCTTTTAGCAGCCAAGGGCCATAGTAGCTGACAGAATTGACCCGGGCCGCAGTTTGTTAATAATTTGTGATTTTATACAATTCGCTCGAGGCTCGCGGGCCGCAAGTGAGCGGTTCACGGGTCGCAGGTTGCCGACCTCTGATTTAAACAACCAAAACCGCCATTTCAGGGGCTTCCCTCACAACATCTTCGTTCGAAGTTCGTTTCGTGTCGACTCTCTGGCTCTCCTTATAGAACATTTAGAAGAAGAAGATACATTTATTTTGCAACTAAAAACTCCATTATTGCTTATAAACTAGGATACAAACTTAATCTATTTTTAATATTAATGGCGAGATGGTAACAAAAATGAATGAATTTGAGTGAGCGAGAGGGCATACTATTGTTGTTTTTCTTATTGTGTAGAGAAGGATAGACTCACTTCCTCCCTGGTCATCCTCTGCAGCTGTCGGTGCGTGACCTCAAGCATGCGCGTGCCCACCGCTATCACTCGGTAACCCTTCTCCGCGTAGAAGTGGAGAATCTCGTCCAAATCTTCCGGTACTGTACATAACGTATTCATTAAATAAATGAATATAAATAAACTTATCTGCATTATCTAGTATGCCGCGTATATTTTTTTTCTAATAGTCCCTCGTTTCCTCGTACGCGGATCCACGTTCCGGCATACAACGGGTTAATAAAGGAGATAAATAATAATAATAATACATATTAGGGGACAATCTTACATAAAATCGAACTAGCCCCATAGTAAGCTCAATAAGGCTTGTGTTATGGATACTAGACGACGATATATTTAATAGATACAAATACTTAAATACATAGAAAACATCCATGACTCAGGAACAACTATTCGTACTCATCATACAAATAAATGCCCTTACCGGGATTCGAACCCAGGACCTCTTGCTTCGTAGGCAGGGTCACTACCAACTAAGCTAAAGCGGTCGTCATAGAGATAAAACCTTTATTTGGTTAGGTTCCGACAAGAGTGTTAACGACAAGAGTACGGAGTTTAGTTATGAAGAAATATGTTAAAACTAATACTGTTAAACCTCAAAGTGCTACCAGGGGTTCCCAAAATGTGCGCCCCGGCACCCTAGTGAGCCGTAGAAAGTAAAGAGGAGTGCCGTGAGTCGATCCTCTATCATTATTTAAAACTACAAATATACGCGGGTACCTATAAAGCAACAATACCTATTTTGTACGCCGCGGGCTGAAAAAGCTTGGGGAACCCTGTGCTAGACCATATTCTTGGCTAACTGTACCTTAATGGGTATTACAATAATTGCACACATACTGTACTAGAAAGAAAATAAATAAAATACATTATTATCAATTTATTCGGTGGACTCTGAAGTTCACAATATTTTATAAATTCGAACTTTGTATAAACATGTTTTTGACCCAGGCAGTACGCCTAAAGGTACAAACGAAGACACAGTTAAGTGACCATCAGTAGACCTTAATACATTGTAATAAGGGTGACAAGTGGTCAGTTAGCAGTGTTTTCGATTGTACATTATTCTTTCGGCTTCGTGACTTTAGAGCATGGCTAGTCGAAGATTGCGGATATGGTAAGTAGGGGTAAAGCTATCGAGGTATCTCACTACCCACTCACTTACTTGATATTTTCCGTTCAACTCCATAGAGTTGAACGAAAAATATCAAGCAATACCCTTGTCAAGATAGCATACTATCTTAACATAAGGGTACTAACAGGTAACTATAGCTACCAAAAGCAAGTGAGTGGCTACCAGTGGCGTGGCGTAAAAGATATCCTTGGGCAAGCCGGTGCAGATTTGGCTTAGATTTTCCTTAAGAGCAGTAGAATAAGGTGGTCAAATGCCTGATATTAGGCAAGCCGGTAGGAATCGAGTTCTCTGGACGCCACGCCACTGGTGGCTACACTGACTGACCTGTCTCTGCCTTGGCCAGTTGTCGGATCATCTCAGGAGCGCCCTTGCAGTAGACGCGGAGCACGTCTTCCCCCAAGAGTCGAACCGCCACCGACGCGCGCTGCAGCGACGACACGAACTGGTGTTGCTGCACTATACCCACTTCTAGAGGCATCTGCATCAACGATACATTGTCATATTAGAAAAATAGAGGCTACTATAGTCGGACTACGCTAAGTTTGCAGAGGTCGAAAAAAGGTTTTATTTAAAAAAAATCATATGGCAACATCACAAGAAAGAGGATAAATTAGTCTTGATACTAGACAAATAGCTGCCGGTTTAATAAGTATATAATGTGTCTACATATCTACTGAAATAAATATTCAGGACAGTCTTGCACAAATCGATCTAGTCCCAACCAAACTAAGCAGTGCTTGTATACATGTACATATTTAAATATAATACGTGATAATAGTTGAATACATATAAATTATCCAAGAACCTGGAACAATCGCTTAGTATGGTCGGAACTAGATCGATGTGTGCAATACTGACCTAGATATTTATTTCAGTAGGTATGAAGAAACACATTTTATAAAGAGAAGAATTATTCCCGAGTACCAAGATTAAAAAATCCTCTTGCTGTAGTAACCCCATGTTGCCATATATATATTTTTTAATGAAACATTTTTTCGACCTCTGCTGACTTAACGTAGTCCGACTCTAGTAGAACTTCGTATTCGGGCATCCCTGCTCAACATCGAGCGATAAACTCCTTTTAAGGGAATTCGAGTCGGTCAGTTTTCCATACAAAGCAAAAGAGGGTCATTGTTTGCTTCTACGGCATCGATTATGTTTAAAATGTGTTTTATTTTATAGCTTGATACCAAGGACCATTAAAACAAGAGGACTGTCATTCTCCATGCAAAAAGCTGTTCCCCGAATTTACATCGCCATCTATGTATAAGCTTGGTAAAAGAATTATATTATTTACAATTATTCAACTTTGCAAACGTGACACAGTATGTAAATGTTAGAATTTATTTATTATTAGCTGTTTACGAACTAATTGTTACTATACTATGTTTCTTTGTTCAATTATAACATCGTTAAATGTTTAGTTTTTTAGCGCCATCTAGTTTTTGCCCGGAAATCCCCTAGCGGTCGGGTTACGATCCAAAGTATGGAGAATGACAGTCCTCTTGTTTTAACGGTCCTTGCTGAAATGTATCAACATTTCATTTGCGCGAAATGACATGACTCACGTGTACATCGTCGACGTTGATGTTGGCGGCGCGGCGCGGGCGCACTATGGTGGGCGTCAGCATCTCGTAGTTGCTCGACTCCGGCACTTCGGGCTCCTCCAGCGTCCATCCCGTCGACTCGAACATCTGTACACGATACTTGCGTGAATTACTGTACCATTTATAAAAAGAAGCTTAATTTTCCTGTCCCCGTGTTCATACAGTTCAAATTCAAAATTAGTTTTGAATTTCTATAGACTGATGGAAAAAGAGAAATCCCAATTTAAAAAACACAAAACTTGCGCGGAGTTTTTGTTGCTGAAAATGTACTACTCGTACTTGGACTAAAAAAAATGTATTGTTTTGGCATTGCTCTTGAATTAAAAATAAGAGCTTAGTACAAAATATGTCAAACATTTATTTTGCAAGAAGGCTTCAAATCTAGTCAGAAAAAAGTATTCAAAAAGTTTATGGACGCTCTAGTCGTAACTGGACAATTTTTGTACGATCATTAAACATTTTTTCTACTCCTGTACTTTTATCTGTCTTTTACTTAGTCACGAACACTAATATAAGAACATACATAATATGAGTTCAGAGAAATCTACACTCTATTCCCCATAAAAGCACTAGTGTCGTTATAGTCGCAAAACGATACTGCTAGCGGCCACAGCACTAGCACTAGCAGGCCACTAATTCTAGGTTAAACTTAGATAAAGGATTAAGCGCTCAATTCTAACTTTACGATGACAATGCACAACAACCAACTCAACAAACAATAAATTCCTACGGTTTTAAAAAAAACAAAACTTTCTGAACTTGATGCCAACATAAAAAAAAATATTTTTAGTATCGTCACTGCGTGTCACTAGCGAGTATACGTCAAATTAAAAAAAAGTTTACCATAGACAAATACTGTCAGTCATATGTCATATTTGCCTTGTTTGCGTATAATTAAGTCAAAAAACGCTGCGTCTTTATTTGCGATACTCGCCGCCGCGGCGGCTCGTAAAAACAAAAAAGAAACAAGAAAACATAATATGTGCAACCTAAATTCATGATCACAATGGCCGAAATTCTCAGGCAATCAATGGCAGGAATCATCTTAGTCCAGGGTAGGCAACGCATTTGTAATATTAACATTGCAAATGTCCATAGGGCTGTCACTTACCGTCAGGTGACCTGTGTGCTTGTGAAAAAAATGGTATTAGTACATTTGTTAGTGTTACCTTCAGATCTAGTGGGTCCCCTGCCAGCTCCCCGTTGAGCAGCGTGAGGCTGTGGCACGTGGCCATGCCGAGCTTGAGGTCGTGCAGGTCGTTGAGCTGCCGCGGCTCCCGCTGCGGCCGCGCGAGGCGGGGCGGCGCCACGGCCCCGCTCACGGGGATCACGCCCCACATGTCCAGCCCGTCTTCTGTCAGTGTGCCCGTCTGGAGTGTTACACTTATGTTACAATTATACTTTGCAATGAGTAGGCGCCTGAGGGAGGCAACAGGGGACCCTCGTGCGGGCAGCTTTCTCGCGGAAAGACTCGCTGTAGCAATACAACGCGGGAATGCTGCCTGCATGGTGGGCAGTCTGCCGAGGGGGCCGATCCTTAGTTTATAATAATAGTGTCTTCGGTTTCCGCGATTATCACTCATAGTAATAAAACAACTTAAACGGATTAAATCGCTACATTTTAAGTCCCGACGTTTCGTAACCCTTTTTAGCGTTCGTGGTCGCGGGTGGACTGAGAAAATCATAAACTTTCTCTGTCAAAATTACTGTTGTGCAAACCTACCCACTTTAAATAATATAAATTCAATATTAGTGTTGCCAGCTCGGAGCAGCCTTCTAGGTATCGCAACAACATTCTACGAAAATCTATACAATTTTGAGATAAATAATAATACTAGTTTACGAGTAACCTTCAGCAGTTTAGAAGATACGCCAATATTCATAGAGACCGAAATATCTAACCTAATAAAGAAATTAAAACCCGCTAAATCACCTGGCGAAGACGGTATCACGAATGACTCTATCAAAGCTCTAACTGATCCACTCACTCCAATACTAACTAAACTGTTTAATTATATTCTGAAACTGAAGACAATACCTGAAGAATGGGAATCATGTGTTATCACACTGCTCTACAAGAAAGGAAACGCTCTGAATATTGAAAACTATAGACCAATTAGCCTTTGCAAACCATTTACAAAATTTTCACAAGCGTTATACTTCAAAGACTAAGACCAATTTTAGAGAGTCAACACCCAACCAGCAAAATAGTCGTATAAGCAAAGCTTTTTACAGCTAAAGATCGAGAAATGGTCGTAAAAAGGAGTCAAAGATGCCAAATCGTCGTATAAAAGAACTATACTCAACTCTTTAGCATTTTCGCATTTTGGGCGTAAAACTATGTCGACTAAACGTTTACTCGACATATTTACAGCGCGTTTACTCAACTATTGTATAAAGGTGCCAAATTTCACTTTTATACCACTGTAAGTTCTAAATTAGCTGTATAAAAGCTTCTAATTAGCTGCTGAAGAAGTCTTTATAGCACCGTCATACGACATGTTTCCGTGGAAGCATTATAATGGTAAAAAAGCTGCTTATATGACCAAATAGCATCTCAGTTACTTTTAAAGCACTAAGTGCTATATAAAAGATATTGATTTACTATTACAGCACCTGCCGAGAGAAAGCTCTAAAAGTGACTGTTATAGCACCTAAAGCAATTCAAATGATCTTTTAAAGCCATTATGCAGCAAAATGTGGCATAAATGATATTTGAAATCTTTTACAGCACCAAACCGTCTATAATGGCGTCTGCATAGTAATATAAATGTAATATATTTTCTATTTTTCAACTAAAAGTCGAGTAAAGATCGTAAGACGGCAAACGTACTTCTATAATGGCGGAACAATTCTTTTTGATATTTTAATTATATAAATAATTTCTCTCTTGCTCAATTTTCTGTCAGTGATGTTAAAAAGAACGTAGTATCCATTTCCTCTAATGCCGTCGGTGTTGACAACGTGAGTCGTAGCATGATCCTTCCCCTCCTTGATCTTCTTGCTCCTATAATTACCAGCATCCTTAATTCCTCAATTTCATTTGGTGTTTTTCCTTCAATTTGGAAGGATGCTGATATTATCCCATTACCTAAGAAAGCCAACCCATCCTCCTTCTCGGATTATCGTCCTATTTCAATTCTTCCCTTTCTATCCAAAGTCTTAGAGCGCCTAGTTTCCCAGCAACTCCTATCTTTTTTAAACAGAAATGATCTCCTTAATCCTTATCAGTCTGGTTTCCGTGCTGGCCACAGCACGACTACGGCACTCGTGAAAATTACAGACGACATTCGGGCGGGCATGAACGATCGCAAGTTGACTGTTTTGACATTGCTAGATTTTAGCAATGCGTTTAATACAGTGGATTTCGATATCATGCTGGCGATACTACGTTCTCTTAACATATCTCCTGCGGTTATTGACTGGTTTCGTAGTTATCTGACCGGTCGTCGGCAGCGTATAAAGGTGGATGCTTCTCGTTCTTCGTGGTGTAACACGCTAGCCGGCGTTCCGCAGGGCGGTGTGCTATCTCCTCTGTTATTCTCTATTTTTATTAATTCCATTACACATAGCTTATCTTCACATTATCACCTTTATGCCGACGATCTTCAAATCTATTCTCAAGGTTCACTCGAAGATCTCCCATCTGTAATTTCCTCTACAAACTCAGATTTGGAGCGTATCTCAGAGTGGAGCAATCATTATGGCCTAACCGTGAACCCAGCCAAAACACAAGCTATCATCATTGGCAGTGCAAAGTTAGTCCCAAGAGTCGACCTTGTAACCCTTCCTCGTATCTCTTTCAACGGCGTCTCGATTCCTTTCTCTCACCAAGTAAAGAACTTGGGCGTTATCTTGGATCGCACTCTTTCTTGGGGGCCCCAAGTGAATGAAGTGAGCAGGAAGATGTTTGCCGCTGTCGGCTCTCTAAGAAGGCTTCGCAATTTCCTTCCCATCGCTACTAAGATTGCGCTTGCTCAATCACTACTTCTCCCTATTCTTGACTATGCTGACATTTCCTACATCGATCTTTCTGAGGAGCAACTTAATAAGCTTGAGCGCATTCAAAATATCTGCATCAGATTCATATTTGGGTTACGCAAATATGATCATGTCTCCAGTTTTCGATCCCAACTCAAGTGGCTCCCTATCCGTTTTCGACGTAACTCTCACACTCTTTCTCTCCTTTATAGCATTCTTTTCACTCCCGCAACTCCTCGCTATCTTAAAGAGCGCTTCAGTTATCTTTCGTCAGCAAGATCCGCTAAAAACCTTCTCTTAAATGTTCCTTCTTCTCAATCAAAATTCTATTCGAATTCTTTTACATTCCAGGCCGTAAGATTATGGAACTCGTTACCTCTTAAATTAAGATGTGCTGAATCCCTTCCCATTTTTAAAACCAAAATTAAAGAGCATTACCTATCCCTCCCATAATTTAAATTGTGTACTTTTCCAAACTGTTTCTTTAAAATGTCTGCTGTCAGTTTTGCGGTTAATATTACCCTCTATTTATTTATTTGTATTTATGTATGTATATGTAGGTTTATCTATCTATTTATTTATGTATGTTTATGTTTGCCCTCACGGGTATTTACTTTTGATACTAAATTAGCTCTCGCTTCGTTACCCTTCGCACCACCTACTTTCTGGTTTAATTTTGCGTCAATTCCGCCACCCAAAGGTTGTCTGGAAGAGATCGCTTTTTAGCGATAAGACCGCCTGTTGTCTACCTTTAAGTTATGTTAATTATGTAATGTACCCTTATAATATGTTTTTCTGGTGTGCAATAAAGAATATTTGTATTGTATTGTATTGTATAATTTATTAATACCTCGAAAATGAGGAGGCCCATTAAAATTATAACTAGAAATATGAGGAAGTTAACCGAAAAATAAAATTTCGCATTGAAATTTAGTATGTTACATGTACATGAATAAAAGCTAACACCGAAGACATATTATTTGAAAGAACATGGCTACCATTCTATATTTGTTAAGTAGGAAATATTTTCTTGTTTTCTGACACAAATAACACACATTTATTAAAGCTGCAAATACTTCCAACACTGAGTGCTATAAAGCTCGCCAAGTTGCGATCAATCGACTAAACAGCTGAGTGAATGCAACAAAGTAGCTGTCACAGCACTATTAAGTCGAGTAAAAGCAATTTCGTTGCTTTCAACCGACATATTAGTCGCCTGATGGTGAAATTATTGCTATTATAGCATTAATGATGCTGTATGGCGCTTTGTCTCGACCTTTATAGCATCATTTGGCTATTAACTCAACTATTTTACGACAATTATAGCACTTTAAGCTGAGTAATTTGTGCCCAAATCGCGTCGAGTAAACGTTTACAGATCTATTACTCGACAGTTTGAAGACTCTTTTCTCAGCTTTAGGTGAAAATAAGAACGTGCTCTCGACTTTCATACGACGTAGTTTTGCTGCTTGGGCAGTCTAGAGAACAGGCAGGATTCAGACCAGGTTACTCTACCATGGATCACATTTTCACTCTCACTCAAGTAATGGAGAGATATATAGAGCACAGAAAAACACTGTATATCGCCTTTATCGACTACAAAAAGGCTTTCGACTGTATACATCACCACGCATTATGGGCATCACTAAATGAACAAGGCGTACCACCTGATTACGTCCAATTACTACAAGAAATCTATAGTAAAAGTAAAGGTAGAGTAAGACTAGAAAAAGCTGGAAATTATTTTAGAATAAAGAGAGGCGTCAGACAGGGCGACCCAATTTCACCGAATTTATTTACGGCTCTATTGGAAAGCATATTTAGAAGATTAGACTTGGACGGGAAAGGAATTAACGTAAACGGAGAATATTTGAACCACTTACGATTCGCGGATGACATAGTGATCATCACCGAAAACTATGAAGACCTGGCGTACATACTGGAAGCCCTCGATACAAAAAGTCGTGAATGTGGCCTGGAAATGAACCCAAACAAAACCTGTATAATGACAAACGGCCCACAGCTACCGTTGGCAATTCATAGTACGAATATCCAATACGTCACCAACCTACCTAGGACAACACATCTCATTCGAAAACCAAACACTAACCGAGGTTGACAAACGAACCAAGAAAGCTTGGAACAAATACTGGTCGTTAAAGCATATATTCAAAAGTAGCTTACCAATGTATCTCAAAAAGAAGGCCATGGATACCTGTGTACTACCAACTCTACTTTATGGATGCCGGAGTTGGGTGCTAAGCAAAAAAATTATACACAAACTGCAAGTGACCCAGCGAGCCATGGAGCGCAGTATTCTTAAATTAAAATTACGCGACAAACAAAGAAATTCAAACATACGCCAAAAAACTAAAATTATAGACGCAGCAAAATTAGCCTGTGAACTAAAATGGCGGTGGGCAGGTCATGTGGCGCGGTGCACTGACGGCAGATGGACAGAAAAGGTGCTCCACTGGTACCTGCGCGGAGAGCACCGCCCACGCGGGAGACCGCGCCGGAGGTGGAGAGAAGATATCGAGGAAGTGGCCGGCAAAACGTGGACAAGGGCAGCGGGAGACCGAGTGCTATGGCGACGGATGGAGGAGGCCTATACCCGTAAATGGGCGCCCCATTAAAAAAAAAAAAAAACTATAAGAAATACCTATTCAAATTCAAATTCAAACATATTTATTTCGGACTTCAAATCCATACAAATACCTATACAAATGCAATAAAATTAAAAAATATTTAAAATGTTAATTTATTTAAAATTTAATGTAAAATGTAATTTATTAAAAATGTAAGTGTAATTTATTTATAATGGGAAATAAATGGCTTTTTATTTTATTTTATTTATTAGTGTTGCCAGATGGGCCTAATGTGTAAATTTTACGCGATTATTGTGCGATTTAATCCGTTTAAGTTGTTTTATTACTTAGTTTATAATGATTTCTTTTAGATTTACTGTTAATATAATATTAATATATTTGTCGGATTCTCGCGTGATGACTGACTGTGTCAGGATGGGTTAGCTGCAGAATCCTGGCCGTTGAGGTATGTTGGTTAAAGAAGTGGATTCATGTCAGATCAAATCATTTATTCGTCTGATTCTTTTGGCGACTTCGGTAATGACATTCTGGTGAGAAGAAGCGCCGAAGAAACTCACCAGTTTCTCTTTTAAATCATCAGGCATTACAATAGTTGTTACAATATTATGGCGTAGGTACTTGAGTGAGCAAATCTAGACAATTACGTTACACAGTATGATTCATTTCACTATTGATCGACAGAATTACAATTATCAAGTAGCAACTTTAACTACTGGCAGACGAACTGACAGAATCGTAAGACAAGTGTTGTCGCCACGACAGTCAGAAAGAGAATCGACACTCTTGCCCAACGAGCCCGTCTACGTGCACCGCAACCGGTCGTTACGTCACACGGCGTTCGCGCCATTTTAAATCTACTTAGTACTACAGTAGTCAATTGACGATCTTGGATTTCTTGAATTATCGCTGCTGTCCCCGACATATTAGTAGTAGTCTCTATCAGGCGGTCCATAAAACTAAGAACCGAACTGCCTGGAGGGCAGTTGCATTCGGTCACGATCCTCAGCCACGAGGGACCGACTAAGAAGGGAGATCCCTTTTCATTAGACCCACAGATTTGTTACCCTACCTTGTCGAAGCATATACAGTCCAACGATCCACTGACGTTGACAGCCCTAGTATTAAGGCAGGCCACCCGCGCGCGTTTCAGCCGCGAAACCGCATACAAACGACCGACCGTCATGGCGGCGGGCAGCGCGGGGGGCACCACTATGGTTATTATGTCCAGGGCCTTGAGCGCGATGTCGCCCGGTGTGAGATGGCGGTACGCCTGGAAAATAAAACCGTTTATAATTACAAGGGAGGTAAGTTAGTTTTCAGTTGACGATTTTTCAAACAAAATAATGTTCTATACAATGAGGGTATTTAGAAATCAGAAATCCACCAGCTGGCAGCAGGGTGGCGAAAGGTCTATTTGGCAGTAGATGTCAAAATCAGGTGGTGTGATTGGTGGGTCTTGACACCTACTGTCAAAAAGATCTTTCGCCACCCTGCTGCCAGCTGGTGGGTTTAGGATTTCTAAACACTCTCATTGCTCATACACCTATTTATAATTTTTTGTCTTTAATTTAGCCACGAGATGTTATTATATTATTGATTATTGGCCTAAAACATTGCGATTACACATTCACTCTGAAAATTTCATTTTATCATATAATAATATGTAGTACATTACATACCGAGGCCAGTAAAGTAAGAAATGTCTCAGATCACATGTAATTCGGCCGAGGCGAAGCCGAGGACGACAAACATGTGATCTGAGACTTTCTTATTTACTAGCCAAGGTTTGTATCCTATATTTCTGTTTGACGGAGCCAGAGCGAAGATGCCGCTTATCTTCGTCTAGTGCAGCGGCCGGCAAGGTGACACTTTCCGGTCGGACGACAGAAAAATATTTATTATACAATTATTCAGAAAAAAAAATAGTACCCACTGAACAAATTTCACATATATCTGAGTGAGTAATTAAAATCGCCGAATTGTATCCGGTTCGAAGGACCGACTCACCTTAAGGGCCACAGTGTATGCCAGCCCCAGTATAGCGATTATGGCGAGTATGATGATGAACTTGTACGAGTCCCGGTCGAACTTAAAGTCGGCAGGAGTGGGATAAAGGATGCTCCGGACTAGCTGGCCCTTGCTCGTGTTGTATCCGGTTCGAAGGACCAACGCCCTGAAACATACACAAATAGGAACTTCAGAACATTGTTAACCAGGCTATACACTGAACGCCGTTAGATAATAATAATAATAAAAATATTTATTTATAACCTCACAAAGGATATATAAGTTACGGCTTTCACAAGTAGAGTATAAATTAAAGTTTTTCGAAGATCCTTTGTGAGAGACTGGAGTCTGAACTAGGTTTACACCTGCACCAGGCTCTCACCCCGGAGACACATTACATATCGGCTTCCTCTAACAGGTAATGTCATTATTGTAAAGTATGTGTCTCAAGCTATCAGTACCGTGACCATAATTTAAATTAACATACTTATAATTTTATCATCACAATAAATAACATAATTTGCACCGTACCGGAAACTAATCCCTCATCATTTGCAGCGGCATCTTTACAATCCTCTAATGATTTCTATTTATCTTCTTATGATGACTGTAATGTGAGTTCCCTTTCTCACTGGAGACACTGATTCTACCGCCCCCCGTTACTATATTAAGACGCACACGTAGCGCCATCTACCGCAAAATTCTGTAACTTTTTAAAGTAAAGATACTTTCTCACCGGACGGGTTCGTTGTTGTAGTACCGCGTCTCGTACTCGAAGTTGAACGTTTTATCAACTCGCAGCAGCGCCGTTTTCATTACTGGGACCGAACCTCAATATGAATTACCTTTTTTATTGAAAAAACTGATTTTACCGCCTCCCTTTTAACCAGACACTTAGCGGCATCTAGCGCAAATTGTTGCAACTTTTTAAATAAATGTTATTTGATCACCGAACGGGTTCGTTGTTGTAGTACCGCGTCTGTACGCAGAACAACACGCTCAACGTGTGCTCCTTGAAGATTAACGTTTTATCCACTTGCAGTAGCGCTACCTTCACTAGGACCGACTGAATGTGAGATACTAATTTTCCTTTTTTAGAGATACAAATTTTGTCGCCTCATTCCGTTAAAGCGACACGTAGCGCTATCTATAGGGAACGTGCACGACGAAGGTGCTGCCATCTGGTGCCGCCAATCTAAATCAAGTACTCTCTCACACTGGGGCCACATTGACGGAAACGTCGTTAATTTATTGCAATGAAGGACGATTAACGTCAGTGTAGCTACGACTTACTATATTTGACATTGACACTTAGATATTGTCATTGACATTGACAGCTCGATTTGACAGGGGTGATAGTTTCCTTTATTGTCCACTCGTGTCTCTTTTGTCGTTTAGTGCTGCCACGTTCCCTATCGCAAAATGTTGTAACTTTTTGTAACGTGTTGAAGCACCTTGCTTACCGAACAGGTTCGTTGTTGTAGTACCGCGTCTGTATGACGCGCGTGCCGCAGAACAACACGCTCGACGCGTGCTCCTTGAAGTTGAACGTTTTGTCCACTCGCAGTAGCGCCGTCTTCGTTACTGGGACCGATTCACCTGAAACGGAGATCTTGGATTAGTACCGATATAAAATAATAGGATTAAGTCAATAAAAACCATGGTAGATTCTAAAATTGTGCAGGATTGGGTTTGCCTGAGTTATTCCCGGCTATTATTACAAGGTAACTCTTTACTGAGATATAAATTATCCCGTGTTTCAATCACTAGAATAAAACTAGTAGGAAGTAGAATATATGAAAATTAGTGGGGGGAAGCGTGGTGACGTCACCCGGTGCCGCCTCGCTACACTACAGTAGTCACCGGTGAGCATGCTCTCGTTGACGATGGCCGAGCCGGCCAGCAGCACGCAGTCGCTCAGCATGACGCAGCCCTGGGGCGGCAGCGTGATGACGTCACCCGGAGCCACGGCACGCGAGTCCACAGTCCGCCCGTCCAACAGCTGTACCGACGCGTGCGCCTCTACCGTGGCGCGGAGGCTCTCTTGATTCTGGAACAAATAGTCGTACGTGAATCATCACAAAGACGAATTCGACAAGGAAGAAGTCCCGGGTTCAAATCCTATCGATCTATGAGCCACGGACGTCTACAGCTGGACATAGGCCTCCCCCATAGATCACCACAAAGTGCGGTTCTGCACAGACCGCATCTACCGGCTCCCGGCTACCGTCACGAGGTCGTCAGTCCCCAAGTCTAGGGCCGTCCCACGCTGCGCTTACCTACGCCTGGTCACCACTCCAGGACTTTACTGCCCGAACGGTTATCTCGGAACGGAGACATGGTCGTTCACAATGGGACTATTAATTAAATTAAGATAGCACAGATTCTCGTAACATGCAATGGAAAGGTTCAAATCCTAGTAAGAGATCATTTTTACACCGGCATCTTGATCTCGTTCCGACCGTATAACTTACAGGACAGATTTGTTGTTTTAGTACCGCGTTGTATGACGCGCATGTAGAACAACACGGTCGATGCGTGCTCCTTGAAGTTAACCGCTTTATCTACTCGTAGTGCCCTTTTTTGCCCTCGGGCCAACTTTCGATGCGAGTTGCCCTCTTATTTACTGAAAACACGAAATCTATCGCTTCCTTTTTACTACATAAGGAGACACGTAGCGCCATCTACCGTCAAATGTTTAAAACCACTAAACGAACAGGTTCGTTGTTGTAGTACCGCGTTGCAATTTTATAGGAAAAAAATGTCAACGAAATTTAAATTGAAACATTTGTCAAGAAAACACTCCATTTTGAACATACCTTCTTAGTCTGTATGACAGACGTGGCCACCCCGAAGGTGGACATGAGGACGACGGCGCCGCAGTAGTAGTAGTAGGGCTCCGCGAGCCACACGCCGATCGTGAACAGCTGGAACACGTAGAACGGGTTCACCACCTCCAGCAGCACCAGGGTCATCACCGTCTGCACCGGCACTTTGATCTCGTTCAGACCGTAGATGTTTAACCTGAAAAAAAAAAGTTAAATTAATTCATTTCTTCGGCCAATTTATACAAGGTGTCTCGTGAGGAACCCGAAAGATTTTAAACACGCATTCGTAAAGTCATTAGCAGTAAAAAATGCTATATAACCTAATGTAAACTTCGGTAAAAAACAAAATTTGCGTACGAAATCGTTTATCGTACCGGTTTCACAACAAAAGTAACCATAAATTGTGGGTTATTTATAGTTTTAATATTTTTATACTTTTAAAATGGATTTTCCCACAACTTTGCAAGCCCATAAAAAAGTTACACGTGAGGTACCTATCAAGCTCAAACAAAACTATAACATATTTCCTTATTTTGCTCATTTTAACAGGATCTTATATAATTTTTACAAATTTCGGTTACAGTCAAGTAGGTACCCAAAATGGATGTTGACTAATGTTGAATTTTACAACATAATATAGTCACATGGATTGGAAAATATTAAATTATCATAACACAAAAGAAATAAACAAAAAATTTATAAAAAATATAAAGTTATGAGACCACAAAGGTTAAAAAAAACGATATTTTTTTATGGTCTTAAAGAAAAATTTCGGAATGCTTAAATAACACTGAAAAAATAAATGTATGACAACTATGTGCTTAAACGCACTTTTTCGTGCTCAAAATGGCAAAATGTTATTTTTTTCATACAGACCTAGTACAGCGACGGAACGGATGACGAAGTTCCTACCGTTTTCAATGCTCAGTGCGATCTGCTACCTTTGATTACAATTTGTGGCTGTTATACTTATACAATAGTACATTACACAACTAGGGTAGTAATACAAAGAAAGGCCGAGATCGCAGAAGTTTACGGCCTGAGCTGCAAGCGGGGGACGTAAATATGCGATCGAGGACTTTCTTTATTACCTCCCGTGTTGTGTACATCATTTTATGTCTACACTTGGACAGAAAGCGGCTTTTTCCGTACGCGCAGCGTGCGGAAAAAGCCACTTTATGGCCAGGTGTGGCATAAATGTATTATGTGTCATATAGATATTTGTGCCTGCATCGAGAATCGATTTACGACACTAAAAAAATCGAGTCAACAGGCGAATTATGTCCTTGTTATACTTACATGCGAGCTCTCTTCTCGCTGGTAGGCGACCTGGCGCCCATGTTGTGTAGCTGCGCGCACGAGGCGCCGCTGTCCACGCCGGCGAGCAGCGCCCACTGCGCACGCGCACCGTCCCACACCAGGTACTGCTTCTTGTGCTTGAAGTATCGGTAGCTGTCCACGTCTGGAACCAATTTATATAATCATTCCAGTCACCTTCATCAAATGTGTAGTGCCCTCACTTTAATTTCCCTGTAATTTGGGTTTGCATACACCGAGCTCCGAGTAACCCGACAAACTTTAACTATTGATTCTAACAACTATTAGGAGTAAAAAAGTTATATGATGTATAGTCGAAAAACGCTTACTCCCAAGCGTGTAACAAGCCTTAATAAATGTGACTAAGATACTTTTACTATTTTTTTAATTCCTTTTTAACCTTCGCTGTATTTGATGGTAAACGACTACGAGGCCAAAAATTTGACCTTTTGTTTCCATTTTAACTTTTTTTTCCTTTTTGATATCATTACCTCAAGTAAGGACAGGTTTATAAGGAGGGGATGAATTTAAGTACTGATTTATTTTGTTCCATAAGACTATTAATGTAAAATTACAAAATTCATCCTATGTTGATATAACGTTATTTACTTGTAATACCATCAGGAATTACGTGGTTAACTTCAAAAGGTGGCAAAAAATTTACCTGTCTGCCTTAGAGCAATTCTGGTCGTGAAATTGTCAGTGTGTTGTTTCTTAGATCGCAGATGTTTTAGATCGCACTAACGGTGGATATTTTATGTAAGTGTGTGTAACGAAATGTACGTTGACGCCAGCAGCATCGTTGATCAGGCAGGAAAGTAATTTAAGAGCATTTATTCGCGGCGAGGTGGTCACATTGCATTCTTTTTATTATTTTAAATTATTTTGCCAAATATCAATAAAACTTAAAAATTAGCTCCCTATCAGAGTTATGTTAACCCTTTATAAGGCATTAGTGCACAAAAAAATTGTCGATTTTAAACCATATCACAAACACGTAAAGTTAAAACGTGGTAGGAAATATATTCCCTCTGCCTTATAAAGTCTTTAGTAAAGCCTTTAGTAACTGACCAGCAGTTTCTAATCTACTTACTGAGTGTGGTGCCATCATCCAGACGAAGCGGCGTGTACAGATCCCCGCCCTTGGCCAGCACGGCCTTTTCGTCGTCCGCCTCCTCGGCGAAACCCTCGTTGAATAGTCCACTAAAATACATATAACACACATTGAGGGACCATCTTACACAAATCGACCTAGTCCCAAACTAACCAACGCTTGTACTAGACGACAATATACGTGTTTATATAGATAAATACATACTTAAATAGATAAAAAACATCCATTACACATATTCATGCTCATCTATTGGAGGTCGTATATGTATGACAGCGCACTGGCGATTTGCAATGTAATTCTATTACCCTCATGTCATGGAACAGATTTGAATATAGCAACTATCAGATCACTGCTACTAGTTTTTTTTACGTTAGGTTATGGGCCCAGGCCGCCTGATAGTGCTAGTGTATATTACGTGACAGTTTGTGTGTAAAATTACGTGATTTGCCCGTACCAGGTTTTGAACCCGGGACCTCTAGCTTCTTAGGCGGTGTTACTCCCTACTAGACATGTGCGCCGATCAAAAAATTGTCGGCGGCGGCGTTTGGCAAAAAATCGGCGGCGGCGGCGTATTTTCGGCGTGAAATCGGCGTGATTGAAACATGATTTCACACAGCAAAAAACCGTAATTCAAGGACACAGTTACTTAAAATATCGCCGTACATCACCTTAAACTCTGATTTAATATGCTATAAACATATATTTTTACAAAAAAAATCGAAATAAAATGGTTAAAATTTGCGTTTTTTGCCTTTTTGGCACCAGCGATCATAACGTTACGATGCCAAAGCCATCCACTGAGGGAAGGTGACCCATGCTACATCTTAGTTCTACATGGTACATCTTCGGTCTATTCGAGAAGTTTTAGGCCTTATCAGACATTATTTATTCGAGCTATATCGTCGACCGTAGGCTGAATTACGGTAAGGGACAGGCAAAACAATAACCCTTACTGTAATTCAGCCTACGGACGACGATATGGTATGGCATTACCACTTGGTTATTCGGAGCAACATCAATTAAATAGTGCTTCTACGGATATCCTCATTTCTATGGAGATACTTAGGTTCACACAGGTCATCACTGTCTGTATGAGAGAAGTTCACTGGCCAAATGCCTATAGTTACAGGATCTAAAGCGTCGCGAGGATGATCTTAAGTTTTTCCAACGTTACCCAAACGTGTTAGACTACGCAATAGACTAAAATTAGATACCAAATTTGTAATTAGTAAATCCGTTTCGTTCCGTTTCCAAAGAACCTACTTAGGTGACATAACTCTAGCAAGATGAGGTGGTCATTGGCTGGGCATATAGCTCGAGCAACAATGACCGATGGGATGGAAAGGTTCCCAAATGGAGACCACGAATTTGAAGGAAAATGGAGCGTGGGTTGGCTTTCACAAAATGATCTGAGGACATGTTTAAGTTCGTCGGCATTCGATTAAGAGAAAACGTGTGCATTGCGCCTGTTTGTTCGGAATTGTTTAGGGCAGACCTATGTTCATCAATGAATGTCTCCGGATTGAGATGATAATGATGATAACTAGCCCCTGCCGTCTTTTGAAATCCTACGAGAGAATAATAAGAAAAAACGTTATCCAAAAATGTTATGAACCTTTAATATTTCAACAGAGTATATGCTATGAACTGCTAGAACAAAGTGTTAAATAAGGTTAGATTTGATATTTGGTACGAAAATCTGCTTTTGCAATAAATTTTTATCCACGCCGATTTCACGCCGATCAGAAATCGGCGGCGGCGGCGTGGCCAAAAAAGCCGGCGGCGGCGGCGCGCCGGCGCGGCGCACACCTCTACTCCCTACGCTACACGTGTCGTCATCATGTCATAAATCACGTATTTATTATCGGTTCAGTGCCAGATTAACCACGCGGGAGCCCAAGTAACACACTAGCTGTATAAGAGCTTACATAATTCCTGTTTGAGTGCTATAGGGGCTATATAAGCTCTTATAGTCTGTGTGCTTCTTGAAAGATGTAGCTAATGCTACAGGCCCCGGGCATTGGGGGCCCGCGCTCTCTTGCAAAATGCGCGCCTTCTTACATAATTTCGTCACGTATAAAATTGCCGGGTAGTGGGTGTTTAGGATGTCTTAAACCAAGGGCCTCAAAAGATGCTACAGGCTCTGCGCTGGCTTAATCGGACACTGGTTGCATTATTATTAAAGTCATGAAATTGTAATGTTTGTCATAATTTCTGTAGTTAATTTTTTTCCTCTGAAACCAAAGACTATCCATCCATCGAAATATAATAAGTATGTAAGCGTAACTGAGGCTCAAAATCGGCACCACGGAACGGGGCGGAGCCAGTACTTAGTGCAAAAGAAAAAACTATAGCGTCAAATAAATTTATCACGTCAGTAGCTTTGTAAGCAATCACAGATTTTGTCTTTTAAACGATATGCAACTTATTCGAAATATTTGTAATAAATGGCTTTAGACTCACACATAGTAAACATTAAGTTGGTTATCAATATCACTTGATACAAAGACGTATTGATTTTAAAAAGTGTGGCGCTATGGGGAAAATTTTACCGTCAGTTTTGTTAGATGTGATCGTTCCATACATTATATTTCTAGTCGGGTCCATTTTTGCAACAGCCAGTAAAGCTTGCAAGTTTGTCAGGCTTCAAAAAAAACCATTATATTTCGATGATGTCAGCCACTCATCGTGTGGAACCCATGGTTAGGTTAGGTTGATTTTATAACAATCGGCCAGAGAAAAAGTAATTTATGCCAAACATATATCATTAATTGTGCGTTAAAACTTTATGCAACCCAATATGGACCCTTTATTATAAGCTTACAATTTGAATGACAACTGGAGCATATGCTTGAATGGGAGTATTATTGGCTTAGAATAATCGGAAGAAGAAATTCTTACCTTGTGTCAGCTATTGACTTCTCTACAATTTTGTGTATGTAGCTTGTTTTGCATTTCTTTTGATATGTTTCCTGAAACAAAATATGTAAATCTATGTATATTTCAAGTTTTTTTATGTGTTTTTGTGTATGGGAATTTTCATTTAAAATGTCCTGTTACCTAGCAGTTAACAGGTTGTGAAAAAACTGTCAATTAGTGTCAAGATGCATATATTTCGTCACCAACTGACAGGTTAGACGGTATTTAAACATTGCTTAAGTTTCTTTTAACCATACATTTATAGTTAAAATTACCATATAAGATTGTAAGCTATGAATTATGCTTTAAAGTTTTATTATCAATATCATTTTAACTAAATACTAATACAAGATTCTAAGTAGTAACCTAAGATTAGAATAGAGGTCGGTGCCCTGCGGAAGGGGCCCCATAAGGTTGACTACGTTCCCTCGTTGAATCCCGATTCTTTGGCCGAGAAAACGAGCCAGCCCTATGTGGTCATCCACAAAGTATGTCACACGATTTTTCAGACTTTTTGAGTGTAAATATGGACTAAATACTGGGCTATGGATGCAGACATGACGGCGTCTGTCGGGAAAAATGTCTCATGGTTTTCTTGGCTTAGTAAGATTATTATTATGGCAACTCATAATAGAGCAAGGCGGCCCACAGTCCCGCATTCCGCGGGGCAGTCCCGGACTTCATGCTTCTGTCCCGCATTTAAATATTGATTAAATATGTCCCGGAAAAGGCCTAAAGTGTCCCGTATGTCTCACATTCACGCAACTAGCATAGTCAGTGCGCAAGTTTTGGTGTGATACCACCATAACATAAGGTTAATATAGATATCGACTCACCACCACCAAGACCTGGTCTGCCATCTGGAAGCAGGTGCGGACGCACGTCGCGAACAGGTACCAGGTGGGGCACCAGTGGAACAGCAAGGCCGGCAGCCCGCACAGCACCACCGAGAACAAGTGGACCAGGTTGGTCCGCCATCTGCTTCTCCGGTAACCGTAGACCACCTGAAAACAAGAGAAAGTGAGTTTCTTCCAGCGCCGAAGTCCCAAAAGAAAAGAGTAGAATCAGACATGTAAAAGCGCCCTTGACGACCTACTTGCAGAATTTTTATTTTTTTTTTTTATGGTTGGTCTGTGTCCCGTTTGGTCAACATTTTGACCACTTTGGACAATCTGTGTTTGTGCCCCTCTCCGAAGGAGAGGGGCACAGTAGACAGCAGAAATAAATGATATTATTTTATTATTATATAATAAAAACCGGTCAAGTGCGAGTCGAACTCGCGCAACGAGGGTTCCGTATAAACTCGTAAGTTCACCTACGTGAATAGTTCAAGAAAAAACTGTATTGCGATTAGTTTAGTAGGAGCAAATAAGTATGTGTTATGATTTTTGCAAATTTCTAAAAACGGTGCAAGTTAGGAAAACCTTTATATATTTCGTGTAATATTTAGGATGATATTAATAATTGGTAATTATTACAGATTTTCCTGTTCAGTAGCTTCCAAGATATATAATAGGGGGAATGTTATTTTTTAACTTTTTTCGTCCTAAATCAAAAAGTACATGGTACAATGGTTTTGGCATCTACAAATTAAGCCCTTTCGTTTGATACCCCACTTGATACAATAGCACAACTTAGCTTTAGCTCAGATAGTATGAAGTTTCTATGGAAAAATGTAACATGACGTCATTTTGCTAAAACAAAAGACCCATACAAAGAAAAAGTTTAATAATAGACTATTTCAGGGGTTCCCGAAGTGTGCGCCGTAGAAAGTAAAGAGGGGCGACGTGATTCGATCCTCTATCATTATCTAAAACCACAAATATTCGCAGGTACGTATAAAGCAACAATACCTATTTTGAGCGAACTAGGGTAGGGCGGCGTGATGAAGTACTAAACTTGTAAGTGCGCCACGGGCTGAAAAAGATTGGGAGCCCCTGAACTATTTGATAATAAACCATATCAGCTTCTTTTTATGAAATGTCAAAACACTCAGATAGTATGCAGTTTCATAGACAAACTGACTTATGACATCACTGCTTAACATGGTCAATTGGGTCAAACGATTTTAAAATTTCACTGTTAATAAAAAACGAGCCTAATTAAAAAAAATTGATAGTTTAATTTCAATCTTAAAACGGTTTTAACTCAATTGTAAAAGTTTTTGGAACTAGGTCACGCACGTTATTACTAATGCCGCAATTGATTATTACAAATGAGCAAAGCTAGATTTTTCTGAGCAGTTTTGGAAACATAATTAGATGGTTAGCATTAATTTATTTATTTTGATTATTAAAACCTTCCTTTTCCTTTCATTATGTTCATTTATAATAATAGGAAGGAAAATGTAATGCATATAATAATACAATACCAACGGGTTCAGTTTCATCCAGTTAATTATTTGATAAGAAATATACCTAATGCTTCATTGAATATTTAACAGTCCTGCTTTATCATACAGTTGCGATAAGCTTACGTAACTGGTAGGCTTGTTGATAGCCAACTTGCTGCAAGGGAAGGCTGAGCGACATGACATCATAGTTTGTTCAGGGAAAACCTCCAGATTTAACAATGTTACAATTATTATCAACAATGTTAATTTCATTGCCGATTGATTTAAGATTTTTATTAGGAAGAGATTTAATATTATATGTTTAACAATACAACTTTTCTTAAGGAACTCAACATTTTTTTTAATTCTTTAAAGTTTTTTTTTAATTTGATATTTTATAAATGGGTGAATCAACTTTTTTTTGCTTTATGCAAAGATTGCTCTTTCTCCATATTTGATCGCCTTTTGCATGTTTTAACATGATTTAAATGGTACAAGATGTCTAGATGTCTAGAGATAGATTAGGTAAAAATAAAACTTTTTAATAAATAAATAGTGTGACCCAGCGGGCGAACCCTTATTTTCATACAAAAGTGGGGGACAGCTACGTCCGCTGGGTCACTGCTTATAAACAAGTTATAATAAATAAATTATATTAAAAAATATTTGCATTACGTAGCTTTATTATCTGTCTTGAGCATACACTTTATTAAAAAAATATCGGAATAAAGATTTCATTTCAATTTTAGTTGGAGAAGGTGAAATTTTGTTGACAAAGAAAAGTTGATTCACCCAAATGCAAGAAAGAAAAAAGAAATAGGAACAGTAATTTTCAAAAATTTTATGTTGGGGTATGAAATTATTTAAAATACAATCAAATTTTTAAACATTAATATTTCACAAATTCAATTCAATTCAATCACTTTATTTCGAGAAGGCCCATACTGACAAATTATGTGTGATAAGAAATAAGAGAAATTTATTTAATACTTCAGTTAAAAATCTACTTAAGTTACTTCTAAGCACAACACATTAACAATGAACACAATGATGTCATTAAGACATAACAAACAATGCCTGATATAAAAGAAATTTGAGATTACCTGCTCCAATTCTGGATCTGTATAAATTTGCTGTGTATTCAATTCCAAATATAGCTCTCTGGATATACCAGGCCCAACAATTCGCTCTTCGATCAGTGGCTGAATGTCATCTTCAGGGTCCATGTTTAATAAATAAATAAAAAACTATTTAATAATTAATAAATGCCACAGAGATCACTTGTTTTCGAGTTTGGTTAGTTTCAGTGCCGCCTTCATTCCGTTTACGCGGCAACTGTCGCTGTAGTGCCACATTGTGCACTCAACTTATTGGGAGTATAAGTACATGGTTCCACCGAGCGACTACTATAAAATATCGTTTGCATAATTTTCTTAACACCAAGACGATTATCGATATGATCAGTTCATCGTCGTTTTATGGTGCAGTAACAGTGTTTTGTATTACATGGAGGACACTGCTTTAAAATTAATCCATTCGTACAATACCTATTGTTCCTTACTTAAGTAAGGAACAATAGGTATTGTACGAATGGATTAATTTTAAAGCAGTGTCCTCCATGTAATACAAAACACTGTTACTGCACCATAAAACGACGATGAACTGATCATATCGATAATCGTCTTGGTGTTAAGAAAATTATGCAAACGATTTCGTAAACAAGAAGAAATTATGCGAAGTCCTTGAAACGAGAATAAAAGGTGTTTTCGTCGCGGTGGTGCAGGCGACACAATAGCCTGTTCACAAACGGTTCTTTAGTTTTAAATACATACTTAACTATCCAGTCACATCATTATATTATTTCATGGAAACAGCTGTAATGTCTGTAATCTAATCTACTATGGGTGTGTGTGGGTGGATGGATGGAACCATACCATACATGACAAAGATAAGAAACTGTCAATGTCACTCACTCGTGTCAAACGCGAAATAAGACTAAACGTGTTTAAGTTATTTTTTTAAACGCTCGCAAACCGTACAATTTTACGGGTATCATTTAATCGATCAGCAAAATATTCATATTTTGGTCAGCAGAAATTTGTATTTGGTCAGCCAAAATAGCTAGTTGGTAAGCAACTTATAGTTAGCAAACATTTATAAATCAGGCTGCAATTAATGATATACTGAACTGCTCTAAATTAATTTGGTCAGCAAATTAAATATTTGAGCTGCATTAAGCGATCTACGGTTAATCAAATTTTGGTAAGCAATCAGTAGGTAAGCAAAATATTTCATTTTGTTCATCAAAAAAAAGGGGGCAATAAAACCTAACTGGTCATTCACAAAATGGGCGCAACTATTCTGTCGCCAATCGTGTGCGTATTTTGTCATATGGTAATTGTCAGCTGTCAAGTAGCAGGTGTCACTGTAATATATACAGGGTGTCACTGTGATATATACTGGGTGTCACTGTGATATATACAGGGTGTCACTGTGTTATATACAGGGTGTAACTGTGATAGATACAGGATGTCACTGTGGTATATACAGGGTGTCACTGTGATAGATACAGGGTGTCACTGTGTTATATTCAGGGTGTCACTGTGATAGATAAATGATGTCACTGTGATATATACAGGGTATCACTGTGTTATATACAGGGTGTAACTGTGATAGATACAGGATGTCACGGTGATATATACAGGGTGTCACTGTGATAGATACAGGGTGTCACTGTGTTATATACAGGGTGTCACTGTAATATATACAGGGTGTCACTGTGATATATACTGGGTGTCACTGTGATATATACAGGGTGTCACTGTGTTATATACAGGGTGTAACTGTGGTAGATACAGGATGTCACTGTGATATATACAGGGTGTCACTGTGTTATATACAGGGTGTCACTGTGATACATACAGGATGTCACTGTGATATATACAGGGTGTCACTGTGATATATAATCAAAAAATATAACCCCAACCTACCTATTTTTGGGAGCCGTTTCGTTTTTAGGGTCATCAAAAAAAATAACCCTAACCTACCTATTTTTGGGAGCCGTTTCGTTTTTAGGGTCATCAAAAAAAAATAACCCTAACCTACCTATTTTTGGGAACCGTTTCGTTTTTAGGGTCATCAAAAAAAAATAACCCTAACCTACCTATTTTTGGGTGCCGTTTCGTTTTTAGGGTCATCAAAAAAAATAACCCTAACCTACCTATTTTTAGGAGCCGTTTCGTTATTGGGGCCATTAAAAAAATAACACCCTGTATACATTACAGTGACACCCTGTATATAACACAGTGACACTTTGTATATATCACAGTGATATCCTGTATCTATCACAGCGACACTCTGTATATAACACAGTGACACCCTGTATACATTACAGTGACACCCTGTATACAGGGTGTCCAGTAATTAATAGCCAGTAAAAATATTTTCATTTGTGAACTAGACGATCATTACAGTGAAACACGAGACCAAAAACTGAAAATTAAGAAAAGTGTGAAAATCTCGAAAGCCAAGGGACTTTTACTAAACCTAAAAGTCGATTTTCTGAACCAGCCTAAGGTGCCCTTATATTATATATCACAGTGACACCCTGTATATCTCAATTAAATTGCTTGCAGACATGTTTTCTCTGCTGATAGTGACACCCTGTATACAGTGTGTTACCGGTATGCGGGCTTTTATTAAAACTGATAATAATATGCTTCATTAGCAATCGTTTGCAAGTATTAGCAAATCCTAATTATGCGAATTAACTGCACAATTCCATTTCCTAAATCCGCACTTTAAATGTAGTAGGTGTACTACGTAATTATCGTTATTCATATCGCTGATGCACTTGGTACAAGGCATGTCGTGGTACGGAGGTGAAAAGTTGAGAAAAACAATCCCACAATTAATGCCGTCCTTATCATTACGTTTATGTATGGAGTTTTTTACACAGCTTAAAGAGTTTTTTCTAAAATTTGACATGACAATTACAAAAGTATTGACATTGGCTTGTCAAATTACAAAACAAACATTTATTTGCAAAACTGATATTTTTTTGCGTTAAAATGGCTAAAGACACATGTGAATTATCTGACATGATTTGTGCGACACGTGGAAATGTTCCTCAAGCCTTGAGACTTTATCGAGAGTGGTTTCGAAATCAGCGGCATCCACATAATCTTCGTTTGATATCAATGGCTGTCCAGCGAGGTCCAGAGAATGCATGGTCCTATCTGGTTAGTCTGAAAGGCCTATAAACGGAATTGTGCACGTACAACTTGAAGAAAGGATTCTCGATCACTTCAAACAGGTCCAAATGTCTAGTACTCGTATTGCTTTTTAAGTTTTATTTTATTAGTGTTGTTTTTCCGTAGTTTTCTTAAGTGTAGCAATCCTGGTATCTCTAATTGTTGAAATAGGTAGATGCAGGCATTTATCTTGATGTCTTCGTTATAAACATAGAATGAAGGGCTGGCATTTACATCTAATTGTCAATTTAGTACTTTGCTGTACATTGCTTGCAATTAAAATTTTGTTAGAAAATTTATGAAATCGGAATTTTAGTCGATGAATTAAATGAAGGTCATGGTTAGGTTAAGAAACAACGTTACTTTACCCTACTTTAAAAAAAGCCTGCTTGCTGGTAACGCACTGTATAACACAATGGCACCCTTTATATATCACAATGACATTCTGTATATATCACAGTGACATCCTGTGTACATTACAGTGACACCCTGTATATAAATAACACAGTGACACCCTGTATTTATAACAGGACACCTAGTATATATCACAGTGACACCCTGTATATCTCAATTAAACTCTCCGCTGACCAATTGTAAAATCTTGCTGCCCAAGTTATTATTTTGCAGCTCGACTGTTTATTAGGCAGCCAAATGATAAAAAAAGCAGATTAATATTGGTTAAAATGTTAACCGTTTTTAAATTGTTTGCTGAACAAGAGTTGCCGCCCGATTTTTATTTATTGCCAGCCAAAGCTTTGTATGCTGCCCAAATGATTTAACTGCTTATTTTTTTTTGCGGATCAATTTTAATAACGGCTGACCAAAAAATTACTTTTCCAATTTTACCAAGTATTTCCTTAGAGCAACGCGGACTTCGTAGAGAGGGCCTTACTCATATTTCCCCTGCTGCCAAGCAATTTGCACCAGTGATCATATTCGTTTTATAAAACTAGTTGCAATTGGATTAGTCGTCAGACTAAATCTAGTAACTCACCTGAAGAGATCTACGTGAATATGCTGAATTGTTTCGTAATTCGCTGCAAAAGGAAATCTAACACATCAATCATCAATCTAACACGTACCATATCAATCAGAAATCTAACACGTAGGTACAGAGAGATGGTGTTTCCTTTCACATCTAAAGTATTTAGAATCACATTATTATTATTTACTTCCATTTCCTTTAAAATATAACAAATACAAAAATATTATGATTTGATATTATTTGAAGTTTTTTTACTACTTAGTTGACAACAAACAAGCAACCTCATGTTGTGCGTCACGTCACTATACTATTTCAATGCAAAATGTATCTTTGTGAATGTGAATTGGTCAATTTGTTACGTATATGTAGTTTCGTAATGGACGATTTTTCATGTACGCGTGTATAAGTAAGTGCGCGTTACCTCGTTTCCTGTCGCCAAATATAGCAGAAATTCCTTTCCGTGTTGCTCTATAGGAATATTTCAATAGATCTTTTGAATTCATATTAAAAAGTCAGCAACTCACTTGTATTTTCCGTACGTTTGTAACGTAATTTTGATCATTGGAAATATAAGATAACTACTTATAAGATAAGATGTTTTTTTTGCCTAACAGATAGCTGCATTGCTGTAGGTTGGCTAACGAATTCGACACTAATTGTAAGACATAACGCAAAAGATTTACACGCTTGTTGTGCGAAGGTCCTTGTTTGATAACGGCTTGTTCATTTAATTTTATAACTACGTACTTACCATTTCTCTGTCGTCCATCGTCAAATATTGTTCCATGCTCACGGTCATTTTGTTGAAATATTTGATTTTTCAATCTGAAACAATAGATACATAAAATTAAAAAAAACTGAACAATGAGATAACGGTAATCGTTTTTGAACATTAAGTATTGAATGCATTATTATAATAATGCTTTACTAGATGCCATTCGTTCTACGACTTTGTCGGCATCCTCCGCTAAATGAACAACGTGAAAATATTAAGTTACTTATTTTTTTGTTGGACGACACGTTTGGTTAAGTAGGAGTGACACCGCCAATGAAGCTAGAGGTCCCGGGTTCTAATCCTGGTATGGGCAAATATTTGTGTGATGAACACGAATATTTGTTCCTGAGTCATGGACGTTTTCTATCTATCTATGTATGTATGTATTTATCTATATAAGTATGTAGATAGTCGTCTAGTACCCATAGTACAAGCATTGCTTAGTTTGGGATTAAGTTTATTTATATAAGACGCCTAATATTTATCCCTCGTTTCCATTCTTTATGAGTTGAATTTCGAAAAATCATGTTTTAGTGCACCTTTACATCCCCTAAAGAACGTGTGTTTTAAAATGTTATCCTGCTATCTGTTGAAGCTAGGCTGTAGCCAATAAGGACGTGACAACCTTAATTATAATGTAAAACATGTAAAAAATTAGCGTAGAATTAAGATGAATTTACCTAAATACCCATAATTTCCTGTATATTGTTAGTCAGTACTTTAATCATGGAACTATATACCACGTTTTAAACAAGCGCTCAAATAGTTGCAATTGAGCACTGTCAAACTACGCGCGTCTGCAGTGCTGCCAGCTTAGTACTTTTAATGCTAAATTTAACAATTACAGGTTGGTTCAGTTTTAAAAAAAACTTTTAACACTTAACATTTTTTCACTTATTTGAAGATAAGTTACAAATCTAAAGACAATTTTTAATTTAAACATGCAATCACAGAAATATATCGAAGTAGATGGAAAAAGTTAATGTACACGTCGTACTTCGCGTGCTAAAAAGAAGTGGCAACGACCTACGTTGCACGACTTTTACTTGAGTTGCCGTCAATATTATTATTAAATTTGAAAATCTGATAATAATGTTTTAATTAATTGTTTAAATACCACCAAATCTCTATTCTAATCTATTCTAATATATTCTATTCTAATCTACCTGGACAAACGACTTACATGGAAGAAGCATATCTTCACAAAGAGAAAAGCTCTTAGCCTACAACTCCGCAAACTGTACTGGCTAATGTCTCGTAAGGCCAAATTATCTCTGGATAATAAACTCCTTCTCTACAAATGTATACTTAAGCCCATATGGTCGTATGGAGTGGAACTATGGGGCACAGCAGCCAACTCCAATATAGAAATCCTGCAAAGGTTTCAATCAAAAATGCTTCGCATGATAACAAACGCACCTTGGTTTGTTACCAACTGTCAACTTCATCGCGACCTAAAGATACCAACTGTCAAGCAAGAGACCATAAAAAAGCTCAAATCATATGCAAGACGAATGGCAAACCACCCAAACAAACTGGCTTGTAAATTGATGGACAAAACTACCCGCCCTTTTAAGAGACTAAAAAGGAAAGCCCCTCAAGACCTAGTATGAACAGATAGGTTCATACAGATAGATGAACATGGATTTGCCACTGGGCACTTACCATACACGACATAATACCTAAGCACATAACCTCTAGCTAAATGCCTGCACTATTTAGGCAGATCGCAAGATTAAAAGGAATTAAAAAAAAAAAAAAAAAAAAAATACCACCAAATAAAATGAAAAAAAAAATACATTTTCTATCACTTAATTACACTTTTGGCGTCTAACGTCAACACAACCACAACAATTCACAATTTAACAATGCATTTACGTTGTCATCAGTCAAATGTGTCTTTAAATTGAAAGATTTTCTTTAATATCACTATTATTACATATTATTTCTTGGATATAATGTTTATTAACATTATGAGTTTCACTGCTAGTCACGTATGCTTTTATTCTTGCTAAAAAAGCAGGTTTTTTTTTGTTCAGCACAACTTGGCATTTTTGTGCATCATTTTAGCTTTAACTGGATTCCTGAGTTTGCAACACTGTACAGCTGTCAGATGTCACTGTCAGTGTCAGTGCCTGACGTGGTGCTGGGCTGGTTCGCACGCAGTGTTGCCAATTACAGTGCTAAAAAGCAGTTTCAGTGCTAATTTTAGCATAATTTGGACTGGTTTAGCAGAAAATTTTTACATTTAGCAATTAGCATAATTTTTGGCATAATTTTGTAAATAATAGAAATGTTACCTGTTGGTGACAAACACACAGACAAATGGTAAATTAAGAAACATACAAGTTGGTGAATGTGATGACATAAGTTTGTAAAATGACTTTCGATTGCATGGTTGACAATAATATAACTATCAAGTTTATTTATCTTTTGGTGTGCAATAAAGTTGTATTGTATTGTAAGTCGTAATAAAAGCGCAATTTTTTTGCCACTTTCATTTTTAACATATTTTACTATGATTGTTTGTACGCTGTAGTAAAAAAGTTAACTTGATTGTAATATAAAAAAATGTCGATTAACACATTGACATTCTTAATTTACTTATCTTTAGCAATTTTTTTTTCTGAAAGTTTAGTATGGACCACAAAAAGGATTATTGTAAAGCTGTAATAATCACGATACATTATTTTTCTATTTAGCACATTTTTTAACAGATTTTATCAAGTTTTAGCATAATTTTAGCAGAATTTCAACAAAATTTTGGCATTGAATGAAATTCAGAGTTTGCAACACTGTTCGCGCGCGCACGTCAAACGATGCTGTCGACGGAATTTCTGCCTACATGTTTGTTGTGAAATGTGCGTCTAGACTCGAATACGAGAAGTTTTATTGGAAATCTTAATAATAGCGGAATTAGTATCTTGTAAAGTGAAATAATTTTACAGGTAAGTAACCTTGTCAAATTAGATTGTCTTAACAACTTTGTTTTGGCGAGTAAACATAACCTACAAATTTTATTAATATTTACCAAAACTCTTCGAATAATTTACTGTAAAGCCTAATCAATATGTGTTTTCAGTAGAATTTTTTTCATTCCAGAAGTCAGAATGATTATTCCAGTGCGTTGCTTTACGTGCGGAAAGGTGATTGGCAACAAATGGGAGGCCTACCTCGGGTTGCTACAGGCAGAATACACAGAAGGGTGAGCGACAAATTCCAATGAATGTATATAATATATCCTGTTACGGTCAGCTGCAGAAAAAAAAGGAACTCTACTCATTCATGAAATATTTTTCAATTTCACATGTCAAGAAAAATTACAATAAGGTTAATAAAATACCGCTAATAATTATACACGCACTTCTACATTCTTAGTATATGCAAGGTTGCTTTTCTCTGAACTTTTCTCACGTTGAAGTGTACGACGAGTGGTTTACGCGTTGTACACTATTTCAATATTAGGCATGAGTCGAGTCGCCGTTGAGTTGTTGTAATGTGCGAAGCCCTTTAGAGGGTATCCGTTACTCAGTTTGGCTTTTTGCAGAATAAGGGACACCCTACTGTACATTGTATAATATCGCCAATAACATGACTATTGGGTTCATTTTGTATGAAAATTTGGTAGCTTGGCACTGAATGTGTTAATATGGCAAACAGGCGCATTAATGGGATTCTATATACCCAACAAATACAGGGTTAAACGAAAACATAACCAGTTATGACATATATTCGTAATTCAGCAGCATTAGGGACCGGATGATGGAATGCGAATGACATAAGGAACAGGACTGGAGTAGACATCAGTGTTACATTTTTTAATACTGATTTCTATTATTCGAAATAGGCTAGATGAACATCAATTGTATTGTAGTCAGATGCATTAAAAATGCAATCTCAAAATCACAAATTTGCATTGGGTGCAATCTTTGATACAATAAAAGTTTATACCCACATTTTATAAACAAAAGATATATCCATTGACAATGATAAAATAGATATATAGAAATTTTATCTACGCCAACATCGATAAATTTTAAACTGATGTCTCCCTCGTCCAATCCCTAGTTATGATGATGGAACAACCTATAACTAAAAATATTTTAAAGTCTTGTATTAATAAAAGATCTTTAAAATGTACCGTAAGAATATCCAAGGCCGAAATAATAATTAGTTGCTTTGTGCCAATCTTTACACAAAAAACATTGACCCGAGCATTCTGATTGCATTAACATATCTTGAATAAAGTGGTTTTTAAGTCACGGTGGTTGAAAACAATTGATGTTGTATTCAAGATTTTAAGTATTCAAACTTAATCTTGTTGGCATGTATTTAAATGATCGTTTTAATTTTGCAAAAACAGTACGCAAGACATCTAAACGGTCATATTTTAATGACTGATTCTCTTTCCTTGAGACATAAAATAAATCAAATCAATCAATATTTTAATCTGTTTAGAACGACGCAAAAAATGTTTGAGATGTATAAATTACGTTTGATAGTTACTTGTTGGGCCCCAAAAGTAAGAGAAATGAGCTTTAAATATAGATATTATATTTTGATACTTTTCTATAGAATTCAATTCTTATAAATTACTCTTTTGTTTGCTTTTGTCTATTTTTTTATTAATCAATTTTTGTGCTTTCATATTTTAAGCTTCAATAAATTATGTTTAGGTATATCTATTTTGCAGGAAATTTAGAACATCTGGAATAACCAAAAAATGCCTTTTTTGGTAGATTAGGCTTAGGGATTATAGACACATCTCTAGTTGTATAGTACTTAGCCGAGTTTTACATATATGACAGCATAAATACCTCGAATACAATGTCACTGGCTACTGGTTGCTAACCATAGATAATGTTTTCTTTTTTCAGTGACGCATTGGACGCCCTGGGCCTGAAAAGGTACTGCTGCCGACGTATGCTGCTCGGACACGTCGACCTTATCGAGAAACTTCTCAATTATGCTCCATTAGAAAAATAAATTGCTTTTAGGTTATGCCAGGGGTTCCCAAACTTATATACACTTCGACTCCTTTGGCAGGTTGTAAACTTTTTGCGACGCCCTTGTAAACTAAGACACGTGCGGGTCGTTATAGGTTTAACTTACGGCGACTTGAAACTCCCGTGTCGCGACGCCCCTGGGACAGTGTCGCGACTCCCTAGGGCGTCGCGACGCACAGTTTGGGAAACCCTGGGTTATGCGTTGTTATGATTTTCGGTATTCCTATTTGAGTTGTAAAAAGAACTTGAATATTGCATTGCAGAGCAGATCTTTTCATTAAAATATTTTCATTATTGTCTGAACCAAGCAGATATTTGTAAATGCTGCTAACCTTAAACTATGAAGATGCCTTAGAAATGATAAATAATTCTTGTCTTCTTACAATTTAAAAAATATTTAGTTAACTTCCTTTATGAATATTCTTCTAGTACCTACCTCTGTCATACAATTTTCTTGATATGAAATCATGGATATCATCAATATGGATGGATGGAAAAAGTTATATTAAAGTATAGATATAGACTATATATGTATATATAGATTTATATATGTAGTTACTGCATTTTCAATCATCGATTGATTCAACACCAAATCACACGACAAAATTTTAATACCTGCCGAGCTAGCAGAACTGGCAGCGACTTTGCTTGTCGCGCGACAGAGCCGACCAACCTGTCACTGTCACACTATATTGAGTGAAAAGAGATAGGTAGCATTTGTCGCGCGACAAAGAGTCGAGCGTCACAGTTGGGCTGGGGGTACTGTACTGCTGTCCAAAAGAACTTTCGCCAGTCAATCGCCAGTCGGTGGATTTACTATTTCTAGAACTCACTCTTAGCACGATGGACGCTGCGGCAGCCGGTGGTAACTGGGATAATGGCTCATGTCAAACTTTATAACAAACTCTAGGTGTATGTACGGGGAAACATAAAATTATCAAAAATAAAAACAATTTGGCGCCCACCCGGCGCCATTTGACGGAAACATCTTTGATTGTGGTCCAATTGGGGTCAGGGACAGGCAATGTCCTTTACGCCAAGGTCGGCGATATGTTACTCTTTTAAAAGAACATGTTACCCTCGCCCTGGATACCAGACATAATAAAATACTAGAATAATTAAGTTAACTATACTTATAAGTGTAAAATAGAATCGCCTAGTGGTAAAAGTATCATCAATATCATAAAGACGTTAGGTACATGTACATCTGCATCCACTTGTGTTAATAAAGTAAGATAAAAGATAGCTGTGTGTGTTTTATTTAACTATGCGGATTATTTGTGACGTTTATAAGTAAAACTTCGCCCCATTTCTGTTCAGGCAATGCTCTTGAGAAGATCTAATTAACAATGGTTAATTACATCTTCAGCGTTTCTGTTTCTGCATGGGCAAAAAAGAACGTAGTTATGCAATAACGTTCCATTCCACGTGCAAAATTTATTGGATTATGGACTTTGTTTTTAAAGACAGAAGGTTGATACTTTGTTTTGTTCCTACAGAATTTTTTCTTCCTACAAGAGGTACCTACATCGGGAGCATTCCATGAAAACGTCAACGTTTTATCCCTTACGAAACGCTATGGCAGCTACCCTAATAAAACGAATTAGCTGCTAAGAAACACTACCAATCTTAAAGTCGAGTTATGATGTTACAAATGCTGATAATTAGCTTCCTGAATTTATCTCGGAAGTATTATATTGAAACGGTGGTGTCCCTTACGAAATATTTTCATGGAATGCTCCATCGCGCGATTGAATGTGTACAAGCAAAGTTTTAAGAAAGCTCTAGTATGGATCGCACTCACACACGTGCTGTCGCGCGCTTCTAAACGGCCGAAGTTGGACGACTTGTTCGTCTTTATATTTTGCCGCGAATGTCTGTCTGTTCTCCTCTACAAAATAGCCGGACGTAGCCTCGTTAACAAAGAACTGAAGCACCTCTAATCCGCCGGTTTCTTTAACGCTGGTTGAACAGGTCAATGTATGCGTGCTGCCGCTAGTAGGAAAAAACTTGTTGATATCAATAAAAATCAGGTTTAGCCCATATTTTAACCGACTTAACAAAAATAGGTACCAACCAAGTGCCTAGGGGCCCAGAATTGAATCTCTAACTACGGGCCAGAGCTGATGGGAATCGAGTTCTGGACGCCACGCCCCTAGGTCACGTTTAGTCATAATGGTGCGATGTAAAAATGCTAAACATTTCACTTTGAACCATAAAATCCTTATCTAGATGTTTCATTGAAATCCAAATGTAGGTACAAAGTAGTCGTTCGCCTTGTGAAATGAGGATAAACTGTTTTGAGGTTAATTGTTAAACTTGGCTATAAAATACGATGAGTTGTTTATTTATATTTTACATTATTTACAGTCTAGCCTCGCCTGGATTATTTTGTAAAAAAAATCTTTAAGATTTTTTTTTTTTTATGAAATAGGGTGAAAACTAGTAGACGGGTCGTCTGATTACAATCAGGCGACCCGTCTGCTCGTTTGCACCAATCACCGTTGCCCATAGACACCTGCAACACTAAAAGAGTCACAAGTGCGTTTCCGGCCTTTCAGGTGGGAGTAGGTACGCTCTTTTCTTGAAGGTTTGAAGGTCGAATCGGTCCGGAAACACTGCAGGCGACAATTTATTCCACAGTTAAGTCGTGCGAGGCAGGAAGTTTCTAGCAAACGCACAGTTGTGGACTGCCAACCATCTAAGTGGTGAGGATGGAAATATTGTCGCGTAGGACGATGGCGGAAAGATGCGGCAGAAGCTACTGTTGGGCGCGAGCATTTGTTTTTTTAGTGGTAGTATACCTACAAGTACCTACTATACCCAACCTATCTACAATATAAGACTTATAGACATTATATTTAAACTTGACTATACATCTGTAAGTTGACAGGAAAACTCTTGTTATGTGTAATTTGTGCTTGCTGGTCCATACGACGAAAACAACCTCAGAAAATTGGCATGTGTATTTAGTTCCGATGACAGTGCAGAAAACACAGTTAATTTATCTTATACAGTCTAGAAAAAAACTTGTCTAAAATGCATTTTTTTGTGACTAAGGTTTGGTAAGTAGTTATTTTATAAGTTTCAAACTTTCAATTACTTACCTATAGGTACCTATATTTAAAAATCGGCCAAGTGGGAGTCGGATTTGCACACGAAGGCTTCCGTACCACCGTCTAGCAAAAAGACAACAAAAAACACGTTCATTGTATGGTGCTTCCTTTTTATTCTAAACTTTATCTTGTATGTAATAATTGTTATTATAGCAGCAATAGAAATACTCATTTTTTGCATATATCAAGCTTCTACCTATTATCATAATTAAAATCGAGCAAGCCTTTAATTCTTGATTTAATTATATTTTTATTATTTGGTCTTTTAGCGACAGTAAAAATACACATTCTATAAAAATACAAAGTCTATCTTTTACGGTTCAAAAGATACAGTGCTGTGACTGATCGACACAAACACGTTTCTTGTATGGGGACCCTCTTTTCTTTTTATTTTCTTTTTATCAATCATGTGACTGTAATACCGATACGCAAAATTTTCCGTTCAGTTGCATGTCGCTAAGGACCGTCTTGTCCTTGTAACATTTATCTGTCGCAACAGTCTCACGCGAAACTTAGAATATCCTACCCGATAAATTATATTCCGCAATACATATTTATAAAGGTTTACCTATACAGCCGGTTGGTGACATTTATCTAAATTTATTATAATTTGATCGGTAATTCTTTGTCCACGTGAGACCGTAAATATTACCCACCTATTCTTGCAGATTGCATAGGTATGCTTATTTTGTGCCGAATGTTAAATCTTACGTTACTGATAAAGATACTTACATATAGCGTATTAGTATGCTTCGCCTGGAATATAATATACTAGCTATTTCCCGCGGCTTCGCCCGCGTTGTTCCCGTTATTTTCCCAAAGAAACTCTTTACCGGGATATAAAGTATTCTTTGTTTCAATCCAGGACTTGGTCTACTTACATGCCAAATTTCTGCTTGATCCATCCAGTTGTTACCCCGTTATTTAGTAACAAACATCTTCACAAACTTTCACATTTAAGTATAATATTAGTGTGAAGATATTCGAATTTTAAAAGTTTTAATAAGTATACAATTTAATATAACCAGAGATCGGAATAGGTAGAGTATATTTACCTAAACTTCGAAGAACATAGTCGAAAAGTGGAGATTCCCTTACAACAAATTTTTTATCCGGAACTTAAGTCTCGGAATCTTACTAAAAAAATATATTATTGGTATTCTTTAGCACATTTCTCGAACATTCTCAGTATAGCTGTCTCTTTCTAATAGTGCTGTCTCTTTCACTCCCACTGTCCCAAAGGCTCATAAGGGGTCCTGAAAACGGATTTTCAGGTTATTGCGCCATCTGATAGAGGGTGTCCTGGAACAGACTGAAAACATGTTTCAGGCGCCTGAAAACAACGGCAACTTGGGTGAATTTTCAATCTTCTACTATATGAAAGAGCCACCTTTGACACGGCCTGAAATCACCTTTCAGCCTGCTGAAAACGCTTCTAAAGCACGTAAAATCACGTTTGAATTTTTAACCTATACCATCGGCGCAACACACATACACACATTACTTTTGCGCCGGTGGCTCTTTCACATAGTAGTAGACATGTGCGCCGATCAAAAAATTGTCGGCGGCGGCGTTTGGCAAAAAATCGGCGGCGGCGGCGTATTTTCGGCGTGAAATCGGCGTGATTGAAACATGATTTCACACAGCAAAAAACCGTAATTCAAGGACACAGTTACTTAAAATATCGCCGTACATCACCTTAAACTCTGATTTAATATGCTATAAACATATATTTTTACAAAAAAAATCGAAATAAAATGGTTAAAATTTGCGTTTTTTGCCTTTTTGGCAGCAGCGATCATAACGTTACGATGCCAAAGCCATCCACTGAGGGAAGGTGACCCATGCTACATCTTAGTTCTACATGGTACATCTTCGGTCTATTCGAGAAGTTTTAGGCCTTATCAGACATTATTTATTCGAGCTATATCGTCGACCGTAGGCTGAATTACGGTAAGGGACAGGCAAAACAATAACCCTTACTGTAATTCAGCCTACGGACGACGATATGGTATGGCATTACCACTTGGTTATTCGGAGCAACATCAATTAAATAGTGCTTCTACGGATATCCTCATTTCTATGGAGATACTTAGGTTCACACAGGTCATCACTGTCTGTATGAGAGAAGTTCACTGGCCAAATGCCTATAGTTACAGGATCTAAAGCGTCGCGAGGATGATCTTAAGTTTTTCCAACGTTACCCAAACGTGTTAGACTACGCAATAGACTAAAATTAGATACCAAATTTGTAATTAGTAAATCCGTTTCGTTCCGTTTCCAAAGAACCTACTTAGGTGACATAACTCTAGCAAGATGAGGTGGTCATTGGCTGGGCATATAGCTCGAGCAACAATGACCGATGGGATGGAAAGGTTCCCAAATGGAGACCACGAATTTGAAGGAAAATGGAGCGTGGGTTGGCTTTCACAAAATGATCTGAGGACATGTTTAAGTTCGTCGGCATTCGATTAAGAGAAAACGTGTGCATTGCGCCTGTTTGTTCGGAATTGTTTAGGGCAGACCTATGTTCATCAATGAATGTCTCCGGATTGAGATGATAATGATGATAACTAGCCCCTGCCGTCTTTTGAAATCCTACGAGAGAATAATAAGAAAAAACGTTATCCAAAAATGTTATGAACCTTTAATATTTCAACAGAGTATATGCTATGAACTGCTAGAACAAAGTGTTAAATAAGGTTAGATTTGATATTTGGTACGAAAATCTGCTTTTGCAATAAATTTTTATCCACGCCGATTTCACGCCGATCAGAAATCGGCGGCGGCGGCGTGGCCAAAAAAGCCGGCGGCGGCGGCGCGCCGGCGCGGCGCACACCTCTACATAGTAGAAGATCGAAAATTCACCTAAGTTGCCGTTGTTTTCAGGCGCCTGAAACATGTTTTCAGTCCGTTTCAGAACACCCTCTATAAGATGGCGTAATAACCTGAAAACCCGTTTTCAGGCTTTTTCAGGACCCCTTATGGGCCTTTGAACTACACTTCAGTATAGTTATGGCGAAATTTTCGAAGGAGTGAAAGAGACAGCACTATTAGAAACAGACAGCTATACTGAGAATGCTCGAGAAATGTGCGGAAGAATACCAATAATATATTTTTTTAGTAAGATTCCGGGACTTAAGTCCCGGAAAAAAAATTAGTTGTAACGGAGTCTCCACTTTTCGACTTTGTTCTTCGAAGTTTAGGTAAATATACTCTACCTATTCCGATCTCTCTATATAAACTTTCAACCCCTATTTAAACCCCTTAGAGGAAGAATTTCGAAAAACGGTGATATCACTTTTCTTGTAATCTAATAAAAAGTCTAAACATGACGTTTCAAACCTCTTACTTCTAAAATCTTAGACTCTCCATACAAATTTTGAACCCCTATTTGAACGCCTTAGGGGATGAATTTTGAAAAATCCTTTCTTAGTGCACATTAAGACCTTATAAGGATCCTACGTGCTAAATTTGGAATTCCTAGGACCAGCGGTTTGGGCTGTGCGTTGATATACAAACTTTCAACCCCCATTTAAACCCCTTAGGGGATGAATTTTGAAAAATCCTTTCTTAGTGCACCCCTAGACCTTATAAGAAACCTACGTGCTAAATTTGGAATTCCTAGGACCAGCGGTTTGGGCGGTGCGTTGATATACCAACTTTCAACCCTCATTTAAACCCCTCAGAGGATGAATTTCGAAAAACGGTGAAATTACTTTTCTTGTAATCTAATAAAAATCTAAACAGGAGATTACAAACCTCTTACTTCTAAAATCGTACTCTCCATACAAATTTTTAACCCCTATTTGAACCCCTTAGGGGATGAATTTTGAAAAATCCTTTCTTAGTGCACCCCTAGACCTTATAAGGAACCTACATGCTAAATTTGGAATTCTTAGGACCAGGGGTTTGGGCTGTGCGTTGATAAACAAACTTTCAACCCCCATTTAAACCCCTTAGGGGGTAAATTTTGAAAAATCCTTTCTTAATGCACCCCTAGACCTTATAAGGAACCTACGTGCTAAATTTGGAATTCCTAGGACCAGCGGTTTGGGCGGTACGTTGATATACAAACTTTCAACCCCCATTTAAACCCCTTAGGGGATGAATTTTGAAAAATCCTTTTTTAGTACACCATTAGACTTTATAAGGAACCTACGTGCTAAATTTGGAATTCCTAGGACCAGCAGTTTGGGCTGTGCGTTTCAACCCTCATTTAAACCCCTTAGGGGATGAATTTTGAAAAACGGTGAAATAACCTTTCTTGTAATCTAATAAAGAGTCTAAACATAAAGTTTTAAACCTCTTACTTCTAAAATCGTAGACTCTCTATACAAACTTTGAACCCCTATTTCAACCCCTTAGGGAATGAATTTTGAAAAATCCTTTCTTAGTATGCAATTATATGCAAAACCGTTATCTGGACACTTTTATGAGTTAATGCGCGAATCTCGGAATTATTTTAAAAGTAAATTAAGATGGTGTTTAAAAAATGAAAATCAAATCAGAATGGATATTATTGCTAAGCAACATAAAAGTAAAGATTTTAAAGCCTTTTGGAAAAGTACTCAAACCTTAAATTCAAAGCCTTGCCTACCTACGAGTGTGGATGGTGTCAGCGACCCCACCGACATAGCAAACCTCTTTATGCGCCAGTTTAGAGTGCAGGCTTCGCCTATTACTGAGGCGCGGGAGGGGGTGTTTGATGCTGAGCAGGCGCCACGAGACGGTGAGTATACGCTGGTTTATTTCTCAGCTCGTGAAGTTGCCGACGTCATAAAGCACATGAGCCGCGGTAAGTCGCCGGGACACGACGGGCTCAGCATCGAGCACTTCCAACATGCCGGGGTGCATCTGCCGCGGGTTCTCAGTATGTTATTTAATTTTTGTATTAGGCATAATTACTTACCTCCTGCTCTTATGCGTACGCTAGTGGTCCCGATTGTTAAAAACAAAACCGGAGACGTATCGGATAGGAACAACTATCGGCCCATATCGTTAGCTACAATTACAGCTAAGGTACTTGATGGTCTTCTTGACAAACAGCTGGGTAATTACTTACACCTACATGACGCACAGTTCGGATTTCGAGCCGGACTTTCCACTGAGAGTGCTATTTTTACCCTAAAAGAGACTGTCAGGTACTACACACAAAGAAAAACACCAGTATACGGATGTTTTTTAGATTTATCTAAAGCTTTCGATGTGATTTCTTATAAGATACTATGGGATAAGTTGCGGGCTACTGGTATGCCTAGGGAGCTGGTTGACTTATTCAGTCACTGGTATGAGAACCAGGATAACTGTGTCAGGTGGGCGAGCGCGATCTCAGACACGTACAGGCTAGAGTGCGGGGTGAGGCAGGGGGGGTTAACCTCACCGAAGCTATTTTGTCTGTACGTGGATGAGCTGATTGCTGGGCTCAGCAACATGCATGCGGGATGTTCAATTGATGGCCGAATGGTCAACAACATCAGTTACGCGGACGATATGGTGTTGCTGAGTCCCTCAGTCTGCGCGCTCAGGGACTTGCTGCGTACTTGCGAAACTTATGCAGAATCACATGGACTCAAATATAACTCTTTAAAAAGTGAGGTCATGGTGTTCGCGGTGCGGGGTATGTCTTTGGGCTATTTGCCACCGATTAGGCTATGTGGAGAAGAGCTGCGAAAAGTTGAGCGGTTCAAATACTTAGGTCACATTATTACATGTGACTTGAAAGATGATTGTGATATTGAAAGGGAACGTAGGGCGCTGGCGGTTCGGGGGAACATGCTGGCACGCAGGTTTGCTCATTGCACAGTAGACGTAAAAATAACTTTATTCAAATCATTTTGTCAATCCTTTTATACAAGCAGCCTGTGGGCCAGGTACACCCAACGAGCAATCAGCGCTTTGCGTGTCCTTTATAATAACATGTTTAGGCTGCTTTTGGGACTGCCTAGATTCTGTAGTGCATCAGGCATGTTTGCCGATGCCCGAATAGATGGATTTCACGCCATAATGCGTAAAAAAATGGCCTCGATCCGAAACAGAATACAGAACAGTCCCAACAGCATACTAAAAGTATTAGCAAACCGGTCTGATAGTCTCTTGCAAAGACATTGGATGACGGAATTAATAAACCCTCATTCTCAGAGGGTTTACTGTATAAATTAAATTAAAATTAAAACTAACCTAGCCCTAAGTACCTACTAACAACGTGGACCTTTGTTGTCTTAATAAATAATTTTTATTATTATTATTATTCTCCGTATATCTTTATTTGCTTAAGTTAGGTTTTTTACAATATATATATAAAAAGTAAAATACAAAATGAAATTACAAAACATAAACACATTATAAAAAACCTAACCTAGAGTGCCGCCGGCAGCGGGGCGGGGCCCAAGCTACCGGTGGTTAGGGCCGCAGAGAGAGGAACCTCCTGACGATGCGCGCCGTGTCCAGAAGTACCGCTTTCTGTATCTGACCCTTGATCCAACCATCTAGCGAGAGTCTCTTGAGATGGTGATCGAGACTCTTCGCTATAAGCCCGTTCGCAGAAACGACTATCGGAACAATGATCGTCGAATCAACATCCCACATGGCGGTAACCTCGTGAGCCAAGTCAAGGTACTTGCTGAGCTTGTCCTTCTCGGCCTTCACGAGGTTTTCGTCATGGGGGATGGTGATGTCGACGAGCACTGCACGGCGCTTGAATCGATCTATCAGCACGATATCAGGCTTATTGGCTACAATAGTCCTGTCCGTGATGATAGATCGATCCCAATAGAGCGTGGCGCGACCATTTTCGAGAACCGGCGTTGGTACGTACTTATAGTACGGCACCTCAGACCCCACAAGACCATATCGAACAGCAAGTTGCTGGTGAATGATCCTGGCTACTTGATTATGTCTGTGCAAGTACTCGCCGTTAGCTAGATGGGAACAACCGGAGATAATATGCCTGATAGACTCTCCGGGACGGCGGCATGCCCGACAGATGTCGACCGTACCGTCCTTCAGGATATATCTCCGGTAGTTGTTCGTCATCATAACTTCGTCCGCAATTGCACAGACAAAACCTTCAGTTTCCCCGAAGAGATCACCGAAGCGTAGCCAGTTCACCGACGCGAGCAGGTCTACATCGGGCCCCGTGAGGGCCTTGTAGAACCGCCCGTGTAGCTCCTTACTCTTCCATATGTCCTTGCGGTCGTCGGTGCTAAGCACCTTAGGTCTACGCCAGTTCTCGTTTGCCAAGGAAAGAGGAGTAAGGCTTCTGTCTACTGCTACTACATCGCGATGTATCCCACACTCGTTGTTTAGGAAGTACTCCCTGAGGCTGCACACCTCGCGGTTATGGAGGTCCTTGGCGTTTAAAAAGCCACGGCCGCCACACTTACGCGGGATGTACAGTCTCATAACTGACGAGCGTGGGTGTAGCATGCGGTGTGTAGTGAGCAGCACACGGACCCGCCTATCCAGGGCGTCCAGCTCAGTCTGAGTCCACCTTAGTATGCCAAAGGAGTAAGTGAGCAGGGGCATCACCCAAGCGTTGAAGGCCCGCACCTTGTTGCCGCCAGACAAAAGACTGTTAAGTACTTTTGTCAAGCGACAGAAGAAGCGCTCCTTCACCGCCTGTATAGTGTCCCTGTCCGCAATACTCAAGGCCTGTGACATACCAAGGTACTTGTAGGTTTCAGCCTCGGAGATAGACCTGAGAGTCATTGTCTCGGAAAGTTGCAAATTCGGGGAATTTACGATTTTCCCTCGTTGTACATGCATGACCGCACACTTATCTACACCAAACTCCATTTTGATGGCGCTACTGAAGGTTTCTGTGACCTTCAGTAACTCCAGCAAGTCTGGGCGTTTGGGTGCAAATAGCTTGAGGTCGTCCATGTACAGCAGATGAGAAATGACCTCACCCCCTCTCCGAAGCCGACAGCCCAGTCCTGACTCCTTCAGCAGAGTGCTGAGTGGGTTCAGGGCCAGGCAGAACCACAGGGGACTCAGACTGTCACCCTGGAAAATACCTCTCTCAATCCTTATAAAGTCATGCGGACCAGGGGGGCCATCTCTACCGCCTGGTTGACGAAGGACTGTGGTCCACTGCCTCATACATGCGCCTAAGAAGGATTTTAAAGCTGTATTGATTTTATACAGCTCCAAGATCCTCTCCAGCCATGAATGAGGCACCGAATCATAGGCCTTCTTGTAGTCAATCCAAGCAGCCGAGAGAGACCCCCTGTCCCGCCGGACTTGTTGGCAAATGGCCGTGTCGATGAGGAGGAGCTCTTTAGTACCACGTGACCCAACCCTACATCCATTTTGAGAGAAGGCCATAACGTTGTTCGCAACAATGTGCGAGTTGATTTTTGATCTCAGAATGGATGTAAGGAGCTTGTACAGCGTGGGCAAGCACGTGATGGGTCGATAATTCTTCGCTTCCGTGGTACTACCGGACTTGTAGAGCAGGAAGGTAACACCTGTTGTTAGGAAAGATGGTAGGGAGCCGAGCTCAAGGGCTTGTTGGAATTGTGTTGCCAAGCGTTCATGTGCGCATCGAAACCACTTGATCCAGAAATTGTGTAACCCATCCGGCCCAGGACTTTTCCAGTTCTGGGTCGCACGAGCCGCACAACTCACGTCATCGGGGCTGATGGTAACAGCCCCCATGGTTTCGATGGGCTCACATTCTCGCTCAACAACAGTCATCCACTCGCCCTCGGTGTGCACGACTGGCGCCGACCAGATACTACGCCAGAAATTAATCATGGCGGTAGGATCCGGTAGTTGCCCGTCGGCCACACGTTGATCGGCTCCTTCCCACTTTCGGTATACCTTCCTTTGGTCACTCTGAAAGAGACGATTCTGCTGGTATCGATCCACACGCTCTCTATAGCGGCGAATACGGCTTGCCCATGCATAGACTTTCTGCTTCAGGAAGTCTATGCGCTCCGTGACACATGCCATGTAGTCGCGGGGTCTGATATCAGTCCCCGCGAAGGCTTGTGTCACGAAACGCATAACACGGGGGCGGTTGTTACCCCCCCTGAAGCAGATCAGCTATGCAATGAGAGTCCTAAACGTGCTGATACGCCGCTCGATCCGTACTTGCCAGGCGGGGACACCCCCGGCGGTCCGCGGCGCTCGGTCAGCGTCCGGGAACTTGACGCGAGCGACGCGGCACGCCGCGATGGCCCCACAATACATGATCGAGTGGGTATCAGCAAGATCTTCGCTAGCCCGCATATACGGGTCTAGCAAAGCGTTTAGGGCTGCCACTAGCGCTAGATTACGTCTATTCGTGGGCAGGCGAGGTAACCGCGGCCTAGAGTCTGCCGTGGATCGGTACTGCTCAATCGCCTCTTCCAGAGCCCTCCTCAATTGCTCATTGGCCTGGGTACTTACACTACTCACGCCGTCCTCCTCGTCGGCAGGGGGATCCCCCCGCGGCGCCCCCGGCGCCAGGTCGGGTGCTGGCACCGGGACCGGCGATGTAGCGGGCGGATTCCGAGTCGAAGTGGAGGCCGCGCGAGTAGCAAGCACTTCCAGGCGCAATCGATCAAGTGTCGCGTCATCCAGCCGCTTCAGCCGCTGGATGGCGCGCACCTGATCCGATAACCGTTGCGCAGACACGTCGATGGTCGGTTCAAGAGTCTGAAACAGAAGCAACATCCGGTCACGGTACGCTGTCAGGCTAGTACCTCCCTCTGTGGCCCCATAGTAGGCGCGCATGCAGTTCTCATTCATACTCTGAGTCCATCGCATGCGTCGCACTACACCACCGGTAGCGAGGGCCGTGGGCGGGGCAGGATGCCCCACAGGCCCCAAGCGTGCCGGCAGCGGTGGCCGTCCCCTTCGCGCAGGTGGTCGTGGCGGTGGAGGCGGCGGCCCGCGCTCGTCGTCGCTCGACCCACTAGTGTCGGCCGCGGTCGCGAACTCGTCGCCGGACGAGGTCGGTGAGGAGCTGGACGAGGCGGGCGGGGATGGTGGGCGTGCTGCAGTTTCCGCTCTGTTTCGACGTCTTGTTATCATATTTTTTTACTCGTTTTAGTGTTTATTTAAAGCGTTGCGCTGTCATGACCGGCTGTCACTGTTCACATGAAATGTAAATCGTATTTAGTCCATTTCCGTTTTCCGTAGGGAGCGGTGCGGTTTTTCCATGGCATTTTTGATTTTCATGAAGTTTACAACATCGGTTTAAACTACTAAAAACATATAAAAACATTTTTCGGAAAAAAATTGTAAAAAAGACGTCTGTCGTTGTCAGCGGTAATTTTTTATTATTTATTATTATTATTATTAGTGGACCTTTAGAGCTTATAAGGAACCTACATGCTAAATTTGGAATTCTTAGGACCAGTGGTTTGGGCTGTGCGTTGATAAACAAACTTTCAACCCCCATTGAAACCCCTTAGGGGGTAAATTTTGAAAAATCCTTTCTTAGTGCACCCCTAGACCTTATAAGGAACCTAAATGCTAAATTTAGAATTCCTAAGAACCGGGGTTTGGGCTGTGCGTTGATAAACAAACTTTCAACCCCCATTTAAACCCCTTAAGGGACGAATTTTGAAAAATCCTTTCTTAGTGCACCTCTAGACCTTATAAGGAACCTACGTTCTAAATTTGGAATTCCTAGGACCAGCGGTTTGGGCTGTGCGTTGATAAATAAACTATCAACCCCCATTTAAACCCTTTAGGGGATGAATTTCGAAAAACGGTGAAATTACTTTTCTTGTAATCTAATAAAGAGTCTAAACATGAAGTTTCAAATCTCTTACTTCTAAAATCGTAGACTCTCCATACAAATTTTGAACCCCTATTTGAACCCCTTAGGGGGTAAATTTTGAAAAATCCTTTCTTAGTGCACCCCTAGACCTTATAAGGAACCTACATGCTAAATTTGGAATTCCTAGGACCAGCGGTTTGGGCTGTGCGTTGATATGTCAGTCAGTCAGTCAGTCAGTCAGTCAGTCAGTCAATCAGTCAGTTTCTTCTTTTATATATTTAGATAGCGGGGAGTCGGTGGACAGGGTCTGCACAGGACAGCACTCTGTGGTGATCTACCGAGGAGGCCTATGTCCAGCAGGGGACATCCATGGCTGATAAATAGAGAGATAAGCAAAAAACCTCGTTGTCTCAAATTGGGCAGGTCCCACACGGTTACATTTGTCCTCAACTCACAAGACAGTGACAGACAATATGCGATAAAATGTTAAAGGATTTTGTTTTACCTGTGTTAAACTTTACAGCAGGTGTCAAAAAGGCTACTCACCACCATGCTGCTAGCTGTTGGATTTAAGATCTCTGCACGCCCTCATTGTTTACTTAGAGCTCCCGCAGAGTTAGGGTTGCCAGAAACAATATGTCGGGATTTTGAGACTTTGGTCTGGACATGCCCCGCGCGCTCTACGCGCGAGCTTTATTTTTTTTAGCCTGAAAGAGCAGAAATTTTCGCTGCCAGGACCACCTTGAGTGGATCGGACTAAGTTTTAAAATGAAGTCGTTTGTCGGGAGATTTTCTTCTTTGTGGGGAGTCGGCAGGACATACAAAAATCGGGAGCATTCCGGCAATTCCCGACCATCTGGCAACCCTACGCAGAGTAGACTTTTTATCGGCTAGCTGATTAACAGCCCGATTAAACTATCGGTTGATAAAAAGTCTGCAGTCTGCGGGGCCTCTAAGAACGTATTTATGTCTTATAAGTAGTGGTTACGGAGGTGGACCTGGTTTCGAACCACAGCGTGCCTAGTATAATTAATTATGTCACCCGTTGACTGTGACATCAATCATCGATATGGATGCAACCCAACCAAATCGAGGTACCTATACTTACAAAACTATGACGTAAACAGAATGATTGGTAGTTCGTTTACTTCGTATTACGGGTCCGTCATAATGTCGGATGATTAAGTTGTACGCTATAATGATAATAGACACCAAGATAAGTTATTCACTTTAAGATCATTCCACGGAAGCGTTCTGTAGTACCTATGCAACAGTACCTTTTTAATACTTTTGAGAGGTAATGTTAGGAAGCTGAAAGTATGGTATGAGTAGGGTAATTCCAAGGCAGAGATACCACCAATTACCAATTTTTCGCGTGTTTTTATTTTTTATTGATGACGCAAATTTAAGTGTCAATATATCTAGGGATTTAGGTACTACTTCCTTAGTATTATTATTGGGGGGTACTACCTACTAGAGTAAAATTAACACTTAATTTTGCATCATAAATAAATGAACCCGCGATCAAATGGTAACATTCGCTACAGTTTTCATGGACTTACCCGGTATGGTAATATCATAACTTGGCTCTAATATTGATAGGTTTCTTAACAGCTTTATTAGGGTAGGTAGCTACCACGCGTTACATTAGCGACAAACGTAGATGTTTTCATTCAATGTCCTTTTATGGTTGTGGTTTGAGATCAAACACTAACAGACGTCAGTAAAACCCCCCACGTATTGTTGCTAAACCACAGGTTACTTGCATAATTGAAGGACGGCGCATAGCATAGGTAGTCCTTAAAGTCATTGTGCTACGATGAGTCCATCACCATTAGCCGAGTTGTGATTGTCATGCAAGTAGAACACATTATGTCGCACTTAGGTAAATGCAGTCTTAGAAATGTTGCGATGTTCGTTTAAGAGCAGTGAATTATGGACAGTAATTGGTATATTGGTAATAGAGTAATATGGGTCGAATATGCATTCATATTTGTGTAACTTTGCGGATTAGTTACTTCTACAAAATTGAATTCTACAGCCTTTACTACTAGGGACCTATACCTACCTACTAGAACCACTTAGTGGTAAACCAACTAAGATTATACCAGTAGGAGTATCTAGTATAAACGTAGCTAATACGTACCGTAACAGTACATTACACAACTAGGTTGGTCATACAAAGAAAGGCCGAGAGCGCAGAAGTTTGCGGACCGAGCTGCAAGCGAGGGACGTAAATATGCGATCGAAGGCTTTCTTTATTACCTCCCGTGTTGTGTACATCATTTTATGTCTACACTTGGCCAGAAAGCGGCTTTTTTCGTACGCGTAGCGTGCGGTAAAAGCCACTTTATGGCCAGGTGTGGCATAATAGTACATTGTGTATCTAGGGCGGTAAGTAAGGAATTGCAAACGAGTGTTTGTTATAATAACACGAGGCTTTAATAACACGAGGTTGTAATTCCTTTACCGCCCTTGGCACACACAATGTTTTTCATCACACTTGTGAGGAAATCTTAATAATATAACCTTACTAATCGCCCCAGTATGACAAGAAAATATTAAAACAGACAGTGACATTAGTGACATTTAAGTCCATAGACAATGTGAAGTCAAGTCACGTTCGGAAACCATAGCGGTAAGCGGCATTTTATATTTGCAAAATAAAGAAATACATTATTTAAACATTTAATTAATGTTACCGAAATATGTGTTTACATGTATTTGCAATAACAGTTATCTTTAAATAAATATTTCAGTGATAAAAGTTAAAAAAGTAAGTTGGCGTTTCCTTTGAACATGACAAATTAGAGTGAAACAGAACCAGCGTTTCAAATTTAAAAAGAAAACCATTACGCCCTAGGGCGTAATAGGCCATTTACGGCCCGCAGAACCTACGTGTAATGACACCATTTTCGAGCAAGTGTGATGAAAAAGTATTTTACTCATTAATTTCCTTTGTATTCTAGTATACATTACACAACTAGGGTGGTAATACAAAGAAAGGCCGAGATCGCAGAAGTTTGCGGCCCGAGCTGCAAGCGAGGGACGTAAATATACGATCGAGGGGTTTCTGTATTTATTACCACCCGTGTTGTATACATAACTTTACGTCTACACTTTTTTTTTTTTCTTTTTTTTTTATGTTATAAGTGGCAAACGAGCAGACGAGCTGCCTGATGGAAAGCAGTCAACGTCGCCCATATATATCTGCAACACCAGAGGTGTTACCTATACGTTGCCGATCTTTGAGAGCCCTGTTTACTCGTTTCTTGAAGTACTCCATGTCATAGCGCGCTGGGAACACCTCAGGTGGCAGGTGGTGGGTGGTGGTGGTGGTGACTTGGCCAGAAAGCGGCTTTTTCCGTATGCGCAGCGTGCGGTAAAAGCCACTTTATGGCCAGGTGTGGCATAAAAATGTTTTCTGTAGATATTACTTCAGTACTACAGTTCTTACTAAAATAGGTATTCAAATTTTAAACAGTTTTGTATGTGATGATAATTCGTTGACTGAAGGTTCAATTGAGGTAAGAAATGGGCAAGGCAATGTCCCTTACGCCAATTGAACCTGCGGTCGACAGTGTAATCATTACTCATCTTTGGCAAGCAGCATTATGATAGGTACGTTAAGATAATAATACTGTGATTTCTATCATTCCGTACTGTGTTTAGGTAAACAAGACATTAACATAAATAATCACCGTTATTACCCGTAATTTGCGCTAAATTTACCATTCTGGGATTCAACTATTTGCGTAAAACCACTGTAAAACTGTCGTTACCGTAAAACGGCCATTCTCACGAACTATGACTGCGTCTAATTAATGCTACCGTTTATACGATTTTGCAGCCATTTTGCTTCGTTTGTCTGCCCCGCAATAGGAACTGAACGCTTCGCTCTGGTCCAGTGGCGAGCCACAAAGCCCGAAGGTTGGAGACGGCGGGGCGTGACCGGACGATATTGACGGGCCCAGTGATGATCGGAATAGTCCTTGGTGATCCTGACTACTTACTTGTGTCTATCACGTATTAGTCTGATTGTCCCAAGCTGTCAAACTTAGTAAACAACTTTCGAAAATATGTGCCATAGAATGGATGCACCTTTTGGCTGAAAAATACTATCACATCACACTAATATTATAAAGGGGAAAGTTTGTGAGTGTGTATGTTTGTTACTTCTTCACGTCTAAACGGCTGGAGTGATTTTAATAAAATTTGGTATGGAGTTAGCTGACACCCTGGATTAACACATAGGCTACGTTTAAACCGCGGGTAACACCGCGGGGCATTATAATAGTAGTTTATGCAACTGATACCTACTTAATAAGAGACCTTAAAACACGAGTGTGGTTTTATGACGGCTAATTTACCTTCACACATACATATTATAAGCTCTCTATAATGTGTTCAAATGACGGCAAATGGAAACTTTTTTCACGCATCTCACGCAACCGTAGTTTTTTGTTATTCATAGACGAACTAGAGTCGGCGTCAGCTGTCATATCGTTCGATATCAACAATGGGAAATTTGACAGAATTGTTTGCAAATGACATTTGATTTTGAATAAAACGTAATTTCGGCTGATATTAGAATTGAGGTTAAATCAAAATATTTGTGTAGAATGCAGAATAAAACAGTGTATGTAGACTTTTATCGAAGCATAGAAAAAGAATACTGAACTTCGAGTTTGATTATCATCATATTCATCGGATCTTTGTGTACAATTAGGCACCATATTTAATATAAATACCATACAGTTACGTTACGCAGGTTAGTAGGTACCTACACATTTTGTGCAGGTTTCCTTTGATACCCCAATGCAAACATTTCCTCCTTTAGGATTTTCCTAATGACTCAGTTGTGCAGATACCTTAATAAACTAATAACAAGGTACGTAATCTCTACGTTTTGTAGGTATATTTTTAAAGTAGTTGGTGTTTAAACTTTTTGAAATCCAATTTAGTTTCAGACGATGGGCAGCAATTTAAACCTTCAAATGAAATATTATCGATGACGATCCGGAACACAACCTGCTGACCTGGCGACCTGTTTATTTGTTCCAGAAACACGATGGAGGCAAAAATGTGCAAACGTTTGTTGTATAGTGCGAATCTTCCCAGATGAATTTTTCGCTTCGAGCCCTAATCTTTCAAACAAATGCCATTGTATCCATTATGGCAGCTTTGCCATAATAGATACAATGGCCTAGCGCCAGGCGCTACAAGCTTGTAACTAGCTTGTAGCGCCTGGCGCTAGGCCATTGTATCTATCAACTCTATATCCATGAACCATAGTTTACAACTGCATTAATAGAATAATGGCGTTCCAGCTGCCTTCGCTTGGGGACGAAACAATGGGGAGAAAACATGCCAGGGGTATGAAGTGCATAATACGTCTAAAGCCACATTTCTATTAAAGCAATTTGAACTCTTGGCAAAGGCCTTAGAGTTGATAATCCACTAAAATGACAATGCACGAAGTCTTTATCTGACGATAATGAGGTACAAAACCACACAACAGTATTGTTTCCTTTAAGTGGATCGGACAAATATAAATAAATAATACTATAACTTAGGTACAAATCGTGCATACCGCTGAATATTTATTAGACCGATAACTATTAACTATAAAGATAAACACTGTTTGCATTCCAAGTAAAAGCATCATTAAGTGCACTCGGTTGGAGCACGTCTTATAGATTTCGCTTTGTACACAGATAGCGACTTAATCTAGTCAAGTGGATTAACCTAGTGGTGTAGTTACAAGTATTTTCATTTTATGTAGGGTAACCTGACCGATTTAACCAGGACATGACCAGATTTTTCATATTTGTAGGTACCTATAGTTCGAAAGTTTTCTTACATGTTAGTTTCCAAAATGCCAATTCATACGTTTTACTACCGTGTATTTTGATAGTGCCTAGTATTATTTAATCTGTAGCGCAATCTGTATTTTGAACAATTTTATAACTTTTGGAATTGTTCTTCAAATAAGTATATCATTCTTCTGTTCACACAAATATTGGCAAATACTGAGAAGATCCCGTTTTAGAATGGCATTTTTGAAGTTATAATATAAGCACCAAATTATAAGCTTTGGTGAAAAGATTATAAGCACCTTGAAATATTTATCGAGAAAACTCACTCACGCTCATATATTTTAGTATGATTTTATTTTAATTGTATTTCGGCCATTCTCACGAAGTATGAATGCGTCTAATTACCGCGTCTCCATACATTAATGTGAAAACGGCCATTCTCACGAAGTATGACTGCGTCTAATTACGGCGTCTCCATACATTTAGTATGAAAACAGCGTCGCGGTAATTAGGTGACCGCAGACATACTTCGTGAGAATGGCCGATTTGTATAGCGTTACAAATATAAAAAAAATGCTGCCTCGAAATTAGCAGTGAAGAGAAAAATATACCAGATCATGCATGGCCACATTTTATTGTGTACAGTCTTAGTTATACGAGGCGTGACTGACCGGTAGTCAAGTCATACAAAAATATCTTAGCACGTTGTAAATCTATTGAAAAGTAGCTAATTGCTTTTGGTGCTGCAAAATGCATTACCTACTCTGTTGTTCTCAAGCAGTGTAATTGTTTTTAAGCTTGATGACTTTACGTTAGTCACTAAAATATTAATTACTGACCCACCATACCTATGATATATTAGATGTTTTAAGAAGTAGGGTGACGGCACCAGTAATGGACAAGAACCAATTAAGTATCGATATTTTTTTCCGTAAAAGCCACATTTTAAGTAACGGACACTACCTACATTCTTAAACTATAGCTACACTATGTTCAGATAAACTGATAGTCATAACTGGCAAAGTCCGTGAATGGTCGGCTATGCTGTCCATTACTGGGTACTACTGTGCTTCACATGTCCATGATTGGTGTCGTCACGGGTGCCTAGGTAGTTAAGTTTTTCCTATTTTAGATTAACTTTTGTGAGATTATTATTGGCTCTATAATAATATACTCAGCTTGAGTATAATATGGAGAATTATAGTCATTTAAATAGGTGCGATCGGTTAATTTAACACATGTGCATAATACATACTACATTACCTGCATGCTTAAAATAAACTGACTTAGGCTATACAGATTCAGTAATGACATCCTAAATTTATTTATTCAATTTACAGCATACTTATATATATGTCGAAGTGAATAAATAGCTTAGCCGATCGGTCTCAATCATTGTTACTATTTGGGCGCGTATGTCAAGGAAACACTCGGAAATGGACACACTTCGTTACCTCAACTAATCACTTGGGTTTATGTGAACACTCTTGCCACTAATTACTGTGATTTTTACAAGTTTAAGAGCCAATGGTTTGGTTCGCGACACAACATCAATTTTCCTATCTCGCGTCAAGCCCGCGCGCGAAACTCTGACTGTCAACAACTGTCAATGTCATTGAATCTTCGAACCACTCCATTCGGGTTACTAAATTGCCCGCTCTCAAATCATTTAAGCATGTTTCCATTTTAAATTGGATTTTGACTACTAATTAAATCCACGCTTCGTCACGGCCACCCTGCCTAGTCACACGTCCTCGTGTGTAAATCTATTTCCCGTACACTTAGCATTTATGACTGAATAATAGACAATGGTTTATACCATACGCCACTCGGTCACCCTGACTAACCTTATGTTGCATGACTCTATTCCTAACACTCATTTGCACCCCCAGCTAGATTGATTATTCAGAAAGAATGTTCATTCCTTTAATTTGCAAATACTACTTAGCTCACAAGATTATTTCAAAATGATGACTGCTATACCTACCCTACCACATAGGAAATTTAATTCCACCTAACGTCAGTGCCACACAGGCTCGTCAGCGCCACACAGGCTCGTCAGCGCCACACAGGCTCGTCAGCGCCACACAGGCTAATGCGTGCCACACAGGCTAATGCGTGCCACATAGGCTAATGCGTGCCACATAGGCTAGAGTGCGCCACAAAGGCCAATGTATGCCACACAGGTTACTATGTGTCACACAGATCAGTGTATGCCACACAGGCCAATATGTGCCACACAGGCCATTATATGCCACACAGGCTAGTATGTGCCACACAGGCTAGTATGTGCCACACAGGCTAGTATGTGCCACACAGGCTAGTATCTGTCACACAGTCTTGTCATAGTCATCTACGTAACGAACATGACGAATCCCTTATTATTAACTAACATGACCGTTATACCCTATGCACTCCGATTACTCTGACACATGTGTATCCTAACCCTGTGAATTTATTGACCCATAATCATTGTTTTTTTTAGAATACCATTTCTTTATAGCATGTGTGAAATATCAAAGCTAGGAAATTTAGATATTAACTTGTAAAAGTTTACTTCACCTATACTGATATTGTAATAAGGTTTTGTTACAATCAACTCTGGCCGCTTAGAATTGAATGATTCATATTCAATTTGAATGTAAGAATGTTGATGTCGTTCTTTGAACGACATGTCAATTCACTCCAGTCCCAGCCTTCAGGATAGCAAGATAAATGTCATTTGTATAGAGATTTGTTTATAATCAATATTGTGATTAAAATAGAGTGATAGTTGATTAAAAGAAGTGTCCAAAGTCCTCCGTGTATTAATTAATCACATATTCCATTAAATTATCTCAATTTTCAGAACATGATATGCAACTTATACTGCAATTTTAATTTGAGTAATAAATAATCAAATTAGATTTAATCATGATCACAGACATACAAAAGAGGAGAGCACATTACATCTAAACATGCCATGCTTACCAGTCTTGCATCGCTGTATTAAGTACTTCTGTTTTAATTTAATTTATAAGACCTCCTAAGCTGATGATGAACACATAATGTACTTGACACAGAGTATGCCAATAATTATGTACCACTGCATAGTGCCAGTACGGGGACCACAGCCTGCTCACTAACATCCGAGAACTAGCCCGCACCAAGCCCGGGGCTGATGGGCACACTCACGGGCAATGATTATGTACCTACTAACCATTTCTATTAAGATTTATCAGAGAGAGAGAGAGAAGTTAATTACTTACTGTTATCCAAGTGCTCAATCATCAAATATGATAATTCCACAACCTTACCGACAGAAGATTTCTTAGTGACTCGATTTCCCAACCTCTACTGTAGTCGACAGCCAGATGATTATCAAGATACCACTTGGTTTATGCTATTTCTGGATCAGCAGCGTGTGAATGTTGTAGTGTATCGCTTGAATCAAGTCCACTTTCCTTGTTGCATACCAAAAGCAGATTCCCATCGTTTGCACTCATACTTATGTGAAATATGTTCACTCTGATCTGTATGTGACTTCCGAGATTCCTTGGGTAATCCCACTTCTGATGTCGAAGTGAATAAATAGCTTAGCCGATCGGTCTCAATCATTGTTACTATTTGGGCGCGTATGTCAAGGAAACACTCGGAAATGGACACACTTCGTTACCTCAACTAATCACTTGGGTTTATGTGAACACTCTTGCCACTAATTACTGTGATTTTTACAAGTTTAAGAGCCAATGGTTTGGTTCGCGAACACAACATCAATTTTCCTATCTCGCGTCAAGCCCGCGCGCGAAACTCTGACTGTCAACAACTGTCAATGTCATTGAATCTTCGAACCACTCCATTCGGGTTACTAAATTGCCCGCTCTCAAATCATTTAAGCATGTTTCCATTTTAAATTGGATTTTGACTACTAATTAAATCCACGCTTCGTCATATATATAAATAATGCAATATTACTTGTAAACTACTTATAAGCTAGGTTAAGTAAGTGGTCTTGTATATTGTGTGCCCTCACAGGGCGTCATGAATTGACCTTTAAATTGTAACACCTTTATGTACATGACTGCAATAAATTATGATAATGATTATGCATCTAGACTAGAACTCGAACAACAGAAACATCAGACAATTTTTCAGACCGTCATTTTGAAAGACTCGTTTATGAGTCAGCGTCAGTCGGTCATTCACATATAGGTACAAAATGATCTTCAGAGGACGAGCAATAACATCGACCCAAATTACAAAGAATATCAATAGAGTACTTGCCTGTTAGCCTTTAAATCTGTTTTCGAAAATTTCCAAAAAATAACTACCTCTAGACTTCACGTATTCGGCGTTTTAAACGATTTTTAAAAAACCGAAAACTATAAATAAGGAGTTGTGTTGATGTTTGAGTAAAATGACGTCATTTTTTCATTTACTTTTTTCCATACAAGAAACTTGATACTATCCGAGCGCTTTGACACTTTCATAAAAAGTAACTGATTCGCTCTGTCTGGAAAGTAATTTGTGTCCAAGTCTTTTGTGCCGCTTTCTGGCCAAGTGTAGACATAAAATGATGTAGGTACACAACACGGGAGGTAATAAAGAAAGCCCTCGATCGCATATTTACGTCCCTCGCTTGCAGCTCGGGCCGCAAGCATCTGCGATCTCGGCCTTTCTTTGTTTTACCACCCTAGTTGTCTTATGTACTATTATTCCAAACTGGGGAAAATATCGGATAAGTTAGGTTAGATTTAGAACTGTGTCCTTACAAAATAAACAATTTATAGAAAAGGGGCTTAGATTAGGTTAAAATATTTAAGCAACTAGAGTTTAGCACGAGTTCTTAGGTATGGAAAGGTCAAAAGGGGGGGGGGGGGGGCTCGGGGGGCTAAGCGAAAATTAAAAATGACTCAGTAATAAAAATGTATGAAAAAAAAGGATGAGGTAAAAAATTATGAAGAGTGCTTATTATAAATACAAATTGGTAGTAAAACAAAAAATAGGAATAAGAATTTTATGTGAGGCCCCCGAGCTGCAAGCAAGGGACGTAAATGTGCGATCGAGGGTTTTATTCATTACCTCCCGTGTTTAGTACATCGTTTTATGTCTACACTTGGCCAGAAGGTGGCTTTTTCCGTACGCGTAGCATGCGGAAAAAGCCACTTTATGGCCAGGTGTGGCATAAAGTGACTATTATAAAATTAGTTTATTATGAAAATTGCTCGTTATGATTTATGAAAATATGCGCTTCGTTGTTATAGAAAATTAATATTATGTTTTTTAAATATTATACAGGATGACTATTATAGTATTTGGTAATTATAAAAAATTACATTATGAGTATTGTCTATTATGTTTAATGAAATTATGCAATTTGTTTTTATTCATTTTATTTTTATACTTCTTAACTACTTATACACGTTGAAATTATGCAATCCGTGTTATGCAAAATGAAACTTCGCAAATTGTTTGTATGCAAATCGTTACACACCCATCGAGCTCGAATTAGCGTAAGTTGGGAATTCCATAAAATGAGAGTTTGATTTGTTGTCGCTGAACAACTTAGGACTGCGAACATTATTTTGTTTGAATTTATGGTCTCCTTTTTCATCGTAATCAGCCTGATTCAGTCTACTTTTTGAATTTACACTCCCAGTGACCCCCCGAAGGACCTACAAAAAAAAAATCCAAGAATATTCTCGGGTCAAAATCTATAATGACTGAACTAACACACCAACCTTCATGACACGCCTGTCCTGCCATCCGCAACGAATCGGTTAACAATAAAAGATTGATCACACCTCAGCGGTAAGATCGTCTATTGTTTATCTCTACTGTTGAAGTTTCTTTGATTTTAGCATAAGTTAAATAAAATTGGTCATCCGCTGGGACTCCAATCGAACCCTGGCCTTGTCATAGTTCTCATCTTCAGTCCAATGTCGGTATCTATATGTAGTTCCTAGAGTGCTATGTACCTACGTGCCATATATGTTCTATTTTAAGGCAAGTATCGAAGAAAATCGGAATATTTCCGCCGGTCCCCGCCAGACACACTAATGGGGGGAAGTCCCGGTGGGGGACCTTGGAGCCCCCTTCGCTTTCGGCTGATATATTGCGAATATATTGTCACTACCTGTCTCTATGCAATTTATGTGATTAGGTTAAGGTTACTCTAGAGCGTTCGCTGACAAAGTTTATTAATAGAATAGATTTTCTCAAACATGTGCTCATGTGGATATATTATTATCGCTTTGTAGCGAAGTTTCGGTGTCGTTCGCGAAAATTCGAAGTACGCAGGTAATTGAAATACATACCTAAAACTTTGCTAGCTAAAGCTGGTAATTTGATAGTCTGCTGTCGTGAATTATCAAAATTCAACATCAACATTCTTATTAGGAACCAGCATTGACCCGAGGCTTCGCCCGAGTTGTTCCCGTTAATGTCCCAAGCGAACTCTTTACCGGGATACTATTTGGTTATAAATTAAAATGCCGCACCTATAATGTCTCTGTTTACCCTGATGGTTGACTGGTATATAGAGAATGCCTTACGGCATTAAGTCCGCCATTTGTACTTTCTTGTATTGTGCAATAAAGTTTAAATAATTAAATATTAAGTATCCTATGTTTCGATCCAGGACCAGGTCTACTTGCGTGCCAAATTTCATCTCAATCCATCCAGTTGCTACCCCGTTATTTAGTAACATACATCCAAAGATCTTCATAAACTTTCACATCCCACTATCGGGTCTATATTAAAACGCATACAGTAAATCTTCCTATTTTGACAACGCATACCGTTGTTACGCATAATTGTATATTCGCATAATATTAAAATGTATATTTTAAAACGCATATTTTAATTCGCATACCATTACTACGCCTAACAATGACTTAGTATAACATTATTCTTCATAAATATTAAAAAGTATAATTTTAATATGCCTAATGGAACGTTGAAAATTCCTTTTCTGATGGGGTTGCAGTTCAAATCTAACTTAACTTAACCTAACCTTCATTTTTCGTAGCAACTCGATTCTTTCGGGTTGCAGTTCAAACCTAACCAAACCTACATTTCCGGTAGCAGTTCGTTTCTGTTGGGGGGTTCACCAATCCCGATATTATAATGACATATTTTTAAAAATTACATAATTTTTGATCAAAACATAAAAATAGTAGGTACTATTTTCGGATTTTATCAAAATAATGGGATACATTCTTAAAATGAATCGTCGAAATTTCGGGATTGGTGATGACGGCGTTTGAAACGCTGTGAAATCCACCCTGGGGCCGCAGCTCAAACCTAACCTAACCTAACCTACACTTTTCTGGAACCGATTCGCTTCCGTAAGGGTCGCAGTTCTAACCTAACCTAACGTAATTTTTTGTAGAAATTTTGTTTAGCCAGCATTTACCACCTAGTAATAAGAAAAACCCAAAAAGTTAGGAGTATGTGAACAACGGATGTAAAACTTAGAATAGTTTTCCAGAAACGCTTTTTTATACCGAACGCATAAATTTATGCGTTCGGTATACCTAACAATATTATGCAAATTTCAGGTATGCCAAATCAGTCGGTATGCCAATTAATGTGTATGCATTTTTATTATTATGCCATTTAAGCGGTATGCTCAATCATCGTATGCCTAGACTGTTATGCGTTTTCATAATAGGAGTTTTAAATTATGCCTAATAAGGGACACCCCCCACTATCCCACTAATATAAATGTGAAAGTTTGTGAAGATGTTTGGATGTTTGTTACCTAATAACGGGGTAACAACTGGTTAGATCAAGTTGAAATTTGGCAAGTAAGTAGACCAAGTCCTGGATTGAAACATAGGATACTTTATATCTCGGTAAAGAGTTCGGCAAATCCGCGGGGAAATGATAGTTTATAATATTAGTAAGTAGGATAGAGTCTGTGCGGAAAGAGAATAGGCGTGGCGAAAAACGGAACTAACCTAACCAGTATGGCCACAGTACAGAAAATACGGCACATACGGTAGAAAAGCATTACAGCGCCCCCTAATCTAAATCCTATTCTCTTTCCTTAAAATTAAAGTAAACCCTAAATAGGTATAAAACAACTCAATCATGTCTCTCCCGGGCGGCAGGGGGCCCAGAAGGCTGGCGGCATTACCACGCTGAATGGCAATGCCGATTCTATGAGCTATAAGATAAACTTATACATTAGGTTTTCGATACTTTGACTAATGTCAGTCTGCTGGAACCCTATACTCTGTACTTTTAAGTACTTAAAAAAAGATAAACAAAAAAACCACGTGACTCGGGTCGTTCAGCCAATCAAAGTAATGTTTTTTATCTGTGGCACAATACCACTGGCTGAACGACGCTAGTCACGTGGTAAAAGTACAGAGTATAACTAAACGCTTGGCTAGTTTTCAATACCTAAACCGTTTTTATGACTCCCAACAAAATAACATTTACGTATAGTGAAACAAATAGGTACTTGCAGGAAATAATTGTAATGTTAGACATGGATATGGTAATTTCCTTGTGAAAACCGTCCACTTAACTGCTTAGTGCTTACGCTGGTATCAGTTGTAAATAATCTGTCCGATACTATTGATACCCGAGACCTATTGTCTAACAGAAACACGTGCTAACTGCTACGGTTTACATTTAGCTACTATCAACCACAGACCTTTATCTCGTAGAGTCAGCGGTCGGCAACCTTCTAGCAGCCAATACGAGTATGACACTTTTTCCCACAGATATATAAGAAACAGTTTCTTATAAATCCGTGCTTTTTCCGCACGCTGCGCGTACGGAAAAAGCCGCTTTCTGGCCAAGTGTAGGTATAAAATGCTGTACACAACACGGGAGGTAATAAAGAAAGCGCTCGATCGCATATTTACGTCCCTCGCTTGCTGCAGCTCGGGCCGCAAATGTCTGCGATCTCGGCCTTTCTTTGTATTACCACCCTAGTTGTGTAATGTACTATATAATCTTGCCCCGTGGAAGTGGAAAAAAGAGCCCGCGTTATGCGATAGGGAACGTGCACGAACTATAGATGGCAGCACTAAACGACAAAAGACACACGGGCGAACAATAAAGGAAACTATCACCCCTGTCAAATCAAGCTGTCAATATCTATGACAAAATCCATATGTCAATGTCAAATATAGTAAGCCGTAGCTACACTGACGTTAATCGTCTTTCATCGCGATAAATTAATGGCGTTTTCGCCAATGTGGCCCCAGCATGAGAGGGTAGATGATTTAGATTTTCGGCACCAGTTGGCAGCAGCTTCGCGTTCCCTATAGAGAGAGAAGGTCGGATGCGGGTCAACTCCGACCGCTCATCCGACGTGAACTGCGGTTTTGTTAGGGAAAGAGGTTTCTCTACGTAGAACTAATTCTATTCTGTAATTTTTACTGTATACAACATGTGACGTACGGAATGAGGGCTGCGCGAATGAATTTCGCCGCTAGGGCGCTAGTGTAACGTGAGGTCTCCGAAATGTCAAATGTCACTGTTTGTGGGGGGCTACACGGGTTTATTCGTTATTAGAATAATGTTATCAATATTTTGCAATATCTGAGATTATTTATGGCAAATATGAGTTGAGTTACACGTCAACGAATGTCAGTGCTTTGAGGCAGTTCCATCATTCGGAAAATGTTCTCTTTTTTCCGAACTAAGTAAATGCAATACTGCGGCAAGCTCGATATTTTTATGGTAGGTACTGTATTAAGGCATTAAATACGATGCAAATGTAAACTTCGTATTCACACCCGTAATAACAAACTGACAGCTATACTTCAGGACCCTACTCGACAGTGGCGCCAACTGGTGAGCACAAAAACGGTAACCGTCATTGAGGATTACCTAGCAAGTAAGTAATAATTACGTATTATAAATGTATGTGTAATTCAGGCTAAAGGCTGGCTCTCACTATACTTTGTGCAGTCATAATTAAGTCATAACACTCGTAACATTAGACGATATCAGTTGATAATCTATTCGGGTTAAAAGATAATGAATTTTTTAGTGTCACTTTACTCTATTTTTACTAATGTTCTATCGATGTTGTACTTAAGTTTATCGATATTGGTTAACGGACATTATGACAGTGTATTTATTTAATTTTTAGACTAATAGACCGGGAGATAGTGACAACATTTCCGATCATTTGTACCAGTATGGCGACGCTACAGGGGCCTAATTACGTAATGACGAAAAGAAAAATGGGGCTATTCTTCAGAATGTCTGCGACTCATTCATCTGTCTCAATACATTTAGTATGAAAAAGGCTCAGATGTATGAGGTGACCGCAGACCAGTGGCGTGGCGTCCATAGAACTCGATTCCCATCGGCTTGCCTAATATTAGACCGTTCAGCACTTAATTCTAGTGCTCTTAAAGGAAATTGAAGCCAAAGCTGCTCCGGTTTGCCCAAGGATTTCTTCAACGCCACGCCACTGCCGCAGACATATTTCTGAAGAAATGCCCCAATGATGGTCATAGCGCTGGCACCGGCGGCCCAAACGCGTGGGCGGTAATCGAAAGTGTCCGGAATATTACGAGAGTCGTATGATTTGTACCACAAAAATGTTGTATTTTCCGGTAGTCGATGAAAAATGAAGTATGTGGTAGCCTATAGAGTCTGTGCGGAAAAAGAATAGGCGTGGCGAAAAACGGAACTAAGCTAACCAGTATGGCAAATACGGTAGAAAAGCATTACAGCGCCCCTAAATCTAAATCCTATTCTCTTTCCGCACAGACTCTACTTCTCCAGTGTGGCTTACAGCCGGCCATACTGACGAAAACACGTTAATAAAAAGAAATCAACCATTTGTACCTGGCTAATTTTTGGCGGGGCCAAATGGCCGCCATATCGCCGCAAAGTAGTAAATTTAATGTTTTTGGTTGGTTATTATTTGAATTCATTCTGAGACCAATTTAAAAGTTTGCCGAGTTTAGGTCTTGAAGCATTCCTTCAAGTTCTAGTGCTGATGAAGATAGCAGTATAATTTTCCAAACTATCCAGAATCAGAATGCCGAACAGTTGGCCGCCTTACCTTTAGCCTCCCAAAAGACTGCCAAGTTTTCAATCACTTGTTCGAGTGTTCTAGCGAGCTCCCTTAGACAGGGTAAAAAAGGGCTGTGGAAGATGATCTTTTACAAACTAAATAAAACATAGGTAATCGAAAGTCGATAATAAACAGCAAACCGGCCTAGGCGTCTTACGTAGTAAATAAAATCATTACCTAGTGTTTTATATGCTTAACGATTATTAAATCCCGGCCGTTATTTGTTCGCTCTAAATTAGTTCAGCAATTTATGTTTCTATTATGTTTGCATTAAGTAATAACAGTACGACGAATAATAACTATAGCAAGTCATAAAGATTTTGGAAACAAATTTAATGAATAAAAGCACGGACGTATTGGACGTATAGGGAGGGAGGGCGGTTTGGGGGTTCGAAACTTCAAAGCCGGGTATAAAGTATCCTATGTGTCAGTCCAGTACTTGGTCTACTCGCATGCCAACTTTCATCTTAATCCACTGAGTTGTTACCGCGTTTTTCCGTAACAAACATCTAAACATTCAAGCCACCAAACATTCAATCATCTTCACAAATCTTTCACATTTATAATATTACCTAGTAGGAAGGATAGGATTCATAAATTTTGTATCTATTAAATATATCGTCGTCTAGTGTCCATAACACAAGCCTTATTGAGCTTACTATGGGACTAGTTCGATTTGTGTAAGATTGTCCCCTAATATTTATTTATTTATTATTTATTTATTTATAAATGACTTATGACGCTTTGTCGCTACTGGTTTAGCATATTTCATGATATTTTATTATCAATCAAGTATACAAACGCTAATTCAGTTAACTCCTAGACCTCGCTTCGCTCGCTTTTATAACAAAATGGGACGAACATGATTGATTTACCTGCTTCGCCAAATCATTACATCACACGACATCTATAAATACAGGGTGAATTTGAAATCGTGAATCGTAACCACGTTTACCGGTAAAGCTACTTAAGACTAATACAGAGCACTAGTGTTAATTACAATTAAAGACCCGCTTAATTAATTATGAACAAAACGGTGGAGGCGCTTATACTATTAATCGTAATAAAACTGAATTATTTTATGAGTAAATACGATTTAAATAGGTACTTATGTTGACAATGTCGACGATGTTGACATTATTGACAATACGTGCCAAAATTCTATCCAGCCAACTTCAATATTAGGAGGTTGGATATCTAATGTTGAAATTTTCATGACAAGTACGAAACATGAATGTAGGGTGACCACGAGATTTTAAAAATTAGGATAAATCAAATTGAAATTATTATTAAGGTAAGTTCGTTTAATCATTTACTATGTTAATTATATATATGGTTCATAATAAAAAAAAAAAAAAATGTGTTGAAAGTGGACAAAATAAAAACGTACTTAATTTAGGTTTAAAAGCATTGTAAGTTATTGTTAACTATGTATAGACTACAAAAAAATTATAACGATTCACGATTTAAAATTCACCCTGTAGAATAATGTTACTTGTGTCGTTATACGAATAATTTATAACTTAATTTGTAATGACATGAGTCACAGTTAATGTGAAAGTTTACCGATGTAAACAGACGACGGTCAGGCGTTGCGTAAATATTTGCAAACCGGTATTAGCAGTGCGTTTTGCAATAACAATATATTTGTTATCGACTAAATATTTTTGTTTATTTTTGTAATAAGTGGCGCAAAGCGTGGCGACAAATCATCTAATACTCGTATCATTGCCGTCCAGGGATATCCAACTTTTGTCCTAAGTAGTACTACTAGTAGTAGGTAGTAATTAGCCACCAGAAACGGTGTTTCGCAGACTGAAACACCTTATTGTCTGTAAGATTGAAGGGCCATAATACTAAAATTCGTCCCTCTTGTGCATAGGTCGCTAGAACTAGCGTATTCAAACTCAAACTCATTTAATGCAAGTAGGCCTCAAGGGCTCTTTTACATGTTTGATTCTTTTCTTTTGGCGCTTCGGGAAATGACCTTCTGGTGAGAAGAAGCGCCGCAAGAAACTCACCAGTTTCTCTTATCAAAAACATTACAACAATTGTGACATGATTACATAAAAAATATATTGATAAAATGCAACAAGCAAGTAACTGGGCAGTTTTTTTTTTTACCTAGAGATGTATATAATCTCCGGATCCATTACATTACAAAAGCTTAAAACTACATTTTTAGAGATGTAAAGGGTATCTGCGCTCTTGGCGTCAAAACATGATAAAAAGAATAAAAAAAATAAACAAACAGTTATTCTTTACGTCAGCAGTATACGTTACCGTAAGCTGTAACGGTAACCTTATAGGGTTATAGGTAGTTCTTCGACGGATTTACTCGTTTCTGATTCGATCTTGGAGAGAAATTGGGCTCTTGGGCTGGAGTGGAGCTTATGAATTGTAATATTTCATGAGCCCTGTTTACTCCCTACTTACACACTTTACTCTCTAGTTACTTATCTACGTTTAAAACTTCGGAAATTACCTTAGAAAACAGGACATAAGGGTCAAATTTCAATTTAACAGTCGGTGAGAATCGATACAGCGCGCCTTATTTCCTATGGACAATACAATATAGTTAACGGCGTGGGTTTTCATGTTGAACTTCATGGTATGTACAAGTACATAATAAGTACATGCCTACAAGGTTCCAGCAAGACAGTGGTGGTCCACGGGAAAGATGCGAACACTAACTCTTACTAAAAACAGGGTGCCCCTTTTCTTCAGTGACCAACGAGCTAGACGGGGTCACCAATTAGTTTATTCAGGGGTTTTCAAAATAAAATTAACATCGCGGTCCGTTTCTTAGTAGCTTCCGGTACTTAAGGTCTGCACGAAATAGGTCGGCGGTCCGGATCCGGACCGCAGTCCGCCATTTGGTGAGCCCTGAGCTAGAGTCTACTGCTGGTCAAATCGATTTGGCCCTTGATATTGCTCCAATCCAATACTCGAGTAACAGACACGGAAGCATGACGGAACCCAAATAAGGGCCACTCTAATCGATTACAGTCGCTTAAGCTTGACGTCGTTTAAATCAAAAACTACCTATTATGTAAATGTGCTATATGTTTTTAAAAAATTGTACGCATATAGTTAAAGACCGGTTCTGTACTGCCGCTTTGCTTTATAGCAATTTTCAATGATGTAACAATAGGCAGGTAGGGCAACCGCCACGGGCCCCCGACCAGTAGACTTATGATGCTACGCTTTGTCACGCGATAAATAAATGATAAAGCATCCGTCACGTTCTGACATATAGTGTGTGAGAGTGACGGATGCTTTATCATTTATTTATCGCGTGACAAAGCGTAGCATCATAAGCCTACAGAAAGGGCCCCATCAGAGAGGGTCATGTTCTCATCATCATCATCATTTCAGCCATAGGACGTTCACTGCTGGGCATAGGCCTCCCCCATAGATTTCCAATGAATTCGGTTGGAAGCAACCTGCATCCACCCTGAGCCAGCAGCCTTAACCAGATCATCTGTCCATCTTGTTGTATAGGTACCTACTTGTAAATATTTTTAGTAGATAGAGTAAAAACTATAGTTTGACTCCATAAAATTAAAAAAAACAAGTGATATTGATAAATATGTCACTTATCAATTCAGAAATCGTAAAATCTATTTTAGGCAAGCACTACCTATACTTGAGTATTTAGTTGAGCCTACAGTTATGTGTATAGCTAGATCTGTCTTATGTTATCAAACAGATATAGATTAGATAAAACACAATGGAGATATTAACCTGCCAGTGCCTAGTTATCAAATGTAGCGACTTACAGATCTAAATTAAATATGCACTTGATCTGAAAACCTAAATGGTCGCAGGGTTGCTGAGAAATATCTCACGGAAACCTCCAGATATGATATAAAGGAGTTTTCCCAAATAAATAATGAAACCCCTTTTACTACCTCAACTTTGCTTTTTTAGAAGCAAATGATTGAAGAAGAGCAATATAAACCCAGGGATAAACTTTTAAGATACTTACTATAAAAGAGTAACACTAAGAAGAACAACATCTATTTTTTTGTGAATTTGTAACCGCACACTGTAAAAAACCATTTTCAACACATTTGGGAAGTGTACGACGTCCTTATTCATGAGAATTTGCAACCGTAGCTCGTCAAACGAAACAAACCTTCCTGAAATTGGCTTGTATACCAATCTTGTATAATCAACGACCTTAAAATAAATACCCGGACGTAGCCCCGCTAACAAAGAACTGAAGCACCTTTTCTATCCTTTTTTCCTTTTTTTTAAAGGGGGCCGAAATGGGAGGTCAAAAGGTGGGGTACCTATCCACCTGTCAAATGAAAGGGCTTAATTTGTAGATTCTAAAACAATATGGTTTTTCCTGATCATGTACTTTTTGATTCAGGACGAAAAACATTCAAAAAGATACCATTCCCCCTATTATCTTCGAAGTTACTGTACAGAAACATCTGAAATAATTACCAATTATTAATGTCACCCTAAATATTACAGGAAAAATATAACGGTTTTCCTAACTTGCACCGTTTTTTAGAAATTTGCAAAAATCGTAACACATACTTATTTGCTCCTACTAAACTAACCGCCATACAGTTTTTCTTAAACTATTCACGTATCTATACTTACGAGTTTGTACCGAACCCTCGGTGTGTGAGTCCGACTCTCACTTGACCGGGTTTTTTCCTATTGCGAGCAGCACGCACACAGGTACCTAGCCGGCTTATTAGACATGCTTCAGTTCTTAGTTAGCGAGGCTCCGTCCGGCTATTTATTGTATAAGGTCCTTGTGTAAGAGTAGACCTGTGCCCAGCAGTGGGACGTATGTAGGCTGAAGATTATTCTTCTCTTATATTCTTCTCTCTCATCTCATACATTTTTTTTAAATAACTTTATGATTGACTATCCATCTACTACAACTACAAAACATAATAATGTATTGATGTCATTTATCTTCTACTTATTAGTAAACATAGTCTTGATGACATTTATTTATTCTAGCTGTTATTAAATATTGCAGCTACTTTATTGTTTTGAATTGAATCGGAAAGTCTTAATACTGAGTGAAGTATCGTACGTTACTAACAGAGTAGGTTAGTTTTATGTTTTGAATTGGTGAAATCGCAAATGTGAAGAATTCATCAACACAAGAATAAGCCGGAGATGTTTTATAAACTACGATTTGTATGCTCGCGGCATTTAAGTTATTGATAACGTACAAACACGTAAATTATTACGATGCACATGTCGCAGCCAACTAGTTTAATTTGCCATTTGGTTAACTGCCTAGCATTTTCATTTAACGGCCATTCTCACGAAGTATGTCTGCGGTCACCTAATTACCGCGACGCTGTTTTCATACTAAATGTATGGAGACGCGGTAATTAGACGCAGTCATACTTCGTGAGAATGGCCGTAAACTATGACCCGCCAGCAGGTCGACGAAGCCCCGCTACGCGGCTTCTATTTCTGCTCTGATGAAGCTGACTATTTTTTTTTTTTTTTTTAGCAACTGACAAACTCGCAATCCACGGGCGTAGCGATTGTCGGACCGGGTGGTCGGCCGTGTCGTTCCCTGGGGTCGAACCAGATCGCTAGCCGGACCACCCTGAGTTTGGTCGGACTGTGTGGGTGCCGGGGGTGCCTGGGGTCGAACCAGGTCACCTTGTCCCGGTCCACCTCGATACAAGCTGACTAACAAACCTAACCTAAAATAAGGAGTGTTTAATGCAAAGGCTAGGCAGCTAACCAAATAGCTAGTTGGCGGCGACATACATGAGACAAATTCGCTCTCATCTATGAGAATACTCCCAGCAGTTTAAGAGCATTTCTCCAGAAATATGTCTGCGACTCATTCATCTGTCTCCATACATTTAGTATGAAAAAGGGCCAGATGAATGAGGTGACCGCAGATATTTCTGAAGAAACGCCCTTAGACGTTAATTTGCCTGTTCCTTACCCCTATTGAAGCTACGCATAGTCTACGACAGCGGTTGGCATCCTGCGGCCCGCGGGCCGCATACGGTCCGTGAACCGCTCACTTGCAGCCCTAGATTCCGGTCAGTATTGCGGTCGCTATATTCCGAATTGTATAAAATCACAAATTATTAAGAAAGTGCGGCCTGCGTCAATTTCTTTAGCCGTATGTGGCCCTTGGCTGCTAAACGGTTTCCGACCGCTGGTCTGCGATATAAATAACTAGCGAAGATCACGCAAATAATTCAAATTTTAAGGCGGGGATGTTCGAAGACGACAAGCAATTCGAGCTCCCCGCCCCCCTTAGACGAACAAGCGGCGCGATCCCGTTCGAAATGAACTTTTCGTGACCCCAACCTGTGTAAATGTGTCAACTTATGCCGCAGCGAAATTGTAACAGTAGGTCTACTACCTTACGTACTCTCTGGTTAAGTTTATATCAGGTAGATATACCTATCTATGACATCGAAACACTTAAAATAAAAGGATCATCGTAATGTTAGAAAAGAAAGCGGTTGTTTTTCTAATAGGTACCTAACGTTTAGTTAATAAATAAACTTAAACTAAACATGATAATATTATCACTGCCGGTTACAGTTGGGAGATATTGTAGATTTATTATTTACTTATAAATAAATTAGACCAACAGGCATCGTGTCGTACAATGTGAAAGGTAGGTACATATTTCATCTGGGGGCACGGCAGTGCCCCCGCCAAGTCGAGCAAAACAAAGGCACGGCACGGCCATACCATCCTTTTCTCGAAGCCATTCAAGCTAATTTCAGCCTCCTGTAATTTTGTACTGGCTAAAGCTACAATCCTGACATTTCAGGGATATATACACAATAAGACATATATATTCTCAATATCATTCAAATTGAACGTGTACTTTAAGAACTATTGCATGTCAAAGTTCCTTAGTTTTGTCACTGACTGACTGACTGATTCACTGATTCACTGACTGATGATCATCATAATTCTAAAGTACTTCTAGCAGACTCACAGGCTCCAAATTTTAAACATAGTTCGTTTTTAACCGACTTCCAAAAAAAGGACGGTTCTCTATTCGTCTGTTTTTTTTTGTGTGTTTGTTCACCGATTACTTGAAGACGGCTGGACCGATTTGGAAAATTCTTTTTTTGTTTGAAAGGGTAGAGTTCCGAGGTGGTCCCATTGCAACCAAATCAGGATCTGATGATGGAATCTTGGAGAAATCGAAGGAACTCTTCAAATATTATAGGCACACATATAGCGATTTCGGTATTTTTCGTAATTTTTTCTCGTCCATGTCTTATTAGCAACAAGTTTCTAGTGTTAGCCGACTTCAAAACAAAGAGTAAATTTATATCTAGGTTTCTTCCCCGATTACTTGAAGACGGCTGAACCTATTCTTTTTTGTGTTAAAGGGTTTATACCTCCGAGGTGGTCCTATTGCAACCAAATCAGAATCTGATGATGGGATCTTGGAGAAATCGAGGGAACTCTTCAAATATCATAGGCACACATATAGGGATCAAACTTTGACTTTGACTCTGACTCTGACTCTGATTCTGACTCTGACTCTGACTCTGACTCGGACTCGGACTCGGACTCGGACTCGGTCTCGGACTCGGACTCGGTCTCGGACTCGGACTCGGACTCGGTCTCGGACTCGGACTCGGTCTCGGACTAGGACTCGGACTCGGTCTCGGACTCGGACTCGGACTCGGACTCGGACTCGGACTCGGACTCGGACTCTGACTGACTTTGACTTCAACTTTGACTTTGACTTCGACTTTGACATATTCGATTGTCTGTAAAGTCGGTTTACTGACGATAGTTGAACGTGACAACGTCATAAGGTACTAACCCTAACCTTACCCTATGAAACGGAAAACTCAGCAGTGTCTCTTGTCATACAATAGAGATTTTGACAGCCGTATCTTAAGGAATAAGGCCTAATTTACTAACAGTTTTTGGAAGTCGGTTTTTATTTTTTGTTTTAAAAATTTACTTTATTTTTAAATTTTTAGTAGCGCTGGAAAAATATTGTTTTAACCAAATAGACTTCAGTCTATTTAGTTAAAAGAAAAATTTTCAGAATCGGTCTAGCCGTTTTCAAGTAATCGGGGAACAAACCTACATAAAAATTGCTCTTTGTTTTGAAGTCGGTTAAAACTGGAAACTTATTTCTAATAAGAAATGCACGAGAAACAAAGAAAAATACCAAAATCCCTATATGTGTGCCTATGATATTTGAAGAGTTCCCTCGATTTCTCCAAGATCCCATCATCAGATCCTGATTTGGTTGCAATGGAATCACCTCAAAAGTATACTTGCCGTTTCAAACAAAAAAATAATTTTCCAAATCGGCCCAGTCGTTTTTAAGTAATCGGGGAAAAAACCTACATAAACAATTGTTCCTTTTTTGAAGTCGGTCAATACTAAAAACTTATTGCTTATAAGAAATGGACGAGAAACTACGAAAAATACCGAAATCGCTATATGTGTGCCTCTAATATTTGAAGAGTTCCCTCGGTTTCTCCAAGATCCCATCATCAGATCCTGATTTGGTTGCAATGGGACCACCTCGGAAGTATACCCTTTCAAACAAAAAAAGAGTTTTCCCAAATCGGTCCAGCAGTCTTCGAGTAATCGCGTAACAAACATACAAAAAAAAACATACAGACGAATAGAGAACCGTCCTTCTTTTGGAAGTCGGTTAAAAATAAAACAAATGTGTGCAATGGTATACAGTTGAAGAAGCTTATGTTTTGCACAAGACTAAAATTTACTAATCATGATGAAGAAATAATAGTGATAAGTTAAATAACCTATCATTTTAATATTCAGCTAATCATTCGATATCAAAGGCGTTGGATTACTGTTAGAGTGTATACGCTGTGATTCTAGCGTGACGTTTATTTTGTCCGTTGAGTGAGGAGAGCTGTCACGAGCTCGAAAGCGACACAGGTCCGGCCTCGGACACGCCCGGCGGGCATCTGAAGCCACAGCGCGTGGGCTACTTTGTTATATAGTACTGAGCTACTAAAAAATAAGTAATTTAAAAAAAACTGAACCGCACAGGTCCCGGTAAAATGTCATTATCTATCGATTGACATGTTTTTTAGTGATATAAATGTGATAGAACTCGAGTAAAACTGGAAAAACTGCTAAAAAAATACCTGTTTTCGTGACGAATTATGATCGAGCGAAGTTGAAAGTATCGTGTTTTGAACCGCACAGAAACACAGAAGCACTCTTGAACTATAATATATTTCTTTTTCGATCCAAAAATATGAATATTTCGTTACTTAATTTTGATTCTCCCGGAGGTCGATTTCGGAAATCCTGCCCTTAATGTTTTTTTTTATTTCATAGTTGTTATCAGTTTGGGGCATCGTTACGAGCTCTACTTCAAAAACTAAATTATTAATAATTTCATGATTATGTGATTTTTCGATAAAAACAAATCTAGTAGGTACAAAGCTCCCACTTGACTTGGGTTATTTTTCGTAGTAATATTTGTGGTAATACTTCAAAAAACGGATTATATTAGGTTTATGCCATCATTGTTTCTTCCTATTCGCGATTCTGCACAATATGAATTCCACACAACTGAATTTAATCACATGCTTAATGCTTCACAGTCATTATTTCTACGCAATCTTGTTTCGCCTTGCTTGCCTATTCGTGATTCTGCCCAATATCAATTCCACACAGCTGAATTTAATCACATGCGTTATACTTCACAATTCTGTAATTATTTTTTTTTAAATCTCATACATAACCGGGGATCGAACCCGGCCGAAATTGGGGCGGATTTTTTTTTTAAGATTTCGGCTAGTAAATAAACAAGATAGTATAGAAGATAGATAGAATAAAAGATAAAGATAGTATCGTGAAGTATAACGCATGTGATTAAATTCAGTTGTGTGGAATTCATATTGTGCAGAATCGCTACTAGGAAGAAACAAGATTGCGTAGAAATAACGACTGTGAAGCATTACGCATGTGATTAAATTCAGTTGTGTGGAATTTATTTTGTGCAGAATCGCGAATAGGAAGAAACAATAATGGCATAAACCTAATATAATTCTAAAAAACACCTGTCAAGTGTTAACGAGGCAAAAAACATTTTCACCTACGTCACGACCTATGTTGCAGAGCACGATAACAAGAAAATCATAAACACTAACGACAACACGAAGATTATGATAAGACTATTGAAGAAACAAAGTACCTAAGCCGCGCATGCCTAGTCATGAAGTCATGAACGACTGAAAACAACCGCACAGTATATAGGGGCCATTATTTTATTCCGTAAGACGATTTTTGCCAGTTTTTTACCCCTATGCAAGAATTATAATACGTAAAAATCTAAAGGAAAATTGTTTTTACGTTTGGGTTTGTTTTAATTTTGATTTTTCAGAGCAACATTTTTGTAGGGACGTTTATTTGCAGATACCTACAAATAGTTTTTATGCCACACCTGGCCATAAACTGGCTTTTAACACACGCCACGCATAAGGAAAAAGCCGCTTTCTGGCCAAGTGACGTAAAATTATATACACAACACGGGAGGTAATAAGGAAAGCCCTCGATTGAATATACGTCCTTCGCTTGCAGCTCGGGCCGCAAACATCTGCGATCTCGGCCTTTCTTTGTTTTACCACCCTAGTTGTGTAATGTACTATTAATTTTTTGGTAAAATACCTATACGCAACCGAGCACGCGATTCCGCTCTCGTGTTTTTTTAATGTATAATCATAACTTTGCGCATATTACGATCTTACGTAAGAATTATCAAGACTCCCTCCCACCCCCTAAATCGTCTTTACGTAATGAATGAATGGCCCCATAGCAGTAATTTCTGTTCCTACAAAAGGTACATCGCGCGCTATATGCGCGCCGTGAACGAACGCACTACAAGTAAAGTTTTTTAAGAATGCGTATAGAATGCTCCAGTATCGATCGCACGCACGCAGACACACTAGCGCGTCTGTGTGAATACGTATCGCGCGCTCTTAAACGGCTGAAGTTGGGCTACTTGTCCGTCATTATACTTTGGCAATGGCCTCTGAATGTCAATTTCATACGTTTGTGTTAAGTGTAGTAACGAACATCTGATAATATTTACAGCAAACAATGTTTGCTTTTGTGAATTATAAATAAGGACAAGTACATGTTTAAGCCGCGGCACTTCTCTTCGATTATATCGATCATAAATAAACTGAAGTGTTAACCAAAGAGATAATATTATTTTTGGATGACGAGGGTGACAATTCTAAGGAAAATATGCATTGGAAAACTGGCCCGATTTGGATCTTATTGACAGTACAATTTAGATAAGTGATGATATATCTTTCGCACTTCCTTTTACGTTACTTCTTCTTAATGTATTTGCGAATAAAGAATATTTTTCGAGTGCACTTCAGCTATGTAGGTAAGTTTATTGACGAATCCGTTTTAATATCGGTTCCTGTCACAAGTATGTATGTATGTAAACTCTTTATTGCACAAAATAATACAAGTACAGGGTTACAAAATAAAGGTATATGTACAAAGGCGAACTTATCCCTCTACTACAAGTCTATTTTAACAAAAAAAAAAATTATCTCACGTTAAAAGGCTGTTTAGTTAATTCTTAATCGAGTTAATACAATAAAAAAGTATACGTTACTTACCGATAATCCAACAAACAATGTCAATTAAAACAATAAAACAAAACTTTTCACTTCACAAACATGGTTTACGAACGCGCGCACATAAAAAAATGTTTCGCGCCAAAAGAGGACTGAAAAATAAGGCGCGCGAAGAGACAGTAGCGAACCGCGACTACCGAGAGGCACTGACGCTCGGAGCATACAGCCAGCGAGGAGCGAGGTGACTGGAAGAGATAATAACGCAACATGCACCTTCCATTCATATAGGTAGCATAACTCATTTGTATATATAATTTAAATGAAAATGGTGTCCTACGCTGACATTGACTAGTACTTTGGACTAGTAATCAAGTGGAACTAACACAAAACGTTACTAGACACACGGCAGTATGACAGCCAACGATAAGTAACAAAAATAAAGAGATCCAGATCCAACTTGAAAGAATAACAAGTTAAAGTTATGTAATAGTCAATTAATTATGCTGGTTTTTGTACTGCGATATATTATTTTGATTAACATTTTAAACTACCCAAACTAGTCTACTTAGAGTTGATAGGGGCACCAAAAGAATCAGACATGTGAAAGAGCCCTTGAGGCCTACTTGCAGAAATAAATTATTTCATTTCATTTCATTTCAAAAAGCAAAGTATAAACTGTGTACAAAAAGTGTACATCGTTGAAAAAAAAAATGTAACGCACTGAGTGCTTTCCTCTGTTTGAAATCTGTTAAAAAATGAAGAAAAAAATGTATTAAGTTTATAAATGTCATTATCAAAAACACGCAGCGCAGATCTCACTCACTTTAATTAAAAATGTAGGTATAGTTTTCAGATTTTTCCCTATACGTGTAGTATAAAGACGGTATTACTAGCCAAATTTCACAGTCAACGAAAAGTAGGTACCCTATGAATCTTTGTTTCTTGAGTGTCGAAATTTACGTTTTTTGCGGCATAAACGGCCGTATCTTTTTTCCACGTTAACTTACAAGCTTGATTTTTCACAGCTTCAAAGGACCGTAAATCTGAGTTTTATTTTAAACTCGATACCTCTACGCTTTACCAAGATAAAGGGTTTTGACAGACGGATAGACAGGCAGACGGACAACAAAGTGATCCTATAAGGGTTCCGTTTTTTCCTTTTGAGGTACGGAATTCTAAAAATGGGTACCCGTTGAATTTAAACGAAGAAAAAATACTTTAGTGAAAGTGAACGACCTTTCAGTGGCGCCAGTAATGTCTAGGAGATTTGCATGACATTTTCAGATATGCACTCTGGCCTGTGCACTGTTATTTTAGAAGAGAGAATCTTTTACACATTTTAGGCACTTTTGATTTCAACTGTAAGGAAAATATACTGTTATTAACGGAACGGAAGCGACTAAGTACCTAGCAGTATCTAAATATTTCAGTTTCTGGCCGTCAGTTTGTATGTACAAATTTCTTATTGTAAATTAATCACCTATATACGTCCCAATGCTGGGCACTGGCCTACTCTCATAGATGATTGGGACGTAGTCCCCATGCTGGCTTAATGCGTGTCGGAGACTTTATAAAGACTTAGTAAATACATTACACAACTAGGGGGGTAATACAAAGAAAAGCCGAGATCGCAGAAGTTTGCGGCCCGAGCTGCAAGCGAGGGACGTAAATATGCGATCGAGGGCTTTCTTTATTACCTCCCGTGTTGTGTACATCATTTTATGTCGACACTTGACCAGAAAGCGGCTTTTTCCGTACCTACGCGCAGCGTGCGGAAAAAGCCACTTTATGGCCAAGTGTGGCATAAATAAGTAGTCTAATTTAACGGCCGATATACCTACTAACCTCTTTTGTCAAGAAGTTCTGATCATATTAGCACTTTTTGTCGTCCTTATTTACCTATTTGCAGAATAACAAAAAGTTTCTGTTAAACTAATTTTTTTTTAGACAACCTTTTATTGCCGACTGTACTTTTTTATATAATTGCAAACCGTAATCCGTATGTCAAAACTAATCAAATGAGCCTAAATACAGTGGATTTATCTTATATAAGTAATTGAAATGACCCTAACTAAAGCCATCTGGCTCCATCATCAGATCAGCTCCATGTCATAATAGTATATTGTAATAGTATAGTATAATAGTATATTGCATTATCATCTCGGAAATCGGGAAGTGGGTAAAATTTTACTTGCAAGATTTGATAACAGACATACCGACAGTAACTAACACTGTCTTCTAGGTATTGTCTTTGTATCTAAATGGTTCGAAAACCTATTATATTGTCTACTTGTATAGGTAGTTATTGTAAAAAAACAACTCTAAACTCTTACGGATCGCGTACTTATTGAATTGAAAACATTTATTTATTTCAGGTCCTTTAGACCCATATAAGATTTGGTTAGTTACAATTGTCTTAGTGCTATGTTAGTAACAATATTCCTTATTTCAAAAATTAATAATAATAAATAATAATTAAAACACAATAAAGTCATTCATTATACACAATGCACATTAAAATTCAGATACATTATGTCATAAATAAATAAAATATATTACTTGATTGTTTCGTAACCCCTTTCACCGTTCGTGGTCGTGGGTGACTGATGAGTCCACTGACCGAGTTCAGTCTACCCGTGTCCACGAACGGTGAAAAGGATTACGAAACGTTGGGACGTAAAAATGAAGCAGTATAGCAGCGGTCGGCAACCGCTTAGCAGCTGTGGGCCATATAGTAGCTAAGGAAATTGACGCGGGCCGCATTTTGTTAATAATTTGTGATTTTATACTATTCGGAATATAGCGACCGCAATACAGACCAGAATTTAGGGCCGCAAGTGAGCGGTTTAAGGACCCGTGACACTATAAACTCTGATTTTTTATTCCGTGGAATTCTGACGTTTCTTGGTATTACCAGACAAAAAAAACTCCTTGTGTCTGTGGTAAGAATTTCAAAATAAATAAAATGCAGAACTTGGCTTCTGTATTTTATATACATGAAATTACAATACGTGTAATATATCATTTATTACAACATAAAAAGCATAATTTTAAATTGCATAGTTTGGACACAATAAATTACAATGTTATTTTCTGGGGGAAAAAAAAATGTTGCCGGTATCACTCTGATGACTTTCATATATTACAAACCATTGGTTCAAAATTATAAGTTTATATTCTTGATTATTAGTAAATTTATTACATTGCAATATAAATAATAATCCGCCGCATCCCGTAAAAAAGCAAAACGCCAGCTGTCAACTGTCAGCCGTATGTGCAGCCAACTATGCAAAACAATTCTTTGACGCAAAAATTTCAAATACTTAGCAATGCACCTTTTCACCTTTCGTATTTTTATTTCAGAAGAAAATTATAGCCCTCCTACTTATTATTTCGTTATGGACGATCTCAATAGTTTGTGGATTTACTTACATATATCACTCAACGAAAAGCTTTACTTATTTTAGCCACACCTGGCCATAAAATGCTGTACACAACACGGGAGGTAATTAAGAAAGCCCTCGATCGCATATTTACGTCCCTCGCCTGCAGCTCGGGCCGTAAACATCTGCGATCTCGTCTTTCTTTGTATTACCACCCAAGTTATATAATGTACTATTGTAGCTTTAGATACCGATCGTAGAATATTTAATTCCCTGATAATAATTTCAACGCAATCTGTAATACAAAATTATTAAAACAGCGCATATTAAATTTTATTATTATTTTATAAATGTAGCTTGTATAAAAAAATGTTTCTTACTTCTGAAACGTCAAATTATGACAGATGTCAGAATTCCACGGAATAAAAAATCAGAGTTTAGGTACGCGATTTAATCCCTCGCGACTAGAGATGTGCCGTTCCCGGGAATATTCCCCACTTGTATAGGGAATATTCCCGCGGTGGGAATATTCCCGGGAATGGTACATCTCTACTCGCGACCCGTCCACTCACCGGGTAAACCCACCAGTGGGTGCACGGGGAATTCCTATTTACCCATGCACCCACTGCATTTTGGTTGGAATCAATTTAAAAAACATCGATACACTTTCAAGTCAGGGGTTACCACGTGACCAAGATATTTAAAAGTACTGACCAACGGTGTGCCGTAAAGACGAATAGGGGGTACGGGAGGCAGCTCCTTCCCTCTGACGGGAAAGACCATACATTCACTTTTCTTCACATTATATAGTAAGCCGTGACTAAGCGCAAACTTTTCACATATAGCCAACAGCTTTGCAAGGCCACAAGGCGAGACACTCAACTGCACCATGCGTCAGCGTAGCTAATGTTATTAAGACATATATCGGCACGATATGACAGCCGACACGGGTACTGCTGAGCTCCTCTATTAACGCATTGACATACAGGTTGAAGATCTTGGGTGAGGTTACACCCCCCTGCCTCACCCCGCACTCCAACCTGTACGGCTCCGAGTAGGCGTTCGACCATCTTACTACATTCACCTGGTTGATATACCAAAACTTAAAAATATGGTACATTTCCGTTGGCATATTAGTATTTTTAAGTTTTTGCCGTAAGGTAACGTAATTTACCAGGTCGAATGCTTTAGATAGATCGAGAAAACAAGCATAGACAGCTGTTCTACGGTCCGTGTAATACTTGATAGTCTTCTTCAGGCACAGGATGGCCGTTTCAGTCGACAGGCGGCCTAAAGTCGAACTGATTTTGATGAATGTTTAAGTATTTGTCCAGCTGTGAACTAAGCAGACTATCAAGCACCTTAGCGACCCCGGTTGCCAGCGAGATAGGTCTATAGTTGTTTTTGTCCCCTACTTCGCCACTTTTAACTATTGGCACTACAGTTTGCATCAGTGCATCCGGCAAGTATGAGGGACTTATGCATAAATTAAATAACAAGGCGAGAACTCGAGGCAGATGTGGGCCCGCGTATTTGAGATGTTCTATACTAAGGGAGTCGCAACCAGGAGATTTTCATCTCGACATAGATTTAACAGTTTTCGCATATTGTTTCTATTTCAGGGTTTAATTTAATTTGTAAGTTTGAAGTTTATTGAAAATTATATTATTAATTTTTCACTGAATACACTACTACCTTTCGCAGTAAATCTAGTACTTAGTAATTAATTTCTGCCCACTCGGTTTGTCGTCAAGTATACTGCGCGATAGTCCCAAAGGTGAAACCACAGTAAATAGTGTTTTAAATATACTAGCTATAGACTTATGATCGCTAATACCGTCAATACTTGCCGGAAGACTAAGCTTGCCATTTAGCTTTTTTGTTGTTTTCCAAAAGCTACGAAAGTTGTGTTTTCTATGATGAGATGCTAAGATGTCCATTGTTATTTGTTCACTGTGATTCTCACACCACTTAAGACATTGATTTAAATACACTTCTAGTCCTTTGCATATCATCAAAAACATCCTGATTTTGGGTGTAAGGAATAAGGGACGGAAAACAAACATGCCATTTTATATAATTCATTTATTTAAATTGTATAGTATTCACATTGTTGCAACACCGGCTTTACATACAAAATGAGAACACAATATTTCACAAAAATAACTAGGTATAAAGAGAAATGCAGCGGTTGAACGAAAGCTATAATAATAGTAACTAGGACTATACAACCGTATAGTATAGCGAATGAGACTTATTCAATGTACTTGGCAGTCACCGCAGCTGGAGGGACGAAGCAGGTAATACTGATCGATGCCAAGACTTGGCGAGAGCAGTCAATGCCAATCGAGAAGGAAACGGGCCAAGTGTGAAACGGGGAGCCCCCAAAGTGTACCTACCCTCACTTTAGTATCCAGGCGTTTTTTTTTTAAACCCGACGTAGGTACTTTCTCCGAATATGGACTTTTGTGGTTTTTTTGGCTCAGAATCGTTAGTACTTTCGAACCTTAGACGTCAAATTTTGTATGGAAAATATTTTTTCCACTACGCCACTTTCATACTAAAATAGGTTCATAAAGGTGACGTAGGTACGGAATACTTAATTTGGGACACACATTTTTTTCACGTATAAGGTTCGAAAGTTATAATGATTCCGACCAAGAAAAATCTCAAAAGTCCATACTCCGAGACAGTAGCTACCTTTGGTTTTTTAAAAAACACCCATACACGAGATTTTCACGAAATATTTTGTACAAACCTTCGATAGCTATTTTGATCTGATAAACTGAAACCTATCTGTTCAGACAAACTTAAAACATCGCCAACAGTGGAAATCAAAGAGTACAATACCTTGTGCCGCTCCGTGTCTCAGCTCGCTATCAGAACTCGCTGTTGCCGCCGTAGTTGGTTTCTTGAGTTCAATATCACTAGGGTAAATGTTCAATAGCACTGTGTAAATGTTCCACACACAAGAATAGCAATGTTTTATGAAGTAAATATTAATAATTAGGCAGCCACGTTTTATTTTGGGAGCCGGCCGCGGCGCCATAACGACACTGAAGTTTTTCTTTCTTGCCACGGCGCTGGTGTTGCTTTTAGCGCGGTGAGGAATGGCGATTCGGAATGAAGTCGCCCGCGCAAATGGAGCGGCATATTTAAACCGTGCTCAGTTGATTGACACGATTGACGATGTAATATATTGTCTGAACATACACTCCCCCCCGAACCAAGGACGACTTGGTTGATCTAATCACTTAGAGGAAGCCTAGCTAATTTAGATACTGGTCGTAGCAGCGTGCCCTTTTGTGTACGAAGCTCCACAACCCGCACTATGTTATCTTTTCCGGGTAGCAAGTTTACTATCCGACCGCGTCTCCATTCTAGTGGAGGGTAGTTATCTTCTTTAATGAGAACTAAGTCACCGACCCTAACGGAGTCTGTATTGTCTGTCCATTTATGCCTTAATTGAAGGGTGTGTAAGTATTCATTGCGCCATCGTTTCCAGAAGTGTTGTGACAGGCGCTGTAAGAGCTGGAATTGATTTAGACGGTTGATATTGATTTCCTCAAAGTCATACTCCGGCAGGGCTACTAGAGGCTGGGCTATCAAAAAATGTCCAGGTGTTAGGACCTCAAAGTCATTAGGATCTGAACTTAAAGGCGTCAAAGGTCGCGAATTCATGACTGCCTCAGCTCGCGTAAAGAAGGTAGTAAGCTGTTCAAAGGTTAATTTTTGTTCACCGAGAACTCTACGCATGTGGGTTTTAGCTGTCTTTACAGCAGCTTCAAAAAGGCCACCCATGTTAGGGCTGCTGGGTGGATTGAATAGCCATGTAATTTCCGATTTTGCTAGTTCCCGACTAATCTCAGTATTGTGATTGCGTAAGTAAACGTAAACATCTTTTAAGTACTTGTCTGTGCCAGTGTAGTTTGTGCCACAATCGGATCTAATAAGAGAAGGCATGCCGCGTCTCGAAACGAATCGTGTGAAGGCGTCAACAAAGGCCTCTACTGATAGTCCAGTAACAACTTCTAAATGTACTGCTTTTGTGACTAAGCAGACAAAGATGCAAAGATAACATTTCTCTACTCGAGCGTTTCTTAAAGAGCTTGTTTTGATATAGAAGTGTCCTGCAAAATCCGTGCCTACACCTTGAAAGGGTCGCATAGATTTTACTCGGTCTGACGGAAGATCTGCCATAAGGGGTTGAGTAAATCGCGGGCGAGCCCGGAAGCATTGTACACATTTAAAAGTTACACTTCGAGTTATCCTTCCAACTGTCAAAATCCAATAATTTCGGGATAATATTGAAATTAGTGTATTTGCTCCAACATGACAAAAGGCAACATGATAGTATTCCACTAAACGTTGAACGAACGTACCCTTCCCCGGGAGCAATATTGGATGTTTTGCATCAAAGGGCAAATCAGAGTGCCGAAGACGGCCACCGACTCGAACAATGTTGTTGGCGTCTAAAAATAAATTTAGTTTCTTTAAAGGAGACTTTATTTTACTTTGTAACTTAAGTTGTTTTATTTCATTGCTGAACGCGTCTTCCTGAATTAAATTAATAAGCTTCTGAAGCCCGTTCTTACGTTCGTTAACCGAAAGATGTTTTTGTGTGATTCGCGAGGTGGGGTGGCGAATGTTGTGGATAAAACGTAGTATAAATCCTGTGACACTAACCATTTTTTCAAAGGAACTATAGCGTTCAAAGACTGCAAATTGATCGTTAACCGTAGCTGCCGTACTTGATACAAATTTAGATTTTATACCGGGGAGTAATATTTCAGGGAATTCTGGTCCTTTAGAAGGCCAGGTGCTAGGTTTGTTACATAGCCAAGCTGGAGTCCACCACAATGGATGATTTAGTAGATCGGCAGCTGTTGTGCCACGCGATGCCGCATCCGCGCAATTCTGCTCAGTGGGGACATGCCGCCATGTGATTGGAACTTCAGCTGTTATAATTTTCGAGATACGATTACCTTCATAGACTTGTAATTTGTGAGGTGGTGTTCGTATCCAAGCAAGAACTATGGTGCTGTCACACCAACCGAAAACGTTATCAATGTTCAGGGACAATTCGTTGGTTAGGGTATCATAGACATGTTTAATTAAAGTAGTCAATAGAACCGCCCCGTTTAGCTCTGACTGTGGGATGGTAATTTTTTTCTTGAGCGGAGCTACACGCGATTTAGCTAGTAAGAGTCTAATTGAGACGTGACCGCTACTACTGACTGTACGTAAATACACGACCGCACCATACCCTGCAGCGGACCCATCACTAAATCCATGCAATGAGTAAGTATTGTTTTTGCTTTCCGGTAGCTTGAAGCATCGTGGTATTGAAAGTCTGGTTAGGTTAGGTAAGTCTGACAGAAGATCACGCCATTTGCGCACAAGGTCCTCAGGGGCAGGAGTGTCCCACTCGACCTTACTGCCGTCTGCAGTACTGAGCAGTTCCTGCAGTAGTAGTTTAGCTCGAAAAATTACAGGACTAATCCACCCAAGTGGATCGAAGAGCTTTGCCGTGGAAGATAATATTGTTCGCCGGGTAACCACTTCTCTTTCATCTGGTAGGTTAACTCTATAGGTGAAACAGTCCGTTTTTGGATCCCACTGAACTCCCAAAACTTTTATACATCCGTATTGATCGTCTTTATCGAAATTATTAGGCATTTCGCAATGGTCCGGTGGCAGATCTGTTAACAACCGGGGGTCATTAGCTGACCATTTGCGAAGTTCGTAGCCCGCAGTGCTCATCAAGGCCGTTAGTTCATCTCGAACGCTTAACGCTTCTTCTATGGTATCACCCCCTCCATTTAAATCGTCTACGAAACTATTATGACGTAAAATTTTAGCAGCCCGTGGGAAACGTGGTTGCTCATCATCTGCCAGTTGCTGTAGACACCTAATCGCGACGTAGGGGCTAGACTTGAGACCGTAAGTATTCGTAGTGAGTTCGTAAACATCCAATGGCGCCAAACTGTGTTCTCTCCAAAATATTAACTGATATTTACGATCATCGGGGTGGATCCACGTTTGCCGGAACATATTTAACCCACTATCGGTTACTATTTCGCGCCTTTTCGTAACTAACTATAGAGTTGGCACGCTTGGAAACTCACCCAGATACATACCTATGTATAAACATAAGTTATCACAATGTAAATTCTATAGGCTGAAGTGAATTGACTACGTCTCAGCCGTCACATGCCGTAAAATTAAAAAAAAAGCTATATAATTGACTAAATATCTTAAACCGCTATTCGGGGTAAAAATAATAAATCTAATGTCATCGCAGTTTAAACAGTTACCTAAACGAGAAATCCGGACTACGTTAATATAAAACTATTGAGCATAATAATAAACGAAAGGCAGTCAACTTAATAATATTATAATAGAAAATTTAAAAAATGCTGATTGAGTATAGTGAGATACATTGTCAAATGATAAAATTGCTGTCTATGGAATGTTGGGAACATCGTTATTTGGGTCTGTAGCAGCGATATCGAATTCTGATTTTTCAATCCATCATTTTCATGAGTAATTAACTACAAATTTAAGTAAAAATTTTACTTATTAGTATTTTCATACAAGGATGATGATCCAAATGGCTAAATTTAAAGCAAAGCAATCTAGCGTCTGAATTCTTTTCCAAATTAATTCACTTAAAAACTGAAAGTTTACATTTGTACGGGAGCACAGAGTAAGTTCAAGGCAATAGTCAGTTATCAATATTCATAACTGTGCATATTATTAAAAAAAATCCTAAATGTTCCATAAACAGTCCATAGACATTCGCTACAGGAATACAAGCCACAATCAATTTGTTAATATCATTACAATGTGCATTTCATTCGTTTACTGTTCGTACATACCTTCGTATGTAAAATTATATACATATACAAAAAAACTATGAAATAAATGAGAACTAAATCGGCATATTTAGACAAAATATACTCGTATAGGCCTTTGTAATGCTACAAAATATAAAGGAAGACAAAAATAATTCAAAATAAAATTCAAACTTCAAGCGTATTTCTATCACTACATTCGGCATAAACTATGATTCATATAATTTAGTATCACTTTTAGGTTATATAATTAACAAAGGTTAATTTAACATAAGAGCTCGTATTACTTCATAGCTCAAGATTGCAAGGAAAACGCGAATTCGATAAGCTATTTTTAAATCGATATAAGGTACTGAAAATAGCAATTTAGTACCATATAACCCTCTGATAAACTTGGGCGAAGAAACATGATTGAAAATGTCCATTAAAATTATGATTTTATAAACGACGAATAAATTCGTTTGAAATTAACCCAAGAAGTCATTAGACAAAAACTGCCATAACAATCATTTTAAAAAAAATGTACAAAGGGGCTTAATATAATTAAATGTTAATATTGTTCTTTTGTTTAACCATACAATTTAAATGGTTAACTTTCGTTACACAAGATTAACATTTTGTTAAATTAAACCTTAATTATGTACTATTTTTTTTAAAAGGATCCATACATGCATATCAAAACACACTGCACTGCCTCTAGAGTAGATAGTTGAAAACAGTTGGTTCGATTTTTATGTTATTGGAATTCGTTTAAAAGTACGTCATATCATATGTTTACTCGTAATGAATAAGTAGGTACAGATAAATTACACTGAAGCTATGACACATTTTACACGTCACTGAGAGGTTATTATGTGTTACAACTGAGGAGTGTCTTTTCAAAAGGGCTTATTTCTCTATGAAAAACCATAGAAACATAAGCCTTCCTAAAAAGACACTCCTCAACTACACAACGCTATTATTGATATTTTGAAAAATATGAATTAACTCTAATAAAATTGTGGCACTTTGAGACTTTAGCTGTCTTTCAACAATTAGAATATCTAAAGTATAGTTTATGCAAAACATAGTGAGAATGATTCAACTCTCACTAGATGCGACTCCAAGAAAGATCTCGTATATTAGAAACCCGATACCACATACCGGATTGGATTCCTATTTAGATTATTGTCACACCTTGACAGATCCTGCATCAGTATCGCCGTCTAGTGATAATTGATTGAAAATACGCGCTTATTGCACAGATAAAGATATTCGTGGCTATTCGAATGCGTTTCAAACAAAAAATTGCACAGTACTTATTGACTATATTTAGATTCACGTTCTCTATAGAAGTATAACTAAAAATGATCACGTCTACAATAACCTTAACGGTTTGATTATAACTTCATAAGTAAATAAAAAAGCGTTCTTCGCAGGACCATTTCATTATCATTTATTGATATTTAAGAGCCACATATGAATCTAAATATTGCCAATTATTTTATATAGTAGATTCATTGATCAGTCATATGCTGTAGTCACGTATTTGACGACAAAATAAGGTGGAAAGAGTATCAAAATGTTCAGTGAGATCACATTCATAAGATTTACGAAGTTTTATCGTCAACTGGGACTACAGTTACAGCATAATGCACGAAGTAAAGTACAATTTTAGAACAAAAGAAAGTGTATGTTTTTAGAAACATATAAGACCTCTTAAATATAATGTTGTAGTAAAATATTTTAAGTACTTGTCTTTTATATTTCACAATGACTTTCCTCGGTGCATGACGCTGATAATATGTCAGTTTGACTATCAATGACTAAGACAACACACAGGGCTTAAGTAAACAAAATGCTGGCAAAACATAGTAAATACATTATGTAAATAATTGTAACTCTCCACAGTATATGGCCAGGGATACAATATATTGATCTATATGAATATATGAGCCGCTGTTCAAATTGAGGATATCATTACCAAAATGTGAGCAAACCCAAACGTCGGGTTATTTATGTAGCAAAACATCGATGTCAAATTACCGTTTTAATATATTCTCACTTGGAATGCACCCAAGTAAATAGCTGTGTTTCAAATTAAAATGGCGACTTTAAACGATTTTGATGCCTGAACACTTTGGCTGTTTGCATCGTATGACATTTTGGTACTGACATTAGAGCGCGCTCAGACTCCACTACGCTACTCGCGTAGCCCAACTCCTTAACTAGCTTAAAAGGCCATGTAACTATCTACCCTTATATCCTTTAATAATTCCGATTATAAGGTCACCATTTCGTTACGAATACAGCTTCACTATATCACTTGAGAAATTAAATAACTACTAAAGGAAACTTAATTACAGACAAAATTATGATAGAAACGAACGTTTGATTTTGTAGAAAATGTTACGTTATTAATATAGTCACACACATTAATAGTTCGCTTAAACTACGGGTCCGAGAGGGAGGTTCGTTTTAAAAAAAGAGGTATCAATTTGGTTGGCGGCGCGGGGGACTAGAACGTCTGCCCGCGCCGCCGGTCGGGCGGCAAGCTCTCCCACCGACATCACCGCACTCTCGGTATATTATACAACTCGCTCCCGGTAAAACGATAAAAGAGTTCCCTTAAACAGTGGTCGAGGTTCCCTATCACTAAACCAGACTCGGTAGGCACTAACACCGACACGTCCGCTTAACGTCCTTACACGTAAGTATAATACATAGAAAACGGTGAAACACGTTAGCACTCGCACAATTCCACTAGACGTCCGTATCACTTAAACATTCGTAGTCTTTATTTATTTATTGAGATCAATTTTGCCGCTATGCACTAGTTTGGACGCTCGCCGCCGAGCGAAAAGTCCAGCCGCGACCACCGCCCCTATAACTAAACGTAGGAACATGGGGCGACCGGGCCTTCGATTTCTCCGGGACGCGATCAGAGAACCGAAATAACTTGTTCACAACTAAAAATTACGTATCAGTCGGAGCGATCGTACATCTAAGGCGGTGGCCGGGCTCGCACCGTCGTCGCGAATCACTCGAGTTCCTAAGCCACCGGGGTCAGACCGGACCGAGTCGTCAGTGCGTCCGGACTATTCCGGTACGCGGGCCCGTCCTTTGGTCTGTCGACGGCCCCCGCCGCGCGATACCGCCGAGATCGTCTAATGCGAATCGTATTAGGGGTATCCACAAAGTACGTCACACGATTTTTCAAACTTTTAGACTCCCCCCCATACATTTGGCTAACCTCCCCCCCCTCCCCATGGGTGTGGTGACGTATTATATGGATGAACCCTTAGGATCTTACGGTTCGCCAAGAGTCTCCGTCGGTATCTCGGCGGCGGCGGCGGCTCGGCCCTGTCGGCGCTTCCGGGGACCGGACTACTCCGGTACGCGGGTATGTCCTTCGGCCTGTCGAACGCCCCCGCCGCGCGGTATCGCCTAGACTAGTGCGAATCGTATTAGGATGTTACGGTTCGTCAGGAGTCCCCGTGGATACGTCGGGTGGGTCCCGGTCCCGGGCCGCGGGATCAGACGAGGTGGTCGCGGTCGTCGAGGGAGGCGTCGGAGTCCTGCGCGCGCAGCTCGCGCTCCAGGTCGAGGCTGCGGCGCTCCAGCTCCAGCCGCGCCGTGCCCGCCGCGTGCGCGCGCCGCGGCGCCTCCAGCGACGACACCTGCATAACAACTTTCTTTTAGAAAACACACCCGAGCGATAATTACACAACGGATCGACATGAGGTGCGAATCGGCCGAACTCCGGCCTGATGCGTTCGCGGTCAACAGTGAGCCATAATTTTCTTTATGTCACACCTGACCATAAAGTGACTTTTCCGCACGCTGCGCATACGGAAAAAACCTCTTTCTGGCCAAGTGTGGACATAAAATTATGTACACAACACGAGAGGTAATAAAGAAAGCCCTCGATCGCTTATTTACGGCCCTAATTGTGTAATGTACTATTTTTCTATATGAGCACCGGGAAACGCTGCACGTTATTATGCCGTATTGATAGTTAAAAGTGGTTCTGAACGATGAATGTGATGGTGAACCTTGACAGTGGATAATTTATTTTAGGAGTTGGTTCGTGACACTCTGCACACGGACACGACTGCCCCTGGCGGGGTAGCACAAATCCGCTTATCGCATGATCACCTACGATCCTAGATGTATACCTATCCTAGATGTGTGTGTATTGTTTCATTAGCAATGACCGACTAAAGTCTTTGTCTACGTAACTCGTGTTACGAGAGTTCTTTTTCTTCGTTAATAGTTTTCTCCGAAACCTGTGGCACTTTAGGCTCAATCTTTGGTGAAATAGCATTTTATACTTGGGGAAATAAATTAGCAAAACGACAATCAATTTGGCGTCTGGGGCCAATCCCCCATACAAACACGGTTATACCCGGGGCCTACACGTAAGCTTTCGGTGATGACTCTTGTTAGGGATATTTCTCTTTGTTTACTAAGTTACCTTGGCGAGTCGTCTGGCCGTGGCGACGGAGGCGGCGTCGGGCGGGCGCTAGGAGGGCGCGGGGAGGTGGGGCAGCTTGCCCGCCGCCCAGTACCGCGCGCCGCACCCGCTCGCGCCCGCCGACGAACCGCTCTCCTCTGACAGTGCTGCTTGAAGTTTCGCTTCTGGAAAACCAACATGCATAACCTTCAAATAGGGATGACGACTGGGTTAAAACTATATCATTCTATTTAGTCCGTCAGTTAGATTATGGAAAAATATGGGACACGTATTTTTTGGTTTCATCAAAATATTAAAAATCGACAAAGTTTAGATCATCAAACTTCTGGAGTGGGGGCTTGTGACGCCACTCCTAGGTGAAAATTGTACCAAGGAGTGACGTCACTCGAAACTTCTAAGCACTCTATCCTCGTCATTTTTTGTTTGTCAAACAAAAGAAAAAATACGTGTACAATATATTTTAATAATCTAACTGACGGACTAAACAGTTTTTTTTAGTCTTCTAGCCCATTATTGCAATACATAAATACAATACAAATATGTTATGTAACGAGAGCGTCTAGAAATAGCAATTCCACCAGCTAGCAGATGGCGAAAGGGCCTAGTTTCAGTAGTTCGGTGATATTGGTCCGGTTCGAACTAATGTATAGTATGAACCGGACTAAAATCACCAAACTACTGAAAGTAAGCCGTCGAACGGTATTTTTGATAGGGGGTATCAAAATCCACCAATCACACAACAAGATTTTGATATCCAATGTGAAATAGACCTTCGGCACCGGTGGAATTACTATTTCATTTTGTATATTTTCAGCAGTGTCTTATTACAATATACATAGAGGTAGAAGAATAGTGAGTGATACATAAAATGGACACAACACGCTACCAACGCAACATTTAGAATGTGCACCTATACATTAGAATATGTTACGAGCTTTTAAGAGTCGAATAGAACCCCTGTTTCAAATAAGTGTGACTCAGACATGACTTCACAACGTGTTTTTAAATGAGAAGGGAGTTTGGACGGTAATATTTCTGTAGAACTGAAGGACCAACATACTGATTTGTGAGCGTGTCAACAATGTTAACAATACAAACGAAAAAACAATAAAACATAGATCTAGTAACTTACTAAGACCGATATTAAGCATAAGACCTTAAGGAAAAAGTAAATAAAATGTAAGTACCTTAACGTAAATATTCTTATTTTTAAGATAATATTTAAGGCGATGCACACGATCCATAATGGTAGCGATCCTTACGAGCGGCCAACGTTCAACAGTGGAACTCTTTTGACTAATGATATTGATGAGTAGTTTGATGTGATAGATGTATAAGCGATCATCAATTAATCGCGTGATGCTTGTAGGGAGAAGGGGGGATCCGAAAAAATTACTAACGATCACGTTGGTTAGGAGAAAATAATTAAATCATCAGTTTGTAGCTAACAATCTATATCTGACTAAATATTGATTTAAACTTTCACGTTTTTCATTCATTATTATAACGGGACGAGACTGAATCGCGTAAAACATAATTGACATGTATATTTGACAATTTTATTGTTATTTTCATAAAATGTTGTAAGTTATTGTGAAAAACGTGATGTTATATAGGATGGTCTGACTAAAACCTCACCAAAGATCACCAAGGCTGGTTTCAAAAACTGTCCGAAACATCACGTGATTAATGGACACCCCCTAACTTGAAAGCCGGGGAATGCGTGAGGGAGGAGGGGAGAGGACAACGGTGACTGGTCGAGTTTTATCGTACCTAACCCCGCAGCTCACGGATACCTCGCCCCGACTTTCAATTACAGGACAGGGCTAACAATTAGCTCATCAGATATCGCTTTGGTAACTGGAACTATCTACCTTGTCTATGCCTCCATTTCAAATAGAATTTTACTCCGCAAACTGTTAGAACTGTCAAAGTGCCTACCTTTCTAAAAATTATCTCTAAATAGTCCCTTTCTCATACGTATAGCTCGCGGCAGAAAATCTAGCGGTGACCTCGCTTGCGTAGTAGCAAAACAGTTATCGTAGGGACGTTACTATTGCACAGATCCCCTCATTTTGTCAACTAATAGATTAACGTGCCGCGAGCTTTAGGCAGTGACGTGCACTCCATAAAGACAAGATGAAACTGCCTATTCTCTGTATATCCTATATTTCTACCCCATAAAGGAAGTAGGGTAGAAATTAGAATTCTCAAGATACCGCCTAGCTACCTAATTTCCTTCCTAATAGGGTACTTGCCTGTAGTCAATATAAATTAATTCACGCTAGCCTTGAAATCTGCTTTCGAAAATTTGCAAAAATCAACTAAAATTCACCTATTTAACGTTTTAAACGATTTTTAAAAGACCAAAAGCTATATAAATGAGGAGATGATTTGATGATTGAGCACAATGACGTCATTATGCTTTTTCTCATAGAAACTTCATACTATCCGAGCGTTTTGACAATTCATAAAAAGTAACTGATTTGATCTGTCAGGAAAGTACCCTATTCTCTCCTACTCTTAGTAGGCAAAAATGAGAGGGTAGGTCTGCACCTACCCTCTTATTACTGCTAGCGTGGCGTCCAAAGAACTCGATTCCTACCGGCTTGCCTAATATCAGGCATTTGAGAAGTACACTAAATCTGCATCGGCTTGCCCAAGGATATCTTTTACGCCACGCCACTGTAGGTAGAGTCTTTATCTTTTGTAGTGGGTCGTTCGGTTGGCTTAGCAGTTCAAGTCAGGAACAAATAACAATAAAGCGGTGTACTCACTGGCGACTTGGTTGGCGTTGAACGTGACGGGTGTGCGTGCGAGGGGCGTGCGCAGCGAGCCGCCGCGGGCGCCCGAGCCCGCCGCGCCCGCCGGCGCCGCGCCCGCCAGGCTCACGGACTGCAGACCAGATCGCACACTCAACATCAACAGATCAAGGTTATAGTCGACGACCTTACGAGACAATCATACTTTATTGCACGCCAAAAGAAATATTACTATGCAAACTTTCTTCCAGACAACCTTGAAATAAATAGCTGGACGTTTTACTTGTATGAGTCAATACCAATAAAACCGGTATTGCATACCCTACATTCTGCACTTTTCCCACCGTTGAAATGGAAAAATAGCGTTGTCTTTTCCTATTCTCGATACTGTTCAGTAGGGATGTAACGATACCGATATTTGAAGAGCGCGAAAAGAATTCGCTGTATGAAAAAAAATCTAATTTAAAAAGTAATTTCAATTTCCGACTTAATTTATGTATTGGTCTATTACCTTGTGCAATGTTAAACACTATGTTAATTAAATCTTTGGTTCATAATAAAAAAAAATGAATTTTGAGTTGACAATTTATTTATTTTTACTTTACACTTTCAAGGTTGACTCTCTATTAAATATAGTCAAGTTTTAGTTATAATAAGGACATACAAATATCTGAAGTTCATACTTCATTATTTAGCTAAGATATCGGTATCGCCGATTATTAACTACAATATATCGGTATCGTATCGGCAAAACTATGTATCGTTACATCCCTACTGTTCAGCTTCAAAGCAGAGTAGTAATTATTTGTTTTTTTTTTTACTTACACAACTATACCGCTCTGTAACATGACAAAAAATGTATCTGGTTCTGGAAAACCATACACAGTTACCACATACATACAGTGTTTTATTATTGTATTGTTATTTGACTGCAGATAAATTAAAGTGGTGTAAATGTATACAATAAATTCGTTTACCCGGTCTTCTTGAATATCTAAACTACACAAATAATAAAGCTTTAAAGCACTAAGCTTAAATACGTCGTTATAGCAGAAATTAAATAATAAAAGAAATTAAAAGAAACTGCGCCACAAAATCATGCACGGGCAAATTAAGAAATGCTATGGAAAAAAAATAGTACGAAAATAACGAGTGATGCCATCTACCAACAGAGAAGCTAATCAGAGTGCGCAATTTAAAGAAATAATTTGAGTATTCATTGCATTTTTCATTAAATTTTCAATATTAAGAATTTTGATACAAAGCTATTTACACTAACTACTGATACACACATACCTGAATAACTTATGGCATGTAGGTACCCAGCTAGTTGGAACAAATTGAAATGCGAAACAATTAAACGTAATATTTAAAATAAAATTTAACTTAAATAAAAAGTTGCTTGTGGTAGTGGTAGTTATGGAGTTGAATTTAGAATTATCTGAATTTCAAGTAGCAAATTATATATCGACACTAGTTTGAAAAAAAATCTTATCTAAAACCGTTTTAAAGAAAAACGTCAAAAGTTAGATACGAACTTCATATACACTTACTGCGTTTTTACCTCGAGTTAGTATCAGATACGTGTTTTTTTAAAGAATTAGTTGACGCCTGTACAAAAGACCCAAAATGAGTCTTGGCCACCTAGAAATTTAGTTTTAAAAGTCGAAATTTAGACTTAAACAACACACGCGTAATGGCTTATTAAGTAGTGGTTATTAATATTAGTTTCAGGTTAGGTGCAAATATCTAATTGTGTATCTAATTCAGCAGTGCTTGAACTTTTTTGACGATTGATTCTCTGATAATAGCATTACAAATTCTTTATTTAGCGCAAATTATCTTACATTTTCATTAAGGGGCAATACTCAGCTACATATAGACTCAGATGACTCAACCTTGACTGTGTCATTTTGGAGATTCCAACCGGATAATTTAATTCTATTTTATTGCACAACCAGCACGTTTTTTTTTGTGCTTGAACAAATGCTAGCTCTTTGAGCTGTTGCAACTATCGGTCTTCGTGGCGGTAGGCATGCCTCGGCAAAACCTCGGCACCACGGGAGTTATTCATCGGCGTGCAAGGACACTCGAACCGAAGTGGGGAGTGTACCTAGCGAATATGTGATACAGGACCAGCAGGTATCGTATATCAAGTTCGTTCGCGAATCGTCCGAACGATGGCGCTGTTAATTTGCCAAAGCAAAATTGTGATCCCTAAGAGATTACGATTTTATAAAACTGACTTGTGACGTCACGGTTCGACATGATGAATTTGGTGTTATTCTTAGTTTTTGTCATTTTAAAATCGTCGACGGCGTGAGAATGAGTGGGGACATAATTTGATGGTTAGTGTTAATTAAATGATTTTGATTATAAGAAAATAGTACTAGTTTTAGTTAATAGTATTTAATTTAGTTTTAGTTACTCTGTACTCTTTTTATTTTTATCTATATTTTTACCAATAAAACTTGAAGCCTATTAAATCGTTAGAAAATACCGAGTTAGTTAACCACAAGCAACGCGCAACCAAAACAGAAACGAACCTATTTGTCCGCGCAGGGCTGGAGCGAGCGGGGTTTGTGCGCGATACTAACGTGGTTGGGCTCGTCCTCGTGCGGCGGGCGCGGCAGCCGCCGGCGCAGCCACGCGTGCCGCAGCGCCGCCGCCGGCGTCAGCCGCTTGTCCGGGTCCCATTCTAGGCATCTGGAATGTACGTGGAAACGATTATAGTGCATTACACAACTAGGGTGGTAATACAAAGAAAGGCCGAGATCGCGGAAGTTTGCACGCATGCGATCGAGGGCTTTCTTTATTACCTCCCGTGTTGTGTACATCATTTTATGTCTACACTTGTCACTTTATGGCCAGGTGTGGCATAAAGTTTGTTTTGGTCCATCTATCACAGGGCTCTTCTGTCCAGGGAACTTCTGTCTCATGAGAATCATACATATGCGACCCAGGGGCGTATTTTGAAATTTGGCGCCCGGGCCAATAAGTTTCACCGCCCCAGAAGAAGTTAAAGTTTGTTGAAAATCAAAACAAAATGGGATGCGCCCCGGGCCATGGCCCGGATGGCCCTAGGGTTAATACGCCCCCGATGCGACCCGTAGTCTTAAAGTACCCAGGACCCTCACTAGTGGGGAATGCAATCTCGATCCGAGATTGACGATTCGAGATCTCGTGCAAAACATCTAATTCGAGATTTGGTATTTTGAGATCCCAACCGTCAGACTTTCGAGATCGAGATTAAATGTAAGGTAAGCGAGCAAAAAACATATAACTATAATTGTGGGTACGCTACATTCGTACGAATCGGTAGATTCTTTTGCACAGAGTGCGCAAACTATTAATCGAGATCTCGACCGAGATTGCTAAAATTGAGATTTCCTGACGAGATTGAATCTCGAAAATTTGCTCGAGATCTCGCGAGATCGAGATTACATTCCCTAGCTTAAAGACGGCTCTAATCCCACTGTTCGTTAAAGGTCGAATATCTTATTTATTTATAACAAAAACGTTTTTACATAGCATTTCAGACAAACATCCAATACACGGTGAAAATTACATACACCTTCTTCCGTTCCATCATAAGCTCAGCAAGGTCTCGCCAATCCTTTGGAAATGGATCCAGGTCGTGCCACCATTTACTTCTAGGTTTGTCTATGATATTGTCTGTTTTTTTTTTAAATACTTGTATTAAAAGGTACTCACCTCCTAATAAAATCAATAAAGAATTTGTCTTGACAGCCCTTCAGGGCTGTGACGAATGTTTTCGAGCCGGGCAGGCCCCGGGGCTTGCCTCTTCTGGACATACCTGGAATATACAAACAAACAAATTTAATTATCGTAGGTACATAAATGCGCTGTATATAGGAAATGTAGAAATATTATTATGAAAATATTAATCACCGGTTAGAACAGTATCAAACCGCTTTAAGAAAGGGATTCGAGTGTACCGTTAGCACAAGTGTACTTAATAAATGATTAAATATAATCATAAACCAATCTTTGATATCTTCATAAGTGCAGACCCTTATAGATAATAGAATTAATAGCTAAATATGATTTGCATATTTAAACTCTATTCTCGATAAATATTGTCATTTGTTTAATAAAAAATAGTATTATCATATTTGACAAATCTGTCACCAGTCACATTATTTCGCTTTATCAAATTGCCGTAGCTTTTCAAAAATACGATTGTATACAATATGAATCGCGGTAAAGTATTAAACGGTCGATGCCGAGAAATTGTCTACAATGTACTAACATATTTTAATAAAGAAAACGATAAGACGAAGGTTCTTTTGAAAACTTTGATGGCCATCTTGGTATATGGGTTTCTTTTAAATTCAAAATGAGACTTGTTTTTACTTTTTCATACAAACTAAATCAGAATCGTGTTGATCACAAGTGTGACCTCTCACTTTCACCTCCTTTAGCGTAAATGTAAAATTGCAATTGTGACAGTTTTGACTTTACATCAATGACAACACTTACCAATTGTACATAAATTATAAAATCATACTTAAAATACTTTAAAAACGGTGTTTAAGAAAGTAACTCTATTTGATCTGAAGAACTATCTCTTAATGCTATCGGAAATCAATAAAAACACGCTGTATAATTTGATATTTTTTCCATGCTTTAGAACTTCATTGTACCAAAATAACAATTTAATTTATCTGCATACTCTACCACTGACAATGTCATATCATGCATTAGTTCAAAAATGACATATGAGCTCAATCCCTTTCTAAACGCGGTTTGATAATACTTCAACAGTTATAAAACATAATTTTATGAATATGAAATAAATTCTAACTCGAGTACCGCTTTTCGTTCTTCCGTTCAAAATTTTAGTTACTACTTAACCCCAGGTCTGATTCTGATCATCTTCGTACTTAGAAATTATTGGTCTCAACTACTGCAACAAAATGTATCGTTTCGTAGCGCTGTCCCTTTTAAGTACACCCTAAAAAAGTAAAAATAAACAAAGACGATTACGACGAATTACGAAACACGCGTCGACGGCGCGTCTAAAAGACACCGTGTGCACAGACCCTTAGGGCCTTATCAAACTGGCGATTGTCAGCGAGTTGCGAGCGTGTTTTCATACAAATTTCGATCGCGACAAGTTTTGTATGAAAATACGCACGCAACTCGCTCGCAGATCACCAGTGTGATAAGGCCCTTATCGATTAACTAGCATTTTCCCGCGGCTTCGCCCGCGTTGTTCCCGTTACTCTCCCAAGGGAACTATGTAACGGGATATCATAGAGTCCCGATACAAACTTTCAACCCCCATTTAAACCCTCTAGAGGAGGAATTTTGAAAAACGGAGAAACCACTTTTTATTTATTTTAATGAAGAGTCTAAACTTAAAGTTACAAACCTCTTACTTCAAAAATCGTAGACTCTCCATACAAATTTTGAACTCCTATTTGAACCCCTTAGGAGGTGAATTTTGAAAAATCCTTTCTTAGTCTTATAAGGAACCTACGAGCCAAATTTGAAATTTCTAGGACCAGCGGTTTGGGCTGTGCGTTGATATGTCAGTCAGTCGGTTTCTTCTTTTATATATTTATTTAGATAAACCTCAGTCGCTCGGTCAATGACAATCATAAATGCATTCCAATCCACATTCCTGCTTTACGCTTCCATCCCATTACTAAAATTCACATATAATATCGTAGTAATGTCCTGGCACTGTTTTTAAATATCTACGACACGAATACAGTTCTTGTCATATGTAAAATGTCCCTAATACAAATATACCATGTCACAAAATGATGGGTGAGATCAACAACCAGTTAAATTAACGTTTGACGTCAAAAGTGCATATAAATATCTCTAAAATTATGTAATTCAAACGGTTATTCAACAGTTTATTATACCATCCATGTCAAGGTAAGAAAGAACTTTTTACGAAGAAAAAATATTTAAAACGAAAACAAACATTTTAATGCAACGTTTTTATGGCACATAAAACGAGCCAGGGCAGAAATCTGACACTAAATTACTCGGGCAAGTATTGCCACAACATTTGGCTTTTTACCAAAAGCACCAGACGTGTCATAGACGCATATATAGTTGGTCTATCGGTATGATTAACTTGAGTTAGTCATTTGAGGGTTAACGTCGTGTCATAAGATGTGTAACATCTTTTTATGTTTTGGGCCGATGACTGCTGAAATCAGCGTTGACTAATACAGTTTATTATATTCTCTTCATTTTGTTAATCCGTGATATAATATTACTACCTATTTAAACAAGTACTATTTATTATTCAAACTTAGTTAATATTGCAAGAAGTTCTAAATTTCTAATACAAACGTTGACAATATGCGTCGATACCTACATATAGGTAATAATCCCTCAAGTCCAAGCTAATTAATAGTAGAATTTGCGTCTTTTCAAAAAAAGAAATAAAGTTTTAAATTGACATTCCCAATTTTGAGGACTGCAAACATTTTGATAATTAAGTATAACGACACACACTCCTATGTTAAAACTATTGTATCTTCTGCTTTTTAAAGATAGATAAGGTCAATGAACCCACAAAACACGCATACTGAATCAATTAATGAACTCCAAAAGTACCCATCAAACACTAATTTAATAAGTGACGATACTTGTATGCCAAGATTTTCGCAAACGAAAATGCACCGATTACAAATGGGCAAGAATCTCGAGTGGGTTTGGCATTTCTGAGTCACAACTGCATATGATTGGGAAAAAGGCGTGAAAAATTACTAAGAAACTCGAATACGTAGACATTTATTTTAAGATATTAGTATGTTAGTATATGCTGGGTTAGTCAACGTATCGTCATTGCTGTCTGGTAGCGCAGTATAAATCTTAAGGAATACAAGATCTGAGTCATATAGAGTGAGAGTTTGACTGAAGATTTGGCAAACTCCTACGCAGTCGGGGAGAAATTCCTGTGTGTGTGATCATTGTAATCACTTGTTTTGTAAACATGGGAAAGCTGCGTGGGCACGGTGTGAAAGATTCGAACGAATATACATGCTACGAAATTAATTTAAATTTTTGACATAAAAGAAAACCAACTTTGGTGGCTGAACGATTAGTGCTTCAGAAAATACTCAACCCAACGCAGAGATTCGATGATAGTCCCTCATCCATAAAACGCCCGAAGTTTTAGTAACGGAGCCCAATATAATAGGAGTTACAAAAACACATTAAGTGGATAGAATGGGTGACGATCGCACGATTAAGAGACCATACCAGGCTTAACTAACAGGCAACGTCCTGATAGTCGTCCCAGATATATATGGGCCGATCCGATGTGATGAATGCCGATTTACGCGTAGGTACTTCAAGCTAGTAACTGGCGAGCAACCGCAAAAAGTTGGGACCACCGGTGTGCTTTCGTATTGAAGACAGTGGAGTTTAAGATAACGAAAAAGACGTGGTCGACTCAGCTCGACCGCCGAGCTTAAAGACGTATTTTTCGCTCTTATTGCGTGGACTTCAAGATTTCTTTGACTAGCTTTAGCCGATTCGACGTCGATAGATGAGGGGAAACCTTGAATAATTGTAAACAGCGACGTACCTCCGACGAGCACCGTGGAACCGTCCGACATGGTGTTGGCGGTGCAGTACCGCGGCAGACCCTTGCTACTGATGAAGTTCTTCGACCGCTTGCCCTGTTCGATGAGTTTCTGTGGGGGCATGCCGAGCATCTCGATGATGCAGGCCATCTGGTCCGCCTCATCCTCGCCCGGGAGCAGCGGGAACCCTGGAAATGTGGAAGGATCGTATTAGAGTTGGGAAAAAAGAAAACTGATATGGTAACCATAGTCATAGAGCACCATCATCCTAATTACGAAATGACAGTTCACACACACAAATATATCGAGATATAAGGAAATAGTTCGTCGATTTGTATGGCAACTCAGCGTGTAACGTTTTTCGCTTGGTGTTTGACGCCAAAAGTGCAATTTAGTGATGGAAATCATAAATTTTCCATTTCATTTGGTGTTATTTGAACAATTAAGAGGAAACAGTAAGGTGGAGAGAATTGAAAATTAAGTATTTGTAAAAAGTGTCGCTGTCCCGCACTGCCCGCCTCTCCGGCGCAGAGCGCGATAGAGACAACTGCAGCTTGGACCGAAAATAACTTTTAAAATTTCATGAAAACAACGTTTCGTAGTCCCCTGATTTCTTCCCCAAAACTTAACCTATTTAACAATTTTTTTTATTAAACATTAAAGAAAGGCTTTGGCCGTGTTCCTACGTTTTCCTTTTTTTTAATAATCTAGACAAATTTGTTTTCTGGATGTGTGAACACAGCGGAAAATCTGGCATTTTTTTTAGGTTTTTGAAGGTTAATATCTCTTTTGAGAATCAATTTATCGTAAAAAGGAAAACATAGGAACATATCAATAGCCACAGATTTTTGGACAAAAAATTATTGCTCTACTGGCATTATCCAGGGAGGAAACAGGGGACTACGTTTGTGTGGAAAAATTGCCCTCCGGTTTCCTCTTAATTATGCCAGTATTATCAGATCTTCAAATCTGCTAATAATATTGACGGAAACTGAAGTTAACGGCATTCAAAGTAGGTGGCCGCCACTTCTTTTTAGCACGCGAGGTACATACACTTTTTCCTTCTACCTCCATATATTTCTGTGGTTACACAGTTAACGCAGTCATAAAGTTAAAAGTTTCATTGGCAATAAATACTAGCTTCTATTTTGTTTTCTATTTTATTTATTTTGTATCATATCAAAAGCCCACAATACTTTAACTTATTTTTTGCCAATGACTTGGGCAGGGATAGACCCGAGGGAGACACTTGAGATTTTGGATCGTGATAGAAATGGAGTGGTACAAGCAAGGTCGCGTTTTTGTTTAAAAACATTACATGTAAAAAGATGCAAGTCTCGCAACGCAGTTCTCCTACAACAAAAAAGTTATGAGATGTAAAATTAAACCAAGTCAATACCGGGGGGGTATCAATAGAACTCGATTTCCACCGACTTGCCTATTATTTAACCGTGGAAGAACACATTTTATAGATCTAATAATTATTAACCCCGGTATTGACTTGGTTTAATTTTACATCTCAAAACTTTTTTGTTGTAGGAGAACTGCGTTGCGAGACTTGAATCTTTTTACATGTAATGTTTTTGATGGGATCTCATTTCTTTTTGTTATTACATTCCAATCCATTCTTTTCAATTTGAACTGCAAAACAAACTTTGTAATCGCATGTATTTGTATAGGATTACAAAATTAAATTTATGTGTGCAGTTGTGACTGAAATTACAACATATTTAGGTTTTTAAGGAATTGATAGGCTAAAAACTAACTATATTTAAAATTTGGAGCTTGTAGGTCTGCTAGAAGTACCTTAGAATTATGATGATCATCAGTCAGTGAGTCAGTGAATGAATCAGTGACAAAACTAAGGAAATTTGACATGCAATAGTTCTTAAACTACACGTTCAAATTGAATGATATTGAGAATATATATAAGTCTTATTGTGCTCTATATATACCTGAAATTTCAGGGTTCTAGCTTTAGCCAGTACAAAATTACGGGAGACTGAAAATGGCCTGAATGGCTTCGAGAAAAGGATGGTACGGCCGTGCCTTTGTTTTGCTCGACTTGGCGGGGGCACTGCCGTGCCCCCAGATAAGCAAACACGCCCTCAACACTCAAATACTACGTGCGTCTAAAAATACTGTTTGCAAATACCAAACCATTGGCATTGGTAAACAAATGGCTATTGATAATTCTGAGTGATTTTGGCGCCCGACGAATACGAGTTAACTTTTGGAATCCTATTTCGGTTCGTGTTGTTTGGTAAATCAACCGGTATTATTTTAAACCACAGGATCACTGTATAACGCTGATTATTCGAATGTTATTTCAGGCAAATCGCTATAATTGAATACAAATGGACTGTGATGAATAATTAACTAAATCTTACGTTTTCGGCTCAGGTTTTCTTTCATTGGAAGCTCAGCCTTTCTTTCAAGTTATGCCTCAAGTATATAAGCTTAGAATGCTTGGGTAAGTGGACTAGTTTTTTTACTCTAATTTAGTTCCTAGTTAATTAATTTCAAGTTTTTAAATGAATTAACGAGTACAGTTTAACCGGTGCACTTATTCTAATAATAGATAATAACAATTCCGATTAATCGGCTCGGTTGTGTCAGCTGATCGATTCTACGCCAGCGAAATGGAGCATATGCGATCGATCAATGCAGTCATTCGATAAAAATGGATAATGATGGTTAATTAATTCAGTAAATGCGACATACATACTTTAACCTATTAGCCCTATGGTAGAATATATTTTGAGATTGACGTCGGAAGACCTGCCGATCTTTGGAATACGATCTCCACAATAGAAATCCTCTTTGAATAAAAAAAACGATGTCAAGGAAAAAACAAGTACGTACTTACCACTCTTATCAGTGGCGTGGCGTCCATAGAACCCGATTCCTACCGGCTTGCCTATTTTAAAGCATATGACCGGAGTATCTAGTACTCCTGAAGAAAAAGTAATCCAAACCTGCTCCGGCTTTACTAAGAATATCACTGGTACTTACCAGCCTTACTGGCTGTTGTAAAAATCGGACCAGGTGGGGGCCGTGGCGTACCCTGGGATCGAACCAGGTCGCTTGGCCTGGACAGCACCAGCAGACGTGTCGGTGCGACATTACTGGTTTCTACGGACACGTCGACTGTATAGAGATACAAAGAAACCAGTAGTGTCGCAGTATTTATGGGTAACCAATAAAGTTGCAATGAAATATTCACCTGTTAGCAGTTCCGCCAGTATGCAGCCGAGCGACCACATGTCTATCGGCATGCCGTACCTCGCACCCATCATCACCTCGGGCGCTCGGTAGAACCTCGACTGGATGTACGTGTACACGCGTTGGTGCTCGTAGCAGGAGCTTCCGAAGTCTATAACCTGGAAAAGAGAAGAATACGGTGAGGATATTGTTTAGAGGACGCTCTCCTTTGCGATGGACGGACCAAGTGAAAGCCCTAACGGAATCATCCCTAAATCGGTGCGTACGCAATGCGTCGCGTCAGTGAAAAAAGTTATGTTAGCGCTAAAGGTCCGAATGACGGAAATCCTTCAACTAATGAAAAACGGTATATAAATTTATTATTAAATACAGTACCAAAAGATGGCACTGAGATGGAATAGGAATCGTTAAATTTATATCCAACGCCCTTTGCTAGTTATTTATCAATGCTAGACAAATATATCCGACCTTACTAGTTCCTTTAGTTCCGACTGTTTATTCACAAAATATTTGGAAAGATAGACGTTGCTTACATAATATTTCGAACTCGTTTATTTAAGAATACAATTAATTAATAGCGTGCGAAGAACTCGATCCAACTGAGCCTATTTTTGTTTTCATAATATTCCGTTTGATGATGCTTAAAATATTTACTTTAACGGTCGTAACACATATTATGTTTAGTTTTGATTTAGTAGTTACAGATGTTACTAAAATTCCATGCGTTTAGCACAATTTTAAAATTATCAGTTATTACGTCAAAATAACGGGTAAATTGTTCTCTTTTAAACTGCCTCATACGATAAATATCTCCATTGAAGTTGGCTTAAGTAGGATTTGCAGAAAACATTAAAGTTTTAGCACAGTGTTTAGTTTAACAACTAGTTTAACGATCAAAAACAGCACAGTTTATATTGAGGTCACTTTATATAAACTAAACTTCCGAGTAAGATCGAAATAGATTGAACTTACTATAAAAACGCTCGTACCTGCGTGCACGCATAATTGACGTAAGCTCGTAACCGTAAGGTAAACGTTTTCGATCGATCCATTGTCAGAGACAGACATTAATACCAATCAAACATTTCCGTATAAGGTAAGTTGAGGTAGACAATCTAGATCTTTTTGTAGTTCGCACCTGCGCCCTCGCAAACTTCAACCCTCATATCTTCAGAACCCTTCGGCTGATAAATTTGTCGATCGAATATCTACCGAAGCGACGAAATAAGATAAAAAAGGCGTGGTTCGGTTTGAGTAAACTCGGCTGCCGACCGACGTTTTTTTCGACGGTGCGGACAAAGTATAAAGACGAACAAGTAGTCCAACTTCGGCCGTCTAGGCCGCGACACGTATTCACACAGACGCGCAATCATACCGGACACACGACAGCCATACCGGAGCATTATTAAAACTTTGCTTGTAGTGCGTTCGTACACGGCGCGCACACATTCAAGCGCGCGATGTGCCTTTTGTAGGAAGAAAAACTACTGTATTATACTGTGTTACGGAGCTGGACGGAGCGGAAAGGAAAAGGCCATGAGTTTACCAAGCACAGTAACAAACATACTCCGGCCGGTATAAGGGTATAAAGGAACCATCCTTTATACCTCTCACTTCGCTCGTTCGGTCAATAAAAGTATAAGTGATGATAGAGATAATGATACCAATAAATTGGTAACTTAAACCCGTTGATAGGGGTGTAAATTGGGGTGTAAGGCTATGTTATAAGTAACCAGTAAACGGAGACCGTACCGTACATCATTTTTATGGCACTTGCGCGATGTCGCAGAGGCTTGTTTTTCAGTAGGGATGTAACGATACCGATACCGATACCCGATCGCCGATATATCGGTATCGCCGATATCATACAACCGATATTTGAAGAGCACGAAAAGAATTTGCGGTATGAAAAAAAATCTGCAAAAAGTAATTTCAATTTCTGACTTAATTTATGTATTGGTCTTTATGTATTACCTTGTGCAATGATAATTACTATGTTAATTAAATCATTGGTTCTTAATAAAAAAAAAATAATTTTGAGTTGACAATTTATTAATTTTTACTTTACACTTTCAAGGTTGACTCTCTGGTAAATATAGCCAGTAGTCATTGCCATTAGTTATAATAAAGACATACAAATATCTGTAGTTCATACTTCATTATTTAGCTAAGATATCGGTATCGGTATCGGTATCGCCGATATTAACTACTATATATCGGTATCGGTATCGTATCGGCAAAACTGTGTATCGTTACATCGCTATTTTTCAGGTTTATGTGACCATCCGTTTTCCTTTTTTCGGGTGATTTGTGGTGCTCCGGGAAATTGGACGATTAAAATGTATCATCATGAAATTCATCGACACGACATACGTACCTAAAATATACTCCCGCCATAACGCAAAAAGGCACATTCAAATTTTTTTTTTCGGAACTGTCTGTCGAGCACTACTGGCTGCGACTTCGCTTGTCGCGCGACAGAGCATGACCTGTCACTGTTACACTACATAGAATGGAAAGAGATAGGTAGTATTTGTCGCGGGACAAAGAGTATCGTGTGACAGCTATGCTAAATGTACTGAGTTGTATATATATTCAGAATCTGTAAATTTCACTGATGATGAAAAAAAAACTAAATGTGCCTTTTTTTCTTATGGCGGCAGTATATTACGCCATAGCATTATTATTAATTGCTTAATATATCGCCGCTATACTTACTCAACCACGTATCTACTCCAATATTTTCATAGGAAAATCGCACCTTTCAACTCGTAACACAGGTGCGTTTTCTATCAAACTATTCGAGTAGAAACGTGGTTGAGTAAGTATAGCGACGATATTACAGACGCTGTTTACTTCAGTCGTTTCCAGGTATGTAAAATATTCAAATTATAAAATGATTTATTGTGTCTATGATTAAATTATGCTCATTCTTTTAATTTAAGTACAAATTAATTAAATTTGTTACTCTCTTTCTCTCTCTCATTTGCCCAAAGGTTAGCTGATCTTTTATCGGGATAAGTTCGCCTTTGTACATAATCATTGATGTTTGTATTATTTCTGTATGATTTTACGTGCAATAAAGTGTTTACATACATACGGTATCAAATTAGGATATCTACTAACCCTAACCCTAAAGTAAAGGCGGAATAATAAGGCATGCTTTATTTGCTGCTAATTTGCTAACATATTTTAGGACATTAGTTGTAAATTCTCAGTAACCATTAGAATTAGATTTTAATAAAGAACATCGTAGAATAATAGTGACAACTTGTCAAAGTAAATGGGTGAAAAAGTCGCGCCGATTCCCAGGGCTTCCGAGAAGCGCCGGGCTGGCAATGACCCAACAATGACTCGATGATTTTGTGTGATGATGTGTGGAATAGTAAGAATATATGTTAGTTGCTTACCATCAGGCGACCCGTCTGCTCGTTTGCCCCCTATTTCATAAAAAAAAAAAATGATTCGGACGATGCAGCGGCCAAGCGGGCAATCCCGGTCAGGTGGCATTTTATTCGAAGAAAGGGAATATGATGGATAGTATTAAATGTGTCCTGGTTTTTCCGAGTCTTTTCTTAGTTCTAGAAAAGCCTTAGAAATATTTCAGTCCCGCTATTTTAGAATCAAACATGCCTTTGCCTTCCCTAGTCGCATGTATTGCTTTAGTACTGCGGCTTCATCATCATCATCATCAGCCTGTATCAGTCCACTGCTGGACATGGCACATCCATCCCATGGCACGCCACTGAGCTCGATCTCAATCGATCGATCGATCGATCGATCTCGATCGTACTGCGGCTTGTTACTACGTTATCCATTTTTAGAGTTTTGACCCCGACTATACTTAAAAGAAGTGATCTAACTCAACAAGAGTGTAAGCAAAGTCTTCAGTCTCAAAAGAGGGATAGTGTTGCTAAATATTTACTTCCTTATTTTTTTACAGGATCATAGTATATACTATTATTTAGAAGTCTTTACCATCTCTGATTATTTGAGTCAAAATACAAGTTTCATTCATTTTTATGAGTCCGATAATGAAGTTATCTGTTTATGTAGATTTGATGACAAACTAATATATATAACCCTCCTTTTTGCTTCGCGTAGTCGGGTAATTACGTTACCAGCAGCAGAAAAGATTTTCGTGACATTATATTTATTTATAAGTGGTGAATCAATTTATCAATACGACGTAATATTTAAAACTGTTGAACATCTTCCAATATTTACGATAATAAGGATGTCCATCCGTCAAGGATGTCATTTTCGCTAGGTTTTGCCAAAAAGTTGTCATTTTCCCGTCAGAAGACTAATTAGCCGGTAAATGCCGTATCGAAAGACGATTCAAGGAACCGACTCGGTTCCCGGAACGTGACGTCTTCAGGTGGAGTTGAAACGTTGACATCATTTACAAGGAAAAATACTGGTATGACAAATTAAAAAAGTGGCGGATACAGTTCCCAATAGCATAAGTGTGCCCCGCAATTCTTCGTTGTGCGCCAAATTACTACCTATCCCTTTCCATTTAATGTAGTGTGAAAGTGATAGCAAAAACAAAGCATAAGAAAGAAAACTAGGCACACTCCGGCCCTGTGTGCCCCGGCGCGTACCTATTCAGGGTCTAGACGCAGGGCTGCCGTCTGTCAGTTTTTATTTTCGCATCCGAACACATTGCAGTACCTGTACACGTTTACGATACATTTCGCGGGAGCAAGTGCACGCCTCGACGGTACAATCCCAACTGACTAAGCGCATTTCCTTATTATTATGCCTCGTGGAACTCATCATAACTTGAACGTTTTGTCAACAAATAGTTTGTTTAACTCTTTTAATGACGATACGTCACAACTCGGCGTAAAATGTTAGGATTTATGCAGGATGTAGACTGACGTCACTGGATCTAGCGCATGCGACATGCAACGTGGAGTAATACAGTGGTTAACCATCTAATATAGGTACTTGTACTGGTAATAATAGTAGAGACGAGAAAGTTAAACAAAAGATAAAAGTGCAATTTTTTTTTGTTTTTTACAAATCTTTTTCTTCACTGGTATCACTTTGGGCAAAGTGATCGTGGTCGTCATTCCAGGTGTAGGTAGCACGCTTTATGGCTATTTACGAATATCGATGTGAAAATTGTATTTTCATTATCATCGTTCGTGTCTTCAGTATGGGATCATTTGTATGGCCGATCCCGGGGTCCCAGTATTGGTCAAACAAAAAATCCCGGGATTGGAAGCCCTAGTAGCGTTCATGCAACTCGATTTCCAGCAGCTTGCGTATAACCTTACCTTCCGGCATTACCCTACCTTACCTTAGTACCTACCTACACTAATCTTTCCGAAAACGTAAATCATCTTTCATCCGCCTTGCCATCGGAGAAGTATGACGCCACGCCACACCGGTCTACAGGTTAAATTACGCAGGTGAAAATGCTTAACCGCTTCTATTTTAAATCAGGAAAACAAGAATACTAACGTTTCATTGAAAATTTGCGCACGGCCGTAACAAGAATTATTGTTTTGATTGAAAACTAAATGTAAACAATGAACCCGATTTCACTAAACCATTCTCTGCACAGAAGATCGTATCTGCCAAGAATTTGTTGGTAAATTAATACATTTGGTAAGCGAGTACTAGAGGTGTTCCTCGTACGAATTTAAAATATAAATCGAATGTAAACTTCCTAAAAACGGTGGGAGGTGAATCACGGGTGATCCAGTTTTTCTTTCCTTGTACTACGGAAATAAGGGCTTAACATTTTAATAGCGAAATGTACGTTTTTAGGTACAGATTTAGAAAACAGTGTCAAAATTATTGGATGATTCTCGAAACTTGTCACTTTATATTTAGGTATACTCTAAATGAAAGATATTTACGAACTGAGGCATTATTATGTTACATCAATCCATAAAATGAGCAGCTATATTTAACATTGAACCTACCAGTTTAATTTTGCATCTGGTCTTTACGACGTCGCATATTAAACGTGGTGCAAACATAACCGCTGTAGGAAACCGCGTATCTGACTGTGCCAGAGAGCAGTGATGGGCAAAATTTAATCGACTAACGATTAACGATTGAGATTAACCTATTCAATCGCGACTAACGATTAAAAATGACGATTGATCAATCTTAATCGTAAGAGTTTCGACTAATTTAGTCACGATTAAATCAATCGTCGATTAATAACCAGCGACTAAATTTTTAATCGATTAATTAATCGGACTAATTTTCTCTCGATTCATATAAGGAATGTTTTTTTTTTATGCAAGTCTAAGTTTCGAGTTACGTTGAGTGTTGACAGATTTCTCTAACAATGCCTGGGGCTGGACGAAAGAGTAGTACATAACTAGGGTGGTAATACAAAGAAAGGCCGTGATCGCAGATGTTTGCGGCCCGAGCTGCAAGCGAGGGACGTAAATATACGATCGAGGGCTTTCTTTATTACCTCCCGTGTTGTGTACATCATTTTATGTCTACACTTGGCCAGAAAAAGTCACTTTATGGCCAGGTGTGGCATAAAGCATATTATGTTCGTGCTTCTAGCTTGATAAATAACACGCCAACGTACTCGTCAGTTTTTACCAGATGTGTCAAAGGGACGTCCCCATGCTTTATCTAGTAATTTACAACGTTCAATGAAAGTGAAGTGACTAATTACTGTATTTGCGAATAGAAACAAACTAGTAAACATCACATAGGACGGGTAAGTAAAGAGGTTTTTTCACGCTTTTATACATCTTTCTCTTTCTAATAATCTACCTGTGCTTCATCTAAGCCATAAACCCTTACCTTATGTAGGAGATCCTAGACTATAAAGGTCTTTTCATCACACTTGCTCGAAAATGGTGTTGTTACACGTAGGTTTTGCGGGCCGTTTTAATTTGAATACGGTTAATTTTAATTAGATTTCCTCACAACGGAGCGGAACGGTAAAGTTACTTACCGCCCTTGATACACAATGTACTAATAAGGTACTGCACTGTAAAAACCATCTTGTGTTACTAGAACAAGTTTATATCACACAGTATACCTACTAGAATGATTTTTCAAAATGTAAACACATTATTTTTTTGTAACGTGCGTGTTCCAATTTTTAATCGAGATTTAATCGTGAAATTAGTCGATTGAAATTAAAATTGATCAATCGTTAATCGCATACTCCGTCGATTAATTTAATCGCGATTAAATCAATCGCGACTAATTTTGTACGATTGATTTTTTTAATCGATTGATTAGTTGACTAAAAAATTAATCGATTAATGCCCATCTCTGCCAGAGAGTCAGCCAACTGGGGGAGATGGCGGGCGGGAGATTGTGCGGAGCTGTGTCATGTGGACGCCTCAATGTGACCACGACCGCTCTGCCAAGAGCGAAACGGCAGAGAAGAAGAAGAAACATAACCGAGTCTTACCTTATTCTTCCTCAGATCGAGTGTCGCTAGGATTTCTCTGTACTCAACTGTATCAATTCCGTATACAGAAGACAAATGAATTAAAACTCTACATTTCAAATTATATTTCTACCTCTTAATTCAGCAGCAATATATACTCTTTGACCTAAGTTTACAGTGCGTAGACGCTGTGTACAAACAACCGCGTCTTACTAGAGGAAAAGCGCAGTATCTGTCTATGAGATTCCTAGAGTTACGTCCGTTTTCTTATGAAAGCGTGGCTAGGCAATAGATCGCAACGCTTCATAATATTTACACAAATTTAGGTGCAACGGTCGGTTTACAGTGCGGTCAGTATTTAAGTCAGTAATTCGACTTTACGAGCGACTAGTATATACCGCAGCTTCGTCTGCGTTATTCCCGTTATTATTCCAAAGGAACTCTTTTCTGGGATATAACGTATCATTTTCAATTGAATCTAGGACTTGATCGACTTATGTGCCGAAATTTATTCGTGATTTAGTAAAAAATATCGAAACGTCTTCACAAACATTCACATTTATAATATTATATAGAAAGATTATTTTAACACAAGGTCTTGTTTGTCAGTGCATCTTTTGAGCGTAGTACTATTATCAATTTTATGATGTTGACAAGGTTAGTTTATCGTCATAACATAAAACCCAGAGCCCATTGCCAACCTAGACCTGTAGGCGTATGATGCTATGCTTTGTCGCGCCATAAGTAAATGATAAAGCATCCGTCACGTTCTGACAAATAGTGTGTAAGAGTGACGGATGCTTTTTCACTAATTTATCGCGGGACATCATAAGCCAACTGTTTTACTAAACTATGGATGATCTGGAACAAACTTGTCTTACTAGTTCTCCAATTGCAGCGTATAAGTATTTAGGACCTTTATTCCGTAAACCAGATTATTTCAATTAGACTGCGATTTTTTTCTGTAAACATCATGCAAAGAAAATGGTGGATGGAGAATGCTAGATCAGTTGATTGGAATTGGATATTCGCAGAAAACATTTGAATCTACTTCTGCTTATCTATTTTTAATTCAACCTCGCTAACACTATTGTTTTGGTTTTCCAGCTAAAAGCAAATTCGAGGAAACGTAAAATTAGAATGATAATTTTGTTGTTCAATGAAATGCATTCTAAACAGACTCTAAGTATTAAGAGTAATTAATAAATGTGCCAATAACGTCAATATCATATGCGAACGTGAAAATATCTCTTCAGGGATACAAGCAAACCCATCCAGTTCAGAAGGTCAACTCCAGATGAGTGACATCAAATAAGTGACACAGTAAAAAATAATATAATTTTCCAAGTAAAACATCACGAAAACAATCCGGTACGTGTAGATTAGCACATCTGAAGCTAATTAATTTATTGCAATGGTTAATTTTAAAGAAAACTAGGTCAAGAAAATCAAAACCGCAACACGAAAACGCATAACCTTCAGATTCTATGGCACGACTGTTCATAACTGCCATGTTTTCTATGCTCCAGACAATTAGGACTATTATCCAATGAAATTTGTTTATTGAAGTGAAAATTTAACATTGTGTCAGATTGTAACGATATCCTCTAGTTTTCTTATGCCTTAGGTAATAAGGACTATTATCCCAAAGAATTTAATGAAAAAAGTTCATGTCAGAGGTTCTCGACAGATGTAGAACGTCCTCGATGCTGCGATAATGTAATTAAGATGCCCATGTCACTAGATATATTAAAAAGTTACGCAGAAACTGAGTAATTAATTTGGGCGAATATTCCGCGAACGAAAGGAGGGCGTGTCGGAATTTTTTAGAAAAAAATCACTCGTATGCGCGGTCCGAAGTGGATTCGGGGAAGCAAGATTTGTCTTTATCTTTTTCAATTGACGTTGCAATTAGTCTGGCTTTTTTTTTGGGTCGGAGAGATCTTCATTGTTGGGAATTATCGAGTGAGAGAATCTGTTGGAAAATGCGCGGCGAAACTACACTTGTTTAGATATCTTGAGTAAACACTACTGAACTGGTTCAAAGCCTTTTCTCACAGCTTTGCCCGGTACCATTATTACGAGCGCCTCATCTACACCCATAATTACAAGTATCATGCGTTATGCTCCGCCCTAACATCAGTATGGACAACCGACGCTATTGGAAATGTGCTCATGTAACCTGAAGGGGATCCTCGGTACCATAATGCATTTCCTACGATGTGTTTACCTGTGTTTTCCTTGAAAATAAAGAGCTAGAAAGAAAGAGAACAAAACAGAGAGAGAGAGAGAGACAAAGCGAGAGGACTAACTAAGCGACTCATTTTAATAATAACCTAGCTTTTCCCCAAGATTGATTCGCAAATTTTACTACGAAAAAGACTAAAAATATGTTCCAATCATAATCATCCGACTACGACCTGAGTGGACGCTCGAGCCAAGATCGGGGCGCATTCATGTTAAACATAAACAAATGTATGTGAGCTTCTTGAGTGCACGCTGCAGAAATAGTACATTACACAACTAGGGTGGTAAATAAAAGAAAGGCCGAGATCGCAGATGTTTGCGGCCCGAGCTGCAAGCAAGGGACGTAAATATGCGATCGAGGGCTTTCTTTATTACCTCCCGTGTTGTGTACATCATTTTATGTCTACACTTGGCCAGAAAGCGGCGTTTTCCGTACGCGTAGCGTACGGTAAAAGCCACTTTATGGCCAGGTGTGGCATAAACCCTTTAACGCTGCCCGCCCCGCCGGACGCGATGCTGGACGCTCGCCACTCAGGCCTTACACTTAGCCTAGTGATACTAACACCTTCTAAGAAGCTAGAGGATGCGGTTTCAAATCCAGGCAAGGGCAAATATTTATCTGCTGAGGACAAGTTGATAATGTTTACTATTTGTTTGTTCTAATATCTAATACATACTTATGTAGGTTATGTAGGTGTTTTATTAAGTCTTAATCAGGTTGTATAGGTGTCCCAGCTGGCAGATATGCTAATCACCAATCGGTGTTTACATTTCTCGATAACGCGCACGTGCGTTTCGCGGACTTTACGCAACAACCTGCCAGCTGACTCACGACTGCAGTATTACGATTACGACATCCACCCGTTACCTTACCTAAACTCCCACTTCGCTTAAATGCCACATACAAATTAGAACTCTATTCTATGCCGCATAAAGTAGAATTTGGAGTTGCACGTTTAAGGTAGATAGGAGGTTATTGTCGGAAGCGGTTGATTCGCGATTGTTTATCGCGTGTCAAACGGCGAAACACGTGCTTGCTTGTCCATTGCGGGTTTTCTAATGATTGCGCTGTTTGATTTATTCTTAACTTGTTGCTTGCCGCTTATAGCGCAAAAAGTATGAACTTAAAATAACACTTCGTACGTTACTTATGAAGCTTCAAGATGCCCTATCAAATTGTAAGTTCTAACAGTTAATCGCCAAAAAGCGGCTCTAACACAACCCAAACCGATCTGGATCATCGCACCGAAGCATCCCCGTCCGTCCATCTGGCAGAAGATCTGTTCACATTACGTCTCTCCTTGGTCTTAGAAGTCTAAAACCGAAATGTTACTCTACATTGTGACCAAAGCATGGCCCTCAAAGACTTCCACAAACGCCGGTTGGTATTGTCGCATACTTTTTGTCTTCATCGTGTTGAGTGTCGAACTGTCAATCCACGCTGCGTCTTTTGGTTCGTGGTCTCCATTTAAGAACTATACACGCCATCTACCATCGGTTTTCGAGTTATGTGCCCAAACTATTACCTCTTTAAATAACTCCCCGTTGTTAATTAATTTCAAAATCTGACACGCAGTAGACGACGTATACGCCAAACCTTTTACGACCAATAAACAGTTTTTCTCATTAAATAAACAGTCTGCAAATACCACGAACACTTACGCGGTCGAGCGATCGTTGCACATGGCGTTTAACCCACATTTTATCAATAAACGAACTTTCCGCGAACGCAGATTATAAAATTATGGTCACAACCCACATTTAAAGGTAGAAGGAAACAAGTTCAAAAACGGCCGTTACAAATTCGACTTTTAAAATCGACGTTCTCGGTATTTGTTGATGGTTTGTTCTAAAGCGTGTTCCAATTTCGAATTTGGAACATGGTTTTTAAGGATTCAATTTGGATTATGCGTTTTTGATATTACTAGAATAATTGTGTTTAATCGGCTTCCATTGAATATTAACGCGCTGCTTGGTAATGCTTGCTAATAAATTTTATGGACCGAGCAGTAATTAGGTCAAAGTGCGCTTTTACCTCGGGATTAGACTCAATTATGCTGTGTTCCGGTGAAACACTTTCTATGTAGAGTAGGCAATAACCTGGCAAGAGCGCAAAACTTTTTAAAAGGGAAATGTTACTAATTTCATTCCGGTTCTATTTCAAAATACATAAGGTAGCTGATTACTACGAAGTCTTAATCGTGAAGATTTCCGAAGAGAAGCTTGCGCCACTTGCACTTGAAGGAAAAAGTGTTAACGGAACGTAATTTTCTCTCAACAATGAATAAACACTCGCATCTTATTACTTAACTCGGAGTAACAACACATAATTCTCTGTTTATTTTTATTTTTTCCTCAAATCTGGTGAAATGAAACAAATTCGGACCGGCACAGAACTGTCATTTTTGTCAAAAGCGAGATGTCAACATTCTCTGTAATAATTACATTCGTTCCAATTTACGAAAAATGCAACAAAGATTCGTACTTGACACACTTTCTAAGACCCTTAACCTGGAACCCGATATTTTTAGACATTTTAGAATGAATTGAAACAGATTATCTGAAATTTCACAGATCATAATTTACTTTGGTCTCTGGTTTGTACAAAAACAAATGAATGTCACCACAAGCTAAATTTATGTCCTATCAAGTCGGGCCGTGGATTAAATTTGGTTAAAACAACGAATAACGAATTACAACCTGCCAGTATTTTTTTCTGCTTCCATTGTTGACAACCTAGAACCTTTTTGCATTCTTTTTCATTATCTGCCTTCGCGTTTTGAATACTGATATTATTAACCACCAGTACCTATTAAAACAGCCGGGCTAAGTGGTTTTTAGGGTTCCGTAGCCAAAATGGCAAAAACGGAACCCTTATAGTTTCGTCATGTCCGTCCGTCTGTCTGTCAGTCCGTATGTCACAGGCATTTTACTCAAAAACTACATGATGGATATTGATGAAATTTGTAATATAGGTGTCTTTTATGAGCCGCTACTTAGTTTGGTATATAAATAATTAAAATAAATATTTTTAGGGGGGGCACTCCATACATGTTAAAGACAGTAAAAAAATTTTTTTCAGCAAATATTAACGTGTGGTACATAGTTCGACAGCTCTTTAAAAAACACTATAAGGTTCCTAAGTAATGTTTTTGATTAAGTGAATGTATTTGGAAATAATCGCTCCGAAATTTGTGTAAATTGTGTCCCCCCCCCTCTATTTTCTAAACCGTGCGTCCGAAAAATATGAAAAAAATCACGAAGGTAACGCTTAATTAATACTTTCAACGAAAATTATTTTCAACAAGATCGAATGTACCGTTTTTGAGTTATTGCCGATAAACTGCGCTTCTCAACAAAAGGACGTAATTGCTATGAAGATACGCTCTTTTGTTGTTGTACTTTTTTTACATCGTATTTTTTACCTTATAGTTACGGCTATGGAACCCTACACTGAGCACGGTCCGACATGCTCTTGGCCAGTTATTTTTAAATATAGGAATCTTATAAATCGGTAGTTACAAAGTCGCCAGTTTCAGTTTAGCTATTGTATTCGTCGGTTGCAATTTCGAATTAAGAACGCCAGAGTAACTTTTAAATAGCTATTACCGTTCCATAATTGAAATATTTTTTTTCCTTCGATTACGAGTAAACTGCCAGTTACATAAATTGGTCAAAGCGTGGCACACTTACACTTCACACTTGTCGTCCGATACCGCGAGAAAAACGGTTCGTCGTTGTAATGCAGACGTAATGTGATTGAATGGGGGCGCCTCGCTTCGCTGCTCTTGGAACTCGTGTCGTGTGAATCATTTTCTTTTTCAGGGTTGAACGTCGACAGATCTTTTACGGATATCTTTGATGTGTTTTTCAACTGAAGTAATCTACAACAATTATGGAGTAGGGGACTTCTTCAATACATGCTGTAGTTTTAGGCTAGATTCGACCATTTTTATTCCGAATTCAACGCGTAGTATTCGATTTAAATGTCAAAACACTATGATGTTACACTATGTTTATTTGAATGCAACTTTAAAACGTAAGCTAAATCCCACTTTAAAAGTGATTAATCATAATTACAGGTTTGAATGTCAGGACCGACTAGGAAAAAAAAAGACAAAATGCGCAAATTCCTGACTGTTTAAAAAGTTCGGCTCTAGAATCCCTGTTAGGATAAAAAGCTCGGGTTTACGTAGTGCAAAACGTAGCAAAGCGACTCACTCAACCAAAGAGACTGTAATAGAATCAAAACACTAGCCGCACGGCATCGCTGTTTTTTTTCTTTTCAGAAACCCTTGCATAATTCTGGCGCGTTTAAATTTGAATTTCGAATCGTCCACGCGTTCCACTGTTTCCACCGCTTATACTTTTAAAATCCGTTTAAACAGAGCACAGAAGCACGGTCTAGTGCTCTCATGGCATTCTGTTACCGCAAAACTAAAATGTTATAAGCGACTTAACGGCATGCTCATTCGAAGTTCAGCTTAGTTGTATTAAAATCAGCCGATTTTGATATGATGTGATACGATCAATTAAGGCGTTTAAGACGTTTTATTTTTCTAGTTTCTATGCATTGTTCCGGTTCTGCTGGTTTGGTCGGGTTGTCTAATTAGCACGGGAACCCTTCCGTGAAACCCTGAACGTTGATAGACGGGTTGAAATATCGTTATAGGTTCTTGGGAACATAGGTATAATGGCTGCTAGTTAGTAGTATGGAAATCATCACAGCTTGCATATAAAGACGTAGTTATGTCTGTTTCACGAACATGACGCCTTATTACGTTTCCGTGAAATGACTTAACAGAATAAACATATCGTTTTATGACTACATAGGAAAGAGTTTTTTAATTAGCCTGTCGACCAGTGGCGTGGCGTCCATAGAACTCGATTCCTATCGGCTTGCCCAATATTAGACAGTTCAGCACTTAATTCTAGTGCTCTTAAAGAAAATTTAAGCCAAAGCTGCTCCGGCTTGCCTAAGGATTTCTTCAGCGCCACGCCACTGCTGTCTACTATCCCACTGCATGTCCTCCTACAGTCGCCATCAGATATATCTGAGCTGTCAGTGTACTCATAAATATCTGAACACGGCTCTAATGCTATGAAAATAGAGCCGTGTTCAGATATTTATGAGTACACTGACAGCTCAGATATATCTGATGGCGACTGTACTTCTCCTGATTTTCGGCCAGATTTTGGAACTCCTTTTGGTATCTAAAGTTCATTACACCCATTACAATTACAATACAATACAATTTTAACAGCCTATTCCCTCTCATCGCGTAAGGTGCAACATGGACGTCGGACATACATTGCACATGACCGCACTCTGCCGCGATCTATGGGGGCGGCCTATGTCCAGCAGTGTCCGAAGCTGATAAATAGATAGATATCCCTGCCGTCAATGAGAAGGCCCATGCCCAGCAGGTGTACGTACATATGCTGGTGATGAAGATGCAAATTAAAACGAAACCCCAACTTTATAATAATGGTAATGGTTAAAAGATAACGTTAAGATCTCAATTCTTTGAAACAGCAAAGCGAGAATAACCAGTAAAGAAGATAATGACCATTTTTACCCGGGGCAGAAGCAACATGCACTTCCCAAATTGATTGCGTAACATAACGGTCGTTTACGGCTTTATCTTTCTGTTTTTATTCAAAACTTGTTCTTCACGCATCGGGTATTTAATTGCAACGTAATTGTTGTAGGGTTACCAATAAGTACAAATATTTAAAATAATATTTCAACATGGACGAAAATAATTAGACTACCCGTATTTTTCGTTTTGAAAAGAAATGTTTTATTGTTCTTAATTTTGAATACAATTTGTATAGAAGTGTAAAAAGTGGCCCGGATATGCGAATGACCTTTTTATTAGGGTTCCGTAGCCAAAATGGCAAAAACGGAACCCTTATAGTTTCGTCATGTCCGTCCGTCTGTCTGTCCGTATGTCACAGGCATTTTACTCAGAAACTACATGATGGATATTGATGAAATTTGGAATATAGGTGTCTTTTATGAGCCGCTACTTAGTTTGGTATATAAATAATTAAAATAAATATTTTTAGGGGGGGCACTCCATACATGTTAAAGACAGTAAAAAAAATTTTTTTCAGCAAATATCAACGTGTGGTACATAGTTCGACAGCTCTTTAAAAAACACTATAAGGTTCCTAAGTAATGTTTTTGATTAAGTGAATGTATTTGGAAATAATCGCTCCGAAAGTTGTGTAAATTGTGTCCCCCCCCCTCTATTTTCTAAACCGTGCGTCCGAAAAATATGAAAAAAATTACGAAGGTAACGCTTAATTAATACTTTCAACGAAAATTATTTTCAACAAGATCAAATTAACCATTTTTGAGTTATTGCCGATAAACTGCGCTTCTCAACAAAAGGACGTAATTGCTATGAAGATACGCTCTTTTGTTGTTGTACTTTTTTTACATCGTATTTTTTACCTTATAGTTACGGCTATGGAACCCTACACTGAGCATGGTCCGACATGCTCTTGGCCAGTTATTTTTATTATTTAACTACTAAACTTAGTAGCGGCATTCATCAGTATACGTCTTGTAGTTTTTGTGTAAAATGCCTGTGACATACGGACGGTCGGACGGACGGATACGACGAAACTATAAGGGTTCCTTTTTAGCCATTTTGGCTACGGAACTCTAAAAAGCTCAATCCTTAAAAAGATGCTCATTTATATTTTTTTGCTCGCCGTTTCTGTAAAATTAAAATGCTCATTTAAATAATAAAAAGATCGTTTAAATACATGCCAATAAAAATCAATGAATCGATATAAATTACTTTCCACCTTTGAAAACTATTTAAAGCATATGTTAACAAACTCTACGAGTACCTTATTTTCTTAACAGCGCATTAGGTTATTATTCTCCCTATATCAAATCTAGCGTAATTAAGTTAGTAAAGAAGTACTATTAATATTAATATTTGTGGTAAGTGATAACCCTAAAGCGAGAATAAGCTAATTCTTAGTCTTGTTAAAATTTAAAATGACGCCAACGGTTTTTTGCAACGAAGAGAAACAAAATGGATTCCGGTAACCCACGATGCATCGGAATCCGAATGAATAACTCTTAAATGAATTAAAAAGGAATGCTTTGTGATAATTTCAGAGTTCCTTTTAAACTGAACACTTCCTACACTACAGTGCCCGGTCTTGATAATGAATCCATTCATATCAAATCAACCTACTTTGGAAAAGCTATGCACTAGAAGCGAATTCTATGGAGATTTAAATTCATACAACAACAACCTAGGGGTCCTCTTGTCCCTACTACGATGGTTTTTAAACGTTTGTCTTTATTCAATACTCTAGGATGTCTTCTCTCTCCCATACTTCGTTACCATGAAACTATATAACTTTGCGACAGCCTGGGTAATGGGTATTCATTCCTGTTTTTGTATGAGAACGCCACGAGTGAAATATATATTTTATGCCACTGCCACACCTGGCCTAAAAATGGCTTTTACCGCACGCTACGCGTACGGAAAAAGCCGCTTTCTGGCCAAGTGTAGACATAAAATGATGTACACCACACAGGAGGTAATAAAGAAAGCCCTCGATCGCATATTTACGTCCTTTACCACCCTAGGTGGTAAAACAAAGTACAATACTGTATCTGCACTGTGTCTTGCGCGGGATGTGTACCACATTCGTCTGGTGCTAGGCGTGCTGTAATTATGACTCACAATTACAAACTTTTATTAATAGTTAAGGGATCAAATTGGGTGGTGTTATGCAATATCGAATTAAGTGCCATGGTAATCCTATGCGCTTAATTCGATAATGCATAACACCGTCCAATTAGGGCCGAGATTGGCGCGGAAGTTGTCAAAGAGGGTGTTTAGAAATCATAAATCCACCAGATGGCAGCAGTGTGAGTAGAGGTCTTTTTGACAGCAGGTGTCAAAATTAAACCACTAGATTATGACGCCCGCTGTCAAGAAGATCTCTCGCCACACTGCTGCCAACTGGTGAATTTATGAATTCTAAACACCCTTAATAACTACTAGATAGTCCCGACGGAATCACAGTATAAAAGCAGTAACTCTTCTTCCTACAAAAGGTACATCGCGCGGCTTGTACGCACTACAAGCAAAGTTTTAGGAATGCGTAAGAATGGCACTGTCTGCGCCTCGACCCTGGATACGTCTCGCGCGCTCCTAACCGAAGTCTGTGTCTGTCTTTATACTTTGACGGAACCCATGCGTTATCAAAGGACCGAAAACTTCGTTTTTCCTGCCAGCATTATAGGAAGCACGGTTGGCAACGCGCGCGGTGACTCGCAGGGCGCACTGTTCCCAGAAAACTCGGGTCGCGGCCAACGATTCTCCGCATCGCGCTGATTGTCTATGTTACGTTTCTTATGTTGTCAATATTTCGCTGGATCGCGAAATTCTGGAAGATAGGGAAAAAAATATAGTTTTCCTTTGATTCCAGGCTGACAACCCGGCCTTTCCTTTGATTTAAATATATTAAATCAATGTGTGTGAGAGTTAAAATCATTTATCACAAATATTAGTTTAACAAGTCTTCATTTTTTGATAGGTTGTATAACAAAAATGTATGATTGGTTACAAAGCTACTGATGTGAGAATTTCATTTGCCGCTGCAGTTTTTTCTTCAGTACTAAGTACTAGCTCCGCCCCGTAGCACTTATGCCGTGGGGCCGATTTTGAGCTTCAGTTACACTTCCATACTTATTATATTTCGATAATGGAAAGGCGACTTCACCTGTTTGTCGTGAAAGTGACAAAGGTCATGCTTTGTCGCGCGACAGGCGCAGACAATTTCAGTTGTGCTAGCGTTAACTGGTCCGGTCTTCAGCTCTGATAGCATGGATCTTAGATTGTAAACTTGATAATTAACGGATGGGTCATACAGATTTTGAAAAAACGTCTTTCCTTTGGACAAAGCAATGATAGTTAACGACCCGAATACACATCACTATGTTTTTATCATATAGGCCTAGAAGTAGAACAGTAGGGTTATGTGCCGGTAGGGGTCCAGCTAGAAAATTAGGCTTTTAAATATCTAATTTTGTGATGTCCACAGGAAAGACGCGAACACTTAACTCATACTACAAAATCTGTATGACCCATATATTACAATGTTTGTGATTGATTTCGAGATAAGATACGCACTATGTAAAGAAAAGCCGGCCACACTGGTCTGGTGTACGCCGCGCCTGCATGTTTTACGTAATAAAAAAAGTTGACAAGTCAATGGAACCTCTTTTTAAGTTTCTCCAATATCCTCTTTGCTTTTATTTATATCAAAATTTTTTGCTTTTATTTATATCAAGATATTGCTTTTATTTATATCTGTGCGTGTGCAGCATTTATTTTTGTACTTAGTTTTGGAACTTAACCTTAACGAGCTGTTATGTAGGTAGCGTGATATTCAAAAGATTTGGACAATAGTTGGTTGGGTACAGTACTAAAATTAAGCAATTTCCCTAATTTGTTGCAGACAAAACTACACGACTAACCTAACAATTAAGCCCAAATTTACATAGCTCTCTAGACAATGATTCTATGTATGAGAACACTTTCGTTACCCAGTCAAAAATGAAAGTCGGGCTATGCAGTCACAAAATGTCACAAGCGTCGCTATTTTTCTAAGATCCATACGACTATTTATACGTACGGGAAAAAGTCACATAGAAGCAAAAGGTAGTATGAGTGTATGAAATTGGTACACTCGTAATGCCTTTCTCGTTTGTAGATGACGGCATTGCAATTGAGCAGACTAATTGGCAGGGAGTGTGAAGAGAGCGTAACGATCGGTACGATAAGCTATGACATCGTGTTGATATTTCTATTGGATATTTGGAGCATAAATAAATTTCGAAATGGAGGCGCGAGGACGATTCAGAGCGGGGTTTGTTTAATTTTGGTAATTTTTGTTTGTTGTTACTCTTCGCACGGATGGTACGATCAAAGAATTCTTAACAAATACTGTACGATCGAACGCGTAACCACATGAGCGAATAAATATATAAAACGGCAAAGAAATCAACTCCCTTTTTCTAGACTAAAAATAGAATTCCCGCTTTACGGGGCTTCGTCGACTTGCTAGCGGGTCGTAGTTGCTTTGGAAAAAATAATTGTTTCCTTCCCCTAATTTGATTACAATTTAATAAAAATACGGGATAAAATAAGCACCATTTGAGTGCTTATTTTAGCTTAAAATATAAATGCACAAAAGTGGATTAATCAAAGTTGGTTTAAAGCCTGTATTCTCCCCCATAAGAATCACGATACCTTTTCGTCCGTCCAATCCGCACGTCGGGCGGTTGCCAAAAAAAGTCGAACAGTGCGCGAATTCGGCTTCTACGAAGTGATTAAAATTAATGAACCGCAAAAGTCGAAAGCTACGGGAATCGTAACGGGGTCGTGTCGTGGGACACTGCCGTCTATATCGGGCTTAAGGAACGTCACGTTCCGCGGCCCAAACTAGGAGGCCCCGTAACGTCGGACTCGTGAATACCACGAACCAGATTCGAAAACAGAGGTATCTGAGTATCTGATTCTAGAAATGGTCGATATGGTGCTCGAACCGTCATGGTGTCAGGTCCGAGTTAAATTATAATAATTTATTTCATGCACAACATGGTGTTACAAAATGTGTACATAGTGTATATTTTTTTAAACTCTACATGAACTATTATGATGCATATTAACTTTTTCGAAATTTCATTTAACTGTATCGCTTACGAGGTCGCGTCAGTAAGTTTTCGTGGTTTTGAGAATTTTATTTGAACTAAAGTATGGAGACAAAACATGCCATAGGGAAAACTACAAAATCTGTAAGTGCCTAATGTCGATGGACCAGCCCTAATGATGAAAGTATCTACACTAAAAGAGTAAACAAACCAATGGTACACTAATCTAACCGACCTAAAACCACAACTGTTCGAAGGTCGCTTAACTAATTAGCACAATTCGTATCGAACTATACCATCTCGACTTTGACGACTCCACGTGGTAAATATCGTGATATTGTTTGAAGTAAAGTGGCATAAATCAAAATAGTAGGAACTTATTTATAGAACTAACCAGATTAGGTAACTACCGATATTGTGATAAAATGAACAACTTTTACTTTATAACTTCGAGGCCAGGATAACAAGGGGGCCCGTTTACGTGAGACGTTTAGGGGGATCGAGCTGAATCTCATCTAACTCTTACTCTTAAGTAATCTCTCTCTTACTTTTAAGTAAGTAGGATTCTCACTGACCGGGTGGATCGGAGCGCATTTCGCAATTTGCTTATAGAAATTTAAACGTCAGTATTAGTAGTTCATTTTTGCACATGGCTCGGCAGCCGGTCGGCTGTCGTCAATTCATTCTTCAAGATAAATGCAGTATTTTTTCGCACATTACACTAGTTATCGACCAAATAACACTTTTTTCATATCAATTTACTATTCATGACAGCGTACACATAAAAATAAAATTATTTAAGAGCTACTGGAGCACACGCTGGTACTACGCATGTTAAAAAACGTGAGAATTTCTAAAAAGCTTTTATTTGCCATTATCTCGAAAACCGTGCAACTTTTACAAAGGTCATATTAGGCTAGTTTGGTGCCTCTTGAGCTGACCTAGCCCCGATGTCACTGTGACGTGTGTGTTATGGGACACCCTGTAGTTTAGTATGGAGCTGCGGCGCGGCCCGGCCCGGCCCGGTCAGTGAAAATCGTACGTTACTTTAGGGAGAGAGGCTTGACGGATATCACGAATCTTTTAATATATACAATAAAATAAATATTATTATAAATTAACAGATATAATGTTACGTTGTAATACCAAACACGTCAACATGTACACTCAACGGCATTATTTGTCTGCGCTCATTTGCAAATGCTTATTGACACAGGTGGTACCAAAAGGCGGAAGCACACATGTTCAGCTAAATGCAATTTTTATTAGCTTTAATATCATACCAAAACAATCCGTTTCCCGGTGGAAACTTAATGCGACACGGATTAAGTTTACTTCTGGCAAGCCTTCTTAAAATTTGCAAAAAATAAGTTACTGGGTATCTACAAATCATCGAAACCGAGGATAATATTTCTCGATTTCAGCGATTATCACTCATTCTAACTGAACGTCGACAGGATTTATGGTTAAATAATATACGCGGGTATTCATTTGAGTTCACTGAATGCGGGCCCCACGGACCTGCCAATGTGGCGTTAATTTGGGGAGACATACGTCCAGAAATATCCATTTTTGTCCCATAACTGACACGTTACAGTGACACTGGAGGTAGACCAGGTCAAGAGGTACCAAACCAACTGTATATCTACAAGTATGCAGCCATGAAAAACCATCCATAATAGCGATCCAAACGCGCGTTACAAGGAGTGTAACTTGACAATTTAAAAAAGTCACGTTCACGGTCAGTCTGGAAAACTCATTTAAAACCACTTTTATGCCATACCTGGCCATAAAGTGACTTTTTCCGCACGCTACGCGAACGGAAAAAGCCGCTTTCTGTCCAAGTGTAGACATAAAATGATGTACACAACACGGGAGGTAATAAAGAAAGCCCTCGATCGCATATTTACGTCCCTCGCTTGCAGCTCGGGCCGCAACCTTCTGCGATCTCGGCCTTTCTCTGTATTACCACCCTAGTTATGTAATGTACTATTTCAAAGCCTCTCGTAATTATAGCATACTTATCTGCAGATGAGATACGAGTATACGCGTCCTTTTGCATGCCTGCGATAGGGGAAAATCTGGATTAGAGAGACTGTCTGCCGTCAAGCCCTAGACGGGTAGTGTCTGTGCGGAAAGAGAATAGGATTCATTTTGGGGGGCGCTGTAATGCTTTTCTACTGTATGTGCCGTATTTTCTGTTCTGTGGGCATACTGGTTAGGTTAGTTCCGTTTTTCGCCACGCCTATTCCCTTTTTTCGCACATACTCTATCGAGATTTGACTAATTCCTACCAGTACCTAACCTATATGATATATAGAGTTAGTTATAATTCGCCTGTTGACTCGATTTTTTTCTGTCGTAAATCGATTCTACTATTTGTGAGGAACAAATATCTATATGACACCTCATACATTTGTATGTATAACAGCCACAAATTGTAATCAAAAGTAGCAGATCGCACTGAGCATTGAAAACGCTCTATACAAAACGGGTCCTCCCTATGACGTCATCGGTTCTATCGCTGTACTAAGTTGTATGAACAAAATAGAATTTTGCCATTTTGAGCACGAAAAAGTGCGTTGAAGCATATAGTTGTAATACATTTATTATTTCAGTATTATTTAAGCAATCCGAAATTGGATTTTTCTTTAAGACGATAAAAAAAATATATCGTTTTTTTTTTAAACTTTGTGGTCTCATAACTTTATATTTTTTATACATTTTTGGTTTATTTCTTTTGTGTTATGATAATTTAGTATATTCCAATCCATGTGACTATGTTATGTTGTAAAATTCAACATTAGTCAACATCCGAATTTCGGCGTTTTTCAAAAAAAAAATACATTTCGACGAGGTTTGAATATAAATACCATTTAAATACAGTGAAACTGTGCATTGCGTCTACAAAATTTATTGATTTGACACTAACTTAAGTTTCGTCACAGAAGGCACGGCTCAAAAAATTCATAAATTGTACACTTTTTAAAAAGGTGCTCACTAACTCTTAATAATGAGGAGTGTCGGAACCACTTGATATATTTAAGGGAAACCATCTATCTTTGTTTGCTTCTATTCATTGTTTGGAAAAGCCTTTTCTTTACATCGGAATTCTTTATAGAGTGTTAGGAAATGTCTTATGAATTTGATAAAACACGACGCATTGTAGACAACCGATTGCTTTATTTAAACAATAGCACAACTGTAAACGTTGTTTACTATTAATTCATACCAGCTGCCTTTGTATAAACTACATACTAAACGATGAATGACGAAAGCTGCACAGATGAGATGAAAGACTAAATGTGTAACCTAGATAAAACATAAACGCATCACATGCTAATTCAGGCAACCTAAAATTATAAACGCAAGTAAATTTTCTCAGTTTATCGCGTTTTCACGGTTAGAATGCTGAATTTTCAATGAATGGAGCGTTAACTAACATATAGAGAAAAGAATTATGAAGAAACGTACAAAACGGTTGTAAAACATCAAGTAGATAGATACACACATCTAGGAGTGTTATGTTGCAAATAATTCTGTTCACAATGTACTTTTTCGGGGACGCTTTTTGCCAGTTTTTTTGCAACAATTCCAATGATTTGGTAAAACCGTTGCAGCTAGGTCAAATCCAATTTCAGGAGACGAAACACATATGGCTTCTTTTTGCCACGTGTCGTTATAAAAAAATCGGGTAGACCTTTGAATTGCTCGTGTATTTTATTTAGTGTTTCAGGCTAAGGTAAGTTTGGAGAACGATAAGTTTGAGTGATAAAACTTAAGAAAGATAAGTAGTTAGAAATCATATTATTAACTGCGGAACGCTGAAAATCTATCAGTAGGCGAAACCTAGCAATAAAGCTGGTAATGATAGTCCAGCAGTTGATCAGCGGAGGGAACGGTAAACACAGTCATTGTCGACGTCTCTATGACAAGTAGGCCGAATATTTATAGCGCCTGCGTCAGATGCACCGGGGTGATGGACGGTCAGCTAGCTGTAAACAGACCGGGGCCCTTAGGAGCTAGACACACAGGGAACGAGCTGGGAACAAGATGCCTTCGGAATTGACTGATCTGTTATAATAATAATAAATCATTTATTTCAAGTACCTTTAACAGACTCATAGTGGTTAGTATCTACTTATAATTATGTTAATATCGGCTTAACTCAGGTAATCTTATACTACAACTGTACTAAATAGTTATGTTTCTAGAAACACCTACACAGCGTTTATACATAATAGGTGCTTCTAGAAACATGCATATCCTCACAATGCCTTAAATATGGGCAGTCAAATCTGTCGGCTATCAAACGCAGGATGAGGTTGGGGCTGGCCCGCACCCGGCGCACCAGGGATGTGCATAGCTTGCGCATAATCGTGTAAAAGCAATCTATACGTGTTTTAGCAAACATCCCTGATGCGCTACAGAAGCGGGCCAGCCCCACCAGCACCCGAAACGCGTTGTTATATTGGACTCGGAGGGCCCCATAGGCCCGTTGCGTATAGTATGACCATAAGCTGCACGAATACAGGGAAGTGCAATAAGCACTAAAAAGCGTAATTTCACCTCCCTAGTACAGCGTGCAAACTTACGTGCAATCATGTTGGCCCTCACCGACAGAGCCCTCCTTCGCGCTCGATATCCATATTATCTTTATAAGGGCAAGTCATACAAGAAGCGTATCTCCACTTTGTCTTTGGATTCATCTGTTTTTTTCAAAACACGATTGGCATTGGGACAAACCTCTGTTCTTCTAACACTAGTTTAAAGTCGCGGACAACTTTATGTGGATCTAAAAGTTGATTCGCCTACTTATCTATTGTCCTTCCCTGATCGCTATCCACAGTAACCATACAATAAGTACATTTCTAAAATTTCTACCAATGTTCCAAATTCGCTATGAAGTTCCTTTATTTAAACAAAACCCTTGAAATACCGCTTTTGTTTTACGCTTTTCGCCAAACTTTGTTTCAGCGTAATGTAGAACAAACGAGAACGGACGAAAACGCCCGGAGCCGACAGAAGGGAGGCGTGTAAACAATAATACACGGTTTAACGTGTAAGTGTACTTGTAACACGCTATTAATAATTATTACGTTAACCTGGAATATCTGGTTATTTCTGAACGAAAACACGCTTAAACATGCTCCACAGGGTAGCCATAATCTAAAAATAAAAAGTCCTGACATCAATCAAAATGTGACATTTCTCGCAATTATGGCGGAATCGAATCGCGCGATGATTTTCGATGGGTGCGCGTCTTATACTACTCAAGACCACATAATTAACTGTATACAAGATTCAGTCATAGTTATAGTTATTACTCTTAGAAGCAAATATTTGAAGTTACTGAAAAATTCTCACATTTGCAAACTCTGACTGCGAACCCGTCAGAAGTCCACAAATCCTGAAATATGGCCACCCTATTTCATTATGATGGTAGTGTTTGGCATAGATAACACACGTGTATTTATGACAAGTCGTCAATTATGACTAAGACCAGTGCTTCTATTCTGGAATTAATTGCAAAATGGTCAATCAAATTGGTTGACGGCAAACAAGCAGCAACTAATGTAAATCACAATAAAGCTTATTTATGAATCCGTCTATTTCCGCCTTCAACTTTCAACCGATCATATCACAATCGACGCGGAAGGGTGTGTCGGTTGTAAATAAGAGATGGGAACAGAATTGGAAACGTATGCAGAGCGAAATCCGGATATTAACGTGATGAAAACAGGAATATCAAACAACCCCCTGGGATACTAATGATTTCGATATGAATCCTAATAGTATAGAGTGCGAGTATCTATTTACTCTTCACTGCATACTAGTGGCATGGCGTGGCGTCTCTTGGAGCCAATTCTCCCCAGCTTGCCTATTTTAAAGCATTCAAGCACCACACTATTACTGCTTTTGAAAATACTCACTTCATCTCTGAAAAATTTGGCTCCACACCACTGTTGCATACCTCAAAATAAAGCTACGTAAGTGCATATTTAAGTAGTTTAGAAATCAAAAACATTTTGTTTTGGATTTCTAAACTATTTATAACCTTTTGTATCACGTTTTTTTAGGGTTCCGTACCAAAATGGTAAAAAAGGAATGGGGCGACTTTGTCTGTCTGTTCGTCTGTCACAGTCAGATATCTCAGGAACTACTGCTGCTATCGATTTGAAATAGTTTTAAAAGTCGCTAACGCGATCTTATACCTTTTCTAGATTTTTTTTAAAGTGGGCCGAAATGGGAGGTCAGATATTTTAAGTTGTGCTATTGTATCAAGTGGGGTATCAAACGAAAGGACTTAATTTGTAGATTCCAAAAGCATTTTTATTTTTTTCTTAATCGTGTATTTTTTGATTTAAAGTTAAAAATAAAACTTTAGTGTTTAGATTAAGGTATACAATACTAAGCTCAATTTCTTACCTGTTGGTATGTTGTGTTGTGCTTATTATTCTATATTTTTTATAACTAGAAATCGCCTTCATTTAACCACATTAAGATTCATTGGAGCATGAAATAAGCATTCACGCACGAGTAACCTATCTGTGATCTCATTTCCTTCAAAATATTTACCTATTACACGTTAAAAAACTACTAAAACTTAATTACAATCTAACAATGAACACGTTTTGCCATCGAATCACCATTCTTTGTTGCTTCTTGGCGGATCTCCAACGGGATGCTGTAATTTTATTACAACAGTTACCACCTCGTAAATGTAGTATTTCCTAGGACAATGACTTTGTTAGATAGTGATTTATGTACAAAAATTCAAAGCTGAATTGCACATGCAAGGTACTTTGTGTAGGGTAGGGAAGCACCACTGGACAATGCCTTTTGTACAGTCTGCAATAGTAGGTATCTCCTAAGACAAAGCGCAACAAGAACATCTTCTTTCTTTTCTTCATCTTTACTTCTAGACTCGTTACAGCGATTAGTGCCAAATACATCATATCATATTTTGAGCAGGTATTCATGCTGCTTTGGCATCATAGTGATTGGGTTCTTTTGAAATTACCTGATGTAGTTACAGTACGTGTTTAGCTCTCTTAAAAACATTGTTTACATGCTTCGATAATACTGCAACGTTCACGGCTACTAGAAAAGTCACGTGATTTTTTTGTGTTCAAAACAAGCGGTACGTGATCTAGGTCAACTGAAAACTAATTGTTATTTTACTTTACAATATTACTCGATTTTATCGAAATACAGCTAACTGAGAACTTTCCTTCACATCAGCAGATTTGAAATGAAAATACCCGTGTATTTAGGTAACGACCACTTTATGAAGCAGACCGCGGTGCAATTACAACTACAAGGGGTTCCGTATGCAGTTTCTCTGATGTATCCTCATGTGCAGAAAAACTTAACTGAGCACAGTCTCCCAGTAATAAACGACCTTTTCGAAATGCACTTGCATTGATGACGTCAATGCGCTGGAGTGCAGCTTGATGGCTGTCCGTAAAGCTTTAAATCAGCGTTAGAGTTTACACAACGCTCGATATGAACCCCAGGAAATACTACTGGTCCGTTTCTTTTGAGATGGGGGTTTTTTTACCAGGGTTACAGCATGATAAGCACGGTCATCTTCAGCTGGAGCGACTAAGTCTATCTTGCGTAACCCTACGACAGGGAAACCAGACAGAAGTGATCACTGTCACAGATTCACCCTAATGTGTAAGATTCCTTTAGTTTTCTCAGACAATGTGTTAAAATAATTCAAATGTACATGGTGACCGCCGGAATTCGTACCCTGGACCTTACTAATTGGAGTCTACCCCACCGGCCAACATCAGTTTTAACACATTTCCAATCTTTAGAATGCATATGTGCATAGGCTCCGGAGTCCACTTACCATCAAGAGGCCCGTGTGCTCGTTTGCCCACTTCCCAAAGTGTGCAGATGTTAACGTCCTCAATTGTACAAGGGTTGTGCTTGCGCTGCAGTTCTATGACGTCAATGCGCCTGAGTACGAGCATTGCGCGTCGTAAACCCGCCGTAAACCGGCATTTCGGTCCGAGTGGAAACTACTTGAAGGGTTAAATATAAAACTTCTCAGAATAATGGAGTCCGGGCACGTTTAATCTCTAGTCATGGGAATAATTCAATTGCAGTAAAACTGTAATTAGTTTTAGTTTAGTAACGTTTTAGAAAAGGCTTAGTGGAAAGTAATTACTTTACTGCTATTTTTTTCATCGAATAGAATTTTAATTGCTACAGAGGATTAAAAGTCCACAGATATTAACCAAATAAAATGTAGTTGAATATTTAATTTCAATTTAATAAACTATTGGACTTTGTTATTTTAAACTAAGCCAAACTTTGAGACGAAACATACGCCGTTTGACTTAATCATCAGTTTTGTGTGTACTAATTAATAGTAATGCCTAATTATAATTTCGCCCTACCAATTAAATTGCTGCCAATAGGAGTCTCATAGAACACAAATAGGTCGCAATGATGACTAATCTAATGTCCAATAATCTCAAATGTAGTCATACACATTGACGAGAAAAAAGGGCAAATTTCATCATGACGTTTATCTATATCGGTGATCGACAGAATCCGAGACCTTAGTCTAGGGAGCAAACAACTAGGTCACGGTATAACGCGTCGTAAACAATTCGTATTGACATGTTACGTGACAATCTGCACGCCTAACCCATCTTTTGACTGTATAGATAGATTTAATTGCCCGATAGTGTGGCACTGGGTTGATTTGGTCAGGACTGCTTTAATTTGCGCCAAGTAGTCCTGGCCTATTTAATGATATTTAAAATGTTTGTTAAATTTAATTTAATTACTAACATAGATTTTAAAAGTTTAAATGTAACTAACAATATATGGACCGCGAGTCTGAAATAAATCATTTGAATATGTATGACACCATGTATAAAGTCGGTAAAAATTAAGATTAATTTTCTAGGAAAGAAATGCGTTTGCCATCATCGTCAGTTTATTTATTTATAAACTTTTACGCGCCAGGTGCAACCCTGATGCTGGACATGAGGGACTGACCCCAGAGAGAGAGATTGAAACTTTATTGCACCAAGGAAAACTTATCGTAGAAAAGGCGAACTGAATGCCATAAGGCATTCTTTACCAGTTAACCTTACAGCAAAGCAGATAACTTGTCAGTTTGTTAGCGGCTAACACGAAAAAAACCGAGTCAGTAATACGAAAAACGAGGATGCAAAAGTTCAGCCACTGATCCTCTATAATGATAGGTACATTATTATGTACATTGATTACAGTAAGCTTAATTTTATGTGCTTAAGTTTGCAAGGAAAAGGGATTTATATTTAAATAATTTCAAGCCGTGATTCTAAGTTTCCAGAAACTCGGCAAACTCATACAGATCCGCGAACTGTCTTAGCATAGATAATAAATGCGGAACGGGACTAAGTTGGGTGCAACGCACTAGACGCATTTAGACGGGCTTCCCCGAACCCCCACCCGAAATACTTAGTACTTGGGGGGGTTACTTCCTGACCGCCCTCCCGCACTATAAATATGAACCTGAATCGGGAGCGCTTCAGTCGTTCAGGATAGCTCGAGCAGAGAGCATCGTGCCAAATCTCAGCTTCCCGCGTGAAACGTGTCAACAAAGTATTACTCAATTTTTTTTGGCTGCAAATCAAGTGAAGTTAAGTGCTCGAAAATGCTGGACAAGTCGATTCTGGGTGCTAGTTGGGAGAGCGTGGTAAGTTTGCTCAAGTTGATTAGTGCGTGTGAAGTGTCAAAGTAATAAACAAGTCAATTTATTGCATCGCAAGTACTGATGTGCAAGTTGCGGAAACAGTCCAAATTTTTTTTTATATTACTTAAAAAGATCTTAAGTTATATGAAACAAAATTTTTTGGAAAGTTTTCGCAACTTGCACATCAATAATCGCAAGCGAAAAAAGCGTCTTAATAGTCCGCGCCGGCCGCCCTTAAGCCCTTTTTGACTTGACACCAGAGTATTAGTATTACGGAACGGTTGCAGCCGGCATTACGCAAGTGCATGGCCAGTACAATGTTCTTAAAAGGCAACTGACTTGTCTATGCCCTACCGATCAAAAGAAGAAGGGAGTTTGAGTCTGATTTTCACGACGTCATTACGCCTTTTTCTGTTAGCTGCCGGCGCTGCCATTGAACCGCGCGTGTTTGAATATGGAATTACTTTTAAAGCTCTTGACATTGCGGTTAACTTCACGGTTAGCATTTGTGAAGGTTTAATAAGCATTAATCAACGTCTAAATTCGATCTTCCGTGCCTAATACGAGCTTTAATAATAAAGATTACGTCCATCTTAAATGGAGTCGATTTTATCCGGTACACTTAAAGGTTACCCGACGAACTTTCGAACTTATACAACCTTGACTGAGTCGAGGTGTTCTACAAATCTAATTTTGTTTTGTAACCGTCTGAAACAATTAATACGAATTGAAATGGTTAATCGGGTTCATTGGGCTATTAATTATTCTGTTTAATTACAGTTAGATTAGAGACATTCGATTCAGACTAATAATTAATGTATTCTAAATTGTGGGCCGAAGGCAAATGTCACTATTATTCAATTTAATAAAGTAAAATGTACGTATTATTGTATGTATGTATTAAACTTAATAAGATACGAAATTGGCTAGCGGATGATATGGACAATCGTCGTTTTTTGCCCTAGCCACCCAATTTGCGGGTAACCGCCAATTCCACATTTAAAATCGGAAATGCACCGGAAGAAAACAATTATTTTTATATGGAAAGCCTCGGAAACCATTTCGAAAATAGAACCGGTCGTTAAAAACTGAATCTAAGATCTGCATCTGCATAATTATTAGTTACTGCAACATTGTTTAGTTTAGAAAGTGTAAAATAAACATGCTGTCGCCGTGTTGATGTCGGTACCGGTTTTTTTGTTATGAATTCGCCTGCGAATTTGGTACTTTCACCGTACTTATCAAAGCATAATTTGGGAGAACAAGGGCGTATATGATTTTACCGTCCACATTGACATACGACCTTGTGTTGTATGCGATCGTTTTGACGTCGTTGTAATTCTCTAATAGTTGTCATTCGTTAGTTATTCCGGTTTATGGTTTCGAAAGTAGAGAGCGAGATCTGATAAAACGATGTGACAAACGAGATTAAAAAGCATCATAGACAGGGATTCGTGCGTTTAATTTATATTCATACATTAGAAATAATAGATAAGAAAAGGTATATGGCGTTAGATAATAAAGAGATGTTTTTTCCTCGAGCTTTTTAACTTTCCTCTATTAGCGGAAGGCCGCACAATCGAGATATTTATTACTACGAAAATATACGAGAAAGAAATAAAAGCAATCACATTAGTTGAAAAAATAAGGAAAACTGACTCATGTTACCGTACGAGATCAACTAGTCTTTACAAGTTGTATACTCACTTGGGGTTATTGTTACAACGTCCTAAGGTGGTGCAATACGGTACAAAAAAGCGTTAGTCACCAGAATTTTCGCACGTAAAAAAGCCGTGTGGGCAAGTAACTGTTAGTCAGATTGTCGTCACAACTATTTTTAATTGTCGCGATATCAATCGGTTATTAACCTTGCTGGTTACCGCACCGGAATACTTGGCAATTACCAAAATAGAACCAAAATCGATTACGTATCGGAGACGACCTTCCGATCGCGAAACGATTGTCAAGCCATTTAATATCATTTTCAACAAAAATATAGAGAGTATAAGTTAAAGACAAAATAGTGTCATTTAACACCGGTGAATTCCGCTTAATATAATTAACTTTTTACGTCTGAGAATGTCATTATGTCTGCTAAATTGGTTGCATCAGTCATTAAAAACGTACATTTGCCGTTAAACTAACAGTAGAACAGACTAAAAGTTGCCCGAGCAATATAAAATCTAGCTTAAAGATTACTCAGCAAAACAGCGTAGCTGTAAATTGCAAAAAACACGTTCGCGCGGGTAATGCTTTTTTTGCACAACATTCGCACATATGCGCGACTAACGGTACAGGAAAGTAGGTGGCACTGAACCATACCAAAATCAACTTTAACCTCCAAATTAAAGAGCTCAGATTTCCATATTTAAATTAAAAAAATCAGACTCAATAAACACGGCTGTCGTCGAAACACGACAGGTCACAATTAGAATAAATAAATATTTACTCAGTTCTGTATGACGTTGCAACTAGTTAAAAATAGTCGTTGCATTGAACATTTTCAAGAATGTCGAGAATAGACGGTTGACAAATTTAACTTTAGGTGCTTGTATCACCTTCAGTTCTATAATAAAGGTCCAGGAATAGTTCCAACGTACGACAGAAATATTATACGCACGAGATTACGACATATGAGATTTAGGGCGCGTATGGGGCACGCTATACGCATACTCGTAGTAGATTCCTCTGCCGCAGTCAATATTTACCTGAAACAAAAAACATGCCAGGTTAGACATTATATAATAGCTGTAGCCTAATTTAACGTGTTAATTAGACCGTGTTAACTAACACCAGGATTAGACCGTCTATTTAGAGTGACCCCATTTCGCGACCCGAATTCGCGAGAGTGCACCTTTTTTTCGGCACCCATTAAAAATAATGTTACACAATACAGCCTGTCACAACAGCGCAGATTCGTCGTGTCAAGCCGACACGAGATGTATCGTTTCAAGGTGTAACGGTTTTTAAAAATCAGGCCGGAGTTCTAAAACTAAACGCTGATAAACAGTGACCTTTAAAATAGTCTTTGAAATTAATTATTGCCGAGATTAGGCGGAGTGGCTCGGAACTAGGTCTCCAAACCGGACAGATTATATTCGGTTACGAAATCCGGCGAGAAGAACAATGAGCCATAATAACTCCTCTAAAATACAAGTTCTAATGAATTCTAATAATAACCCGTCTATTTCTGCCTGACCTATTATTTGACCACTGGCTGTGCAGCTTTCTGGAATCCAAACCAAATACCATAAAAAACATTGCACAATATGAAGACTCGAAATACTCGCAACGTGAAAAATAAAATTTGAGAGGGCACTCAGGAGTTGGGCAACGGTTATCCGCGCAGTTAACACGAGAGCTTTTACTTCAAACGATATGTAAACAAAATATTTCAGGAGATTGATGACTCTTTCATTTATCAGCTCCGGGCCTTGGGTTAGATTGTCGTGCCGTGCCGTGCCTTGAGGACTGCGGCTACATGCGGTCTATAACAAAAGAAACTGGATCTTTAGTCGATGAGACGGAACTAATCGTTTATATTACTCTTGCTTTAAAGTAAACTTCCTGGACAGTTCATGGGTAAAATCGGCGAAGCGAACAAGGGCTTCGAAACATATGTCAGCCGACAGGTGGCGGCAGACATGTGGGCACCGAAGGGCCACAATGACGTAAGCGAGACGGCTAATAAAAACCGTCAGCCGCAGAAAGGGACAGCAAAGCCCTACACACGCTCTCGCAGTCACGTACCAAATTTATGTTATTGGTGTTTTAAATAATTCTCAAGATCTCTCGTAGTTTATGTGACAGGCTAAGAGAATAATGACCATGTCGTTATAGACGAGGATTACATAAACTAACTTTAGATTTTATGTCATTTCAGGTGTCGAGAGACGACTACGAGGTCGACTACAGCCCTAGTCCGAGGGGGTCTCCACTGAAGGACACGTCCAACATCCAGGAAGACCAGACGTACTGCATCAGCCGTCACAATCCCAACCGGACCTTCCGTCGCGAATCTGTCATCGCATCTTGGAAGAATTTGAAGAAGGAGAGAGAACAAGCTTTGGGAAAAAGGTTCGTGTATGTAGACGCTGAAAACTACGAAGATTACTATGGAAGGAACAAGGTTAAGCGTTGCAAGAGCGAACGAACCGCCAGCGTCGCGAGGGTCCCAAAGAAAGTCAAAAGGACGTATTCGGTGTTGTACAGATACGATCCTAATGAAGAGAAAGTGGTAAAAGAGTACAAATACCAGCTGCCAAAGGAACCAGAAATGCCAATCAACTCGTCTATGCACAAGGCGTTCTCTGAGCCATTCCTGTGCCCCGATAGAACGCCGAAGAAGAAAGTCAAACGCTCCTTCACCACCCTCCTAAACATCAAAACGAAGTTCTTAAACATATTCACGTCAAAGAGTTAAAACTTCTTCGGTAGTTTTAATTGGAATAGTTGCTCAATTCAATGCATTTTATTTAAAATGTAAGAATTCTCAAAGGGGTAGAAATTGTGATCGTTTAATTTCTAGTCAAGGATTGGCGTCAAAGGACAGTAATTATATTGTAATAATAAGATTATTGGAATATTTTAATGGAGGTCCAAAGCCTTTGTCGCCGAGTAGGTAATCCTTTTTAATCCGGAGGAGTGGAACCCTTTTAAAAGGCGAGCTGGCAACAGTATACCCAGTCTCGTTTAATGTTTTATGTTCATTAATCTAGTCGTAGTTTCAATCTAGATTTAATTAAGTACCTATAGTTTAAGCTAGCCATAAGTAATATTCACGATGCTGCTTTATTTTAAAGTTAATTCTGCGAAATCGTTTTCATAATTTCTTTGCTATGTACAGGAAAATTTGATATTCACTCTTGTAAAGTAACTATGTATCTTCATTGTGATATAAAGGGTTTCGCAAAACTAATTTCTGTAGAAAATAATAAGTAGTAAAACGTACCATTTGTATTTAAATGCACAAATAGATATAATGTGATATATTCGTGTGTTGTGATTATAAATTCAGTTATTCAACTATGATTTCTAAACCGTAAATAATGTTACAGTTATTGATGTCTATACAAATATATTTTTAAAATAATCTTACTGTATTTAATATCTTAAACTTCTATGTAATGCTTTATATTTTATTTGAAATATATTGTGATTGCAACATGATTATTTTCAATTTTAGTTCATTCCTTGTAAGTTAAATTATAAAATACGTATTTTAAGATATTAGCTATGTAAGAATATAGAAATATGACATATCATAGAATTTAATTGTGAAAGTTAATATTTGTTTTTATACGATTGATTGTGGCTGTACAATCCATATTTTACAGTGTGTACAGAATAGCAAATAATGTTTATTTCAATGTAATATTGATATTTATAGGGCATCTAATCTACACATTTAAATTATTTCAACTTGCAATTTACAGGTTAAAAGTAACGCAAAACGTTTTGAAAGAATTCATTGGAACTGTTTAAATATTGCAACGCAATTATGTCATCGTAAATGTTTTCATTGAGGTGAAAATTGAAAAATTAAATGCCTCGAGTGAGATTTGAACCCATGCATGTGCACGGTTCTCCGATTTTTCAATTTTCGCTTTAGCAGATGTTTTCATTATATAATCAATAATTGTACTAGACAAATACATCAAAAACATATAAATGTAATTATGTATCGTCGTCTAGTACCCATAATACAAGCATTGCTTAGTTTGGGACTATCTCGATTTGTGTAAGATTGTCCCTACAATAGTTATTTACATCAACTCAATAAGATATTATGAAGGATAATGTAATTTTAGAATAAAGCTATTTGGGGGTCATCCATAAACTATGTCACACGTCAGGGGGGAAGGAGGGGAGGGGGGGTCGATCAAGTGTGACAAGGGGTAGGGTGGGAGGGGTTCTATGTTTCGTGAAATGACACTTCAAAATCGAATAATTCTAAGTGTTAAAATGCTAAATTGGATCATAAGGTTTATAATGTTTCGATGGCGAGTTCACACTCGCTCTACTAGACACGCGCGTTAATGTGGATTATATTATGTACTAAATAATTGCAATGGGAATAAAACTAATTTCGGAATTGCTGTTTTAATTTGACGAATTTTTTTTACGTGAAAAATATTTTTTTTCTTCTTTTTCCTAATCAGAACACGATACTGAACATGCCCTTAAACGGAAAACAACCACTAAAATTTCACCTTGTAGATGTAAAATTGCAAAATATGTGACGCCACGCTAGGGAGGGAGGGGTCTCACAAATGTGACCAACCGTGACAAGGACGGGGAAGGAAGAGGTCAGAAAATCACGAAATTAGTGTGACGTACTTTATGGATGACCCCTTGTTGCACTATATTATCACAACTTATAATTGACATGTAACATAAGTATGCAATAACACTCATAAGTATGCAACTTGTTATTGAAATGTAACATAAAAGTATGAAATTATGCCATATACATACTGTCCCAAAACTCAACGATAAGCCGGCACCAGAGGATGGAGCTACTTATGATTAGTCGAGAAAAAATAAGGAAAAAAATATATATCTCAATTATTTTTTCTCGACTAATCATAAGTAGCTCCATCCTCTGGTGCCGGCTTATCGTTGAGTTTTGGGACACGTTGTATTTATATGCAAAGGAATAATTAATAATTAGTATGCAGAATAAAATATAGTAATTACCGTCACAAATGTATTTTATTGTACTTAGTTTATAAGCCACTAAGATTATTTAAAAACAAATGAATCAAATTCATCTGACAATATTATTAAATCGACAGATACAGATAAATATATGTCAAAATACCTTCCAAACAGCAGACTTAGAAGGCTGGCGGTATCGTCAGGCTGTAGCGTACTCGCACAGACATGTACAATTTACGCAGAAAAGAAACCCCTTCTGTCATATATTCGTAGTACCTAGGGCATGGTATGGCGATTACACATACGCTTATGACGATCATGGCATCAATAGTTCAGCATGGCTATTTTCCATAGTCATATGCAGGGCAGGTCTCTCTATGAGGAAGGCACCAGCCATCTAGTTATTCCAATGCAGAGCTTATAGGCAATCTGTTTTAGACTAAGAAAAGCTTTTCAGACATTTAAATCAAATCAAATATTTTATTGCATGGTTATGTGTGTACAAAGATCTTATATTATAACATTTTAGCGTCCTCCATATCCTGCCTCACGGAGGCGTGCAATTTTAATAGTTTTGTCTATGTAATATTTAGTAAACCTTATGTCAAATAACAATATTGCATTATGAGAATTATCAATTATTACTATATACAGGAATACCTACATTATACAAATTATCAATTATTACATTAAATTATAAGATTATATATATTACACGTAGTTATGTCTATTCAAATAATACAATGATAAAAGAAATTCAATAAATAAATTTAAACTAATAACAACAGAAATTATATTTAACGAGTTAACTTTGTAGAAATTCCTTTATACTGTAGAAGCACTGTTCAGTTAACCAATTAAACAGTTTACTTCTAAAGGGTTGTGGTTGTAGCTTGTTGTAAAGTCTTACACTCATGCATAATATGCACTTTTAGTCGCTGGGAGGGGTTCCTTAAACTAAACTTATCTGGATTATTCTTAACAAACATGCAAACTTCAAAGATGTATAAACCAGTAAGAGTAAGGATTTTGTACTTGACAAAGACAGATCTACACGACACCATCTGGCTAAGTCCGAAAATAGACCGAAGACATCTCTTTTGTAGCCTAAAAAGCCCCTCTTTACTGCTAGAATTACCTCATAGAATTATGCCATACCTTAGATTTGACATTACATAGGAATGGAATGCGAGGAGGGCCGGTTTTTCAGATGATACATCTTTAAGTCTTCTTAAAGGATAGATAAATTTTGTCAACTTCGCCATTACGTGCTCGCAATGAAGATCCCAGTTAGTATGGGAATCGATGATTATACCAAGGAATCTCATTGACCTAACGTTTTCCAGTTCAAAATCCTTATAGCACACTTTAGGCTGTTTTGGGTTTCCTTGTGGTGCATAGAATTCCATGAATTTCGTTTTTTGTAGGTTTACTTTTAGCATTTTCCATCCATAAATTAACATCCTGGAACACTTTATTGATTTCGGCCTCATAATCCTGTGTCTCATCGCTGCGAATTATTATCGAGCAGTCATCGGCAAACAGAAGTACTTTATGCTTTGTGATATTAGGCAAATCATTTATATAAGCTAGGAATAATAGAGGCCCAAGGATGCTTCCTTGGGGAACTCCAGCTTTTACCACTCAGATCTATACTTGCTAAAGGTTTTGTCATTTTCATTATAAGCTTGTATCTCAGTGCATTGTTGCCTATTTTCAAGATACGATAGAAGCCATTGGTGGCAGTTACCCCGTTAATAAAGAATAAAAGATTACGAATCAGACGCAGTCTACTTGTTTTCTAAAACCACTCGATTTTTATCTCAAAGTAGGAACCGGATTCCACACAGGCCTATTAAATTTACGTTGGGTGCTTTACCATTATTATGTATTAAGAGCTCTTGTCGGTAGAGTTATTTTCAAGAACTTTTTTTTTTTAGGAGCTGACAAACTTGCAACCCTTATGGGCATAGCGATTGTCGGACCGGGTGGTCGGCCCTGGCATTCCCTGGGGTCGAACCAGGTCGCTAGCCGGACCACCCCGAGTTGGGTCGGACTGGGTGGGTGCCTGGGGTCGAACCAGGTCACCTTGTCCCGGTCCACCTCGATAGGATCGGGCTAGGTGGGGGCCTGAACGCCTGGGGTCGAACCAGGTCGTTTGGCCAGGGCCACCTTGACTTTTCGCTGATTGCTCAGAGTGAGCAACGGACCAGCGGGAAGGATGAAGCGGATCACCCTGTCCTTATGTGAACGTGTGTATCGAACTAATGGGAGTTTTAGTTGCCGGTTCCCTAAAACCTGAACTTCTGTATTCGGCTTTGTTTTTAACCTCCTGATACAATGTGATACAGTATGCTTTACCCGTTCACGGGACAATGGCGCCCCGGACCTTTGGGAAGCGTGCGTGGAGCCAAAGCCAACGCGTAGAGGCCCTTTCGACTATTTAGAGAAAGGCAAAGTGTACACCCAGCGGATGCTATCTCTGTCCGTGTCATGGGACGCACACAGAAACAGCCGCCGCTAGGTGCAAGACTATTATGATTTGATGGAATCTAAATCGATACTTGTGTGCTTATTCATTCAATAATTTATTTAAAATCTTAGGTAAAAATAACCCTGCATAATATTATTCTATTTATTGTTATTTGAAGTTATTATTATGAATGTATTAATTAATTAATTGAATTGACATAATCCACTGTAATACTAACATTAGTTGTTTAAGTTTTGCTTGTAAATACTAACACATATGGACTCAAGGTCTGAAATAAATATATTAATTCATTCATTCATAAAACAACTATGAAAGTAAAATTCTTTAAAAATATCAAATACTCGTTTAGCAACTAAATGGTTACATTCGGTATTTTTAAGTTTAAATTCTTTATAAAGTCTTTACAAAGAACTTAAGGTCTCACACCTTACATTCCTGAATGCTTAATACCTATTATCGGTCCGCCCGTTTTAGACATAGATTGCTACAGATTAATAAGCTCATTATCACCCGCATGCTATTGTTAATTATCCACGTGATAATGGGCGATACATGGCGCCAGTCACATGCGGGCTCACTGTGCTTAATATGTTGGTTGGATTAAACCCGGGGGTCATATTGGAAAACTAATTCTTGGTAAGTACTAGTAGGTAGAATGGGAAAACGTTTAGTGCAATTCAAAGATTCATTTCAGGCGAAGTTCTATGGACCTTGGTCTTCATGTTACTTACATTCGCGGGCAGCTTTTTAGGTTTTGATATAGGCTAGCCGAATAACGACACATAATTACATTTTCATCACACTTGCTCGAATATGGTGTGGTTACACGTAGGTTTTGCGGGCCGTAAATGACCTATTACGCCCTAGGTCGTAATGTTTTTTTTTTTAATTTGAATACGTTGGTTCTGTTTTACTCTTATTTGTCATCTTCAAAGGAAACGCCAACTTACTTTTTTAACTTTTATCACTGAAATATTTATTTAAAGAGAACTCTTATTGCAAATACATATGTAACACACATATTTCTGTATCATTAATTAAATGTTTAAATAGTGTATTTCAGTATTTTGCAAATATAAAATCAATCGTTTTAGATCTTTACCGTTATGGTTTCTGAACGTGACTTGACATTCGCATTGTCAATGGATATATGTCACTAATGTCACTTTCTGTTTTACAATTTTGTTTAGGTTAACTAAGTAAGGTTATTTTGATTAGATTTCCTCACAAGTGTGACGAAAAACATTACGTGTGCCACGGGCGGTAAAGGAATTACAAACTCGTGTTATTAAAGCCCTCGGCCTTGTAACAAACACTCGTATGTAATTCCTTACTTACCGCCCTTGATACACAATGTACTATTGTAAACTATCGTTCAGTGAGGACTTCGGTTACAGATTATAGGAGATAAGCAGGCTACGGCCATTCTCACGAAATATGACTGCGTCTAATTACCGCGTCTCCACTTAGCATATCTGTACGCCTAAGTATTCTGCGTGAGGGCTTACAAAGTCTGCCTTCCTATGACTAAAACTAGACTAACCTCTATGTAGTTGCATAGAAGTTAGTCTAGTTTTAGATGTCGCACGGCAAAAGTGGATAATAATATGTTAAGAAACTTATGTCCAACGTTTTTGACCGTTGCTGGCTTTTGATTTAGGGCAGGCGTCCGCAAGAGCCTATTTTAAGTGACTTACATAAAAGATTTTTACATTTTTTTTTAATCTAGTCGGGATCCCGAAAATTCCGGGATCCCGCGGGATTGATATTTCTAATCCCGCGGGATCTCGAATTTGCAATCCCGATTCACTATTTCGGACAAATAAAACGTATGCAAAATAGGAGGAACCCTACACAAGTGCAGTGCCTACGCAAGAACAACTCACAATAGTGTATGTCACACACAACAAATTAGGTTGTAAACCAAATCTAGACTAAAACCCAATTGCAGTGAGTTCCAGTGCTTCCAAGAAAGTAAGCAGGGTCATCAACAGCTGAAAAAGGAGAAGAAGGCACTGAAGCAGGTCAACAGATGTTATACTTCCCGAAGCGCGAGTGGAGTGAAGCATGTAACCACTTTTTTGCAAAATAAATATTGAGAAAGAGAGCGGCACTGTTGGTACCTAACCAATAACTATACTTGATCGAGTACCAACAGAAAATTATAAAGTCTTCTTTGCAGCTAAAGTAACAATACGAGGTAATTAAATACAATAAAAACGATTCCATTCCCCGGAACACGCTAGCGAGAACAACATAAATCAATAATCAGGGTAGCCGGTCCACATTTTAATTTCCAGTCAATAAAATAAAATTATCAGACTTTCCCGAAATGGTTGTTTGACGACAAAGATCTTAAACTCCGCGTATTAAGAGTTATATTCGATTGCCTCTCGAATTATGTCACTTATTAAGCTGCGTACAGACCAGCGACCGCGTGTTCGCAATTTTTTTTTATCGAACCATAGTTATGTCAGTATTCTTTGTGAGGCTCTTCATCGAATAGGCTATTTGATTTGATGATAGATCAAATCAGCTTCTTTTGATTAAGTGCTAAAACGCTCAGATATTGTGCAGTTCCCAAAAAGAAACTGACTTGTGGCGTCACTGCTCAACATGGTCAAATCGGTAATTTAGTTTTTGTCATTTTAAAATCATTGATGGCACTAAAATGAGTATAATGGATTATTTTCGAGCAGTTTTGGAAACATTAGCACGGATCGAACTGTCTGTGCCTCGACCTCGCGCTCCTCAACGGCCGAAGTGTCTGTCTTTATACTTTGAAGCAGGTTTGTCAACCGCGACCATCAGCGACTTTAGGCTCGCTCCTGTCTACACCCGGCTTAAAACCTACGTCACAAGCGGTGCCAGTCGCCAGCCCGTGGGAACGGCAAAAATTTGAATAAACCCCTGTAATGGGCTCTCCTGGGCACTTCCTGCGACACGCCATTCGCGGAACCCTAACGGCAGTCCACGATATGGCCCGTTTATGACGCTTTCCGGACCCCAAAATGTGACATTTTAAAGTCGTGCGGATGACGTCATTTTTAACGGGCTTAGATTCTCTTATTGTTGTTTTTATTATTTAACTTTTCATATCGCGCTTGGACGGTCGTAACAACCAATAATTTGAGACATAACAGGTTCAGAATGTACTGCATCTGAATTGTAAAATAGCAAAGATAATATATCAACAGTGATGCAATTTAAATTAGCATAATACGTAATAATTGACATTGTCCGTCCAACGGACGTTATGTAGAGGTAGTTTGACCTAATTTAGTTGGCATATTATTAGCGCATGGCTGGAAAACCGCTGAGCAGGGTTTGATGTGGTTTTACTCATATTGGTAACATTGTGGTACAGTGTACTCTATTTCAAATCAAGTTTTACACGTTTAATAACATTTCGGTACACGAAATCACATGTATAGGAGCGCCATATCAAAACCTAGTAAGTGCTCCAGACAAATCTTACAAGAGAGCTTAAAAACCTTTTTATGTTTATGTTTTTACGCCCTTTTTAAAATTTGTTCTGGAGCACTTACTACGTTTTGATATGGGGCAGCCGGGCTGGATACGAACTTATTTCTACTGCAAAACAGCAAGGCTTTGCATTGTGTTTCGTTTTGATTAGTAAGTAAGGAGCCAGTCGGAAAAAGAATAACACAGCTGAAGTGGAGGTGGCCGGGATACTTGACGAGGATGGACGGACGTACGAGGAGGAAGGACGAGAGGTGAACCAAGGAAGTTAGGTTACTGAATGGAGGCAAAGGTCGCTGAAAAGAAGTGCGGGAAGTCCACCTATTCGATGGTCAGACGTCTCCCGCACGGCAACCAAGCAGTGGATGAGGGTGGCACAGGACGTACGTGGCGTAATAAAGGAGAGGCCTATGCCCAGCAGTAGAGACAGGTTGAATAGAGAGGAGATAGAATGAACCAGTCAAGAGCCAGTGTATTTATAAACAGGTTGCCTCTAACCTAACCATTTAATTTTTTCATACAATCGAACACACTGTTAACTGTACATTTGCAAAAGAATGTCAACTTTATTGCAAAGTGTTAAAGTCTATGGGTGGTCAGTTAACAGTGGCTTCGTTTGTACAAACATACGAAAAGTGAGATTTCACTGCTTTCAGAATTGAACTTTGAAGATAAATTAACTTCTTAATTTAAGTTATTTGAAGATATCGCAAAATAGAAGTATCTCAGTTTAGCGAAAAGAATCGAACTTTACATTTAAAGCGCCATCGTTAGAGCCAGCCTTTATAGACGTATTATAAATCATATCTTCCTTCTATCCTCAGTATGAATTGAGATGAAGTTGAAGCACAACTGTGACACGCAACTCTTTGTCGCGCGACAAATGCTACCTATCTCGTTCCACTGAATATCGTGTGACAGTGACAGGTGATGCTCTGTCACGCGAAAAACGAAGCGCCAGTTATGCTAGACGTACTGGATTGAAACACAAGATACTTCATATTCCGGTAAGGAGTTCGCTTGTGATAATTAGGAGACTAATGTAGACGAGGCCGGGGGTAAACGCTAGTACGAGAATATTGAGTAAATGCTAAGCATGTTTGAAAGTGGACATAGTAATTCATTGACACTTCAGTGCCAACGCCCCAATTTTCCATACAAAATGAACCCGATAAGCGGGATCTCGGCACTGAACGTGTTAAGATAATGTGAAAGTCATTTCATTAAACAACAATGACGATGAAGATAGACATCTATATGATCATGATATCTACTCGCATAGTATTTATAAAACACACCGTTACAACATGTTTATCAGATTTGTCAGACAAGTCGTTACAGCATTCTTCAATGTCCAAGGTTTGGACAAGACAATATCATGTAAGATAAAAAACCTTGTCAGTTTGAAAAAGCGTAATTATAGGAAGGTTTCGTCAACATACGACCTTTCAAATCGCGGCAGATAACTGATAAAATCTAGTGCAATCAGAATAATGTGTAATTATAATTAATGTAACGACCTCTTATGATCGACCTCAATTTTTGCCCTTGTATCTAGTTCTATTGAATAATTGACGTTAGTATTAAGTTCAAGAGTACATCATTACGGATAATGCACTGAGTTTAGCTGTGAAGGTCAAGGGCTCTAAGTCTGAATACGCTTTAAAATTAAGAGTATCAGTTTTATAGCGAAGTCTCGACCGTGAATAATGGCAGCATACACGGATAGCTGTTGCTTGTACAAATGTAAGATCACGACAAAGTCGCAGTACATGAAGTTTATACAGGGTGTCCCATAACTGACACGTCACAGTGACACTGGAGGTAGACCAGTTCAAGAGGTACCAAACCAACTTAACATGACTGCTTTTGAGTTATTGTCGAATTAAAGTTGTTCATGAATGTTGACCGTTTTTAACATTATTAGTGCCAGTGTGCACTCGGAAAGGTGTCAAGGTTAGTTTTTTTTTATGTGTACGGTAACATGAATTGTTAATTAAGGTTACAGAAATTAGTTTATTTTATCCAAAAACTAAGTAAAACTGAAAATAATACGAGTTTGATCTTGAATTAATTCACAGCGAAATTTAATTTCGACTTTGACCACCAGTAGTAAAAAAAAATTACGGTCGGCGGGTCATGTTAAGTTGGTTTGGTTCCTCTTGACCTGGTCTACCTCCAGTGTCACTGTGACGTGTCAGTTATGGGACACCCTGTATAAGGGCAGCCACGAAGAATCTACGAGTATGCACCTTATAGCGGACAGCCCTGTTGGCTTTCTGGTAACTAAATTTAAGTGCTTAAGCTCTCCTTCACGAAATACCCGATACAATGCCGACAGTAAATTCTAGCTGGACCAAATGACGGAACATCAAATCCAACGGGAAAATATGAACATGAGTTTTGCTCCACGGGACTAGCGATAGTAGTAGAAGATCAAGAAACCAGGCTTCATACATCAATCCCATACAATACCAGAAGCAAAACAGTGTAAAGTATTGACTAACGCAGGGTTCGGCAAACTATTTAGACAAAGAGAGCCAGATACCGGAAAAATACTATAGGTTTCTCGGAAGCTCAAAGAGCCACAGTTTTCTGTTTCAGGTATTTTACTGTATACAGTATACTCTTCAAAGAGCTGCATGCAGCTCGCGAGCCGCGTTCTGCCTACCCCTGGACTAATGCTGCCAATAGTTCTCCCTAGATGGCTGTCTCAAAGTGATACAGTAGTCGGTTTCTGGCACAGGTCTTCCAAGAGGTACATCGCGCGCTTGAATGTGTGCGTGCCGCTGCCAATAGTTCTCCCTAGATGGCTGTCTCAAAGTGATACAGTAGTCGGTTTCTGGCACAGGTCTTCCAAGAGGTACATCGCGCGCTTGAATGTGTGCGTGCCGTGTACAAACGCATACAAGCAAAGAAATAAGAATGCGTAAGAATGCTCCAGTGTGGATCGCACTTACACAGATGTGCTATCGCGCGTCTGTGTGAGTACGCGTCGCGCCCTCCTAAAAGGCCGAAGTTGTACTACTTGATCATCTTTATACTTTGCTTCTGCTATTCTGGTATTCTGCCGGCACTGTATACAGGCAAAACCTATAACCAAACGCTGTTGTTATTTTAAGAGTCGTATAAACATCTCAAAATAGACGTAACACTTATATCGATCACAGAAGGCATTAAGACATAACACCAAAACTATACATGCGTTTACGACGCCTATAAAATAATATATTATAAATACATTTCTCCTAATAAACAAAATAGCATAAAATTACTGAGATTTTACTGCTATTATAGACCTAAATCCGTTGTAGGAAGATTGTGTTTGAATTGGATTCTATTTAACATAAAGCTTTACGGATTTAAAGAAGTGATTTCTCCCCTTAAAAACAAAAGGAAATCAGGAATATAACGTCCTCTCTACTAAATATACACTATGCAGTTGCAGTTAGGGTCCAAATTTGAGTGACTTCGAAATCGTTAGAAGACATTTCTGAAATTAACGATCGCTGCCTGCGCCAGCATTTGAATACAATTATGGTGAATTTCTCTTATAATATAAATTGTATTGACAGTTAAAGCATCAATAAATGCGTTTATTAGTCGAACACTAATTTTATTGAGCTGCTAAACTTGTTGAAATGTAAAGTTAGCGGTTTTTTAAGTGTTTGAAGAGTTCGAGTAGCCGTGAAAGGAAATGTGATTCACTCCTGAACAGGGTCGAACGAAATGGTCCAAGCAGTTTGTGAGACAGGGCTCGGGTCTCGGTATTATTTCCGTTCTTATCGTTCTATGGTTTATTATTTCATATTTTAACCAGACAATCTAATAATACGAAATGATGTCTTAAATACAATACTGAGCTCTACATAAAAAGCATAAAATAATTCAAAATATTGGGCTATTTCGGGGTTTTTGCAAAATAGCGGTTTCGAGCCCTGGTTTGAGAAGTGTGAAGATACAAATGTACGAAGAAAATTTATGCCAATATTCTCCTATAAGTTAGTGTTATATGTCAAAATGAAAACTGAAGCAAATTATGAGAGTAACTTAGATACGATCTTTTCAGATAAAATATCAGCAAAACATTATTCCTTATATCAATAGAATTTCGTAAGTTGATGTAGCACGGTCACGTCTAAAAATATGTACACATTGCAGAGCTTATGCCATTATATGTCCAATTTTAGCTTTATAAACGCTACATAAGCTCATACAGCTCTCTGGTACTTGGGCTAGCTATTGAGTTTTCTTACCAATATCATATTCCTTACTCAGGACTGCCAATATTTACCTGTAAACAAAAAATAAGAATTACATTTCCTGGTACAACATTTTAGATGAGATGAGAGACTTTTATGAGCTTCCTAATTTCTTTTATTCAAATGTTTAGCTTAAACCCGTCTTAGTAGTTGTTTAATTGTTTGAAAACAACTAATGGCTTTATATTTTGTAGATAATGAGATACCTTCAAGAAAAAAGCATATTAAATATAATTTAACGTCACATCGAAATTAAATTGAATTTAACTTTAAATCTATGAAGGTCAACGAATCATTGAAATGTCGGTTTCAATTTTACACCAACACCTACGTAACGTGACTTTAAAATTAATGTGATTTTCCGGTTGTCAATAATTGGCTGATTAAACGCACAATCATACATCTTACTTATGATATTTATAGTGGGGAAAATGACCCTGTAGGCTGACGCGGCGGCTGATAAGCTTTTTCTGACTTAACCAATATTAAAATGTTTAATACTGTTACGTCCGTGGGGTAGGTAACGTGATAGAAAAATGCACTAATTAACCACTAATTAAAAAGGCAAACTTTATTGCAAAATTACTAATTAACAAGGCTTACTTACTTAATAAATCACTGTACTAATCACTTCACTATAACGCACTTATTAACTTTTCGCTTAGGTTCGCTTCGAGACTCGCACTGTATCGCCGTTAGTTCAAAACTGACTGTGGCGTCGGTGACGCGCGGCTTATATATCCGGAGACCCTTGCTCTCGAATTTTCCGGAGAAATCCTACCTCGAATGTACGGTCCAAAGTCCAAGGCCGGTCGGCGACCCCTCGGTCAATGACGCACCGCGAGTGTTCTAGGCAATCTAGATTGTTCGATGTTCGATTCGGCTGGAACATTCCCGACTATTGCTATCCCTTTCTAGTTCTGTCTCTTTCACACACTTCTCGAACCTTCTCAATATAGCTGTCTCTCTCTAATAGTGCTATCTCTTTCACTCCTTTGTGAAATTTCGCCATATACTGAAGTGTACTTCAAAGGCCCATAAGGGGTCCTGAAAACGCCTGAAAACGGGTTTTCAGGTTATTGCGCCATCTGATAGAGGGTGCCCTGAAACGGACTGAAAACATGTTTCAGGCGCCTGAAAACAACGGCAACTAGGGTGAATTTTCAATCTTCTAGTATGTGAAAGAGCCACCTCTGAAACGGCCTGAAATCACTTTTCAGCCTGCTGAAAACGCTTCTAAAGCACGGAAAATCACGTTTAAAGTTTTGACCTATACCACCGGCGCAACACTACCCCCTCCTAAGACATGCTCGTCCCGAGCATCATTATTTCCGTGGTACCTCGCCAGTCGGTCAACGTGAACAATCTTCGATGGACTACGAGGGTTTCGCTGTATCCGATACGTGACGTCGTTGATCTTCGTGACTACCCTATATGGCCCTTCCCAGTTTGGGGACAGTTTTGGGGATTTTCCTTTCTTTCGCATCGGGTTATGTAGCCACACCCACGATCCTTCCTCGAACCCAATTTGGTTAGCCTTCCTGTCGTATCGGGTCTTCATTCTCGTGCTAGCTTGAAGCCCGTGTTCACGAACAAGACTGTGAACGTCATCAATCCGATCCCTTAAATCACTCGCATACTCTGTGATGGACCTCGGAGTATCAGGAGGACGTCCAGTTAGAAGATCTGCTGGTAAACGAAGCTCTCTTCCAAAATTAGCATACGCTGGAGTAACCGCCGTACTTTCATGGGTTGCTGACCTATATGACATCAAAAAGAGAGGAATATGCCGATCCCAATCCTTTTGATGACTCTCAACAACCTTGGCCAGATGTCTCTCCAGAGTCTGATTGAACCTCTCGACCATTCCATCTGATTGTGGGTGATATGCCGTAGTCCTCGTCTTATGCATCCCCATGATGCGACACGTCTCTTGAAAAACCGCAGATTCAAAGTTCCGGCCTTGATCACTGTGAATCTCCAGAGGCACTCCAAATCGACAGCAAACTTCATTCACTAACTTCTCCGCTATAGTAACTGCTTCCTGATTAGGGACGGCAAACGCTTCAGGCCATTTGGTGAAGTAATCCATCACGACAAGAATGTACTTGTTTCCGGAGTCAGATGTCGGGAACGGGCCTGCGACGTCTAGCGCAATTCTTTCCCAAGGTGCTCCAACATTGTACAGTTTAAGCGCTCCTCTACTACGGGTGTGCGGTCCTTTAACTGCTGAACAGTTAACGCACTTCTTGCACCAGTTTTCGACATCTTCACGGCAGTGAATCCAATAAAACCGTTGTCGGATTTTCATTAAAGTCCTTTTCACTCCAAGGTGTCCACCAGAAGTACCGTCGTGGAAACTTTCTAAGACATCTTTCACCCTTTTCCTTGGAACGACGACTTGTAAATGAGCATCCTTTCCATTCGCTGACTCCCATTTCCTGCATAGTACGCCATTATGCATAACCAAGCTGTCCCACTGTGCCCAGTAGCTTTTCGTTACCGTACTCATCGGAGCTACTTCACACCACCTTGGTTTGGGTACACCCTCATTAATCCAGTCAAAAATGGGCTTCACGTCAGGATCCTCTTGCTGAGCTAGTTGCATGACTTCATCGCTCCACTCTTCACTAACTGTGTCAGTTCTCAGCATCCTCAAACATTCCTTGCCCTCTTGTCTAAGACAATGTTTGCAGTCGTCCGGACAAGGTCTTCGAGAAAGGGCGTCCGCGTTTCCATGTGATTTCCCACTACGGTGTTCGATGACGAAGTCATATTCCTGGAGTTGTTCAATCCAGCGTGCCACCTGGCCCTCGGGATTTTTAAACTCCAACAACCACTTCAGAGCAGCATGATCCGTCCTGATACGGAACTTCCGCCCGAGCAGGTATTTACTAAAATGCTGTAACGTCTTGACAACTGCCAGCAGTTCCCTTCGAGTGACGCAGTAATTTCGTTCTGGCTTCGACAACGACTTGCTAAAGTAGGCGATTACAACTTCGTTGTCTCCCTTCTTTTGTGACAAGACTCCTCCAATACCAGTATTACTGGCGTCCGTGTCAACAATGAAATCTACTGCTGGGTCTGGATACCCCAGTATTGGTGTTTCACAGAGTCTTTGCTTGAGGTCGTTGAAACTCGTCGTACACCGATTGGTCCAATCAAACTGTCGCTTTTCTTCCGTCAGCTCGTGCAATGGCTTTGCTATATCCGAGAAGTTCTTCACAAACCGCCTGTAGTATGAGCAAAGTCCTAAGAAGGCACGTACTGCAGTTTTGTCCTTCGGGATCGGCCAATCTTTCACGGCACTTATCTTCTCAGGATCTGTCTGGATACCATCCTTCGATATCACATGTCCCAAGTAATTGACCTTTCGCTTGAAGAGCGAACATTTCTTTGGACTCAGTTTAAGGTTTGCCTCTCGTAACTTAGACAATACTTGCTCCAATTTGTTGAGGTGATCATCGAAGTCTCTACCAACGATGATAATGTCATCCAAATAGACCAAGCAAGTATCTCCCAGCAATCCAGCTAGTATTTGTTCCATCAATCTCTCAAATGTCGCTGGTGCATTGCATAATCCAAACGGCATAACATTAAACTGCCAGAGCCCCTTTCCGGTTGAGAAAGCCGTTTTCTCTTTATCTCTATCCTTGATTTCTACTTGCCAATAGCCACTTTTCAAATCCAACGTAGAAAACCATTTCATTCCATTCAAAGTGTCTAAGGTGTCGTCGATTCGAGGCAATGGATAGCTGTCTTTCTTAGTGGCATCATTCAGTCGGCGGTAGTCGACGCAGAATCTCATGGTCCCGTCCTTCTTCTTTACCAAAACTACGGGGGAACACCACGGGCTTGTTGAAGGTTCAATAACGCCACCCTTCTTCATTTCCTCGATCATGTCTTCTACCTCCTTCTCCCGAGCTACCGGAACTCGCCGAGGTCGCTGTCGGATAGGCACGACTTCACCAGTGTCTATCTCATGCTGTACTACTCCAGTTCTTCCGATGTCACTGTCGTGCGCAGAGAAGACATTGCTGTATCGCGACAGCAATTTACGTGCCTTAATGAGCTCTTCCCTGGTAAGATCGTTTCTGGAGCCATCTAATAACCTTTCAATGTCCATTGGAGGTGCAGAACACCCAGGTTTCTCGCTCTCCGCAGAATCTTGACAGCTTCGTATCCAAGAGATTTCCTCACATGATCCAACCAGAGCTCCTTTACTAAGGACGCACTCGGTATCACTTAAATTAAGAACTCTCACGAAGGCTGTTGACGATGTTGTTACCACCGTGCGGGCTGTCATCCATGGTTTACCATCATTGACCTTTTCCACAACAACACAACGATGACATCCTTGTCTTGTGCTGTACGGCAATCGCACTGGAACAAGAACCTGTGCCCTTGGTTGGAGGATAGTTCTTCGAGTACAGTAAACATTCCCATTTACTCCACCCTCCATAGGCACCTCATCAGGCCCAAATTTCAGTACTCCAACCTTCAAGTCAATTTTACAGCCATGGGCTCTCATAAAATCCAGCCCAATGATGCAGTCGTCGATGATGTTAGCGACGATCACTTTATGCCAGTAGCTCTTATCACCAATTTTTAAAGCCACCTCTCGCTCCCCCTGTATGGGAATGTACTGGCCGGTAGCGGTTTGCAGCTGGAGATGCGTAGGTCGGACTAGATGATCTCCAGTCTGGTGCTTCAGAAGCCGAGAACTGATCACCGTCCGAGAAGCTCCGGTGTCGATGGTAAGGTGTAATGGTACTCCACCAATTTCTCCTTTGACGACCAGACTATTCCCGTCATTAGCCTGTGAGATCATAACTGGGACATTTCGACCACCAGCCAGCACTCGTCCCTTAGTCCTGGCTTTTACTCGTTTCCCTGCTGCGGCCCGGATGCCACAGCGCCTGGTGCCCTTGCCACTGGTGTGAGATCCCGTTCTCTCCTGCTCCTTTTCGGGCAACTAGTCTGTATGTGGCCACGTTCTCCACAATGGTAACATCGTGGCCCAAACTCACGACGGGGAGCAATCGGCTCCCTGACAGATACTTCACGTACCCTATAAGGCCTTGACGGGTCCTGGCGCACAGCTTCCACCTCCAGGGCATGAGCCACCGCATCCTTCAGGCTCCCATGGTGCCCTAATCGCACTGCAGCCCGTACCTCCAAATCCCGTATTCCGTCAACGAAGGCCTGCACCAACGTGGTGTCCACAAAGGAGGCGGATGTACGTTGGTACGCCTTCCTGACCAACTTCTCGATTTCTAGGGCCCACTGCTGCAAGGTCTCATTACGCCCCTGCGTCCTGTCCTTCAACTGAGCTCGGTAAACGTGCTCCAGGTGTCTGTCACCATAACGGGCTTCCAACGCTTCTAGAAGCCGGTCGTAACTTCTCTCTTCTCCTAGGGCTTCTAGTATGGTGAGCGCCTCGTCACGTAGCGCTAGGGTTAGGGCTGTCCTGGCCTGCTCCTTGCTCCAGCCGTTAGCCTGGGAAACAGACTCGAACTGTAGCTTATAAGCTGTCCACGACGATGTACCATCAAAGGGAGGTACCTTGAATCGTCCTCCTCCCGACACAGGTACCTCAGCTGCACAGGTACTCGTACCGCTGGCCACTTTTATTTCCAGCTTCTGGAGGCGGTTCTTGTAGGTGTCGACTTCCTCCTTGACGGTCTCGACTTTCGCCTTTACGTCATGAAGTCGAGTGTCAAATTTAATGTCCATGTCCGCCAGCTTCTCATGGACCTCGCACATCTCTCGCTTCCATTCCCCGCGGTCTCGTGTACGTCCCGAAGCATTCTCGATTGTTCTTCTTGCTTCTGGGACTGTCCAAGTAGTTCCTCCTGGATTTGTCGGGCTTGTTCTTGCTGTTTGCGAAGCCCCTCTTCGATTTTTCGGGCCTGTTCCTGATGTTGACGCGCTTGCTCTTGTTGTTGGCGAGCTTGCTCTTTTAAGAGAACTAAGATGGCATTGACGTCCATCTCTTGCTTACATGGGCTCGGTGAGTCTGATGAGCCAGCGTCCGGCGCAGGGTCCTCACCTGCTGCAGCTTGGCTCCGCGTCTGCACTCCCTTCGGCTCGTTCTCACGTGGTGTAAACGGCATTTTCTATCTTCACTTCTGACACCAAATGTTACGTCCGTGGGGTAGGTAACGTGATAGAAAAATGCACTAATTAACCACTAATTAAAAAGGCAAACTTTATTGCAAAATTACTAATTAACAAGGCTTACTTACTTAATAAATCACTGTACTAATCACTTCACTATAACGCACTTATTAACTTTTCGCTTAGGTTCGCTTCGAGACTCGCACTGTATCGCCGTTAGTTCAAAACTGACTGTGGCGTCGGTGACGCGCGGCTTATATATCCGGAGACCCTTGCTCTCGAATTTTCCGGAGAAATCCTACCTCGAATGTACGGTCCAAAGTCCAAGGCCGGTCGGCGACCCCTCGGTCAATGACGCACCGCGAGTGTTCTAGGCAATCTAGATTGTTCGATGTTCGATTCGGCTGGAACATTCCCGACTATTGCTATCCCTTTCTAGTTCTGTCTCTTTCACACACTTCTCGAACCTTCTCAATATAGCTGTCTCTCTCTAATAGTGCTATCTCTTTCACTCCTTTGTGAAATTTCGCCATATACTGAAGTGTACTTCAAAGGCCCATAAGGGGTCCTGAAAACGCCTGAAAACGGGTTTTCAGGTTATTGCGCCATCTGATAGAGGGTGCCCTGAAACGGACTGAAAACATGTTTCAGGCGCCTGAAAACAACGGCAACTAGGGTGAATTTTCAATCTTCTAGTATGTGAAAGAGCCACCTCTGAAACGGCCTGAAATCACTTTTCAGCCTGCTGAAAACGCTTCTAAAGCACGGAAAATCACGTTTAAAGTTTTGACCTATACCACCGGCGCAACAATACAGTGAATACAGTGGAATAGCAAAATCCTGTCAAACAAGGGAAGGTAGGTAGAAAACAAAAAAGGGAGCCCGTAGCTTTTTAAATTTTTAGCGCTGGGTGCAGTTGCACGCACCTGTTATTGCCCCAGCTCGTCGTTTTTAAAATTCGAATACCTACTTGTATGTTGTCTTAGATATAGTTACTAACACTAGTATTAAAATTATCGTGCCTTGTACTAACACATTTCTATGGATATTATGTCTGAAAATAAATTATTTGAATTTAATTAACAAATATTTCTATAAAAAAAAACCCGACCGTAGTGCACTTTGAAACTGCATTAAATCCGCCATTTTGTTTATTTTAACGAACTTCATGCCCAGTGACACTCGCGCCATCAAGACGAATCTAATGATGTATCATTTATCAAAATCGGATGTGTCGTTGAGTAGTTACGAGCGGACACAGGAACGGACATACATACATACTTACATACAGGCCAAACACAGAACCCTCCTTTGGGCTTCGCCGCAGTCGGGTAATGAATAATAGTTTTTAATTGAAAAGTTTTCTTAATATGAACTACAGCAGCTGCAGTTAGGTACGTAAAATAAATAGAATCTACAGAAAATTCAAAATTTAGGACAAATGGGGGAGCCAGCAGTGGTCGACCGTTAATTAAGATTGTACTGCACCTGCCACGTAATGAAAACGCACAATTGCACATCTCTATTAACATTTCTTTATACAGATGTGTCCTTTTTAGGGTTCCGTAGCCAAAATGGCAAAAACGGAACCCTTATAGTTTCGTCATGTCCGTCCGTCCATCCGTCCATCCGTCCGTATGTCACAGGCATTTTACTCAAAAACTACACGATGGATATTGATGAAATTTGGAATATAGGTGTCTTGTATGAGCCGCTACTTAGTTTGGTAGTTAAATAACTAAAATAATTATTTTTAGGAGGGGCACTCCATACATGTTACAGAACCTAAAAAATTTTTTTTTTCAGAAAATATCAACGTGTGCTACATAGTTCGACAGCTCTTTCAAAAACATTTTAAGGTTCTTAAGTTTTGTTTTTGATTAAGTGAATACCTTTGGAAATAATCGCTCCGAAAGTTGTGAAAATTGTGTCCCCCCCCCTCTATCTTCTAAACCGTGTGTCCGAAAAATACAAAAAAAATAGCAAAGATAACGCTTAATTAATACTTTCAACGAACATTATTTTCAACAAGATCGGATTAACCGTTTTTGAGTTATTGCCGATAAACTGCGCTTCTCAACGAAAGGACGTAATTGCTATGAAGATACGCTCTTTTGTTGTTGTAATTTTTTACATCGTATTCTTTACCATATAGTTACGGCTATGGAACCCTACACTGAGCATGGTCCGACATGCTCTTGGCCAGTTATTAATAGTATATTACATACCGTGCCAGTAAAGTAAGAAATGTCTCAGATCACATGTGATCTGAGACTTTCTTAGTTCCTGGCCAAGGTTTGTATTGTATACTATTTTTCTGTTCGACGGAGCCATAAAGCGGCAACTTCGTTTAGCGCAGCGGCCCGCAAGTTGACACTTTCCGGCCGGAGGACAGAAAATGTTTCTTGCGCAATACTCTACAAAATCGAGGAGTTTAGAATTAATAGAAAATTAACGTTGCTGACGATTTAAAAGGAAATTTAATCATGATTCATATTTAGCACAAAATTAACTACGAGTTATCATATACTAGCATTAAGCCGCGGCTTCGCCTGCGTTATTCCCGTTCTTATCCGAAGGGAGCTCTTTACCGGGATATAAAGTATCCTTTGTTTCAATCTAGGACTTGATCCACTTACATATCAAATTTCAGCTCAATTCATTCATTTGCATAAGCGCTAGCAGCGCTAGCTTATGTAGTAACAAAAATCCAAACATCTTCACAGACTTTTACGTTCATAATGTAAGACATACCTAATTCATTCTTATTTATTGCGTTCACGCATTATACCAATTAATTCCCACAAGAACCGTTGCTGACGTATTCAGTATTTTCAGTTCAAACTGAAGTTCCCAATCCGCTTTAATTTAATACCTTTAAGCTCCATAAATTGAGGCCAGGCGCCATATCTTTTTAAAAACAATAAACACAACGTGTTTTATGACGCTGCCGATATTTATGAACTCATATAGAAGGTGGTTTACAACTGATATTTTTACTTACGATCGCGTACGGGATTCATTATTTTTGTAGCGTTCTGATGAGAGGTTTATAAAGCCACAGTATATATAATAGCAGTAATTTTTCTTCCTACAAACGTACGTGTGCTCGTCGGATACGAACGCACTACAAGCAAAGTTTTACGAATGCGTAAGAATGCTCCAGTACGGATCGCACCGTCTGCGGCTCGACCTTGAAGTGTGACTACTTTTCTGTGTTTATACTTTGCTATTAAGGAGGTATCAGGTACCTAGTCTCATTGGAGGTATACCTATTCATACAAAAAAGAACTTTCCAAATCTCTCCAGCTGTCTTCAAGCAATCCGGGAACATAAAAAAATAACGAAGATTCCGACGGACTGAGAGCCCGTCTCTTTTTTTGAAGTCGGTTAAAAGACTGAACAAAACTAGCTATCGCCCACTTGCCATTTCTTTAGTATAATTTTCGAATTAATTACATACGTGGACATGGCATTGCCACGTATGTAAATATACTGAGTTATAGAACTGTCACGGCCGATACACAGTACTAAGGTGCGGCACAGTATTCTAGAGTCTAGAATACTTTTCGTCAGAATCTCGAGGGCTCGGATTACTCAAGGACGGCTGGCCCGATTTGGATTATTTTTTTTGTTTGTAAATGCCTTCCAGTTGGTCCTAATGCACTCAGGTTAGAATCTGATGATGGGATCTTAGGGAAATCGAGGGAACTCTTTAAATATGATAGGCACACATACACGGTGTAACACGAGGAAACCGAATAATTTTAACAGCGTATTCATGACCATATTTGAAGTTAAAAATGTCGTAAAATGTTTGCTGGATTCAGCTTGGTTTTTGAGATATTTGCGTTTTTGTTTAAACAAGTTGTAATGAAATCTCCAGCACAAAGCACCCTTATGATTGCACTTTTAGGTAAATCCTGCTTTGAAACAATTTGTCTGACAAGGAAAATTCATTCTTATCCCAAGGTTTTGTTTTACTGGTGAAGGAAAATTAATTATGTATGAAAACATTAAGAAAAATAAAATCATATTTCGACCTGGGTTCATATAACATTTTTTGCTTCTTACGACCTCAGGAATACGTTGTTAAAATTATTCGGTTTCCTCATGTTACACTTGGTATAGCGATATGAGAACACTTTACAGAAACTGTGAGAGCTGAGGTATGACTGACGTGCCAGTGTGCGGTGCGACAAAGTTCGACTAGCCCTTTGCCCTATAGGAAATGTGCACAATGAAGGTGCTGCCAACTGGTGCCCCCAATCTAAATCTCTCTATGATGGTGCGGCCACATTAACGGAAAACTCTATTAATATCGCGATAATGGACGATTAACCTTAGGCACTGGTCCCACCACCGCAAAGTTGGGCAAGTAGCATTACATTGCGGATCTGGAAAGGTCGATTGATCACACTGTGCCTGGTCATCCCGCAACGAACTGTTACTCGCCCAACTTTACTCGCTTACTCGCCGGCGGTGGGACCAGTGCCTTACTGTGATCACGACTTACTATACTTAACATTGATATTTATAACCAGTTTTTTTTCAGGCCTGATAAGTTTCCTTTAGTGTCCGTACAGTGTCTCTTTTGTCGATTTAGTGCTGCCACCTCTACCTGTGTACCTGCGTGTTCTGTACCTCTAGCACAACTGTGACACGCGACTCTTTGTCGCGCGACAAATGCTACCTATCTCTTGCCACTCAATATAGTGTGACAGTGACAGGCGATGCTCTGTCGCGCGATAAACGAAGTCGCGGCCAGTTATGCTAGACGGCCTGGCACGTTCCCTATTCCCGCCTACCCCATCTCACATTGAAGTTGTACCCCTATATGACCAAAAAACCTCACCTCGCGCCCCTATTCAGTTATCTGTGTGCTATGCGGGCACTATATCTCGCGTCCTTGCCCTTGGCAGGCCCCGTCGCGTCTGCCGCCATACAAAGGACCCTTGCCGTCTATTTATAGCTACTAGTAGCTATTAAATTAGGGCTCAAAATGACGTACGGCTCAACATATGGTAATTATCTTTTGAACACGTTTTAGCTATTAATTGTAGATACATATAACAGATTTTTAAAACTTCACCTAACCTAACCTTCACCTAAAGGTGATGCTTTGGCAGGATTTTAGAAGGAAAATGACTGAGGTATTCGGTGATATTTTGACAGTTCTACTAAGCTTGAATTTACCTAACCTGAAGTATTGTTAGGGCGGATTATTTCAAACTAGGGTATTCAAAAGGCAAGTTCGTTAAAATCGAATGGTACAGGAAAGCTGATGTTTTTATATGCAACAACAGTTGTCACAATTTTTGTATGTGAATCGAACCATTACAATAGCGGAACCGGCACCTAGTATCTGTTATTGTGTGTATTAGTGTGCCTACATCTACATAAAATACTTGCATAACAGTACTAAAGCGTTCATAGACACCGATTGGGTCACTGCCTAACTGTTCCATCTATTCCATTATAGAGTAAATGATAGGTACTCTGGGGCCTACTTTTTCTGTTTCGAAGGCGCTATATGTATTTATCGACCGATCTCGATCAACCCTTGTTTAAAACAGTATCATGTGAACGTACATAATATGGTATATATCCTTAACTATTACTAAGACTAACCTAACTGTTTAGTAAAGTCAGTCAGTCTTGTTAGTCTTCATCGACTCCGCTACCCAAAGGTTGTCTGGAAGAGATAGCTGTTTAGCGATAAGACCGCCTATTGTTTATAATTGTCTTAGTATAATTTTGAATTGTAGTGTTCTTTTGGTGTGCAATAAAGTAATATATTTCTCCATTAGGGTGCGTCGCCACTGACGTGGAGCTGGGCGGAGCGGGGCGGAACGGACCGTGAGTTGACCAATCACAGTGCTCGACATCTGGAGCATTCCATGAAAATATTTCGTAAGCACCGTTTTAATACTTCCTAGAAATAAATTCAGGAAGCTAATTATCAGCATTGTAATATCATAACTCGGCTTTAAGATTGGTAGTGTTTCTTAGCAGCTAGTACGTTTTATTAGGGTAGATGCCATAGCGTTTCGTGAGGGACAAAAAGTTGATGTTTTCATGGAATGCTCCATCTCCAGTCCACGTTCGCGGAAACAGTGTGATTGGTCAACTCACGGTCCGTTCCGCCCAGCTCCTTATCAGTGGAGACGCACCCTAATTCCAGAAAAGTAGAATATTTTTCTCAGACCACAACACAAGCCAACTGCGAGCTTGCCTACAGTGCATGTTTCCAACTTTTCAGTTGAATTCCTAGTGAAGTGGTACGGGTGTATGATTTTGCATTATTTTACATACACTTCCAATCCCTAACCTCAGGGTTACCCCCTAACTCGTTAAGGAGTTCACACGCTATATTCCACGAATATATGATACTAAAATATGTACGATTTGGAACTTATTAGAAGGCAATAGGATTTAAAATTGTATAAACTTAGATTTGAACTTAGTAGCGGAAATGGCTCAGATGCTTGAGAAATGTAACTAAGGTAATAAATGCACTTGCGATTTAGTTCCCAGGAAAGGAAACGGTATTTTGTCGTTTTTTGCAATAAATAACGACTACTTGCATATGAAGGTCTAAGCCAGATAAATGACATTGAGATATGTTTCTTGAGAATAGTATTGAGATATCTGTACTCAAGAATAACTGTATCGCACGATTTTTTGTCGCGCGACAAATACTAACAATCCCTGTCCATTCTATTTAATACAAAAGGGGCAGGTCGCATGAAATGCGAAGTACTAAATGGCCTTCTGGTGATACTAAATAGTTATCACTCAAGTCAAAACGTGTCAACTAATTAAAGAAAAAAATAAAAATAGGTACCAAATGTCAATGCATCCTTTACCCCTATAATTTTGATATCAATTTTCGTAAATTTTCAGGAAGCTTAAACTAAACAGAAGCTACACGGAAAACTAAATACCTATAGCCATTCAAGTCAGCATAAACTGCATAAATATTACCATTGTTAAGAATTGCTACCTAACTCTTGAATAAGGATCATGAATCATACACCGCGAAATCGAAAAGTTTTGTATCCGATCCAGCCGTCTAGACTCCACAAACCCCCCAACCAATAATAAATATGAACCTGGAAGATCATTGCTATCTGACTCTTGAAGGTACACGAATCATAACAGAGAATCAAAAAGAATCAAGTTATGGACTAGCCGTCTAACTCGTTGCACACCATTAAACTAATCGCAAAAATAAACTTCCTAAAAATATTGCTATCTAACTCTCAAATCATTAATGTCATCATGCATTTGGAAACGCCGCTGTAATAAAAAAACTGTACTTGAGATGCATAACACTAGTCCTGTATTTATTACACTTACTTACAGTGTCATTACCTACGCTTACGGAAATAATCAAGTTACGATCTAGGCATTTAGCTAGACTTGATGAAGGACAGTTGAGCAAATAATATGAACTTTTGAAGACCATCCCTACCTGGCTCTCAAAGGCACACTGGCACATAAATCAAAACGCTGCGGAGACTCAAAAAGATTCAAGTTACGAGCCGTCTAGACTCGATCGACCGGCCCCCGTCGGCCTGGAGCCGAATGACTAATGTGGCCGCTTAATCGATGCCATTTGCTTCATTTAGGTCCTAGACTCTTTCCGAAGTTTCGTGAGGCTTCATGTCCAAGAAGTTCGTATTTGAAAACTGAAAACAGCGCTACGGTTTGCCGCGGCACAGTTGAGTGGTGATCTTTTTTTAACGTTAGTTATATCTTTGAATATTTATAGGATCTAATAGTCTTCAACATTATTTTTACACCAACGATCAAGACATCCACCAGACACCTCAATACAGGGACTGCATAACCGAAAAATGAAGGTAGCGTTTTAAAGCGGTATGACGTCATACCGTTTGTTTCGGTATGATTTCGGTAGCGCAACCGAAATGAAACGGTATCGAAACTGAACGGTACCGTAATTTTTTTTCGGTAACCTTAACCGTTTTAAAAAGGTACCGTTTGAGGTTTATGTGTGTGCGCCGAGCGTCGTCGCGTCGTCAAGTTTCAATCGCGTCGTCTTTAGCCTTGAGCATCATTATCATTTCAACGTTAAGACGTTCACTACTAAACATAGGTCTTCCCCGAAGACTTTAATTTGTTTTATTTTTGTATTTTTTACCTTATTTGTTTTTAGTTTGAGTTGATTAGGTATTTCTTGTTTGTTTTTTATCTTTGGTTTGTTTTACTTTGTATTTTTTACCATTTTTGTTTTAAGTTTGCGTTGATTGCTATTTTTTTTCTTTTATTTGTTTTTTTTTACCTTATTTTTTGTTTTTAGTTTGTGTTGATTAGGTATTTTATGTTTTTTTTTTATCTTTAATGTGTTTTACTTTGTATTTTATACCTTTTTTGTTTTTACTTTGTGTGGATTAGGTGTTTTTTTTATCATTAACTTGTTTTATTTTTTTTGGTTTTTTTACATTTTTTGTTTAAAGTTTGCGTTGTTTGTAATTTTTTGTTTTTTTTTCTTTTATTTGTTTTTTTACCTTATTTTTGTTTTAAGTTAGTGTTGATTAGGTATTTTATGCTTTTTTATGTTAGGTGTACTGGATTTACTTTGTATTTTCTACCTGTTTTTGTTTTTAGTTTGTGTTGATTAGGTACTTTTTATATTTATTATCTTAAATTTGTTTTTTTTGTACCTTGTTTGTTTTAATTTTGAGTTACTGTTTTCTTTCATTTGGTGTTTTTAATTTTTTTGTTATATTTTAAAATTTTCTACCTTTTGGTTTTTAGTTTGTGTTGATTGTTATTTTTTGTTTTTTTTTTACCTTTTATTTGTTTTCTTTTGTATTGTTTTGTTTTTTTTATACCTTAGTTTTGTTTTTAGTTTCTGCTGATTAGGTATTTTTGTTTGTTTGTTTATTTATTTTATTTTTATTATTATTTGTATTAGTAGTTAAGTTTGCGTTGATTGCTATTTTTTCTTTTATTTGTTTTTTTACCTTCTATTTGTTTTTAGTTTGTGATGATTAGGTATTTTCTGTTTTTTTACTTTAATTTGTTTTTAAAAAATACCTAAACAACATATACTAAAAAAAATAAAGATAAAAACAATAAATAACAATCAACACAAACTAAAAACAAATAAAGTAAATAATACAAAACAAAAACAAAAAAATTAAAGAAATAAAAAATAAATGAAAAATAACAATTAACACAAACTAAAAACAAAAAAGGTAAAAAACAGAAATAAAACAAATTATGGAAGTTATGAAGATGATGATTGATTATGTATCTCAAGCTGTTTTTCTTTGGAAATCAGTAATGGTTTTTTTAATGTGACTTCCAGGTCGTGAGAAATCAGCCTTTGATTAGAGGAAGTCGCTCACGAGAACGAAATTTAAAAAAAAAAACGGCCTGTTCTTTAATATATTGTAATCTGAATCATTGTATATAATGTAGTTGAAGATATTTGAATTTACATTTTGGGATAGAAATACAATCACATAGTTAACGAAATATTTTTATTTTTATTAAAATGTCATTTTTATTATATTTTTCATCATCCCTATAATATTCACAATTTTCGTATAGTGAGTTCTAAATCATATTTAATCAGTACACAAGTATCACAAAAGTGTCATTATTATTCTACAAGTCTTATTTTTTTATTTATAAACCATTGAAGTTACGTAAAAATCACAAATTTACTCCCATACATTTGAGAAAAGGGACCTTATGACCAGCCATGAGCAAAAATTATTGATAATTACAGTATGGCACGATATTTAAATTATTTATTTACTAATCTTGTATTAAAACAGAAAACTAAAGAAAAAAGGTTATTAGAAATTTACTTCAAATCTTGATCAATTAAGAGTAATTCTCAAATAACGTTGTTGAATTTAAGTGATTAGTCATAAGGTCCCTTTTCCCAAATGTATGGGATATTATGACCTTATGACCAATCACAGGTAAAACTTATTGATAATTACAGTATGGCACGCATGATATTAACATTATTTATTTACTAAAAATAAAATAAAATAAAAATAAAAATAAAAATCGTTTATTTCGGACAACTGGATCCATACAAATGTTAGTACATACTTACACATCTACGTTAGACTAAAAACTAGGAAGTGTTAGTAACAATGGGTACTTATGCACTATGTTAGACTATGGAATATGTAGTTAAAGAGCGGTGCAGGCCTATCCAGTGCTGCAGGTAGCGACTGTCAAGCCTGTCCGCTATCACGCCCAGGATGCTATTGGTGCTGGCGCGCACTCTGCAGAGCGTCGCGGCGGCGCGCCGCCTCACTGTGGCGTGGAAACCGTCCACTTGCGCATCCGCGAACATGCCTGACGCACTGCAGGCGCGCGGCAGACCCAACAGCACCCTGAAGGCGTTATTGTATTGCACCCGTAAGGCGCCGAGCGATCTCTGCGTATATTTAGCCCACAGGCTACATGTATATAAGGACGTGCAGTACGCTCTGAAAAGAGTTATTTTTACTTGCGCCGTGCATCTTCTGAACCTGTGTGCTATCATATTCGCCCTTATCGCCAGCGCCCTACGTTCGCGCTCAATATCATCATCATCTTTCATGTTGTCTTTCACTATGTGACCTAAATATTTTACACTAGTTACCCTCTTAAGGACCGAACCATCTAAAGATATCGGTGGTACATGTGCAGGGCATTTATTCCCAGCTTTAAAAATCATAAGCTCGCTCTTGAGCGCATTATATTTAAGACCATGATTACGAGCATATTTCTCGCAAACCTTTAACAGCTTCTCCAATCCGCCGGGCGAGGGGCTCAGCAACACCATGTCGTCTGCGTAGCTAATATTATTAACACACACACTGCCTATATGGCAGCCGACATGCATGCTGCTGAGCTCCTCGATCAGCGCATTGACATATAGGTTGAAGAGCTTTGGTGAGGTTTTTCCCCCCTGCCTCACCCCACACTCCAGCCTATACTCGTCAGACGAGTCCCTCCCCCATTTGACCACGTTAACTTGGCTCGAGTACCAACTCCTAAATATGCGTGTGAGCTCTGTAGGCACTCCAGCTTCTTGTAACTTTCCCCACATCAGATCATAATTGACTAAGTCGAAGGCTTTTGAGAGATCTAAAAAACACGCATATATAGGAGTTTTCCTCTGCGTATAGAATTCGACAGTATGCTTGAGGCTGAGTATTGCACTTTCAGTCGAAAGTTTGGGTCTAAACCCAAACTGTGCATCATTAAGCTTGATGTACTTGTTAAGCTCCGCGTCAAGCACAGCGTCGAAAACCTTAGCCACAACCGTCGCTAGGGATATGGGTCTGTAATTAGTCAGCTTAGTTATATCACCTGTCTTATTTTTAACAATAGGTACAACCATCGTGCGAATCATTTCCGGGGGCAGAAAAGCATGACTAATACATAGAGAGAATAACATGGCAAGAACCCTGGGAAGATGAGGCCCAGCATGTTGCAGGTGCTCTATGCTGAGCCCGTCGTGCCCAGGAGATTTGCCCCTCTTCATGCTCTGTATAATTTTAGCTATATGTTTGGCCGTAATATGTGTAGTACAGGTATACCCTTGGGAGCTCACATCCTCTACTGCTGTGGTGATACTAAGGGGCGACTTTACAGTAAATTGTTGCTTGAACAGGTTAGCAATTTTTACAGGGTCAGTCTCCTTCTCAATACTCACAGACAGGCCAGGTCTATGGTTTAGTTTCTTAGTGCCTTTCCAAAAACTACGGAAGTCATTTTTACCATGATAACACGCAAGCATATCCATCTTTATTTGATCCTGATGTTGCTGGCACCATTTCAGTCTAGATTTAAACGTTTTACGACTCATACACATTGCATGGAATATGCTACCCTCGGTTGGTCTACCACACGCTACCCAGATCTGAAACCTTAGCCTGGCCTCTCTGTGAGCTTCGCCGACATGCTTATTCCATCCCATAATTTGTTTGTTTTTATAAGAGCTAGAATGTGAATTCTCACTGCTATCAATTGCTGCAGAACTAAGTGCGGCTATTATATCAGAATATAATTTACTAATGATATCCTTGTGCAGGTTGCTATCATGTCTACAACATTTGTCTGAACAATCAATGAGCTCACCTGGGAAGTCAATATTTTTCAATAAGTCATTACATTTAATGTTATATTTTTCAACCTCATTTGGTTTTTTATCGGCCCAGAACACTTTAGACTTATCAATATTATTATTATATATTTTAGTTTGCATTACATTTAAATTACACTCAATCAGAAGAGGGTAATGATCAGACCAATATACATTATATAAGACAGAAACATTAGATATAGATGGCCAAGCAAAAAAGCTAAACTTGTATTAAAACAGAATACCGAAGAAAAAAGGTTTTTAGAAATTTACTTCAAATCTTGGTCAATTAAGAGTTATTCTCATAATTATAACACTATGTTGAATAATTCACACCATGGTGTTATGATGACCTATGCTTTGTGATGCTATCATATAAAATACGCTAAAATAAATGTGTTTTGTATGGACGACTTTTCTATAAAACCAAAAATTACCGAGTTTTATAAAAAAAATCATAATGGTAGGATAGGATTCGCCAAAAAAAATTTTGTGTTTTTGTTAATCTTTTGAAAAAAAATTAAAAGGATTATTTTTCTTAAGTGGTCAAAAATTATAGAAACCGCCAAAAAACTAACCTTTTTCGTAAGTATTTCGAAAAAAAATTTAAAAAACTTTTTCTAAAACGGTCAAAAATTATAGGCATTGTCCAGAAAGTGTTTTTTTTAATTTTTGTAAAATTTGTGAACAAATATCAAGGTTTTTCTAAAATGGTCAAAAAGTTTTACGATTCGCCAAAAACACGTTTTCATGTTTAAAAAAAATGTTTATAAATCTTTTTCTGAAAAGGTTTTTAAACATGACAAAGTGATCTAAAATTGTAGAAACATCCAAAAAAAAAATAAAAAACTTTTTCTAAAATGTTCAAAAATGATAGGCATTCGCCAGTGTTTTTTTTGTGTAATTTTTGAAAAAAAAACAAGGTTTTTCTAAAATGGTCAAAAAGTTATACGATTTGCCAAAAACACTTTTTAAAAAATGTTTAAAAACTTTTTCCTAAATAAGCTTTAAAAAGACGACATACAAATGTATTTATTTTTATTTTCAATTTTTTTAATTCCGAATCTGTGGCCCCCAAACCCTTCCAAATTTTCAACTTTCTGGGATCATTTTGAAAATTTTGCTTACCATTATGCAGGCCGCGTGCTTGTTTGCCACCGTCGTGGTATAAAAAAGAAATACAAATAAGCAAAAGTTGCAAGTAAATTTTATTAAACAATTTTATCAATAGATTTATCATTTTTGTATGAAGTCTGCCATAAGGACCCTTTTCTCCTAAACTTTGAACCCAATTCTTATATAGAAAAAATTAACGTACAGCAGTGAAACGAAGCTACAAATACACGTCTATTCCTATATTTTACAATTTTGCATAAAAGAAAAAAATGATGATTTTGGAGGATTTCACAAAAACGTCCATATCTCCGTAACTAGAAACTACCATAAGGTCCCTTTTCTTATGGAAAGCCACAATATGCGAGCGAAAAATTTCGGTACTGAAAAAATATAGGTTGGGTACCGTAATAATAAAGGTATAAGTACCGCTTTCAACATTAGCGGTACGTACCGGTATAAAGCGGTACAGTAACAAAATATTTCAACCGGTATAGTCTACCTTTATATCATTACGGTACCGATATTCTATAGCGGTACCGTACCGCTTATATCGTAACGAAAACGGTCCCTGCCTCAATAAGAGAACTTCATTTTGGAAAGCTTCGTCATACTATCAGCAAAGTAATAATATTAACGACAGTTACCTTACATATATAGATACAAGAAATCAAAGTACATAGAAAAACTAAATGGCACTCACCTGTGTCCAGACCGGGAATCGAACCCGGTACCTCTGGATTTCCGGCCCAGCGACTCAACCACTCGTCCACCGGAGCACCCAGCAAGCGCCCTCAATTTTGCCATCTACTTTGACTTCTGTATCATTCTGGTTTAATACGATTCCAGTCTTACCCGTAGGATATCTCTTTCGCATTAACATGAGTTTTCATCTACGTAAGCAGATTCCTCGTCTCGCAAAACCGAATAACCCGTAACGTATCAAAACGTGATCCTATTATACGTGACTACAAACAACCCAGCAAAACATTCCCACTCCCAGTTCAAAGGCATCCATATTTCATTTCATGCAAAACCGCAGGCTAAGCACCTTAACACGACGATGAGACTGTAATCAACAAGTGCAAACCATATTGATCCGACGTCTGATGGCCATTACCATAACAAAGGAGCTGCGCAGTTGCCACGTGTTGTTAATGTTGTTATGTTGGCGGCGCTGGGTTTAGCACCTATTAATACTAAATGAGATGAGGGAAGTTAATTCATTGGGGTTATCTGTGTGTGACCTAAATTGATTAATTATCCTCAAATACGCCTGTTTGAGGATTACTTTATTGCTGGAGTAGATTATATGTTTACGCTTTATTCCATACTAGTATTTACCCGCCGCGGCTTCGCCTGCGTTATTCTCGACTCATTATTATTCCAAGGGATCATGAAGAAATGAACGCTACGCCTCTGATCTCTAGTGTAATTTCTCAGTCTCTTAAATATAAAGCATACAGCACAGCATAAAGATACAATTTGAAATTATAGAGTTCATTATAATAATATTGCCACGCGTAGCTAAAAAGGGCGTAACTAGAATTACTTTCAATGATAAAGACGTCTTTTTAGATGGCTATACTATGCAAGACGCGTCGAGACACGTATAACACAATAACGATAATATACGGCCATACCTAAGTGGAGTCCATAAAGAGAAACTCATAAATTTCAATACAGGAGTTTAGTTTCGTATGAGGGAAAAGCATTTTGGTAAATACATTTACATTACAGAATTACAGTGAAACAAGTACGTGTAAATATGATAAATAATGATAAGAAAGTTCAAGCGTTCGAATCTGGTGTTACAGGACAATGATGAGAATTTTCTGGATACAATTCAGAATTAGATGATCCTGTGGATATTAAATAAAAAAGTGGTAAGAACACAAATAAATGTGAAGAGCTACAATATTAGGGTACAATACGAAACATGACAAACGGTATCTACTATTAGTAATCCAGAGAAAGGCACATGGGACATGGAAGCCATATTGCGAAAAACCTTGCAAGAGTCGCTAAATATCGCAAATTTCCTGCAGTACCGTAAAACGGGGTGAGTAGGGAGAAAACTGACATTCAAACCTCGATAAAATTTTATTTTTCCATATGCAAACTGAATTGTATATACATATATATAATAAATGTTCCGGCCATTTGTATTTTAGTTTTTTATGGTTTTGGGTAGTTGCAATTCATAACTTTGACGATAAACACAAAATCCCTCCTCATTTCGTAGTCCCTCGTACTTGGGGTGAGAATGGATTTCATACTAAGGTGAGTTGGGCCAATTGTTGGATCGACATTTTTGTATTATGAATACGAGTATTACTATAACTCCATTTCCAATAAGAATATATTATTTAGGTAGCAGTAGCCTTTAAAAACCACCTCACCCCTCTGGGCCCTCTGTCATCCCTACTCTCCCCATTCGTAACCCAACTGTCCTCGCAATCTCTCCTCACCCCATTTTACGGTATATGGCAAGTATGAAATCCAAGATAACCCTAGATCGTAAGCTCAAATCACTGAATGCGGTACCAGAAAGTTTCAATTTCTAGTCAAAGGCCTGTAGAGCATCACTGATTCGTGGACGGTTATAACAAAGCCTTGTGATTTCTCGTTTCAGAAGGACTCAGCACAGCTGGATAACAACGTAACAAAGATTATTGTTCTCATTTCATTCAGTACATTGAGAGAGCGGAAAGTGATGCTGTATCCCGCTACAAACAAATTCAGTTGCTGGTGCTAGCTCCTCTGATCATCTTATGTTACGAGATTCGTTTCTACTTCAACTAAAGTATCTAATGTCTTTCTTCCAGGTCACTGCGCCATTTTCCTAACACTATTTGGATATCCGACATACATATTCATTTGAAGACGCATAGGTAGCCCTTGAACAAAAAGCTATAATATTGCGTGCGTCAGCCCACACAAAGGGCCATGAGACTTGGCCGGTCGCCAACTTGGGCCAAAACAATGGTGTAAAGTATTGTTCGTTGGACTTACTATTGCTGATCCCATGCCATTAACACTGACTGTATGGATATGTTTATCAATCAGAAAAGAAACTATGTTCGACAATAAAACGTTCTTACCATAGATATATAGGAATAAAGTGTGATCTGAGGGTTTTACCGAGTGCACTTTATTTAAAACTAGCATTTTCCCGCGGCTTCGCCAGCGTTGTTCCCGTTATTGTCCCAAAGGAACTCTTTACCGGGATATAAAGTATCCTATGTTTCAATCCAGGACTTGGTCTACTTGCATGCCAAATTTCAGCTTGATCCATCCAGTTGTTACCCCGTTATAAGGTAACAAACATCCAAACATCCAAACATCCAAACATCCAAATATCCAAACATCCAAACATCTTCACAAACTTTCGCATTTATAATATTAGTGGGATAAGCAAAAAGATTAGGAAATTTTAGTAAATAATGAAGCATGACTTTGAAGTCCTCAATGTATGTGCTGTCTTGTCTATTATAACACTTTTTTATTGGTATCATAAATATTTTTTATACTCTTTGCATTTGGATTGCTTTATTCAACAGATAACATAAAGTATACAGGGTGATTGGAAATTCGACCTATTCCTTGAAAGGGGTTATTCTAGAGCTTATTTGCAATGATTTAAGGCCAATCAACCGGGGGTCAAAACTTAATGGTTATCAAGTTATTTGACTTTTAACTTATTTTTTTTAAAACCCGCCTTTCGATCTAAAACTGCTAATTGTGAAAAAAACTACTTAAATTAGGAACGAAAAAGAGCCATCATCTAATAGCCAATAAATGGTTGATTACGAAAAATCCAAAAAGCATGCCAAAACCTTTGAAAATGTTACCAATAAAAGAATTTAAAGTCAAAAGTTTTTGGATTTTGTTCAAAATTTTGTAATTCTTTGAGGCATTACCTAAAAAAAAAATTACCACACTTCGCGTAAAAATTACTAAAATTAGTTCCTCAGTTCATAAGCTTTCTAAAAAGGTAGAATTGTTGACATTTTTTGCATAACTTTTTAAAATAACATTAATAATAAGAGAGGGGGTAGGGAATATCACCTAGCGTACCGGACCCTTAATCAGTTTGTTTGTGTCACTTTAGTTTATCCGTGGGTTTTGTTTGTCTTCGGTTTTTTATTTTATTTCATCTTCTTAGGATTGGAATCACTAAAAGTTGCCTTCGGTGATATTTCAATAAGTAATTTATCAATCAGTTCCCGGTTGCGTTAAGTTTGCACCTAATTTGTAAGTTACACCAAGGAAACCAGGTGCAAACTTAAGGCAACCGGGAACTTACAGATAAATTACTAACCGAAATATCACGGAAGGTTACTTTTAGTGACTTCTAACCTAAGAAGATGAGATAAAATAAGAAACCGAAGACAAACAAAGCCCACGGAGAAACTAAAGTGACACAAACAAACTGATTAAGGGTCCGGTACGCTAGGCGAAATTCTCTACCACCTCTCTTATTATTAATGTTATTTTAAAAAGTTATGCAAAAAATGTCAACAATTCTACCTTTTTAGAAAGCTTATGAACTGAGGAACTAATTTTAGTAATTTTTACGCGAAGTGTCGTAATTTTTTTTTAAGTAATGCCTCAAAGAATTACAAAATTTTGAACAAAATCCAAAAACTTTTGACTTTAAATTCTTTTATTGGTAACATTTTCAAAGGTTTTGGCATGTTTTATGGATTTTTCGTAATCAACCATTTATTGGCTATTAGATGATGGCTCTTTTTCATTACTAATTTAAGTAGTTTTTTCACAATAAGCATTTTTAGATCGAAAGGCGGGTTTTAAAAAAAATAAGTTAAAAGTCAAATAACTTGATAACCATTGAGTTTTGACCCCCGGTTGATTAGACTTAAATCATTGCAAATAAGCTCTAGAATAACCCCTTTCAAGGGATAGGTCGAATTTCCAATCACCCTGTAGAAACATACAAAACACAAAAGGTCAACAACACGCATTATCTGTACTATCACATTATCTAACCTTTTTTAATATCCAACAATATACATGATTAGCCCGCTCCCTATGAAATTGAAAAGGGGACCCGATAAAAACTTTTTGAAATATGAGCAATAACTAGTAAGTGGTCATGTTCCCACGAGGATGGTACAGTCGGACTCAAAAACTGGCAATTTTAGATCTTTACACTTGAGAACATTAAATTTTTTATCCCTATTTTAAATACCGCGTATCTTTTGGCAAAGCTTGTCACGCTAGAAGAGAGCAACGAGTTTACGTGATTTTTTTCATCGATAAAGGCTAATTTTGATCCCAAAAATACGTTTGAATTGCGGAAAAAGCCGCGGGAAAAGCCTAGGCTATCTTCATATTAGTAAAAGTGACAACCTAATCTTACCAGTCCCCTATGAAAATCTGGATGGGTTCCTACCTGTCACCTCACATTGTAAATCCATATCGCTATCACGAGTGCGCATATGCGTAATAGGCGACGACGAGAACTCGTGTGAAACTTGTTGTTTTACGAATGTAGTTTATTTTTTAATTTTAGTGCCCTATGTTACAATTTATGTATTAAGCAGTTAAAATGTACTAAACAACTTTTGTAACCGACTGTATAAGGACAATAGTTAGAACATTTGTTTCCTATGTGAACAGTTTATAGGGATGTTCGTGTTTTGTTTTTTCTTCTTTTGTTTTTAATGGGCGGCAGTGGGAACGCTGGTTACTCAATTGTTTTGAGTGGGACCAAATTAGTAATGAAAAGTTGTTAAATGCTATTTACTGTCTTTCTGAGTTAGTAGTGTGTGACAAGTCAGCTCGCTTATTGGTAAAAAAATAACTTTAGTTTTATACGTGATTTAGTATTTTATTATTTATTTTCCACACTTACAACTATTTGTATTTGGTATTTGTCAGTACATATATCCTTCTGAGCAAAAAGGATGGTATAGTAGTTTACTAAAGTACAAGTTATCGTAGAAAGAGAAGTTTCTATTCTGATAGAAACAAACTTCATGCTGCAGTTGGTCAAATCCACAAACTTCTTATAACTAACAAGCATCGTTAACTAGGAGTAGTATGAGTAAGTGTAAATACAAGTTGGTGCTGTGGTCTGCACGTGACAGACCGATATGGGAACAAAGGCTGAGCATGTATGGTTAAGGGCTTGGTCACACTTAGTCCGGTTGCAGAGGCGCGAACCGCCCGCATTCGCATTGTTCGATCTGTCGTGTTTCAATATATATCCGTTACTTAATAGGACTCATCTCATTCCGATTTCCCTACATAGTAGTGGCTTTTAACCAACAGGGGTATAGGTCCTTGCATTTGCTAATTAGGTTAGTCGTAGTTTCTAAAAATGAGTGCGTGAGGTGCGGAGCGAACGCAACGGTAACTTATCTGTCAATTAACCCATTCATTGCCGACGCTTCATATTCCTACTTTCCCCGTAGTGCCGGCGCCTTGCAAGCGACGACGCGAATTCGCGTCCGCGGCAGACAGATAAAGTTTTTAACGACGCGAATTCGCGTCCGCGGCATTACGATTTACAAATAGAGTGACGCGAATTCGCGTCTTCGGCAATGAATGTGTTAAGCACGCCTATAGAGTATACTCTACGACCGTGTCGGCAAACCAAATTATTAATTCCATTCCAGATTGTCTGTCCAATGGGGGCTTAGTTTCAGTAGTTCAGTGATATTAGTCCGGTTCGAACAAATATATGGTACCGGACCCAAAAAATCCGGTAACCGGATTAATAAACCGAACTAAGTATTGTAACCGTGTATAAACTACACTATAGGTTTATGATGCTATGCTTTGTCGCGCGATAAATAAATGATAAAGCATCCGTCACGTTCTGACGAATAGTGAGCGAGAGTGATGGATGCTTTATCATTTATTTATCGCGCGACAAAGCGTAGTATCATAAGCCTACTGAAAATGTGGACATTTGATTCAATGAGACTGATGCTCGTATTAGGGAAAACCCGGGTACCCGACTATATTTAAAGTCGGGTAAAACCCGGGTATTTTGGATATAAAAAACCTAGTAATGAATAAAAAATATGCATATATCGTTTTATTATTAAAGTATTTCAAAAATAATAAATAAAATCTAACGTTGGTTGCCTTAAAGCAAACGCGAAAAACCATCAAATGCTTACTTATCTTACTTAACACGGCTGGCAATACCGGCACGTTCTTTTTTTTCGGGTTTCAAATTTTACCTATATTGTATGCCCTAGCTCACAGTGGCGTGGCGTCTAAAGAACTCGATTCCTACCGGCTTGCCCAATACGAGTATCAGGCATTTGACCACCTTATTCTACAGGTCTTAAGGAAAATATATGCCAAATCTGCACCGGCTTGCCCAAGGATATCTTTGACGCCACGCCACTGCTAGCTCGTATCAGCGAAAAGTGTATTGAAGTTGCTCTGCCGTCCATTATCTACAACTAGACTAACCCCTATACAACTCCATAGAGGTTAGTCTAGTTTTAGTCATAGGACGGCAGTGCTACACACTGCTATCGCACCTGCTGTGTAACCAAGGGTTTACAATACTATAACAGTTAGCGGCAGCACGTTACATCGGAGTTGCATAACAAGTGACCGTAAAAATACGTAATATACTTATGGCTAGCGTATTATCGGTAACATATTACAACGTAGAGTCTGTGCGGAAAGAGAATAGGCGTGGCGAAAAACGGAACTAACCTAACCAGTATGGCCACAGAACAGAAAATACGGCACATACGGTGGAAAAGCATTACAGCGCCCCCCAAAATTAATCCTATTCTCTTTCCGCACAGACTCTACCTATATAAACAAAATCTTTGGACGCACTTTTTAGATCATGTTCCAGAGATCATCATCATCATTTTAGCTCGCATTCACCCACTACTGACTAGAGGCCTCTTCAATTTTTAGCCACTTTGCCCGGTCCTGTGCTATCCAATACAAAATTTGCTGATATCATCTGACCAACGAGCTAGTGGTCTGCACACTGATCTCAGGCCAGTAGGCTTATGTTGCTACGCTTTGTCACGCGATCAATAAATGATAAAGCACCCGTCACGTTATGACAAATAGTGTGTGAAAGTGACGGATGCTTTATAATTTATTTATCGACAAAGCGTAGCATCATAGGCCTTCAGGCCTAATGTATTCTGGAGATATTTATTCGTATTCTATTTTCAACGTTTTTCTATTCGTACAATAAGGAAGATTATTATATTTGTCAACACAATAAATTTAGTACAAGTAAAGGCGAGAAAAGAAACTCTTGATGAAGAAACTCTCATGATAATATAATTCATACTAATTATTTTATGTGTGAATGACCATGTTAGCTTAAAATCGTATATTCATACTAATTTGTCACATTCCAGCTAACTTATCATATTGTTCCATTATTGCTACAAGACACTATCGAGCTACTTTTGAGACAAACTTTAGAGAAACAGTTACTGAAATAAGACCGTGGGTGAAAGGATTGGTAAAACTAGATCGGCTAATTATAGCTTAGCAAACATTCACTTTTCACAGACTAAATTTAGAACCTAAGTAGGTACATTGGATGTAAGTGAGTTGAAAGCCATTGATTTACCTTAAAGTACACGACCCGACATGAAAAAAACATGTGTAGATTTATTCACAAATGTGTAAAAATTACTCTACTTTCTAACTGACTTTACAAAAAGAGGGTTTCGGCCTTTATAGGCCGTCCTTAAAAGACATAACACGTAGTATTGATATATTGGTCCAAATACATTACAATTTCAAGTATTTCAACAAATCTTTTATAATTACTTTATTTAGAATCCCTGTAAAGTCATACATAATACAAATACAATTATAAAGGCTTTTAACATCCATATCATGGAGACAAGACAAAGTTAAAACCAAAAAAGCATTTCGTTTGCCTGCCAAATCTTAAAGCAAAGAGCTCTTAAAGGCGCCTTTCTTTGTCTTCAGGCCGGTCACTTGGAATTAAGATGACACTCAAGTACATTTTCTTAAAAAGACTTGACCTTTATTTGCTTTGCATGTTGTAAAAAAGCGAAACATTGGATCGAGATTTTGAGAAATGTTTTAAAGTATAGCTATAAACAGATGTTTCTGGTGAATAAAGCAACCTTAGTCCTGAAATTGGCAAAGCTATGTAGAAACTGTTCTCTTGAAGTATTTATGAGGAAATAGTTGTTGTTGACAAAAATGTACGTGTTAAGGATAGTACTTGTGTACTACAGATTATTATGAATGAACCAAGGACCATTAAAACAAGAGGACTGTTATTCTCCATACAAAAAGCTGTTCCTCGAATTTACAACGCCATCTATGTATAAGCTTGGTAAAATAATTATATTATTTACAATTATTCAACTTTGCAAACGTGACACAGTATTTAAATGTTAGAATTTATTTATTATCAGCTGTTTACGAACTAATTGTTACTGTACTATGTTTCTTTGTTCAATTATAACATCGTTAAATGTTTAGTTTTTTAGCGCCATCTAGTTTTTACCCGGAATCCCCTAGCGGTCGGGTTACGATCCTAAGTATGGAGAATGACAGTCCTCTTGTTTTAATGGTCCTTGGAATGAACTGAGCATTAATATCTATAAGAGACTTATTATAGAGCCGCCGCTAACCTGATATATTTCGATTAACAGGTATATATGGTGTACGGTCACCGTTCCACGAAGGACCAGTTGACGCTTTATATGGTCCTTGCCTGTCACATAACTCTTCGGGTATCAGTATTAGTTTGAATTCATTTGACATGTATCGGTTTAAGTTAATGGGGTCTGTCAAATTTGATTGTTTTAATTCATTCATGTTTATTTTAAAAGAATTCACAAATATATTTAATCCGTAAACCATTATGAGTCAAGCAGTGCAATGTAAAGTTCACTTCTGTGAAGTGTAAAATGCACAGGAATATCGCGTTTCAACCTCGATACTAATAGGTACTAAATAAAGCACGTAGTGCAAACCTGCAATCGTTTTATTGGTACTACTTTTGACTACAAAACAATGTGGGTGGCCTGGATTCGAGGGATCATAAGCAAAATAAAGAATGTTACAGATCGCGGAAAGACTAGGCCAGTAACTTGCAGCCCTGCAGGCTCGGAACTGGTATTTTGCAAAAACCCCGAAATAGTTAGGCTAAGATTTTGAAATATTTTATGTATTTTAAGTAGGGGTCAATCATGTATTCAAGTAATGATTTCGTATTATTAGATTGTCCGATTAAAAAATTTAATAATAAACTAAAAAACTATAAGAACGGAAACAATACCGGTATTTCTGTCTGTATGGAGAAAATACCGGTAGCCCTCGTTACTTGAGTACCGTTCAAATGAATGTCTGAAACTCACACTATCTTAAAACGTAAACGACTGATCTTTTACCCATAAGGTTAACCCAATTGTGTCAATCTGAATTGATAAAATTAGGTCAACTTTATGATGGTTCTGCGTAAAAAGCAAGTTCCTATTGGGGGAAGCTCGAAGTCTACAAATTTGCGCCAACACAATCCTACCCCAAAAACCTACCAACACTCTCCCCAAATGCGTTGGCTGAACCATAAATATCCAACCGACATTGGCTCAACGAGATCGTAAATTACTAAAATTTCCGATGACCATTGAACCAAAGAGAAATATTGTTCGCAGATTTATTTATGATGATTTTATGATGCGTAGTGGGAAATCGTGTTTGTTTCCAAACTCATTAATTATTCTTCTGCTCAGCAAATTCAATCCCTTCCTGGGATCTCCTAGAGGGATACCCATTTACACATCTTGATTGAATGCTTGATTGATTGAATGCAAAATTGTTTTAACTTTTGTTTTCATAAAACTCCCATTTCTGATATACGATTCAGTTATGGTTATTTATACTCAAATGTATTTTATAACTACATTGAATGAACCGATAGATCTGCATCAATCCAAAGTTTTTTAAGTAAGCTATGGGTGAGTCTGTTAGTCTTACAATCAATCAATCTACTATAATCAATTGCTAGCCAAACTTGGATTCAAATAGATCTCAATATGACACGAAATTGAATCCGAAAATCTAAGCTCTTTCGACTGACCCCTGCCAATCAATTGAAGTCTAACCTACGTAGTCTACACATCCATACCTAGTATACCTACCCAGGTTTGTCCCATCGCCACTCACCCCGCCTGTGTGGATTCATTTATCAATCCCTGTGCTGTGGGGTGCGTAATTTAAACAAATGCCGTCCCCTTGTCGCTATTGATTTTACCTCTACTCGAGTAGTGGGAATTGTAAGCCTTAACCTCAGTTATTCTCCATTAAATCGCAATTGTCCTCAAGGTAGAAGTACTTCAACCAATTTGAACTGTAGGATAGTAACTTGTCATAAAATCATTATGATCGCATGACAAGAATCGAATGTAAAAAAACGTTTACTGAATTATAGGTTGCTACAAAGGTCGTATGTAAAATACCGTTTACTGAATTAAAGGTTGCTCTGATTCCATAAACATCAGGACATACCTACCTACGCCCTTTTTTACGCGCTGAATACCCTAAACCTTATAACTCTAAGACCAAGCAGAAACCTCTTCAATCAATCCTCCTCGCAAATCGAAGTAACCCAAACGAAATCATGTTTACATTACTCTTTACATCTCGAACAGGTCTATCTGTCAACGGCAAGGCTATAGCATTAATAAGGACGTCCCTTTTATCAACAGCCCTTTGTTAGACAATCGCAAATCCCAGACCATATCACCCGACTGCCTTCTTTGCAAAATCAGCTTTAATTCAATTGGGCAAGGTCGCAATTGCAAGCACAAGATTAAACCGAGATATGGACTTGGAAAGTGATCCCTGAAAGTAACCCGTACGAAACGAAATGTCTTGGGAGATATTATGGTCGCGGGTCAGTGGTCAACTCCGAGATTTGTCCGGGTCTTATTAATGGCTTCTTTGTTGTCTCGACCGTGAATTAGGAAGGTGGTATAGATTATAGATCAAAAGGTCTTAAGTTAGGAATCACATACAACCGACTTTGAAATTTGACAGATGTGAGGTGGGTTCGTAATAAATCGGTTTTAAAGTAGTCTTGTTCTCAGTTTTCGAATTTAACTTTGGATTTACAAATGTATTTGATTGAGATGGGCAGCTTTTACAAGTTTTAATCAAAACCCGGCGTGTTTTAACAAAATTCGAGTTAGCGAAACTTTTTAGTTATTTCTGATACAATTTTGCTCTTTATATTTTCGAAACTTATACGTGTATTTTGTTACGTAACAGTGGCGTGGCGTCCTTAAAACCCAATTCCCACCGGCTTGCCTATTTTAAAGCATATAACCGGAGTATCTACTACTCCTGAAGAAAAAGTAATCCAAATCTGCTCCGGCTTTACTAAGAATATATTTGACGCCACGCCACTGTTACGTAAGTGTAATGAATACTAAAAAGTAATGAAGATTAAAAAGGATAGTTTTGATATACGATAATAATATTTGGACCTTTATCCGCCATGCCACAGTTATCTTATATAAAAACAATGCTCAATTTTCATCCCGTAGAGAGTAGTTTTAGGATTGAGCCGTTTTGTAAGGGTCGACTATCGCGTCCATCTAAAGCTACTAAGGGACTATGTAAACGTCCCTAGCTCATGCGATCCGGAAAGAAAACATCATTATTAAAACCTACATGAAACCGAAAATGTTTATCTAAAACTAAGCTATCCCTAATCGATTAAAAGAAGCGTTCATAATTCTGGACAAAATACTGATTGTTGCCGGGTGATGTTAAAGTGCTGGGTACCTTTATATCGAACCCTTACCAGTTCCTCAGGAGGAAAATCATTGTTAAGAAAATTTGATAATGTCAAGCTTATGAATCCTTAGGCAAAGTCAGAACTGCTTAGATCATAGGTTCCCGAAGTGGCCCGTACCGCCCTCCAGTGCAGTGGGCGCTGCGGATACCCAGGGGCCCGGTAGGAGCCTTGGAAGAAATTGGGGGCGTTGAAGTTATCCAGGAGGGCGCTACCTCTTAAAATTTTACAAATGACAGTATCAGCTACAGTACAAACTATTCCTGGCGCTGGTACTATCCCGAAATCACGTGTCGTTTTACGCCGGCAGGGGTTTCTCGATTGCACCTCTCCCCCGTCGTTTGGGGCTGAAAGTTTTCATCATGCTTAAGTGGGTGGCAAGTCAAAAAAGTTTGGGAACCTATGGTTTAGATTACATGTTCAAGAAATAGTATGAAATCCGCATACGTCTTTTGAAACAGACTATATTTCTAAGGGTATCCCACTGCCGAGTAACGACCTTCCTCTCATTTTGCAACCGAAACACGACTATAGCTTCATTAATATCCTAATATTATCGTATTAACACTGATAACGCAACGACTAACAGTGGTGCAGCGTTAATAGATCCTAGTTCCCACCAACTCTCCCATTTTAGGTCATTTAAACCACCCTCTTCTATAGTTCTTTAAAAAAAATTAGACCAGGCGGTCTGGCATAACTAGCCGCGACTTCGTTTCTCGCGTGACAGAGCATCACCTGTCACTGTGACACTCTATTGAGTGGAAAGAGATAGGTAGCATTTGTCGCGCGACAAAGAGTTGCGTGTCACAGTTGTGCTAGAGGTACTACATATCGTCAATTCGTCACTACTTTGAAAAAAAAACTCGTATCTAAAAACGTCGTACAGAAAAACGTCAAAGAGTTACATACGAACACATACACTGACGTGTTACTGTTAACCTGGAGTCAGTGTTAGATGCGTGTTTCTTTTTTAAAGTAACGAGGATATATAATCCAGTTTACCGTAGAATATAATTATGACGACTGACTACTATATATAACATGGCGATGTCGAAAACAGCCCAGTTTAAATCGAGTCAGGTGTATTACCACACCGAGGACCACAAACCGCAGGCGGGGCAGTGGCCTCTTGCCCAAGCTAAGTTTATCGACGGCGGGCAACAAGGGGGATTATGGATAGAAGGGGCTAAGAATTAGGAATAGAAAGAAAAAGACTCACATTTATTTCGGTAAGAAATAATAGCATCAATACAAAAATCGACACAGGCGAGAAAATTTTAATAAAGCTAAACAACTATTCAGCCATTCGAATTTTTCGAATGCACCACAGAGAAAATGTGGCTGCCAAGTCAACCGCAAAAGGTCACCACTCAGCATGTGCTGCGGCATCGTGACGATGTCGCAGCGCTGGTCTTTCTGCTGGTTTCAAGATGTGTGTGACACATTTTCATGGGATCAGTGGCTATAATAGGCAATGCCAATTGCCAACAACTTAGTTATTGTGTGTGGCGTACTCCGCGATTTCGCCGGGCAGCTACTAGTACCAAATTTTGCCTCCTATATACGTACACAAATTTATCAATGTATATTTTGTTAGATACATTGTTCATTTTGCTAGCTTTACAGAATATTGGCGCATCAGGTTTTTAAGATCGTAGATTTGGCAGGTCACATCACTCAAACTTTGCAGCGACTATATCAGACTGCCGTAACCCCTGCGTTATCACAATGGGCAGGTTTCGTCGTGATGTTTTCATCACGTTACCACATTAGCAGTCAGGTACGTAAGTTAGAGCTCGTTGCGACTCGAACCCGGGACCTCACGATCTGTAGCTCCCTCAAGCCTGGCAACCAACGATCTTTTATCGAGAAACCAATATGGAGGTTATTAAATGTAAGCACCTCATTTGCGTTATTTGTATACAGAAGACCCTTTTTCATCGACAATTCGACGATCTAAGTCCTCCTAAGCCGACCCTTCCCATTCACTACGTAGGTTGTAGGTGTAATAAAAATGTTTCATATGTACTATAAAATTTTACCGTCTGTCTGTGCTTTCGACCAAACGATTCTGAGATAATGTTCCTTTCTAATATTTTGTCTGTAGAGCGGAGCATTTCTTGTTTAAAATTTCAAATGCAATGCTATTGAGAAGTAAGTATTGGTGTAATTTTGCAGGATTCCATACGTAGTAAAATATGTAGGTGTTTTTTCTCTTTTTATTTAATGAGCTTTATCGCTTAAGTCCTTGTCTTATTTAGCCAAAGTTAACACAGTTCTAATCTTACTTTTGTTTTAAAACCTATCTGCCAAGAACACTGGCATTTTTTTCTGTGAGTGCACACGGATACTTACTGTTATTTTAGAGAAAAAACGGAAACTAAAGGTTAAACATGTATTTGCTAAATAAATTACTTTGGATTCTGCTATAATATAAGCAGAAGAGCCTTGTTTTGGCCAACGATCGACACCCAGCTCCTTACACTTTATTTACTCTAAGTTAGGTATGTCTTCATTTTATACTAAAAATATCACAGCTAGGACACCAACCACCAATAAATCTTCAAGAACTAAAGTGAGTCTTCCCTCTCTTTCTCCCACGCCTAATTGCCATTGAATCGATGAGACAGCCTTAATCGTCTAAATTGCCTCTTAGCGCCAATTTATTGCAATTTTCAACCATATTACAACCCAGTAAAGTTTCAACTAGACACTACAACTACATAACTAGTCAGCGTTATTGGATTTTATTTTAAATCTTAATACAACGGCATAAGATTGTGATTTGAACGACATTCCAAGCATAACTAGGATAGTATAGGGTTGACGGATAGGAAATTGTGTAATTGGATGGCCCTAGTTGTTAAATGGTTAGTTTATTGTCGGGAAAAAAGTCGGAATAGTTTTCATTTTCACTCATTCAGGATTAAATGCGTTTAGAACCGTGGGATCTACGGGGAGTGGACGATTCACTGGGAAACAACAGCAAAAGCGAGTGGTCATATAGTAGGTCATTTTATGTCTTGTATTTTGCAATATATTGTAACTGTCAGAAAGGGTAAGAGTGAATAACCGAACCGATAAGATTCCTAAGTACTAGTGTCCGAACGAAACTAGTTTTCACCGCCGAAACCGACACGGGAACCTAATTTCGGCATTTTATGTACTGTTATACTTCGCAGACATATTAATAATCGTTAAACCAAATAAACATTGCGCATTGAAAGGCAACGACCTCAACCGGAAAGCTATAGGCTATAGATAAAACGGCGGCAAAACATTACAAACTTAATCTTATAATACGTAACGAAAATCGTGGTTGGCATGGTTTGTTGGATCCACCCAGTCCGACCCCTCGGGGTGGTCCGGCTAGCGGCCTGGTTCGACCCCAGGGAACGCCACGGCCGACCACCCGGTCCGACAATCGCTATGCCCATAAGGGTTGCGAGTTTGTAAGTTAAAAAAAGGTTTGTTGGCATATTGACTTTGAGCAACTGGGACCCGGGACCTCGTTGGGAGCCTTTTACAGACTATCCCATCTGCTAAGCCCGCGGCCAGGGCTCGGAACCGATATTTTTCAAAAACCCCTAAATAGCCCAACATTTTGAATTAAATTATGCTTTTTTTCTACTCCTGTACTGTTATCTGTCTTTTACTTGGTCACGAACACTAATATAAGAACATACATAATATGAGTTCAGAGAAGTCTATACTCTATTCCCCATAACAGCACTAGTGTCGTTATAGTCACTTTACGTTATTGCTAGCAGCCACAGACTTCTAAATCTAGGTTAAACTTAGGTCAAGGATTAAGCGCCCAATTTTAACTTTACGGTAAAAATGCACAACTACCAACTTAACAAACAATTAAATTCCTACGGTTTTTAAGAAAAACAAATCTTTCCGAACTAAATTCATTGATGCCAACATAAAAAAAGTATTTTTAATTTAAGTATATTTTAAATTAAAAAAAAAAAGTTTACCATAGACACATATTGTCAGTCAAACGTCATATTTGCCTTGTTTCCAGGTTATGATTAATTTTGTATTTTATAATTTAAAACCTCGTCGTAGAAAAAGTATTGTATGCAACGTTGTATAATTAAGTCAAAAAACGCTCATTGCGTGTCTATTTGCGATACTCGCCGCTTTCGCGGCTCGTATCGCAACTCACGCAATTCGCATTTTTTGAACCCACTTATACAACTGTTGCATAAAATACTATTATGTAAGGCTCAATAATGTATTTAAGTAATGACTTTGTATTATTAGATTGTCTGATCAAAAATGAAATAATAAAGCAAAGAACGGAAAGAATACCGGTATTTTTGTATGGAGAAAATACCGTTATCCGACCCCTGCATACGGCGAACAAAAAGATCAGTTGGTCTGGAAATGTATCATTGTGGTCGCGAAATTGTCGTTATGTTCGCGTATTCTAAATTTTGAAATCCATCTAATCACTGAAAGCGGATGAAAATCTACTATGTAGTATGATTATTTTATTATACGGAATATTATACTAAATATTTACCCTAACCAGCCTTAGCCTTAGGCAGTCTGCCAATGGTAAGAGCTTTTTGCATTCCAATTACCTGTAAACAGAAAAATAAAAATTTAGAGCGCCGTTCCATAATTACGACCTGATTGGCCTACATTTGTAGGAATAACGTATTCATTTTCATTGCCTACCGTAAACCTACGCGGAAACACGATTTTATTTGTACGCAAGAAAATGTATTAAAAAAAGTAATTTCAAACGAACTGAGAAGCTCCGTCTGAAGACAGTTAAAAAACTTGACGATTCATCTTAAACGGCATAATTATGTTTCGTCACAAGATAGCTTAGACCAGGGTTTATTAATATTTTTTCGGCCACGGTCCGTGGCCTATCATATTTCAAAAATCGTATGAACCCTTTACGAATATAATCGGAGAAAAAGAAAATCAAGCACATACTTGAAAGTTAGAGTGTCCTATGCGAGCCACGGACCCCTGGTTCTCGTATCATGGGCCCCTAAGGGGTCCATGGACCACAGTTTAAGGGCCGATACAGACGGACTGCAACCCAACTGCAACTCCCTACGATTTGTATGGGAACTGCATCACAACTGCACGGGAGTTGCAGTTGGGTTGCAGTCCGTCTGTATCGGCCCTATGAAACCCTGGCTTAGACGGTATTTAATCATAAATCATAACTTAAGTTTGCCTTTTACCTGATACCGCTAACACATTTAAATAAGATGTCCATATATATCTAATCACATTTTTGCTAAGATTCCCCGCGTTTTATTGCAGTTAAATTAACCCGCACTTGCTAAGTGCGCGATTTACATAATTAACGGCATATTCTGAATATCATATCCCCACACGTGGACATAATTAATAGGTGTTATGTAAGCAGCAGGTATTTCTATTATACATAAACTTATTTAGAAAGTTTGCTAATTCACTGTACATACATTATTATAATTTGTTGTAGGTTAGGTATAGTTATTAGCAACTTAAGTCTTACAGTTACTGACTAAACAGCAACTTAGGCAGACAAGTGCTTGCATAGGTGTATAATATACATTAAGATTGATATTTTACACATAGATAAGCACTAAGAATTGCATTTTTCTAATATCATCCATCATCAACACTAAGTCTATGAAAGGTGTCCTGCCGTTTGACCAAAAGTCATTTGGCAAAATTACACTTGACAAATAACGTTTTGCAAAAAAATGTTTCGCCAATTGATCATTTTACTTCTAGTCATTTTACAAATGACTCACTTTTCCAAATGATCAATTGTTAAATTTACATTTTATAAATAATTATTTCACAAAATGAACATTTAGCAACTGAGTTATCAGACAAAACTACTCTTGGTCTAAAAACGTTTGGTACAATGTATTATTTGACAAGTGTTTCGTTTATTAATAAATCTAATAATAGATATGGTATGGATCAGATTAATACACAGTATTTGGAAAAAGAGTAGGTTGTTAGGTTAGTTTAGGGTTGGTGGCAGTTTTAGGAGTGGGTGACCTCTCGCTGCCCAGCATCGTGGCGACCATGCTGGACAGCGAGAGGTCCTGGGAGGCGGTGGCCTCCTTTTGCGACACGGTGATTTCGCAGAAGGAGGCCATGGAGCGGGAGCGCGAAGATAGGCGACAGGCGCTCCCGCTCCGGCGTAGACGGAGGGGGAGGAGGCGAGCGCAATATCTCGCTCGCCTCAACCCCTAGTGGAGTGTGGGTGAGGGGCCCACAAATAGACTCCACCCGTCTGGGGGAGGGATCGTGGCGGTTTCCGATCCTTCCCTCCATTGGCGCGGGAGCCCTGGCGTCGTCAAAGCCAGGGCAGCCGGGGGGCACACATGGTAGAAATCCTTGGACCCCATAGTGCCCCCAAAACGGCAGTGCGGAGAAACGCCGGTGGGTTTTTAGTGGGTATGCTCCTCCCCCCCTCTGATTAGCAGAGGGTGAGCGAGAGGAGTGAGCCCCACATAACCCCCCCAACCAACATCGGGCCTCCCTAGGCCCCGGGGGGGTATGCGTAATGCATTTTCCCACCGTCAAAAAAAAAAAAAAAAAGGTTAGTTTAGGGTTTGAACTGCGTCCCCTAACAAAAACGATCTGCTGGCAGGAAAATTAGGTTGTTAGGTTAGGGTTTAAACTGCGTCCCCCAACAAAAAAGAAACTGCTGCCAGAAAGACTAGCTTGTTAGGTTAGGGTTTGAACTGCGTCCCCCAACAAAAACGAACTGATGCATTTAGACTAATCATGGAAAAAACCTAGGTCGTCGGTTAGGTTAGGTATGTATTATGACCACCAATAGCGGAGCGAACAAAGCGTCATAATGCATGGGTAGCGGAATAAATTACCCAACAGACTAAATCGTAATGTTTGAAAAAAGAAGTACTTTTTATGAAATAACATTTTGTTAAATGACATTTGGACTGCTGATGCTACATTTGCGAAACATATTATTTGGTGAAATGAAAAAAGGTCAATTGATATTTTATTATTTAACACATTTACCAAGTGTAGTGTTTGCTAATTAATCATTTGCTAAGTGAGTTTTTGTAAGATGATACTTTTCTCAAATGTCTCGTTTGCTAAATGATTATTTAGTGAAACGTTGTTTGTCAAATGACCATTTGTCAATAATTTTTTGGTCAAACATTAGTGAACCCTATGAAAATATAAATATCTTGTTCAAAATATGAGTACATAATGTTGGTAATTAATAATTATTTGATCAATTTGGTAGTACGCTAGCCAATATTACATTAGGTACATTGAACATTTCAGAGACATCATCAGTCAATCCACTAGCGAACAACTAATTGTAAGTATTCAGTCTTTAACCCAGGCAAATATAGTCTACAGAAAGAAAACATTGTACATAAAACAAAGAACACTTTGTATTTTAATTTTACATTTTTTACTTTGTATATTTTTTCTTTGTATTTGTTGGATTTTTTTTTCTATATGTACTGTGTTATTATCTGGAATATAAATGCACCTATGAATACGAAAATTACCGCTGCGGTCTTTGGTGCGATAGCAATGCCACTATCAAACTAATTTAAACACTTGAATTTAGTCGTAAATATGAATTTCAGTAACGATTTCTTGTTATTTGTGTGAAAATACAAGCTCACTTCCTAAACATGCTGCTCTCGAATCACGATCAATTTGCATTCATAAATATGTTGGCAAATGTAAATGTCTGGTCGTTGACCCCCGTCAGCTGGTCGCTTAACACAGGGACTTTGATAATTGATCAATTAACAGTTTTGTTTTATTTTTATCGGATTTATAAGTATTACAAGTATTATAGTTTCTTCTGTGTGTGTCCAGTATCAAAGGATATGGTTTCCTGTGACTTATTCGAGTTTCATTAATTCATCATACATTTGTATTATCAAACCGCGTTGAGAAAGGGATTCGAGTGTACCGTTAGCACAAGTGTACTTAATAAATGATTAAATATAATCATAAACCAATCTTTGATATCTTCATAAGTGCAGACCCTTATAGATAATAGAATTAATAGCTAAATATGATTTGCATATTTAAACTCTATTCTCGGTAAATATTGTCATTTGTTTAATAAAAAATAGTATTATCATATTTGACAAATCTGTCACCAGTCACATTATTTCGCTTTATCAAATTGCCGTTCAAATTGCGTTTGTATGCAATATGAATCGCGGTAAAGTATTAAACGGTCGATGCCGAGAAATTGTCTACAATGTACTAACATATTTTAATAAAGAAAACGATAAGACGAAGAAGGTTTTTTGAAAACTTTGATGGCCATCTTGGTTTATGGGTTTCTTTTAAATTCAAAATGAGACTTGTTTTTACTTTTTCATACAAACTAAATCAGAATCGTGTTGATCACAAGTGTGACCTCTCACTTTCACCTCCTTTAGCGTAAATGTAAAATTGCAATTGTGACAGTTTTGACTTTACATCAATGACAACACTTACCAATTGTACATAAATTATAAAATCATACTTAAAATACTTTATAAACGGTGTTTAAGAAAGTAACTCTATTTGATCTGAAGAACTATCTCTTAATGCTATCGGAAATCAATAAAAACACGCTGTATAATTTGATATTGTTTCCATGCTTTAGAACTTCATTGTACCAAAATAACAATTTAATTTATATGCATACTCTACCACTGACAATGTCATATCATGCATTAGTTCAAAAATGACATATGAGCTCAATCCCTTTCTGAACGCGGTTTGATAATAACTTGATTTAAGGTTAGAATTTTAATAATTCCATCGATTTGTGCTGTATTCCAAATTTAAATGATATGAAACTAAACTGACAAATAAGAATTTAGATCTAAACAACACAGACATTGGCTGGAGATCATAGGTACAATAATTACGTGACACGATTTTTCAGATTTATAGATGAAGGGGGCTTTCTTCACTTCTTTTCCCATTGGACTAGGGTTGGCAGATTCAGACATTTTATTTCCGGGACCAGTGGCGTAGATATCGCTGAGTTCAGTAAATCGCCTTACTTGCAATATTTTACAAATACGCACGTAGGTAATTCCGGCACAATCCCGGATTTCCCGGACATCTGGCAACCCTACATTGGACAGACCTCAATGAGTATGACGTGATTTTATGGATGACCTAGCATATACTATAGGCATAGACCTTTGATTCTGAGAGTCCCAGCAATTATCTATTCATCTGAATAAATACAACTCGAATTAAAAGGTTCGAAATTTCCTAAACCTATGTAACCACTAGTTTCACAGTCAGAGAATGAAACCTGTCTTATTACATAATTTGATCATACATAGGACATTGACAACAATGCCTCTTCAGAACACAAGTCAACGTTTAAGAAAATCATCTAAGGTCAGTTTCACAACCGCTGGCAACCCATTATCTCGTATGATATTGTTACGTTACATAGCAATTTGAACCATAGAAATAAAGTCATTTAGGCTATGATCAGAGAGTTGTATAAGAGCTGGTTGAATTACTCAAGAATTTTTGTCAGTCAAATTCAACTGACGGTAGTTCACGTTACAGATTTGAACTTTATAATAATGGCGCTATGTGGCCATTTAAATTGAATAAGGTAACTTACTTAGGAGTATGTGAAAGTTCATTCTGTCATCCTGTCAATTCGCATCGATAGTTAACGGCAGCGTTACGTGACAGTCAGCCGTCGGACGCTCGCGTGACAGACGCACGTTACAAATGTCAATATTTTAGTCACAATTAGGAAAAGGAATTTAATGAAAGGTAGGTAGAAAGGCTGGAGGCATGACAATCAAGTCACGATTACTTATGTAATGATGGATAGTCGAATTAACATAGCGATGAAGGAGGAAATGAAAATGAATCAAATGATACGTCAAATGATAGAAGGGAGTCGCATTCCGAAAGTAAGAAACTGCAGAAGTTAATCATAATCGTAATCATGATCATACGTCGTTATCGCGGGTGCAGTAACAAATGACATAAAGAGCACATATAACAGAATGTCTATTTGGTAGAAACGGACATATTCTGCCTACAGCTATACGCATCTAAGAAGCTCTTTACATGTGGAGAGTTTTCGCTAGCAAAGGTCTATAAAATTGAAGGCATGTTTACAAAAACAACATAACTTACATTTTTGGCGGATTTGAGTTATTGGTGTCATAGTGGTCGTCTAAGAAGGAGCTACAAGTAGTCCAAAAATATTGACTAAAAATTACCCCATTTGTCCAAAATCAGTCTTTAAAAATATACCCATTTTACAAAGGTAAATAATACACCGTCCGAACGAAAAATTAAAGGTGCGACTAAAATGATTAGTCGTACACGTACATGGCACAGTCGCAAATTTAGTATTTCAGTAAGTACGTTTAGTTAATTTTTAGTAGGTTATGTTAGTTTTCTTTCGGGGGTTTTATACCTACCTTTTTACAAGAACTACATATCTACATTATTTTTTACAAAAAGAAATAACTGTATGCGTTCACTTAAAAAACTTGATTTTAAATATGATACATACTTACTCTTTTTAGTAGGTTGTATAACTGGCAATTAAGTGCACAAATGTAAAAAAAATGGAAATAAAAAAAATAAAGATTGCACTAAGCATATAAAGGTATCCAGAAGTCGTATCATGTGTATGTACAAGTACATCTTAAAAATGGGTGGAAATCATTCATCTCTAGAATTGTTGAGAAATATTACCCTTAAGCGTCTTGCTCACATTTTATCTAGTAACATAGAAATTAATGTTGATAAATTTTAAACTCGTACGTGTAGGCATAAATGTTCCTCAAAATGAGTATCGCGTCTGTTATTGCTTGTTTTTCATAATCTTTCTGTACTGTCAAATCGTTTTTGCACCCGCGATAACGACGTATGATCATGATAATTTTATTGGTTTGCTAGGAGTACAGACCCGCCGCGCCTTTACACTCATTAAAATGTCAAAATAATATAGATAGTCAACATATCGATACCTTTGGGTTCAATTGGCGTAAAGGACAAAACGCTGGTTTTGAGGAGAAGCAAAAAACCATTTTATTTTACAAAAAATGGCTATAGTTTTTTTGTTTCTTGACCTATATTTTCGACATGTATATGAAAAATATTTGAAATGCCCGTATCTTTAACCTGTGATGGTAGTTCTAGCTGTAAACAATGTATTATGGAAGTTAGATGTCCTTTACAACTGGTAAAAATGCTATCAATGTCATTTACACCCATGACTTTTTTGGGCATTTGGAAATGATGGGGTTGTAAATGACAATCTCAGATGACTTTGTTCCAATTTTGGGGCGTAAAGTTAAGAGCTATGTAATAAAAATTGACAGTTTTCAACTTATTTTACCTTAAAGAGACTTGAAAAATGTATAAAAAGGTGATGAATTCAGCTACGCACAATAACTACTATTAACGACGGGATATTAACCATGTATGTTTGTTTTTGTGAGTTCCCGATATTTCGGCACTGTTGTAAGCGCCATTATCACGGAGTAACTGACATGCAGCGAGTTTTTAGTTGTAGTCTACCCACACACCATAGCAATCTACCTTCTTTCGGGTTCGCTTAGTCCGCGCGTTATTCATACTACTACCGTCCGCATTCTCACTTGGAACTCGATCACGTTCACGACACACAACACTTACAGTATCACTTCGCTTATTTACTCCTGAACATGTCTTTTTTTCCTTGGAGAACTTACGGATCACTGGATACCAGATGCTCGACAGTTGAAACTCGTCTTCCCGGTTGAAATTTTTATACTTGAGGATTTTGATAGCTTCCTTAACCATTCTGGGTATATAGTGTTTTTCTGTCGAGCGAGAGGATCTATGGGTTGTGCAACTCAATCCAATGATTCGTTTCCGCGTTCAGAAGATGTCCAGCGATTGCCGATTTCCGAGGTTCGTTGTTTTTAAACTTTCGGATGTGCTCCTTTATACGGCATGAGATAGTGCGCTTAGTCTGACCTATATAAGAGCTACCACAGTTGCAGTCAATTTTGTAAATACCTGGGCATTCAAGCGGAAAACGGTCCTTTGGCGTACTTAGATATTGTGAAAGTTTTCTGTGGGGAGTGAAGACAGTCTTCACCAAGAACTTCTTTAAAATATTGGCAACTTTATCTGTCACCTATCACTATAACCATTTCTCTGTAAAACGTTCTTTAAATGTGTCAATTCACTACCCAAATGATCCTCGTCACATAAACTGTATGCGCGGTCAGTAAGTGACGCTACTACAGAGTACAGTTGGCGAGGGTGGTGGGCTCATTTGGGTAGTGAATTGACACATTTAAAGAACGTTCTACAGAGAAATGGTTATAATGGGCGGATTATACCACCTAGACGCACCGTTTTGCCTTAGCACCTGGACTATAAAGTTGAAAGATCACCGGCGTACCTACCAAATGTAAAGGAAGTGACAGATAAAGTTGCCAATATTTTAAAGAAGACTCGGTGAAGACTGTCTTCACTCCCCACAGAAAACTGGCACAATACCTACGTACGCCAAAGGACCGTTTTCCGCTTGAATGCCTAGGTGTTGACAAAATTGACTACAGCTGTGGTAGCTCTTACATAGATCAAACTAAGCGCACTATCTCATGCCATATAAAGGAGCACATCCGAGTGTTTAAAAACAACGAACCTCGGAAATCGGCAATCGCTGAACATCTTCTGAACGCGGAAACGAATCATTGGATTGAGTTGCACAACCCACAGATCCTTTCGACAGAAAAACACTATATACTTAGAATGGTTAAGGAAGCTATCAAAATCCTCAAGTATAAAAATTTCAACCGGGAAGACGGGATTCAACTGTCGAGCGTCTGGTATCCAGTGATCCGTAAGTTCTCCAAGGGAAAAAATACATGTTCAGGAGTAAATAAGCGAAGTGATACTGTTAGTGTTGAGTGTTGTGAACGTGATCGAGTTCCAAGTGAGAATGCGGACGGTAGTAGTATGAATAACGCGCGGACGAAGCGAACCCGAAAGAGTAAAAACTCGCTGTAGTGATGATGGCGCTTGCAACAGTGCCGAAATATCGGGAACTCACAAAAAAAATCATGGTAAATATCCCGTCGTTAATAGTAGTTATTATGTGAATGACCATGTTAGCTTAAAATCGTATATTCAGCTAGGCATGTCCAGATTATATTTAAAATTAATATTTTTTGGAGAACGCAATAATAACTATTAAAGAACTATTTTATACCCAGATTTGAAAAAAATTAACTATCCATAAACTGACTAAATTGCGGGAACAAGGGTGGAAATAATGTCCTACTGGTGTTTTACTCTCTTCCAATAGCACTAAATCATAATAATGGAAGTGACATAGTGGCTAATGATTATCGACATTAGGATGTCAAACATAAGAACGAGTACGTAGTGATTAAAACACTGTTAATGTAAGTATAATAGTATGAAAAATAATGAATTCATCATCTTTTTATACATTTTTCAAGTCTCTTTAAGGTAAACTAAGTTGAACACTGTCAATTTTTATTACATAGCTGTTAACTTTACGCCCCGAAATTGGAACAAAGTCATCTGAGACCGTCATTTACAACCCCATCATTTCCAAATGTCTAAAAAAGTCACGGGTGTAAATGACATTGATAGCATTTTTACCACTTGTAAAGGACATCTAACTTCCACAATACATTGTTTACAGCTAGAACTGCCATCACAGGTTAAAGATACGGGCATTTCAAATATTTTTCATATACATGTCGAAAGTATAGGTCGAGAAACAAAAATATTATAGCCATTTTTTGTAAAATAAAACTGTTTTTTGCTTCTCCTCAAAACCAGCGGTTTGTCCTTTACGCCAATTGAACCCAATTAAAGGTATCGATAGTTTAGACGTTTACGATTACGTCAATTGCTTTTTTTTCAGAATTTAGACAAACATTTGTGGCAGTAAATGCCAAAAATAAAGGCTAAGCCCTATAAAACCCTGCTCTTCTTTAAAAAATGTGCTATAATTAGATTTAAGGCAGGTCTTAAAGGACAAGTAAAAGACTACTTGCCCTTTACAGCCCTGTTCGATTTATCAAATTACGGTATGTAAACAAGTATAATAATTTGAAGGCAGGTCGTAAAGGACGTGTAAAAGAATACATGCCCTTTACAACCTCCTTAATTCTATCAAATAATGATGTAATCATTTTTTAAGCAGGTCGTAAAGGACAAGTAAAATAATACCTGCCCTTTACAACCTTATTCGGTTTATCTAATTACGGTATAATAATTTAAAGGCAGGTCGTAAAGGACAAGTAAAAGAAAACATGTCCTTAACGCCCACCTCGACTATGCGCTTATGGAAAGTAATCATGAGAAATGAAGGGCTTAAAGGACAACAAGAAAAAAATAAGTCATATACGACAGTATTCATATTTACCAGCGTACTTTACGATACACCTTTTAATTCGTATTTTATAACTTGACACTTACGTCCCTTAACCTGAGCTAGTTTTGCGAACACGATGAATAAAAACTGGGTCGTAAAGGCACTTTTTTTAAAGATATCGAAATTTTAACCACACAGAACGATAGAGCTTGAAATTCTGAACAAAACTGTATATATAACTCATTTTCGCCAAAATGTCCTTTACGCCAATTGAACCCAAAGGTATCGATATACATTGTTTGATGTTATGCAGTTAGCCGAGCGCAGGGACCTTAAAATAAATAGCCGGACGTAGCCGCGCTAACAAATAAGTGAAGCACCTCTAGTGGGCCGGGTCGCTTAACGCTGGTTGGTCAGGTCAAAGTGTACGTTCCGCTCGTAGTAGGATAAAAATTGTGGATGTGTGCGTGCGGCTTATATCATAAATCATAATTCAAAGCGACCGGCCTACTAGAAGTGCTTCAGTTATCTGTTGGCGAGGCTACGTCCGGCTATTTATTTTAAGGTCCTTGGCCGAGCGTGTAAATTTTAATAAAAAAGGTAAACTTATTCATGAAAATCTTAAATCCAAGTCAAAATACTTAAATTCTAGTTTTGCTAATTCTCGCAAGAAAACACAGAGATGAATAAAAAATTTACTTCACTAACTACAATTTTACTATTTTTTTCGTACGTAGCAAAGATATGACATTGTCTTAGTCCCACCGCTATTCGTGCTCTTACTATTTAATGACAAAAGAATAAAGTGCTAAAATATGACACCATTGGGAAACGCGACGCCGAGAAACTTAATTTTAAGATGGCGAAATCGGCTGAGGGAAATTACTTCGTGTCAATCTCTCTGTGGAAACACGACTGGCTGTGGCAACGAACGTGTCCCTAAAACCTCGAGATTTTAAAGACAAGTATTACGTTTTTTTTGTTTTATCATTAGGGTTTATAAGAATTAAGACAGTAGAAGCGGAACTATGATGGGACCTGTTAACCATGAGTTAACAACGCGAACCTTTCGTCAAGAGTGTCAAGACTATAATAGAAAGATCAAGATTGGTAGAAATAGAAATAGTCCAGGAAGGACCTTTTTTCAAAGATGTCAAGTTAAGGTTGTATCGTCCAGTCCGGTCCGACCGGTTGTCCAGGAAGTGATGGAATTGACTTAGAATAGGAACATTGAACGATTCCTCCACCGCCGGCAAGAGTTCTTAAATTAAAAAAGAATTTAACGCTCGGATTTGTAACATAGTGTTCTCCTAACGATAAAATATATGGACGATTAGCCTCTAAAAGCAATATTTCAGATGATAATATGAAACAGAAGTCAACAAAAGATTCTCTCAACAATATCGACAGTAAAAGATTAGCATATAAGATGGTATTGAAATTATGGGCATTAGTGTAAACACAGAAAAGAACACGAAAAAGCGACGATAGACGTAAAGTAGACAACAGGCGATCTTATCGCTTAACACGATCAATTCTGACAATAAAACGTTTTCCGTCGCTTAAAGCTATACACCAATCTAACATAACGAGGTGGACGAATCTTTTTTTATTGTTTTTGTAAGATTTGAAGTCGTAAATACAATTCTACTTATTTATCAATAAAATTTTGCAATCTATAGCGTAAGGCTAAGGCTAAAATCAACAAAATCCCACCAATCGAAGTACAGAAGTAGAGCTGATTGGTATAGCTGCTACAGATTCTAAAAATCTCCATTAGAGAAGAGTTCTAATCCTAATTGTGGAGTATCAATTGAAACAGACGATTCGTAAAACATCGTACAGTCGCCATCAGATATATCTGAGCTGTCAGTGTACTCATAAATATCTGAACACGGCTCTAATGCTATGAAAATAGAGCCGTGTTCAGATATTTATGAGTATACTGACAGCTCAGATATATCTGATGGCGACTGTACTACATTATTATATTTCAGGCACCAGCAAAAAAAAGCATTTTCGAAATATAATACCAACATTCGTCTACTCCGTATATGAAATTACTGATATGCCAAATAACTCAAATGCTCAGCATTCTAACATTACAAATGCTATTGAACATTCTAAATACTTGACCAAAATAAGCACCCTCCTCAACGGAACATCGAGCACGCCACAGTGGTCAACTCTATAACAATCGGATGTACGTAAGTACTAATGAGTAAGTATGATGCGCTCGCGTCCGGCGCTGGTATGGACATACCAATTTCGCCCTAGAACAATGGGCCTACTGAGAATGACGTGGGTTACTTAAGTGTAACAGCTGGGTACGTCATACGGTATTACATCGTTATGATTATGGCTGGTTTACTTAGTAATGCATGGCGTGATATATCTAAGTGAAGTTTAAGTTTATGTGATTTATGAGTTAGTGTCTGTTAATACTTTAGACACGAAAATATTTTAACTATCGCCTTTAATCATTTACAGAAAGTCTCGGCTGCAGATAGTAGCACTGCAGATAGTGAGATAAAATTAGAAACTTGTTTTTTAAGTGCGACTGCCATAAAATATTTTTCGAAAATCAAGCCAGTTAATGAGCATTTTTATTTTAAATGTTCTCTTAACTGGCAGTTATTATAACAAGTCGTCACAAAACTGACAATTTGTGTCAAACTCCATGTATTTCGTCACCAACTGACAGGTTAGACGGTATTTAAGTGTTTAAATACGCAAGTTTCGCTTAACCACGCATTTTAAAGTAAAAATGCCCTTATAGGAAAAATTAACAAATGTAATAAGTAAAAACACGTCCACATCGGACCAACGTGTCATTTCGTGAACTCGAGCGCAGCGTCGCGTGCGCACAAAATGCTTCCGCTTTGGTAACCGCAATTATGTTATATCATCACATATTATAAGTATTATACGGATGACGTTAGGAACCTGTTACAAACAGCTGACTACAATACCGTACGTATTTTTTAACGGCCTCGGCAGTTTTAAGAATGTAGTTATCTTTTTTAAGTCCGATATCAGCGTCACGGTCTACCGTGGTCAGGTACTGATAAAAGTCTACTTACCGTAAAAGTGACCCCGACTGTGCATGAATGGTTAGATTATGCAGTCAGAACATTTTTCTCTCTTTAATCATTAGTTACTCTCGAAAACATGATTCCCTTGTATATTGGCGGATAGTCAAAATAAGTATTCCACCTCACTAAAATGCATTTTGAGGCTAATGAGTAGAACCTGGCTGGTTCTCCACGAATGGAATATTACGTAAAAATTAATTTTGTCAAAAAATCCCTTTTCTTCCTTTAAGGGATAAATCATTGAGGTTTCGCAATTTATATCTGTCACTTCCATGTGGCAAATTCCAAATAGCCCCATTTATTTTCGTTATTCAATCTACTAAGCTATGGTGACTTGCATTGATGGAGTTTTAAGGATAAAGTAATAACGGACAGGGATAGAAAATTTTTGCAAACTACCAGAAAAAAAAAAACAAATAAATAGTGTAATTTCTTAACAGTTTAACTATAGAAATATTCATTCGCGATAAAGATTTAGCTGTTTGTGGTTAGTGTGGTAACCCCCAGACGCGAAAACCAGTTCGTTCACGATTATGAAGATTTTTATTGTACCACTAAAGTGACAAGTCATAACAACTTGAAATATTTATGACGAGTTTCATTTAAATTCTCATATGTTCCGTATACTGCCGAATTCTTCGGAAACCTATAAAACGATCAACTTTAATAGTATCACAGTTTAAAAACTTACAGTAGTAGTATGCTCGGACAATCGCATGACACAGCCGAGACGTCTATCAGCTACAGGCAGGCTCTGAGAGCATGTCTCGTATTGGTATTGGTAAGCGCTGTGCAGCCGAACAAGCTCACAGCATACGCTGAGTTTACAGCTGTTGCCACGATTGCAAAAAATATAATAGACAGTGACAAGACAGCGCTCCGTGGCGATCTATGGGGGAGGCCTATGTCCGTGACTAATAGATAGATGTAATTGTTGTTTCTTATGGCAATAAATCTATGTACGGCGAGTAAGTACTTCGGGGTCGCCCCAGCCCCGTCGCCGCGGCCCCTGCACGATTGCTGTCAGGAGCGGCTCACTGTGGACTCCGCGATTTCGCTGTGCGGCTACTAGTACCAAATTTTGGGGCTTAGCCAGCGACCAGAAAAAGCACGCGTTATGCGATAGAGACAGACGGTAGGATGCGCTGCGTTCCGTTCGGTGGTCAGACGTCAGTTTTGTTAGAAAGAGAAACTTCTGTACGTAGCACTATAACTTATTCTGTGGGTCTGTCTTAACCTCTGCGTCGACCGACTATATGTTGTACTGTGTATCGCCGGAGACATCCATAAAACATGGACTCCCGTCCCGTCACTTTTCGACCCTATTCCAGGGAAATAAGGTCGAAAAGTGTAAACATAATTATGACCTCGACTGTACATTTCCATTTGTGTCCCAATCTTTCATTACCATAATACTGTCGCGGTATCGAGATAAGATGTATGGTATGTGTTGATACCTCATAGTTATGATATTCAGGGTTCCGTATTTCAAAAGGTGATAATGGCTTCTAAGATAACTTAGTTCTCCGTCAAAGAATACGGTATCGATAGTCATTAATAAGAAATAAAAGCTTATAAAAATAAAGAAAAATAATATCAAACTTACTCATCAAAGTAAGTGAGGTTTACTAGCACAGCACAAGTAAAGGCAGTCGCTTACCATGATGGTAAGCTGATGGTAAACCATCAGACGCCACTGAGGTCAATCACAGGCTCACAGCTCAATTATAGAAAAAAAATCCGAGTTCAGTCATAGATTCTCCTGTATTTTTACATTTGTTAAATCGGATTCGATTCACACTTGGCCAATTTAAACTATGGTGTCACAAGTCATAAAGATCTAATCACATAAGCTGGTATTGTTCGTTAAGAAGCGCTGACGCATTAGTTAAGACTTTAGAAAGACGTATTGTTGATATTGTTACGTATACACGAGTTTTACAACCGCGGCAGATATGTCGTAAAATAAGTAAATATAAACGATTCAATGGAACCGCAGCTTTAGCTACGTCATTAAAATTAAGCTCCTGAATGCACACTGGATACCCCGCCTGCGAAGTATAAAACGGTCGTAAATGTAAGAACATTTTTATACACATACGCCTTTTCGAATTCGCTCAGCGGGTTCAACGTATAAAAACAGCAGGGTAAGCGAACAATAAATATCGTTAACGTAGATGAAAAACAGGCTATTGGATTGGACATTTTATAATAATTTCCATTATTTATAATCTATGTGTTTGAATTATACATTCTCGGTTTTTGCGTCTTAAATGTCCTTTAACTTTATTATCAACTAGCATTCATTTCGGCTTTGCCCGCGTTATTCCCATTAATGTCCCAAAGGAACTCATTACCGCGATATAAAGTATCCTATGTTTCAGTCCAGGACTTGGTCTACTTGCAAGCAAAATTTTATCCCAATCCAGCCAGTTGTTATCCAGTAATTTAGTACCAAACATTCAAATATCTTCACACACTTTCACATTTATAATATTAGTGTGTTGTGATTTCCCACTTCCTGTACTTTTCTTGAGATGTGTGTTCAGAATAACGTGATAACATTTTAGATATTATTTATATTTCATATTTCCATTGTTAGAATTCATTATTGAAACCTTGAATACTTAGGGCTATATATACCAGAGGAACTTAAAGATCAAATAAAGCACCAGCGTTTACGTTGAAGTAGTGTAAACATGCAAATATCGCATTTCCAACCGAAACAATTAAATTATGATCTGCATCCAGACTGCTATTAAAATTTCACCTCGCATTTCCGTTCTGGGCTAAAATTAAGAGCTCCAGCAACAAAAACCATTATCCGACCAAAATCCGGCTGCAAGACAGGTTTAAAAGAGGAAAGAGACGGCTGTACCGTCCCTGATGGAATCTCAACGAGAGCGGGCGAGACAAATCGATTAGCAGCTTGTTACGTCATGAATAAGAGACAGGAATATATAAAGTTATATGGCCGGAGAGAGATGGAAGAGGGATCGGGAGGTCGTTGCCATGTAAACAAAAAAATGCGATCTTTGAGATTAAGCTCAAAGGACAGTAAAAAGTGCTGCACGTGTCTTTTAAAGTTGGGAGGAATCAGTGAGGCAGGATTTGGGCAAGTTTATGAGCCACTTGTTGGCGGTGCGTTGCTCTGGCGGCTGAGAGCTTTTGAATGGAGATCCTTTACCTACACAAGACTAAAAGGTCAGAAATACATTGGAGTATCTACAGGAAATACATCCTTTGTAGTTCCTTTGTGGAAGACAACAAAGGCTAGAGTAAATTGGCGTTTTATTATCGATACTCCTTTCTTATTGTCATGGTCTATCCTTATCCTTATTTACGTGATAGCGATAAGCTGAAGGATTATGTTGGCAGACGAATATGTTATTCTACGTGTGGTGCAAGAGAATCGTGTGATTAAGCACGTTGTGAATGTTAAATGGGTTTCTGTACATAGTTCGTATTACGAAGGTGCGTCCCACTACAATGTACCTACTATGGGAACAATACAAATTTGTAAATTAATGAGAAAGAGGTGTGACAGTTGCTAAAGTAATTATGAGTGCGAATTTAATTTCCACATTTGTAGCTTCACTAGTATAAGCTAAACCAGGGTTCTAGATACATAGATAAACCATCATCAGCTCGAAAGTTACGTATTACGATTTTATAGATTCCGTCCGTCCTCCCCGCCGTTTACGTTAACCTTTGTCTAAATTGACCGGTCCTCTAAATGTCCAGCTTTTTGACGCGGCTTTCCAATGTCCAATCGGGTTAAATTTTAATTGCTTTTTCACTCTAAGCTGAGAACCGTGTTAGATTTAGATTGGACCATTCGCCCCTCGAGCTGCCCTAATGGGGTTGAGGGAGGGTCCCATGATCGATGCCCAATCCATGCCCACTGATGTATAATGCAAAAGGAATTCTTGTACGAGTGCATTATATGTATGAGGTTTTATCCGTCACTATTCACAAGCAATACAATACAAGCAGTCTTTATTGTACATCTCAGAATACAGAACCTAAAAACAATTTCAAGAGAATTACGGATGGTTCCGTGAGGTGGAGAACTGTGCAATTTTCTGGGATAAGACTGACCTATGTCACTATCAGGGTGCATAGGTTCATTAAGGTTATATTATTGACGTCATTGTCGACAAGACACGAGAAATCGATATCAAAAGCTTGCCTAATTATTATGGATAAAAAAAGAATGAAGTTTTTGACCGGTCTCTGGGGCTGGACTCCAATCAACATAATTCCAAATAACCGTCATCACAAAGAGGACTACCAGTTATTTTTCTCCCTAGATCGGCGTTACTGAGATTGAGACTATCACTAATACATTTTTATCATAGGCAATATTTGTTTATATTCAGTCCCTTGAACTAAAACGACATCTAGCGAGTTTAAAATTATTCGCTCTTATTACTTCAACATTAGATGGTATGTAATATGTGAGCTAGGTATTCAATTTCATTAACATATTTTATTTCAAACCAAGAAAAAGTTCTTGGTAACAAGTTTCTTAACATCTAAGGTTTGTAATACGAACTAAATTATTACAACTATCATAAAATAAATTGAGCTGGGCCCTTTATTTGCTCAATCCAATATTTTTGTATCAACCAGTCAAACCTGAGTTATGTCTGATAAGGAAAAACATTATGTTCCCATGTTCTCGTTTGAATGACCACTATAAATCATGACACCGACAACACTGACAGCATTGGTATTCTGGAACGCGAGACTACAAGCTGTCTCATTGGCACGTGGCTAGACCAGCCGACGATAATGCTCGAAACAATAATTTCGCAATAATAAGGCGCGATTTATCACACCTACTTGATTTTGTAATAGACACCTACATTCCAGGGATCCTATTCTATGATTGCGGCAATTGAACTTGGTTTAAAATCAAACTTGCAATTAGAAATATTACTACTACGATTAATAAAATTTAGTTGTAGCCTGCGGCTCGGGCAGCGTAAACCTGCGATCTGGGTGTATGCCCTGGGTTCGTAATATGCTAATTCCACCCACAATCGAGCAACATTGTAGCAGATCTCTACTTATCGTGTATATGTATGTATGTACGGCTGTTATGAACAGTTGATCTTGTGTTGACAAATGTCACACGATTTCTGAGGTCATTTAACACCCGCGTATCAATGGTTAATTAATCAATTAGCTTAAAAAGGTTTAAATAATAACACAACGGCCTGGAAACCCAGAAACCGTCGACAATTGGAAAGTGCTAATTATTCTTGACAAAAGGTCAAGGCGAGTACCTTGACTTTCAAGTAAATAATGTAATTGTTCGTGTAATTGCCGGACATTAAGCCGATTTAAAAAGTATTTTATCTTGCGTAAATATGACGATTTATGTAGGAATCAAGTTTAATAATGGGACCTACTCTTTTATGTCGTGATGTATAAGACAAACAGAGTGGACATACAGTAAAGCCTGATTTAGACGATGCAAGAACTTGCATGCGAGCTGCGTTACATTGCCGACTAATCCGACTATTGAGGGACAATGATCTCGGTTGATCAAAAAAATACCGCAATGTAGTGAAACTCGCACGCAAGTTCTCGCATTGTCTAAATGGGGCTTAAGGGAATCCGCTTAAGCCAACGCTTTACGTCAACGCAGTAAGAGCGAAAAAACGTTGTTCGTCGCTTATTATTTATATGTGGGAGACCCTAAAGTATTCTTTGGGTTTGTATTCGCCATGATTTCTTTTTTGATAAGTTGGCAGTGTGTGTGATGTTGGCAGCATGAAGTCTGGCACGTGCGTGCGAGCTCGCGTCTCGTGGAGCACTAGGCCAGTGTAACACGTGGACTATTTATAATCGGTAACCGCGCGGACGCAGCCCGTGGGCGGGCGTAGTGGTGGGCCATGTTCGATGAGACGTCACGATAATGCGCTCATTTCTCGGCATAGAAGTCGCATCTACTCCCGAATTGGACAGATTGTAAACAAACAATATGATATATTGTTATACTGTGGAAGTAAACAGCTGCAAGTGAAACACTAACATGATGTACCCATTATGATTAACACTTTCACGCCCAAGCGCCCGCCTAGCGACTCGTAACTTTTGCTCAGATGCCGGCCGTTTTTTTCGTACCGCATTATGGTTCTCTTAAACCTGCCTAGCGGGCGCTGTCGGTATCTGGGGTAGCTTGAAATTTTTTGTCTAGTCGTGAAAGTGTTAAGTTTTTTTTTTTAATATAGTTGAGTGGACTTTAGGAGCAACCAACTTTTACTTTTTAAGCTCATCGGTGTTACTGAATGTCAAAAAAGCCTCCCATATGGAAAGGTATAGTGACGGAGAAGCTTTAACCACAGGACAGTCCATTCGTTGATAATATGATACCTATTAGACGGTGTATTAGAAAATTCGTGAAGACGAAGAGATTTTTTCGATAGTAGGTAGTGTCACCTAAATAGAACGTCTAAAATAGCATTGCAGTACAGACAGAGACGTATTTGGAGAGTATGCCTATTTGACTCGTTGGATTAATTTCAGAAATGGCAAAATTAAAAACAGCCGTGGAAGTGGGTGGGTCAATGCATTACTTATATTGACAAGATCGTTCGGTGGCTTATTTTTGCAACCCCTGTATGTAATTGGAAGTGTGCTGGATGAAATCAATACATCAATTATATTGACAAGATCATTCGTTGGCCTATTTTAAGGATAACTTTAAAGCTATAAGAAAAAGTTTAAATACAATAAGTTATTATTGAGTGTTTGATAGTTAGCATTTTTGGAGTTGTAGCGAACGAAATGATTGCCACCAGATTAGGGGTGACAAACGCACGTCCTACACCGGATTGAATGTCGCAAAAGCGGCTGGCTTTTACCTTCCTAACCACAGCTGAGACGGACAAACACGTGGTTCAAAAAGAAAAGAAAAATATTGCTAATTATATTTTTTACTTAAATGGCGTCTAATATCGTTGAAAAATTATCGACTTTCGCCATCACTACATCTAAATTTACTCTCAGTCGGCACATTGCCGCGGCCGAGATCGATCTCACTATTGGCTCCGTCATTTTAATTTACATTGATTATCGTCTGATCTACATTACGATTGGTACGATTGGTGACGTTAGAAAGTATTAATAAATCTTTGAGATTTACTAATACAAGCAAATAATTTATGTCGAGAAGTTCTTATAGAGTAGGTATTGATTGACAGACAACGTAAACTAACCAGTACCAGTGAATCTAACAAAAAAAAAACCATGACTTTAAAACAATATCTATCGAAAACAATGAAAGTATGGAAATCTTTTAAATGTATGTTTCAGTTTCACCGCGGCTTGAATATAGGTAGGTATCCTCATTTCCACCAAATATCCCTCTTAAATCAGTTAAGCTCACACTTGAAAATTAATAGCAATAGCAAGCTAATGGTATACTTATATAATTCTAGACCACATCTATTCCAAAATCTCTGCAACTTTAAGAAGGTTATCGTATCATATACATATATACACAGTTGCAAAAGCAACTCTTTTCCATGTACGTAAAGTCCAAATTGCTAACAATCCATAAAGCATTATACGAGTTTGATAAAATATAGCTTCTATTTGATTCATAACATAACCAGAATTTATTGCCAACACACATCGCACAGCTAGGTTTCAGATTAAAATAACGTATTATTGATGAGTCGAATGATGAATTGCTCATGTGAAATTGGTTGTGAGGATTGATGTTTCCGCGTTAGCTGCAATTTTGGACTTGAATACTGGCTTTTTTCGAAATTTAATTAAGCAAGTTTTTTTTGTGAGTTTGTACATAAAATAGTGACTTGACATTGACTATCTTTTCATCACACTTGCTCGAACATGGTGACATTACACGTAGGTTCTGCGGGCCGTAAATGACCTATTACGCCCTAGGGCGTAATGGTTTTCTTTTTAAATTTGAAACGATGGTTTTGTTTTACTCTTATTTGTCGTGTTCAAAGGAAATGCGAATTTACTTTTTCACTTTTATCACTGAAATATTTATTTAAAGAGAACTGTTATTGCAAATACATATAAACACATATTTCTGTTACATTAATTTAATGTTTAAATAGTGTATTTCAGTATTTTGCAAATATAAAATCAACCGTTTTAGGTCTTTACCGTTATGGGTTCCGAACGTGTCTTGACTTTCGCATTGTCTATGGATATGTCACTGTCAGTTTTACAATTTTATTTAGGTTAAGTAAGGTTATTTTAATTAGATTTCCTCACAAGTGTGATGAAAAACATTGTGTGTGCCACGGGCGGTAAAGGAATTACAAACTCGTGTTATTAAAGCCCTCGACTTCGTCTCGGCCTTGTAACAAACACTCGTTTGTAATTCCTTACTTACCGCCCTTGATACACAATGTACTATTAAAGATACCTTAGACACATTGTTGTATGAAGGAATAAGTAACTTACAACACCTTTCTGCTCTAAACATAAAGGTAACTTGATCGACACATATACATACCTGCTTCAGACCTTGAATGGGCCATATTGTAAAGATATTCATACATCGTTAGAATAAATATAGAAGAAAATCAATAGACAATCAATAAGCCTCCACACATTTGAAGTGTTATAACCATAACGCTTTATTTATCGACATCGGCAGTACAATATCTATCGCAACACTTTAACCTCTGTTTACTTCAGGTTACGGTTCAAAATCAAATCAACTTTGGGTATTTTATGATTATACGTGTCGTTGCATGCATGGTATAACGCACGCAAGCTTCCTAAACCTTGAAAATGTGATAGGTTCGCCAGTAAAACATTTATTGGTATAACTAAGAAAAACACTACAGAACAATAGAAGGTAGAAAGCAAAACTCGTATAATCTAAATAAAACTTTTTGACCAGGCCTGAAGATTGAAATTAGACTGGCAGTTTAGAATGAGTTCAAGTGACTTGGTTTTAAAAATGAAATGTTCTATTTCGAAATTCAAAAATTCAATTAGGCTGCCTCAAACGTTCGAAGGAAGCTCGGAAATGAAAAGACAATAAAGATATCGGTGTCTAGGTGAAGGTTTCAAGGATCTTCTTTGTATCTGCAATTCCGAGGCCAAGGGCATTTTAAATTGTAATGCAAGGGCTGCTTCCCTGGGATTGGACGCTGGATTGTGGAACAGATGTCGTTCTCTGCTTACTTAGTAGTAGGGAACTATCTAGAATATGAATGTAACATGATGGTATCCGGCGTGCATGCAAAAGTCTGTACGTCAATTTCCAATTAGAGAGAGAGAGACGTGCCAATATAATAAACTATTACGCAACTAGGGTGGTAATACAGAGAAAGGCCGAGATCGCAGAAGTTTGTGGCCCGAGCTGCAAGCGATGGACGTAAATATGCGATCGAGGTCTTTCTTTATTACCTCCCGTGTTGTGTTCATCATTTTATGTCTACACTTGGCCAGAAAGCGACTTTATGGACAGTTGTGGCATAAAAACCTTAATACATTCAACAATATATTTACGTAGCTATTTATTACTTCTAATTATGTGCATGTAAATTAATAACAGCGACAGTCATTTCATATAGTGTTTGTCGTGTTAATTACTGTTTTTCCTGCTGACAATTATATTGCTCAACTCATTATTTTCCTGAACCCCGCTACCTGCGCAAATCATGTTTTCGTCATTGTAGTAGTTAACTAATACCGTCATGATAACGGTTAAAAATTAAAGTATCTAAGGTATACCTCTATTGAAAATATGCTAAAAATACAGTAATTCAAAATGTCAAGCCAAAATGACTATACATTTCTATTAGTTCTAGAGATGATACTTTAATTAAGTCAAGGATAGGGTCAGATGGCGATAGCTGTCAATGCCTACCATACGTCTGTAAGCAACAAATAACTAAGTACCTAATAACCATCGATTTTTTACGAGGGTTTAAAATTAGTGACAGATTAGCCACTTTTGATCATTATTATCAACAAATGCCCATGGCTAAACACGAATGTGCATTTATACCCGTAACCAAAAAGTAGCCGTGATCTTAACGGATGACGTGTGTACATGGGGAGGAGAGCGTCGATCAATAGTTCAGTATTGAATGCCCAAATGCTTAACCGCATTTACAGTCGCCGACAAAACGAGTCTAGCAAAATCGGCATAACAATAGTGCGCGGACACCGTGAACGACTTTCTATGCGTTGCGCAAGCGATCGTCAGCCGTCAACCGATACGTTAACCAGATTCGGAACAACCGAATGCATATTATACTTTCAACTAGTGTTTTTTATCCCGTCGAAGTTGGGTCACAGTGTAAAAATTACAGTTGACCAGCACCCATACAATCATCCATACAATGACGCAGCCACAGCATAAAATAATACGTAAAAATAAATAATTTCGTGGGCCAGTAATAATTTCATGTTTAATTAATGGCAACATTATCGTGACGTAAACATGTCTGATCTCGGGAAGAAGATACCTTGTTTTCTTGTGCCATCATGGGATATAAGAGACCGTTCGTCTCCAATCATGACGTCATAAATATCGTATTCCGTGTGTTACGTAATATCCCAAAGGAAACGGGAACAACGCCCAAGCTTACGGGAATTTAGGGGATTTGCGATACCCATTATCTAAGGATGACTCAAACGTTTTGGCACATATTAATAGCCGGCTGAATAAACATTATGACATGATAACATATGATTTGAAATTATTATTATATCAGTACTTAGGTGACTGATGTTTGCTCGAAGAAAAATACATGGAAATGCGAATACACGCGTTTTTCTAGATATAAGGCCAAGACAAGAAAAGGAAAAAAAGTAGGCAGACTCCGGTCCTTTAAGAGCGCGCGATACCTATTCAAAGTCGAGGCGCAGGGCTGCCGTCCGTCGATTATTTACGCATCCGAACACAGTGCAGTATACACGTTTCGATACATCACGCGACTACGGTGCGATCCCGACTGAAGCATTGATACGCATTGCTAAAAGTTTGCTTGTATAGCTTGGCAACTTCGTTGGTGACACTCACCTATGTGCTTTTTGTTCTGTGCAGCCGTAACTACTTACACAAATTACCGCCAACACGAACGGGGGCCTCCGGAGGTAGCCTCCGTCGGTCGCCGTTCGTGTTGGCGGTAACTTATGTAAGTAGTTACGGCTGCACAGAACAAAAAGCACATAGGTGAGTGTCACCAACGAAGTTGCCAAGCTATAGTACGTTCGTACACGGTGCGCAAGCATTAAAGCGGCACGATGTCGCGATGTACCTTTTGTCGGAGGAATTACTACTATTTATACTGTGACCAAGATAGACCGAATAATTCGCCCCTGAAAACCCCCACATAGCAAATTTTATCGAAATCATTAGAGCCGTTTCTGAGGTCCCCGAAATAAATAAATATACAAGAATTGCCTGGTTGAATCGTATTAGATGGATAGATATGGTAAATACTACAAGCAATATTTTTTCCCCAGTCTTTAACCGTTCACATTTATTCTCAATAAAATGCTCAGGCATAAAAAAATCAACCGCGAGAAAATGTAATCTGTCACACATATCATAACGATTAATTATAGTGACAGGTAACAAACTCTGCGGTGTAAACATGTATGGAGTGTTGGTAATTTTTGAGTTAATTGTCATACAAATAACTCCTTAACATCTCAGGTTGGTAGATTGTACGTAAGTAATGGTTGTACTTACAATGATCCCAATACTCGAACAAAAAATAAGGTCAATTACCTGCAACAAAAAACAAGATCATGGTCAAACACATTTGGTTAGGAACTGGAACGTTGCTTATAAATTGAGTTCGGTTAGCTAAATAAGGAGTGGAAGGTATAATGGGTCTTAGTTATGAAGTGATAGATGAAATCTGGTTTGAAAATATAGTGTGAGTATCACTCATAAGTATTGAAATCAAAGTCAGTTTTAATAGTACGAAGGTTGGAATAGGTGCGATTATACTCGTTAACAATTGCGTGGAGTCTTGTAGAATCTGGAATGTATTACAATTCTTAATTTAAAAAAAACAGTATACACAACACACAACAAACAGTAAAGAGTAGTAGTAGTAGTATATAACTAGTAGAATAATATCGGTAGTTGAGTTTTAATTTAAATAACCTCTCTTAGATTTCCGCAAGTAAATCGTAATAATCGTATTTACGCATACAATAAAATGTTTGGAGCATCGATCTTTTTCCTATATAAATGATGAACATTTGAATAATGATCGCCTTTATACAGGGTGCATAAATGACATGGACCCTAACACATACTCTTGTATTAAAAAAACATTCCCAGATTTTATACCATAAAACGATTCCATGAGCCCGCAGGTACTCGTAAAGAGGTAATCACATAATATTACCTAAGCCGCCATGTGAAGTCAGAATAAATAATGTGCAATATTGTCAATAGATAATAATCGTCTAGGATGTTACAGTCGCGACCATAATGTTATATCACGATTCTAACTGCGAGATAACCATCCTACAAGAACATAATCGCCCCAGCATCACACGTTTCATCATTCGATCTCCTACGATTCGATACGTACGGCAATAAACACTATTACGCGTTCTTATCGCTTTCTAGAGACTTCTGTTTTCTAGACCTCTTTATTAAGTAAGCAGACGTTGCCTCTATAGTGTTTGTGTTGGTCTAGCGCTATTCTAACAACCACCAATGGATTATGCCGTAGTTTATAGAAAAGAGACCAAACTGACGTCCCTGATTCGTACAGCCCGTCAACTTTTATTTTTCACAAACCACGCCGCAAGAGCTTACTCACTTATCACGAGCACAGCGAAAAAAACAACAATCTTATAGGACACACTTGAAAAGTTCCTAATGGGATTTTCAAACGGCTATATGTGGACTTCCATTAAAATTTCCACCCCGTATTTAATCTCCTTAGTTTGATGCATTTTCCAAATATGATTTTCCAGTCGTATATAAGGAATCTTATTAAAATTTTCCTGCTTCTAGACTGTAACGCTGTACGTTGACTGAAAGTCAGACAAAAAACAGTATCTATAATTATATATTGTATTGTAAACCACTCCGCATGAACCAATACGCGAGTCCCTACTTAACTACAAGGATAAAACCGGCAATTATAATTATAAGCATGTATAAGTTATTCGGAAGTCCGTTGACCCAGGAACGCAGATACCTATTTAATCAGGCGACCACAAAAACTAGACAAAGGCAGTTACTGGAACGCTCAAGACATGGCTAACCAAATAAAGCTCAGACCATGATGATATTACATGAATAATAGGAAAAAACAGAAGTTACGTACGAAATAGTTCACAATACGTTTTGTATTAACTTTGGATTACCCTGTATGAAGTCATCGAATATACTCATCACTCGTAGATGACAAGGGTAAGACGAAAATATGGGGAAACCTACGTGAACAGTTAGTGAACGTCTCTGGGATAAAATGATAATGGTGATAAATATAAAACAAAAAGGACGGTTGACGTTGAACTCGATTGAACATTTATTAAGAGTTCTATCTAGTACCTACAAACGAAGCCACTCTTAACTGACCACCACGTTGCAATAAAGTTGACATTCGTTTACAAATTTATAGTTAACAGTGTGTTCGATTGTACAACAGGAGTATGAATCGGCCTTCGAACCGGATCTTCAAGTACTATCCTTTTCATTACATTTTTCTAAAAGCTCATAACTATTAACTGCCTAACCTGGATCTCCTGCGCCAGGTTAATAGTCATGTAGTAATTCAAAGCACTTTTATTTCCTAAATATCCTTAAAGTAATGGTCATTCGAATCATATCTTTTATTCCAAAATAGGCCACCACCCAAATTATCTGCTTCTAAACGACCCGTGTAAATCATAGTATAGCATTCCTGAGCAAATTAACTTATCTTAATAGTCAGTTGAGATGTCTCCTATGTACACACCATTAGTTACAAGCTTAACTCCAAAAGGCCATATCTACCGCAGTTCTCGAAGTTACCTGTGTCGTTTTTGCATCGTCACATACATTGCTCCGGGCACTGAACCTTGTAGGAAAACCGCCGGTCTGATTCAGTTTGCGGTTGTAAATTATCAGGTGAAGATGGTTTTACTGCAGCGAATAACAGGAGTTATTTATGGTCGATATTTCAGTAAACCAACAACGATTGCAGCTGTGGTGGAGACAGATTACTCCAAGTTATATTTTACCCATTGTAATGTGATGACTGCGCTATTGGGACCCGTATTTACAACATTAATAATCGTAAAAGTAAAGTTTAAGGCTTGGTAAACAGATAAAACGAAGAATGTAACTTGGTAGAGAATGCCTATTGGTATTAAAACCGCCAGTTGTGCCTTTGTGTATTTAACGTACTAAATTTATTTAACAATACTTTAAGGGCAAAAATAAAAATAATTAGACAGGTATGAAAGGAAAACACCTCAGACTAATTGAAAAATAGAAAAAATAATGTCCCAATTCTTGAAAAGGATGATTATGAATGAACCATCTAACCATCATCATCAGGCAGGCCGTACGCTTGTTTGCCACCCTAGTTGTATAAAAAAAGAACCAAAACAGATTTACAAAAACATAGCTGAGAACGGTCTCGGTTTCCTACGATTTCATTGTATATAAATATAGCTCCTAGTTATTTCTCACAAATGACTATAATCTAGAGTCATTCTAGACTCTACAGAACCAGCAGACACAATTAACGTATATGTATCTCATGACATGAACAAAAAAACGCAAAAGAGCGTTCATTTTACCCTTAATGCTCCAGACATATTTCCTAAACGTCGCGTTTAGCTCCAGTTCCTTGCAGTTTATGGAGCAATATCGAGTGCCGTCCTCCCGTCTAGACTGGGCCATCGTTGGCACGGTGGACGACCCCGATCTGGCTTACGTGGCAGACTGGAGACGACATGTGATGGAAACTGTTTATGGCCTCAAAAAGGGGATGTGGGTTAATGTTGAATTTTACGATATTATAAATGTATGACAACTAAGTGCTTAAACGCACTTTTTCAGGCTCAAATTGAGAATATGCATTTTTTTTCATAAAGACTTAGTACAGCGAGGACTCAAAGATGACGTCACCGTTAGCGTCCGTTTTTCACTTTTCAACGCTTGGTGCGGTCGGCTACTTTTGATTGCAATTGGTGGCTGTTATAGTAATCCAAGTGTAGTAGTTATAGGTATATGCATATTTGTTCCTCACAAATAGTAGAATCTATTTACATCAGAAAAATAATTGAGTGCACAAGCCTATGAAACAAAACATCCTGCACTACTAATATTATAAATGTGAAATTTCGTAAAAATGTTTAGATGTTTTGGTGTTGGTAACAACATGGATTGAGGTGAAATTCGGCATACAAATAGACCAATTATAACTTTTTATCCCAGTAAGGAGTTCCCTTAGGATCTTATCTTATCATACATAAGATATATAAGATAATATCCCTCAGAATAGTAATGGGAATAGCGCATGTAAAGCCGCGTGCAAATACTCGTTTCTGTATGTGTCTAACGAAACTCTCTGAAAAAATAATCAATTATTAGACTTTTGCAGTCTACAGTTACAGTCACTCTCAAGTCTCAACATACAAGTATAATAAAATAATAAACTTGTTTCATTACATTACATTTAGTTGGGTATATCTAGGTTTTCCTACGGATGAGCCTAAATCCAATAGGCACCATTCAGTTGTACAAAAAATAACGACAAACCTCAGAAACATGAATATGAAATCAGAGCGTAGGCGAAATACGTACAACCTTTTTATATTATTACCTAGGAAGAGCGATGAGCGAAGTGCAAAAATGTGTTGTTATCCAATATTCATGTCAACAGCATTCAGACGCAGATTTTCAACTTTATATCCAAAAATATCTAGAAGTTTCTCATTCAACTTGCACAAAATTAACATAATACTGAAGACCAGAACATAAATATTTGCATTTCTTTTATTACAGTTTCTATTGTGGTTATCCTGTTGTCCTTGTTTATTCTATTGTTATTACATATATTTTTTGTATATAATTTTCCTTTTATTCGTTACTAAGCGTTAAGTACAATTGTCAAATCATCATTCTCATTGTAATCTTCTCTTTAATATGTAAACTAATAATATTATGTTTTCCTGTAACTACTATTTCGTACTTTTGGATTACTCTTTTAGGTCAAGAAATACAGAACGCATCGGCGTGCAATCCATGCAGACAAAAAGACACTAACTACCTGCCCTCTAATTTCTTAGCAAGTAAGGGTAGAAACTGGTAGATTTGCTACCCTACTACCCTTAATAGGGTACGGTGTCGTGTTTAAGCAGAAGATTGTGCTCACGCTTAGTCCAGCCCTAGGGCCAACAGAGGGCCAATAACGATATTAAAGAGCTGGCGGGAGCTTATTGGTAAAAAAAGTCGCCGTCAATAGAATTTGCTAACTATGTAAACAAAGTAAAAGTTTGTTTTGTCACTGTTTCTCCTTGAATTTTCACACCACCTCATCAAACACCACTGAAACCATACACTATTTAAACGGTCGTTGCCGTAAAATACAAAACCATACAATAAATAATTGAATCTTGGATATTTCATTAAAAGTTTAAAATTTAATTATACATAGGTTATTATGACATAATGGGATGATGATTTTGTTTCTTTTAAATTCTACAATTGTCTATGATGATAGCGTTGTGACTAAAGTTGGTGATATTGTAAAGCTGCTACACACTACCTAACTTACGCTCTGTACCTAAGAAAATAAAATGAAATATTTAGACGGCATCATCGATAGAGCTACGGATGAAATAACGGCACCTTTTGTGATAAATACTGGTGGATACATAATCTTCAAGTAACGATTCGTCTTCTGATTAAGCAAATTAAAAATACCTGTTTCTTGCATTCGATACTTTAATAGTCCATATGTTTTGACATAAAAGAGTAAAGTAAGAGTCTTCCCCATCACTAGCAAATTCATCATTCAGAGACAATTTCAATATGGCGGTTTATTTACAAAGTTAACAAATTCTATTGACGGCGAATTTAAAGAGCGCTTATTTTGGTCCATACGGCTCTTGGTTATAAACTTTCAGTAATATTCTTATTGCCCCTTTAAAATAAAAATATACTCGACGGGAGTACGCAAAAACAATTAGCAATTAACAATTAGGTAGCAATTATACACATAGCAAAAAAAATGTACATGTAGTTACAAATTGGCATAATAAAATTATGGATGTTAAGTAGACGATAGAGTTTTGATAATTTTTTGTCTATAATTACAAGGATAAAATTGGTAGGTTACATAATGTAATCTCTGTAATTAGATCTTCGCACGTCTATTACATTAAATAGGCGGGTTTGGCTGCCATAGAAATAAAAAAGTCAATGTCTTGAGCATATTCATCTCGTCAAAGTCAAGCAATCTCGTTATTATTTAGCTGTGCATAAAAGCGATCTTAATTATTACTAAACTACACGCCTACTTTTACAAGTCCGAGTTTGCAAGTTCTGCTTAAGACGAGACTACTGTTAAAAAGCGCAAGAAAGTAAAAATCTTGTCATTTTTTAACAGCGCGTATTTTAATAAAGTGTTAAGTAAGACAGTGGGAAACGGTTCTTCCACTGAAGGTACCTTTTGATCGGCCTAATCATGATTTTGATCATAATAAATGATCTAAGTAGCCGGCAGTGACGTGGCGTAAAAGATATCCTTGGGCAAGCAGGTCCAGATTTGGCGTACATTTTCCTTAAGAGCTGGAGAATTAGGTGCTTAAATGCCTCATAATAAGCAAGCCGGTAGGAATCGGGTTCTTTGGACGCCACGCCACTGGTAACCGGTCAAATTCCGGCTTAGCGCCGGGCGTAGAGAGCCTAGAAACTTTAACGAGCACGTTCTATCAATAACCCCATGGGATTGACCAGTGACCCGGTGCGTTGAACTGCTGCCAATAGGTAAAATGTACTACGCCATATAATTGTGCCAGTTATTAATAAGTATTAGGGTTAGATTGACGGACCGTCAATGCGATCGTTGACTTTGGGTTTAACATATACAAAGTGCTGGATTGATTGGACTAGATTGGACTTTTTTTATTTATTACTAGATGCCTGCCCCGGCTTCAGCAAGTCCTTGTAATAGAGAACTTGTAATATGGAATTCGCTCCCAGCCCAGCGTCTGTATTTCCAGACAAATACAACTTAGGACTCTTCAAGATACGAGTAAATAGACATCTGCTGAACCGGCGAGCTACATCTTCGGCCTCGTAGTCGCTTACCATCCGGCGCTACTGAATTCAATCGCAGGTCAGTTTTTATAAAAAAAAAACTTTGTCCATAGGGTCATTCTCAAAAAATGATGTCCGTAGTTAAGGTTTTATAAAACAAAGTGTTAACTTTAATTTTTGTGTAACGAAACTTAACCATATAAATTGTATGGTAAATTTCGTTACACAAAAGAACAAGATTAAGACGTTGTTTAATAAATCACTAACTACTGACATCTTTTTTTAAAAACGACCAATTTGGTGCAGTGGTTCAAAAGTTTCAGAGACTCATTGATGTTTATATAGAAGAGGAATAATGTCTGTAGGTACACCCCTTACATTCAATTATATTACGCTAATAGATAGTAAAAATATGATCTACTACTATTAAAACTAGTTCTATCTGAAGTTTTTCATCTATATTTTTACTATAGATTTGTTTAAGGGTGATATTAAAAAGAAAAATAAGTAATGAAAGTATCAATCGGTAAATTATACAATTGGTAATATGTACATATTTAGCAATGCAAACCTAGTGGACAATCCCCAGAACGTCCATTTGAACACAATGACATGGGACACTTCAAAAGAAATCGAATCCGACAAAATCTAATTGCCAATTGGACTTAGTAAATCTGAAATGACAAGAATGTCTATAGACAAACAGACAAGTGGGTTAATTACTCATTGTTACACTAGGAAAGCAAATAAGATCGGTTACGATCTAACTCGTATCTTCTAAAGCTGTCTATTGTAAGATCAATTCTATTTTGATGTACAAAAGGTCTTAATTTGAAGTAAATTTTGCAGCATGATACGAGTTTCCAGAAGTTATTGTAATTGTTCACTTAGATCGCGTGAAGAACCATCATCAGTGGATAACTGTTCTGAACAAGAAAGGTAACAAGAGTGTATAAACGTTGTTGTTATTCCCGCGTTGTTAGGACAAGTAACTTGTTTGTTAGCAAACCATTGTGGATGGTAGTTGTTCTATTTTCTATATTTACTTATCATAAAATCGATCTTGTGTGCTGTAATTAACAGTATGAGGACCAATTATGCCATTGTGTTGGAAAATATAGTCTTTAATTTAAAATAAGATTGTAGTTCAATGTCATCAGGCGATTCATGCAGTACATATATGTTATCAATGCCTTGAAAAAATTTAGAACTTTTGGGAAAACTAGAAAAAAAATAGTACACATTCATATTCAAACATTATTTAATTACCTAAACAAACACGTATTAATCAAGTATACACAGACTCTCACACACACACAAATTAATTAGTACACAAGGTCCCCAAAAACATTGAAATTAACTAACTCAACTCGGCGTACGGGTGCGTTCCAGTTTAGTCGAAGTTTATACAAAAAACTGCACAGTGGAGATGGCAAAGAAAATATAGTCTTTTGCGTACTATACATTTTTCAACCGTATATAGTACAAAGGGACGAAATATAGTGCGATACTATATATTATAGTACGGGTGGCAACCCTAATCTAAAGGCATGCACAGTGGACACGTGTCTTGAAGAGTCGAAAACATTTGATCCTCTAGGATTTGATCGCTAAGGCCAAAAATGTCCATACAGTGTCAGTAAGGATGACCTTACTATACTAATGATAGTATCTATAGATTCACTCTCTCTACAGCCAATTCACTCTCATCTATGATAGTACCTGTGCCCAGCAGTGGGGAGTATATAGGCAGATGATGATCTATAGATTGCGGGACTGTTCTGCACTTCAGCAAGAGGAAGTTAATAATTAACTCGAAAAACTAAAGTTTAACTAACAAGTAACAACTACAAACTAAAACCTATTCGTACCTTTTTAATTGAAAACAAGGTATTTTGTCCAGTTTCAGGCGTACAAAAGTTTTAATTATGTTTTAAGCAATCCCTTTACTAAAGCCTAGTTCGGACCAGGCTAGTATTTTAGTCTAGTAGCGAGTAATTTAGTAGCTAAACCATTCGCTGCTGCCCAAAAATCGTTCGCATTACGATCAAGTACAGTTTACAAGTGGGTAGTTTTTTGCAAGATGAACAGCCTACAACGCAATAAAGTAAATAAACTGATTAAGCTAATCGTAACAGCTATTTTAGAAGAGGTGGATGAGGAAATTTGTGTAAGTAATTATTAAAAAAGCTATGTGTACGAAAATGAATCGATAGAGGAGATAAACTAGGATGTACTAATTGTCTTTTGAAGGAATTGGCATTGGAAGATCCCAAAGAATACTTCAATTCAATACATTGAGAATGAGAACTCCAGCGAAACGACATTTTTGCGGCAACTAATGTACTCGACTAATTCGACAGGTTCGCACTGGTTTAGCTGGTGAACCAGTGAGCACGGACGCGTGGAGGGGGTTGTTACTCGCCGAAAAAAATAGAATAAAATGGATCGACTCGACTAAATTACCAACTAATTTACTCGACTAATTTATTAGTGTTCAGACACATTTAGCTACTAAATTACTCGCTACTAGACTAAAATACTAGCCTGGTCCGAACTAGGCTAGGCCCAGTTAAATGTCACATAGCCCGAGTTCGTTCTGTTACTTTTGTATTTGCGAATGAAATAAGATCAAGTTTCCTAATGGCATATTAGGGTAAATTGATGTTATACAACTAAGTTTAAAGAGTAAGATAGTGCATAATTGCAGTTCTGCGGAAGCGTATAACGGGTAAAGTTCAATGCATAAAGAAGACGCTTCTCATTTTTAACGTACGGTTATCCGTTTGACCCGTATGAATGAATGCTTATTACTTCGCGGTGGTCTTAAAAACGACTACTAAGATTCTTATGATTTCTTCTACGTACAATGCCGTATGTTGAGTCTCCAAAACGTCATACTACAGTTTAAAAAAATAAATTAGGACACATTGGTATTGATCATTAATCCCATCGTTGATGGGGCTCGTTAAAGGACTGGACAGCCTAATGCCGCCGGTGGGCATCGGGTCATTTACCCCGCATTTAGGTCATTGGACGACACGCCTGCCTAAATAGAGCTGGGAGACCTAACGCGGGCGCTTTAAGGTAAATGTGTATTGTTGGAACTGCAATGAAACATTGTTTTCGTCCTTGTTAAAAATATATTTCGCCATAGGGCTAAGTAAATAGAAAGATTGCAGTGGTGTCATAGATCCCAATTCCCATCAGCTTGCTCATTTCTTTTTCTATATACTTTATTCTATTATCCTTGTAGAAATTTAAGTCGATGTAGCCCTGGCTTAGCCATGAAAAATGTTAGGTCACATCACTCTACTGTAGGGCTGCCATCTGCAAAATTTGACACCTAGGAGAAAAAGCGTATGAAACCCCGCCCGGACGTTCCCCGGACGCTCTCTAAACTAGGAATCCGGGGAAACCTGGACGGATGGCAGCCCTACTCTACTGGGCATCTACCAGTGGCGTGGCATCCATAGAACTCGATTCCCATCGGCTTGCCTAATATTAGGCAGTTCAGCACTTAATTCTAGTACTCTTATAGAAAATTGTAGCCAAAGCTGCTCCGGCTTGCCCAAGGCTTTCTTCAACGCCACGCCACTGGCATCTACATACCTAAGGTTTATAAATTGATTTTTACTATAGTAAAGATAAAAGCAGGAGTTGTTTTTCAGCCTCGCTGATGAAGTCGTGTACAAATTATATTGTGAGTAGCGGATACAATAGTGTTTATATTAACTATCTACATACAAACAGTGTTGGTCATTCCGTTCCTACAAACTGATGTGCGTAAGTGAAGGAGTCACTCAATATTGACAGATGCGAGCGTACGCACCAATGTTCATCTAATCTAGGTAATCAACTGATTTCAAATTTCGACTTGATTTTTTGTCTAAATATTTATATGAACTTGTACATCGATTCTCAATTTTTTATACATGCGAAAGTGTTTCTTTCACGCTACGGGATCGACGTAATGTTTAGCATTTTTATCTCGGGAAGAGCACCATTCCCGAAACAAACAAAAATAGCAAAATAAATTTAGCACGCAGGCTCAACCGCGCGTAAAGCTCTGTGTATAGAATCAAAACGCAATCAAACCAAGACGTTGATCTGACTGTGACGTCAGAATCTGATTGCCCGATCAACTGATACGAGGACAAATAAACCGTTGAAGTACGAGTCCACTGCTCAGCGTCTGTTGATCAGGTAGCCGTCGTCATAGGTCATTTACCCATCGCATTAGCAAACGTTGTGCAATCCACCCACTTGTGATTTCTTTGAATCCGCTGCCAAATACCCGGGAAACAATAAAGCTCGATAGTCAGGGAAAACGAATGAACACACATCGATACCTTTAGACTCAAAGGGCGTAAGCGCCATTAGAACCTACGGCGTTTACGTCCTTTGAGTCTAAAGGCATCGACATGTTTTATTAACACTGATGTTGGCTTGATTCACATGTGAGCAGACCCTGCGCACAAAGAGATCGTTCACTAATCAAAGTTTGGGAAATATGATGAAACATAGTTGTATCATCAACACTTTGGTTTATTAACCGAGTGCGAAAAGATAAATCACAAAGAAAAATGAAATTAAAGACAAATATTTTCTGCAAGTAAATCTCAGTGTTGTGTTTATTTACAGGGCAGAATCTACTATAGTAAGCTACTAAGTATGACATGGTGAGAAACAGCACCGCTAGAAAGAATCTCTCCAGTTATTTTTTCCACCGGCATTTTTAACTAAAAAAATATTATTATTAATACAAAGGCCAAGACCATTGAACATTTAAACGTGACCTACTGTAGCAAAGGCCAGAAAATAAATGTTAAATGTACTCAGCCTTTGTATAAATACTATTTATGTATTCATATTATTTTATCGATAGAACTAGCGAAAACTGCACTTAACAAAAATTGGTGTTTCCACAACAAGATAACATATATCAACATAGACAATCAAAGATTTTCCAGTAAATACATTGATTTGAATATTAAAATAATAATAACAATGCGTCATGACATCATCCAATAAAATCTTTGGGGAAAATTATGAAATACATGTATTAACCCTATTTGTACTGATTCATAGGCGAAATGACGCAAAGATAATGAAGGAGGAAAAATATGGAAATTTCCCAAAATACACATTTTCATAATTTCATTTCACACAAAGAACATGCAGCCAAATCATATTTCCAAGACAAGCGCATTGTGTTAGGTTCTTGTGATATCTGACTCAGACGCCTAAAACTCATGTAAATGTGATTAACATAATCATTTGATGAGCAATAAATCAAATTAAAGAGTATAATTAAGTAGGGAAATCCGGACGTAATTCAAAGGAAATCGATTAACTTTAAATGTGGGTTGTATTTGATACTGGTCCGAAGTTTAAGACAATACTGAGGAAAATATTCTGAGTAGAAACTAATATAAACTCACGATACATTCTTTATAATGAATACTCAACTCTTAATTTGCATAACACATTTAGGAATTTCCTTGTGACTAATATTACCTACAAAAACCGTGAGACAAGAAAAAAACCGCAAGACCTACTTGATGAACGTCTTTTATTTGTAATAATGACAAATTTGCAGGTTATAGGTATGCAATTGCGTAATCTATTCGCAGTTGTGTAAATACCTAACCCTATAAACAACAGACATGGGGGTGTTCTTTAACTGAGAATGGACATTTGGTCAGAGATTGTTCATGAGCTAGATCGAGCTAGACAGTATAGCAAAAACTTACAATACAGTATAGTCTGTACGTACAATATGGTACGAAGTTCCTATTGCCACTGCAGAAGCTGCCATATATTATATTACCACTTAAAGAACTAGAAGTAAATTTGCCCGATCCGGAAATTAGTGTTAGATTAGCAAATATTTGACAATTAACACCAATTAATGCCATATTGGTCCAATAAATTGACTGTCCGAATGTACGATTATTATTTGACAACTTGATTAGCGTGCCAATCATTATTAGATAAGCAAATACCTATTTGGCACGGAAGATTTATTTTGCGTTTTCCGGATATAAGAGACCAATTGTAAAATGTTATGCCTTAGTGACTAATTCCTCTGCCTTTCCTCACGACACCATCGGTTTTAAACGATTTCATTTAACATCCGCATATTGTGAGTATCTTACTTAGTTCGTGAGGAAGAATGGTACTTAATTTGGTGCAAATTAATTATTTCTTCTATATTTGTTTCAAATCTTTTGTCAGCTTTTTCAACTACTTCTGCTAAAGCGATTCTTATGACCTCAAAACACACATTTATCCTTATTACAATAGAACAATGTGATTCAAAATTTGCAATTTCAACTTAGCAACGAAGTTTGGAGTCAAAGGTGCCCACTGCAACGACTATCTTAAAAAACACAAGCGTTTAGCTTATGTTTATTAAGATATTCAATTTGGTTGTAAATTAAATCCGCACCTATAATATCTCTGTTTACCCTGATGGTTGACTGGTAGAGGATGCCTTACGGCATTAAGTCCGCCATTTGTACTTTCTTGTATTGTGCAATAAAGTTTAAATAAATAAAATAATAAATAAATAAATATTCATTTGTATCCATTAAATTTCCATCGCATATATTCCGAGACATTTCGTATATTCTTAAGAGTGCAAAGGTGCAAACAGCTACTTTTGGCAATATTAGACGTAGCATTTACAACGGTTAAGCTAACAACACGTCAATCCCAAGACGCAAATCATGTGTTTCTTTGCACGAAGATAAAATAAACATCGTTAATGTTGCGTAGGCGCTGTGCAGGTAGGTCAGTAAAGCACATTGACCGTACTTCAAGGTTCATACACATAATTACCAGACTGTCATGTCATCAACTTTGAGTTTAGCTTATCGTACGTAGAGTTGACTGTACTGCTATGACGTAATATGTGATCATTGATCACATTATTTAATAAAAGGACAAGTTAGTGATTTATGTGTAATTAGGGTTTCTGATTCTCGAGTTTCACATTTTAATTGCACTTGCTATTGTAGTTGTTGATTTTTATTGTTTTTTATCCTTAAAGTGCACGCGTCTGCCTGGTTTTTGTGGATGAATTGATTGAGGTAAAATATTCCGTTAAATTAAATCATTTTAATATTCATACCTGCTCTAAAATAAGCCGTGGTCATTTACATTGCATCTTAGTTCCCAAAAGTTTTTAACTCGCGTGCACATATATATGGAAAATAAATTTTTGGTTCTTTCCTTACCATAAATAAGAGGTACCAAATACAACAGTATAATGATTATTATATAGTGCAATAAAAATATCACAAATGAATTAAATTATAACAAATCACACCCTTATTTTTAAAAAAACTCGAGACACGAGCAAACTCGAGAAATTGGCCTCGAGAATTCTCGAAACTCGAGAATAAAAAATACGTCGAGAACACAACACAAACAATATCAAAGCCCTTTATCTGTCTGGTTAGATGACATCCACACAAGGCCTCTGCCTCCTTAACACACTTCTTTGCGTCCGTCAATAATCCCCAATTTTTCTACTTTCGGTGCCATTTACCGGAGATTGGCGATCATCCAGTATTTTTTTATCTTGTCTCCCCTCTCGAAGGTTTTTGAGCAAATATGTCTTGCGGGTGGTTGGACATCGCTGGATGAATGGCCTTCGGCTGGCTATCAGTTGTAAGAGCTCGTATTTATTACATCTTGTAAATAGTAACTTAAGACTCATTTAGGACAAGAGTATTCACACTCACTCCGGCGCGGCGCGTTGCAGCGCATTGGGTGTGTACTCTGCCTTATAGTCGCTTAACCGTTAGGCGTTACTGGAGCTTTTTTTGTATCTGGTTAGTTAAAGAATAAAAGTGACTAGGATACAAAATTACTAATCCCAGGGGATATTTACGAATCAGGAAAACGTCGACGCGTGGGTGTTGCAGGTAGGTCAGTACAGTACGGCACGAGCGTTGACCGCGCAAGGTTCATTACTCGGGCGCTTCACAGTTCACAGTCGGGAGATTCGGCGTGAACTATTGGCGGATTGCATTGTGGGAATACGAATATAATTCTATTTTGGTGGTGCTTAGTGCTGCGAAGATAACTGTTCCTAACCAAGTAGCACAAAAGCTAGGAGCTCATAGCTACTACCATTATAGGTCTAGTTTGAGTTTTATAAGGGCTGTATAAGGTGAGAATGTTTAATTTGCAAACACCACAATCTTTATAATTATAGATACAAAGACCAAATACATAGAAAAATTAACCGTTACCCACCCAGGTGGTGTAGCGGTTAGCACGTTGTCCCGGCAAGACAGAGGCGCTGGTTCTTCTTCTGGCCTTGGCCAAAGTATAAAGACGAACAAATAGTCCAATTTCGGCCGATTAGGAGCACGCGACACTTATTTACACAGACGCGCGATAGCACGTCTATGTGAGTGCGATCCATACTGGAGCAATGTTACGCATTCTTAAAACTTTGCTTTTAATGCGTTCGTACACGGCGCGCACACATTCAAGCGCGCGATGTACCTTTTGTAGGAAAAAAAATACTGCTATTATACTGTGCCTTGGCTACAGTGGGTCACGCTTAATAAGTTCTGCCGTCCTATGACTAAAACCAGACTAACCTCTATGGAGTTGTTTAGAGGTTGGTCTGGTTTTAGATATCGGACCGCAGAGTTCTGGAACAGCTTGTATGCTGGATATTTCGTTCCCTGGCAGGTAAATTCTGTAAGTAACTGTCAGTTGATATAAATGGGCCTATATTATATGATAAGTCTTAAATTTGCTATGCCGTAATAGGGCTTATTTCAAATAATTTATTACTAACATTTACTACCATGGTTGCATGTTAATTTTCGGACGATTATGACCAACCAACAAATTACAAATGTCAGTGCGTAATTAACCTGTCTGTAATAGCTAATATCATTGAACGGTATGTGTTTTTCTATTTTTCATAATATGTATATCGTAAATCAAAAAATAAATCTCGTAATATATTACCCCCCTGTAAACCTTTTACTAATTTCTATCTAAAGAAGAAACCACAATCAACAAAGAATTCCTCACATCCAGCCGTCTTCCGCATCCAAAAATACTCAACATCCGCATATTAACATCCTTTATCCGACGAATGGACGTCCATCCTTGTCCATTCCTGATTGCTCCGTCCATCGACCCCCACATAGATCAAATCTAAGCTTTATTAGAACGGGATAGAGTTGGAATACGATTAGCGCAGTAAACATGTCAAACACCGAACGAGCTGAAATGACGCGTAACGTACAACGACCGCGTGGCATGTGGGTCAACGGTGACGTCACTACCACCCTGCTAGTACATAAAGGACATAAACAACATTGAATCTCCTTTACAGTTATGCTCTTTTAGCATAAATGGGTAGACTAGACGCCGTTACACACACAATGTATGGAAATCTTATTGTTTACTGGACAATGAATGGCGCGCGCCAGAATTGCTCCGCATATGGGTATGCTGGTCTAATTTATTTTTGGTGACAAGCCATTAAGTCAGTGTTATGTCTAGACTTGTTTTATGTTGTCATAAACGATTTTATGTTATAAACTTTAGGCAAAGCAAATGTCTGCCTATAGGTACGACGAAAACTCAGAGATCCATTTTCACGCGTTTTTCACTAGCATATAAGTATGTGTAATATATACGGTAAGCGCAGGCGGGATGCGACTGGGTGAATCATATTATTTATTTATTGGTAAACTAAAATTACCCATTTACTAAACTAAAATTAAGTCAAAATTAAACTAAAACTAAGATCATAAACCTAAATTATGCGATGCGAATAGTTCATATCAGAAACTGTCTATATTGGATCAGCGCCAAAGTCATGGCCATCTTGCGTCTACATATACGAGTAAGACAGATCAAACATTGCGAGCATCACCGCTACCTTGAGGCGTGATTTCAGGCGTTTTTCCAGCGTTTTTTTTTTCATTAGTGTCCCTAGAATTTTATCGCGAAGGACTATCGACTGACGACAACTTTTGATTAAATCATGTGTAGCCTCGATACCGTCTTCCGTTTATGATAAAAGTTATCTTTAATCACAACCGCTTCATGCTATATTTGCTAAAAGACGAATAAAAAAAAACCGCCGAGGACGAAACGCTGTGAAATGTCTTGAACTTTTTCATGATGGAAAATTATCGTAGCTTCCTGAATGACGTGTATCTCGTATCTATCTCGGTAATCTTGGTGCCCTAATCTATGAGAACTAGACAAGGTATGGACAATCAGCTTCTAAGGACTTTTCGAGACTAACCCCTACTCGTATTTTAAGTATAATTTGATCTCGATAATTACGATTGCAGACGCGCTAAACTCCCTTGTTTAAAAATTAACCTTCGGTTCTACAGGATAAAGTTCCCTTTACCTTAGTAACCTTTGGACTTGGTTACGACAAACAATTGTTTCCACCGAAACCAGTCAATTAGTGTTGCCAACTAATTAATTCAGTCCGTTGACGCAGTTCTAGCTCCGAACTACACCCGTTACAGCTAGAACCATGTCTAACTAATTGTTGCGCGTTAATGTTTGTTTTAACGAATAGTACGTCACCAGTATACCGTTTAGATATTCACTGTAAAATGTCCCGCTAGGGCCTTTATGTTCTTGTACTAATCTTCGCTCTCTTTCTCTTCCAAGTTTATCATCCTTCAGTATGGTAGGGTCAGTTTTCCAACTCGTGTTCTCTGCTTCTCACACCCAATACTCAGTCATGTCCTTTTATATATTTACTTTTTGTTCCGAATTTTCCCCTTGATTTAACTCATGATCTGGATTGCGCTTGCATCTTCCATCAGAGATGGAAAGTTGTAGTGCCAAATTTCCTACAACTCCGTGGTGGTGCCCATACGAAATACGTAATTAAAAAACAGTTACTTTCTAAAGTTTTAACTAAATTGGGATTTTTAATTAGAGTAAAACATTAAAAGCATCGACGAAGTAAATCCGCGCATCAAATGCACTTTTAAAACCCTAATTCTTCACGTCAAATCACTTCAAAGGCTCAGATCTTTCATCAGCATTCAAAACATTTACAACCGCAATGTATCAAGTTTTTTCTCGTAAACATCGAAACGTTAAAAATTAACTACGCTCAAACTGCATAGACGATGCACCGGGGTGAACGACCGATGCGGAAGTGACGTCATCGCGTCTACCGCGGCTGACATTGTGACGAGGATTGTAGACAAACAAGCCTAGGGGTCAAACTCAAACGCAATTAACTGCCCAACGAAATTACCATTGTTTTGTACACTTTACACACTGAATTCACATAACTCTCTAATTAGCACTCGATTTAACCATTGGACATGTTGGATTGCAGTAAAATATGCAGACAACAGGTAAATCTTTAGTTTATTAGCGGCAGCCTTTAGCGGTACTAAAATCAAGAGATATACAGGCGTTGACCATTGTGAAAATGCGGAAACTGGAAATTCTATTAATTTTAATTTGTGTGTAAATCTTCAGCAATATGCGTTAAGCTGATGGAAGGTCGTAAATGAGAGGAAAAATAACAGGAGGTAGTAATGGGATCCATGTTAGAAATTATACATTGACCGTTAGAGTATACTTACTTGAACTATGATTTAGTTTTGCCGCTTAAACTTTACAGTTATCTTTATAGTCCTTTAAGTATGATTAACATGGTTGAGGCTCAGACAGGGGTGGCTCACTCCGAGATTTCGCAGCGCAGCTACGCTACTAGTACCAAATTCTGCCCCTCCATAGGGGCTTAGCCAGCGACCAGAAAAAGCACGCGTTATGCTATAGACCAGCGGTCGGCAACCTTTTAGCAGTCAAGGGCCACATAGTAGCTAACGAAATTGACGCGGGCCGCACCTTGTTTACTAATTTGTGACTTTATACGATTCTGAATATAACAACCTTTACATACAAAAACGCCAGGGATGCTCGCGGGCCGCTGGTTGCCGACCGCTGCTATAGACTATAGAGTCGGATCCGTAGGTTCAATTGGCAAAATAATATTAATAATTGCCTGTATTATTGCTAAATCTACATTCGACGATATGTAAATATAACTTAAGTTTGATTTAACGGTACAACTTTTGTCCATAAGAGGCTGTGTCACTCCCAGGTGTTTAACCATGTGAGCGATTTCATTTAACTTTATCAAATATTACGTGACAATATAAAGAGCCCATATTCCGACTAACATTTGCCAATTTAACTGAATTGATTGAAATGGCAAGTGCAAAACACGTTCTTATCGCCGTATGCGACATATGATATGTCTATACATCTAATATGTTGATGTTGTAAGTATCGATGTGCAGGATCCCTTTGGGTTCCTATCGCAAGGCAAAGAGAAGCATTAACGAGTCAAGTCTGATGTATTTGTCGGTATGTTTGTCTTAGTTGAGGTTCTCTTCTCTCTAGTTCAACCTCAGAGCAACACGGAGGAAAGTCGCTATATTTTTTCGATACCTACATAAAGGATCACCAGTCACTACAACACACTGGCTACACCACCACAAGACCATTTCACGTCCACAACTGACCAATTTGGTCAGGTTGCTTGACACAGGAGAAGTCTGGCTCAGGCCCTACGAAGTTCACGTTGCTCTAAGTTTACAATGGTTTAGATTGTCTGTTACTGTGACAAATGGACTGGAAGTTTCAGGTCATTACAAAATCAAAAGCAAAAGAACAATCAGGTCAGGAAAAATACCCAAAACTTCCAAAATATAAAAACAAAAAAATTGCATCTGGTCTCAGATATAGGATGAACATCGTTGCACCTTGTTACAAGATGGCACAAACCAGTCATTTCCTTAAAGTTAATAATAGTGAAGACCTAAAACATCGCCGGAAGCGAGATGATGGACGACCGTTGACAGACTTTCTACTCCGTGCTCTAGTTATATAAATAAAAAGATATATCTGACAGTTTTGGAGCTCGATAAGACGAAAACGATATGGATATCGTTGATATCTTTAATCACATCGAAATTTCTACATAATTTAAGAGATTAGGCATTCTAATGAAGAGGATCTGGTTTTTATTGACTTGAGAATCGAAATTAGTCGCGTGATAAAAGTGAAATTGGATCTCACGCATTAAAATATAAGATAAGGCCGTACAGATAGTCCTGTTTACTAAGAAAATGTTATACTGACGTAATCACCCAATGGGAAAACTATATTTTACGATTTTTACGTAAAATACGGATGTATTTATAATTAAACATCTTCGTACACTGTCGATATGTGGTTGATGACGGTTCTCAAACTTTTTGCCGATTATAGATATCTAAGTTATAGCGTTTGCTTTTAAAAATGTGTCAAATATATGCCTATTGACCCGGTACCACCATATGTAACGCAAGCAGTGATGAAGTATTTTTTACTCCATGAGTACTTTTCCCTCTTTGTGGTTTGCACAGACCATAAGCCACTTACTTACGAATTTACTTGAACAATTCATTTACTATCTCACTAGTACCACAGAATATGTCAAGTTAATATTTTCAGTACCCAGAGACACTTTGTTACACATGCATAAATTAACAAGGTTCTGCGGTCTATTGGGCTCGTTTTACAAAAGTTAAATGAGCTTGTCAGCCGAGGGACCGCTATCTTGAAGCGGAGCCATCAAAGCTTCCGTGCGTGCTACAATCGCGATTGTTTGGAAATGTTTGGACTGCGACAGACAGGCAAAAGGCGGCTGTTAATGTGAACTGCTGCCTGCAATTTTATATAAATAAATAATATTCACATTTCAGCAGCCTCAATGGAAGATGTGGCGTGGGTAGGCGTAGGTATAGCGTTCTTTAGGTTTTATGTGCAGCAGTGGGCATCTTTCGGTTGATGATGATGAGCTTTGTCTCGAAACTTCCGTTCTGAGAGGTCTACCTTACTACTGTACCCCGTAATCGGTATCGATCAATTGTTCGATCGAACTATTATTAGTATAGTGACGCTTAGAAAAACGCCAAGAAGGAGATGGAGACGAACAGAATAGAATATGTTTGTGCGAATATAATACAATCGATGACATAATTTTCATTGGCTCTGCAAGATAGATAAGAAAAGAAAAATCAAGGTAAAATAAAATATTCGTAAATAGCTCTAAGGTGTGTTTTATTCTGAGGTTGTAATGCTGTTGATGTAAATAAAGATGAAGTGTCCTAAAAAATTCAAACCATTAAACAAGCTTTTATATCTTTCAACAAGCCAGCCAGCCAACAATCGAGGGATACAGATGTATGGGTGTTTACACGATAACCAATGTTTTAACAAGCCCTTCTTACAAATACGTATCTTGTTAAACATACCCCCTTCTCCTTAACAATCAGTTGTCGTGACTGTATCATATTCAAAGGGAACTTCGCCAAAAGAGGGTTCCTTCGAATGCCTTCGACGTTGCAAAGTATCAAGTGTTTGCCAATCGGCTGCATGCATGCAAGGAGCTGTCAACTTTGATTTATAAAAGAGGGCTTATGTTACTACGAAATACTCTGCGGTTAGGATGTTTCGGCCATGGCGGTGAGTAGCAAAATAAAATGTACGGAAAATGGCTGTTTCACGATTTGTTTACGTTAGCTTTATTTTGTCTACGATTAAGATTGCAAGTACAGGTACCATCGATATCGATATCACTGTTAATTGCACATTTGTAAACGGATGTAAAAAACTTTTTTGCATTAAAGTTTTGTGTTAAAGTCTATGGTCAGTTAACAGTGGCATCGTTTGTAATATAGGATATGATGATATGGAGTCGTACGCTGAATAAAGAAATCGCAGATAAAATGTTTTGTGAAATTTATTGCAGAAATAAAAATAATTAAAAGTGCTTAAAACAAGTTGAAACTTCATTTTTACCGCCTGCGAATTTTAGCGTCATTCCCAAGTCCTTTTTAACTTACGCGTAATTGTTTTTTTATCACAAAAATCTTTAATTTCAGGATAAAATTACCAACTACTTTGTATCTCATAATGAAAGTTTCTCCATATAAGAGTGATCGATTAAATATACCATAAGGACGGCAGGGCTATCAGGTATCACGAGATAAACTTGCTTCCTGTCTCCGCTTGTAGGAAGTGGTTCAATTACTCTAATGTAACTGGTTTTAGCCAACGATAATTACTAATGATACAGGTACATTTGTTTGTATAGAAACTGCGTATACGTATAGATATTTCAAATCGCGACCGCATGCTTAATTTTACGGGTCAATTAACGTTAAAATGATTCTAAATGCTGTCAACGCATAGATTTTTTTGTCTATATCGAACCTGACTAATTTTGTGGTGATACAAGTGCTCCATACAAATAAAAAGAGGCCTAAGAATTCACTTTAGCTTTATAGGTAGTCTGTGCTGAAAGAGAATAGGCGTGGCGAAAAACGGAACTAACCTAACCAGTATGGCCACAGAACAGAAAATACATACGGCACATACGGTAGAAAAGCATTACAGCGCCCCCCAATCTAAATCCTATTCTCTTTCCGCACAGACTCTATCAGATGTAAAATAAAGAAAATAACCAAATATGATATTGTTAAGTGCATTGTTAACCGATTTAGCACTTGTACGGAAAATCGACCGACTCGAATCACAATCGTACAATACAATTTACCTTAAGGCCAGGGTTTCTTAAACTGTGGTTCATGGACCCCTTAGGGCTCCGTGGCTATGCATACAACACAAACTTTCATGTGCCCTTGATTTTTATTTTCTCTGATTATATTCGGAAAGGGTCTGTAAAGTTTTCGAAATAATGTAGGGGGTCCGTGACCAAAAAATAGATTAAGAAACTCTGCCTCAGAGTTTTAAAGCGTTAATCCCTGCTTCATCCGTGACCTGTCATACAAATGTATCACAAAGTACTTAAACAGTGTATTTTACCCGAAAGCACAGAATAAGTAATATTACTACGTACAGAAGTTTCCTTTCTAACAAAACCGATGTTCGGGTTCGACTACCAGACGGAACGCACCGCATCCGACCGTCTCTCTCTATAGCATAACGCGTGCTCTTTCTGGTCGCTGGCTAAGCCCCTCCGAAATCCGCCGAAAGTAAATATTGTGTGTTAATATCTATTTTAACCTTACGCGACAGGACACACCTACCACTCGTCTCTCGCTTTTGCCACGTCTATTAATTCTCAAATATTCACCATTAAGAACAAATGTCAAAAATACACGTGTAGCTCATAACACGAAGTGACAAATATTTGAAGTTGTGTGTTTTATCTAAACTAAAGGATAAATGTATAAAAATATCACCATAGCTTTACAGATAAATGCGTTTGAAAAGAATGGTTAGAGTCTGTGCGGAAAGAGAATAGGCGTGGCGAAAAACGGAACTAACCTAACCAGTACGGCATTTTTTTTGCTAATACGGTAGAAAAGCATTACAGCGCCACCCCATTTAAATCCTATTCTCTTTGCGCACAGACTCTAGTTTTTTTTTTTTTTTTTTTTTCTCTTTATTTATTTAAAGAGGGTTTTACATATGCCACCCTCATCGTGGCTCTCTTACACTACACATCCCTTAAATTAATAATATATTTAACAAGCTCGTATAACAGTTTCGCCTCGTTAGAGGTCGGAACTGCTAGAATACTATTTATCTTACCTATATCAAATGATTTTAAGTTGAGTAGGCGTCGCTGCGCTTCGCCCCGGCCACACTCCATTGTCACGTGGTACACATCTTCCACTACTCCACATTCGGTGCAATTGGGAGACTCAACTTTTCGCATCATAAATGCAAAGCTATTCAATGGGATGTGGCCAGAGCGAAGTCGAAGAGCGATAATCAAGTCTTGCCTACAAAACTGACATACACTGAACCACGGAGCCCGAGGAAGTGTTGGTTGGATTGTTTTATACCATATACCTTTGGTGCGCGACCTTTCATCAAAGTATTCTGACCAACTCTCAAAACACATGTTTTTAACCCTAAACAAAACGTCGGTAAACCATGGCTTACACTTGAATAAATCGCCAGTGACGGCGGCTTCCCTCGCCAGTCGGTCTACTTCCTCGTTCCCCGTAATACCGGAATGTGAAGGAATCCATTGAATTATCACATTTTTATTACTTGCAAACAATTTCAACAGGAGTCGAATGATTGTATAAGCCAATGGAATGCCCCTGAACACGTAGGTACAACGAATTAAATGTTGTAGGGTACTTCTGGAGTCTGTTAAAATAACAAACTGACTGTAGTTAATAGTATCAATATATGAGAGTGCTTCTGCAATTGCAATCATTTCAATCGTCATTATTGATATATAGACTCTAGTTGCAAGTGGGGTGAAACTAGACAACTGGTTAGTTACGTACGACTAGGCATTATTATTTGACGTGTACGGTTACGCCTTAACTTATGTTTAAATACCGTCCAACATGTCGACTTTGAGGCGAAACACATGTCGTTTGACATTAATCATCAGTTTTCTCGTGCCCACTAACTGTTAATGGTACATTTGTAAATGAAATTACCCATATTACCCTAAAATAAAATAGTTTATTTCTGCAAGTAGGCCCTCAAGGGCTCTACAAGTCTGATTCTATTGTTTCTTTATTTTTCTTCTCTTACTTCCTTCCACGCCAAATTGCGGTAACTAGTCTTGATATTTTGTACTCGGTTAACTTATTGTTCTTTTTAAAGCACTTTTGTCCGTGTAAATGTGGAACATAACGTCTTATTTCTTTTTTAGGCTAATTACGAATATCCGTCCACACTTGATTTCCCTTTCATGCAGTGTTTGTTAATCTCGTAACTCCGTAACTGTCGATTTGCCGACTGTTGACCCCAGCTTCGGGGCAAATACGTCGTAAGCAACCATAGGCCCTTAACCATTTGCGACATTTCTCTTCACAGCAGCATTTCATGGGTCTTCCAATATCAACTTTATTGTCATAGTAATAAGATCGCTTAGTTTACGATTGCTTGAGAAACAAGTAAACCGCGGACTTTTCTCAACGTCTTATCTTTATTTTCTACGTTGAAATTTGAATTCTATTCCCTTATGATACGATTGGTTTTACAGTAATGTTTGTGTGAGATACGAGCTTGTGAAAGTATGTATACTTCGATATCTTTAATCGCTTTATGCTTTTAAGGAGATTGATTGTTACCCTAATTGCCGACTATTTTATTTGTCTGAATCAAATTAAGATTTTCTCTTTTTTATGTTGTAATGGAGGAAATATAATTGATTGTATATGAAGCAATCTGTCATAATCATAAATATGACAGGTATAAACTGCACTTTTTTTTAAAGTTACACGCATTAACAAATTTTCACGCGTTTTTATAGACAGATATCTATTTTTTTCATGATAAACTGTTCAAATTTTACGCATTAATTTCGTTTCGTCTAAAAGTTCAGTCGATCGTAAAAAAGATAAATAATAGTACATTACACAACTAGGGTGGTAATATAAAGAAAGGCCGAGATCGCAGATGTTTGCGGCCCGAGCTGCAAGCGAGGGACGTAAATATGCGATCGAGGGCTTTCTTTATTACCTCCCGTGTTGTGTACATCATTTTATGTCTACACTTGGCCAGAGTACGCGTAGCGTGCGGTAAAAGCCACTTTGTGGCCAGGAGTGGCACAAAAGTTTATTGTTAAATATTGTCTTGTCTCAATAACTGTTTTCCGCTAGAACATTATTAAATACCGTTTACTGCTAGCATGTTAAACACACCTTACAACAATTACCGGTAACATATAAACAACACTATTTAATTGATTCTCAACGTGCCTCATCCAAGTATGGAAACTGTTTAATATTTACAAGTATGGTAATACACAAAAGAAGTATACAGTCAGTATGTCGTCTTCATAAAAACGTCTTCTTCGGCAAATGATGGTAACTTCGTCGATAGCTTGTAGTTAAATCCAATCCTATACAAGTGTAAGAAATTAGACACCTAAACCATTCTAATTGCTCGTCCTTCTAAGGAGTGGTTTAGCACACCATTTGACCGTACTACCCTTGCCAAATACCTGCTTCGAGGGTCAAATTTAAGTATTTCGTTGTTCATGGTTTAGCCTCTGCAAAGGATAGATAAAAAGTAATCTATCCTTTGCAGAGGCTAAACCATGAACAACGAAATACTTAAATTTGACCCTCGAAGCAGGTATTTGGCAAGGGTAGTACGATGGTTATATGTGCTTCACTCTCTATCTCTGTATCTTATGTGTGTTCAAAGAACTAATAGGCGATCTGGTTCCCTAATAGAACAGGAATCGGAAGACACAGCGTGGGTTAACACCCCCCCCCCCCCCCCCCCCCCCCGGATGTAATCACGTCCTGGTTAAGGTCGTCGATACCCGGTGTATAGCTTCAAGCTATACACCGGGTATCGAAAGAATTCAACGACAAATAGTCGCAAGCCATTAGCTTGCGACTATTTGTCGTTGAATTCTAAATCCGCACCTATAATGTCTCTGTTTACCCTGATGGTCGACTGGTAGAGAATGCCTTACGGCATTAAGTCCGCCATTTGTACTTTCTTGTATTGTGCAATAAAGTTTAAATAAATAAATAAATAAATAAATTCTTTGGAAGACTCGTTCAGTGTTATTAAATATTTCTTTGTATTAGACAAGTCAATGAAAATGAAATTCCATAGACACTGTACAGTTAGATTTAGTGCGTTACAAAACTCCGGGCACACTGTAGCGGCGTTTTAGGAAAGTCATTATACTGTCCTACAATAATCATTAGTACTATAAAGCATAACTCAACGATAGTTGATTGCATTTCATGTTGCACGGGACTCGGACAAATCCGCTCCTGTCTTACACTTGACGTCCACCATTCATCAAAACCAACGAGAAACAACGCTCCGTTGCCCTCTTCAATTCTTTCTGGAACTTACGTTACGATTACGACACACGCTCACGAATACTATAAGTAGGACAGTTAGGGGTGAGTTATACTGATAGTAGAAAAACACTTACCCGTAAATATACTGGCAAAGATTAGCTTACACGTTTTAGTCAAATGTCATTTACAAATGAAACATTGTAAGTTGATTAATGTAGCAAATTGCATTTTCTGAAACCGTAAACTCTTAAAAGATTAAGATAAACATAATCTAGGCTTTATACAATAATTTTTAAAACATTAACTAAAAAGCAAAAGTTTCAGAAAAGAACTATGAAATAACAGCTGTTTCATAATTGTTTTCTACATTTAGTTTTTTAATCGACTTTTAGTAATTTAAGTATAATTTATTCGACATATTCATGACCGAAAACAACAGCGTAGGCGTTACATTTACCAAAAACCAATACCAACATACTAGAAATGGGATTGACCTTTACAAATATGAATAATAACCACATTTTTACTTAAAAAAAACCCGACCGCGGTGCACTTTGAAACTGCATAAAATCCATTTTGTTTATTTTAACGAACTTGATACCCAGTGACACTCGCACCATCAAGACGAATCTAATGATGTATCATTTATCAAAATCGGATGTGCCGTTGAGTAGTTACCAGCGGACACAGGAACAGACATACATACATACAGGTCAAACACATAACCCTCCTTTGGGCTTCGCTGCAGTCGGGTAAAAATAGCATTTATTCATATTGATTTGAATGAAATATTAGATACCTACTATTTGCTTGCCTTGTCCATTGTATCCACGTGACCACAGACAGACATATATCGAGATATAAGGAAATAGTTCGTCGATTTGTATGGCAAAGAAGCGTGTAACGTTTTTCGCTTGGCGTTTGACGCCAAAAGTGCAATTTAGTGGTGGAAAACATAAATTTTCCATTTCATTTGGTAGTATTTGAACAATTAATTACTATCAGATCCCATTATTATCAGATCTTCAAATCTGCTAATAAGTAATATTGACGGAAACTGAAGTTAACGGTATTCAAAGTAGGTGGCCGCCACTTCTTTTTAGCACGCGAGGTAGGTACCAGTAGCGTGGCGTCCAAACAACTCGGTTCCTACCGGCTTGCCTAATATCAGGCATTTGATCACCTTATTCTACAGCTCTTAAGGAAAATGTACGCTGAATTTGAACCGACTTGGCCAAAGATATCGTTTACGCATACACTTTTTCCTTCTCTACCTCGATATATTTCTGTGCACGTGACTGTTAAAAATACATTTACGATGAAGTCATTATGATTGTCTGCGTATCGTCTACGTCAAACGTTACGTTACGACTACGTAAAGTTTGACCAATGCGTTGGCGAAACACGGGTAAAGACCAAACACACGCACACGCATGCTTAAAAGGCGGCGTACCTAAACAAAGACGGGACCGACCACACTGAAGCTTAACGCGGCATCGACGTTGTGAGTAGCGAGCTTGTGACGCTTCATTTACTTGTTTTGTTTACTGATTTCTACAGACGTTTTGTGGCGAAAACGCAAAGGTAGCGTAATTTATTATTTCAAGCTTCGGCGTGGACCTGGAGTGGCTAAGAGTTTGTGCCCACATTTTGTATCGTTTTATACCTTTTATACGTAACAGTGAAGTACAGCGTCGAAAATAACTAGCTGCAGGCAGCAGGTTATATTCGTAGTGTCCAAATGCCTTGGAAATCTTGGGATTGTCATTGGACATGAGCATAGTGTTCCATGGATAATACGCTACGGGTATCGTATTTTTCTTCCGTAGGTAACAACGATGTGTATCATATCACTAATGGCCAGTTCACATTATTCCAGTAGCAGTCCAGTCCAGCAATCCAATCCAGTGCTGGAATGCTACTGGAATAATGTGAACCGACACTGGAATGCACTGGAATGTACCCATTCCAGTGAGCATTCCAGTCCGGTGACTGGAGAGGCCGTCAACTTTTCATTCCAGCTCACCCAATCCAGCGCCACTGGAATAGTGTAAACCGTCAATCCAGCCAGTGCTGGATTGAACGTGATATAGTGAATACGTGTGGTTGTTTTTGGTAACAGTCTTTAACAACTCTTAAAAGACTGGAATAATGTAAACGATATGCTCCAGTCCACAACTGGACTGGATTAGCCCGCTGGATCACAGGACTGGAATAATGTGAACTGGCCATAACGCGACTTTGAACGGCACGAAGATGATGAATTGTAATCAGGACACAGTTTGTTACTCCAAGCCGTTAATTAATTTTATTGACATTACAACTTTTCTAAATCATGCGACTTGTAATGCTATTTGGTAAATTAATTATCTTATTCGTTCTCTCTGTCTCTAATATCAACATACGCAGTCATTAACCTTACATTACATATGACATTGCATGTACGCATAATGCATTGATTGATCGTTTGTAATTGTCTCCAAGCTTTGAAGTCTGGGAGCAGTGCCAGGCACTGAAATTTTATTATGGCTCGTTTAAGAGCGATGACCCTAGGACTTGCGTAACTCACGAATCCAGTATCATTGGCAGTACAATGGTGCTAGGCAAGTAAGTGGTTCTATAGTATAGAAGTCTCAATTGTATATACGAACACGTCTGTTTATCAAGTTAGGTAAGAGGAAGAGGGGCAACAAAAATTGCTAGGGAGGAGGGCCTCCCTCGAAGACTTTAAAAGACAGAAGGTGCACGATAAAACAATAACATTTTAGGGGCAAGACATAGTGTTTTCCGCGCATTAGTTCTGCGCACACGTACCTTGCGACTTCTTCGTCTTTATCTGTAGCCTTACTGCGTACCTGTACCTTAAATAGAAGACTTCGACTTCGTAAAGACATGATGATTTACCTGAAACAAACAATAGTATTTGTTAAGGAATTTCATAACTAGCAAAACTTATTAGAAAATAACAAAAAATTTAATATAGCTCCGAGATTTTTTCTTACAAACGCGCATTCTTAAATTGTTTACCAGCTATATTTTTGGAGCTTTCCAATTCTAAATTTACAAAGGTCTGACGTCATATTTTTCTGGACTTCAGCTGACCTTGCTCATTGCAAGGCCGTAGCTAGATCATATAGGGGCATTGACCAATCACAAAACATCTGTTCTCGTTAATCTTCTAAACTAAAGTTTATATTACGGGATGCACCTGACTTTTACAGCCTTCAAAACTAACAGCGGCTTTATAATAAACATTTCACTCAGAGTATAGACTCAAATGAGAAAAATATAATACGCATTTGTCGGACTCTTTCTCCGTCGTAAAGTTCTTGGAAGAGCGGTTATGGTTCACTCAGAGTATAGACTCAAATGAGAAAAATATAATACACATTTGTCGGACACCAGGGCAGAGAGCTGGTTGTTGTCGGCCTTACGATGCTTCGCCATCACGTCCGATTTGGGACACTTTTGATACTTTAATGGCCTTTCAGTCGCGTAGAAACTATAAGACCTGATTTCCACTGCCAGCTTGCCCCTGCCCCTGCACCTACAGGACATTTGAGCAGCCCGTTCTACTGTTGTGCAGGATAAAGAAAGCCAAGTTTGCTCCCGTCTGCCCAAAAATATATGCCTTGCTATTGCTGCTGATGTTTTTTAGGCTTGGTTAGTTACACAAAAGATCCCATTGGGTCGAAGTGTATCCGAACCCTACTACCAAGATAAGAAGGCTTGGTTAATATAGATTGCGAAGAAAAAATGAAGAAAACCATATTTGTGTTGTTGTGTTACTTCGGTATCAAAATATGGTTTTCTTAATTTTTTCTTACACATCGGGCTTTAATAAAAATATTAAGATCCAAGGCCACGCCGCCGTGTCGCCGCCGCCGCCGCGAAAATTTCCAATCCACGGCGTGAAATCTGCCATCCATCGGCGCTCATATATACCCTGTAAATATCGCTCTAGATTGTATTTTAAATGTCATGTAGCCCACTCTATCCGCACTATATCCTTCGTTGAACTTAGCGGGATCTTCGGCTTTCATCTACCGATCCCTATCATTCCAAGACTTTCGCCAGTAGTCTGCGCAACAATGTAAAGTGCAGCAATGTACTGTAAAATAATTGTACGATTCATATTACATGTAGTAAATAACCAAGCACAAATGCCTCCGGTCTTATTCACCGTTCAGTTCGGTTACATATCTGAAATCAGAGCACGTTTGGATCGAATAGCAGCTATTCGTAGTTTATTGTTCTGCGCGCTGAACCATGAAATTCCGACAAGTATTACTATACTGCCAAGACACTAATGCCAATGTTACTAGCAAAATTTTCCGTTACCTTCAAATATCAGGTGTTGGAATGATTAGAAAACGCTTCAAAAGAAAGGTGTATAGATGTCTACTTGTCAATAGTAGTCCTATTCCCATATCTATGCCATGACGTACCTTACTTATTCAGTCATTTCTGCGTACCTTTTCTTAGGCATGTCAACGATAGGTGGCCATCTTCCAAAATCAATTGATCGCAACTATGTGTACAATCTCACATATATGTTAATGAAACAAATGGCTACACTGCACTGTCCAACGCTAAACAATATGTGACTCTTCAATTTAATAAGCAGACGAGACTCATTCCGCATGCATCAGGCAATTGCCAGGCGTCAGATGCAGTTTTTTACCGTTACAAGTTGCTTGCAAGTTGTACAGACTCGTTCTTTTTTCGAAACGTTTCGCTGGCTTCTGATTGGTTAACGCTTAATGGCGGCCGTCGTGATAAAGTTGCCCTGCAATGCTTTAAGAGGAGTTGATACTTTATTTAGGTTGCAAAATTGTTTTTGCAAATTTCGAAGCTGATCCGCTGTGTTATCATTATTTTTGATTAAGTAACGGGTTGGAACGGTACTAAATAAAATTTGTGTCCAATTTAGAAGCTGTGCCAAATGCACGGGTGATTTACAGCGGGTGACTTGTCAAATTTAGAACTGGTGAATAAAATCGTCGCAGTCATAAAACGAGTTCCAAATCGTGGTTGTATTCAAGGAAAGTTGCCATAATATAAAACCAAAGAAGAACGTGTCAAAAACAAGACCGCAAAAAACTGTAGATTAGCAAGTATGACACACTAATCACAAGTTAACAAGCCTTGGGGCAACGCTTTAACAACTACTTTCAGATGGTGTATCATGACTCAGCCTGTCAAATAGTCTCAACTGGGTCAACCCATCAGCTTACTTCCTACAGATGAGACTACTTAATAACTATTAACTTTAATTGCGCATCACCATAGGATTAAGTAAGGAAAGCAAGGCCGCAGGGTGACCCCGAAACGCCAGTAATCAGAGCGGTGCCGTCAAAGCTGACCCTTGCAGAAACCGTGTTAACCGATCACGGTAGCTGCGTACTCGTTCTAGAGATAAGTGGGGGTAAAAGTTAAGAACCAAAGATGATGCGGATATTTTGAGACTCACATATTATTATGAAATGAAATGAAATAATTTATTTCTGCAGGTAGGCCTCATGGGCTCCTTCACATGTTAAAGAGATAATTTAGGAAACTTCCTTTAATAATTGGAAAATACTGTTGCGACTTTGTAGCAGTCAATTTTCACGCGTGCAGCGAGAACAAAAACGAAGTAATTTTTTTAATGGCTGATTGATGAAAGTACTTATCTATTTTAAAGCTACTTGAATCGCAGATTTGTTGCGAGATAAAACTGTAGCGAAAATAATGAAGCGCGGTTGTTTGCCTTGATTGTAAGAATTCGGATATTTCTTCTTTCTCCGGCGATTGTTATCTTATCAATCTTCTCTTGGACCTCACTTTAAGTGATAGTCCTAGTTCATTTCAGTCAAAATTATATTTATCCAATGCAGAATGATTCGAATCAGAGTTGGTGAAGCAATGGCATGCTTCTAAATTACAGTTATTATATTGCCGTCAGAGCCACTCTTGTTTTTGCACTTGTCGTAAACAGCCTGATAAACAAACATCCAATTTATTACTCGCTTTCTATCCTTAAGCCCGAAATTCACAGAAAACATCCTGTTTACAGTGTTTATTGACTTAACGGAGCTAAGTTGTAATTAAATATATCCGACTGGTTTCCCGTCAAAAAACTCGTTCAAGATTAAGTACCGAGTACTTTTTATGTCGTTTTAAGGCTCTTTAAATTAATAAGACAGCGTTAATTAAGATTTCGACTTTGGAAATGTACGACAAACGAAGGATTAATAAAAAGCCTGATGAATTTATGGCCAGAAATAACGCAAGAAATGATTCTGAAACGCAGTGGAACATTTATCAGCGAGTATCTTCGCGAGCCTAAAAGCTTTTTATAAAATATGGGTATACGAGAAGATTGCAAGTGGGAACGAACGTCGGAGCCGATCTCACCTGCTCCATTATTAAATGCTCTGGTAAAGAGCAAAAAAACAGCCGCAAAACTCTCGCGACCTCGCTTAGTAAATTATTCAGACCCATTTCCATCGGCGAAATGTGACCCGCCCGAGTTCAATCAACCCTTTCGAGAGTAAACCAGTTGACGCCGTTTGACACAAAGCTCGCGTGTCCGACAACTGACACATATTTCTCCGTCATTTTGACAATGCGCGCGCCGTTATGCCTGCCATTGTTTTTTCCCGCCATATTTGGCGGAGCGTGGGTGTCACTTTTTATTCGCACGCTATTGCGATTATAATGACGAATTGATTGGGCCAACGTTCTTGAAATGGGGACAGCAATTTATAACAAATGTGGGTGTGCGGGTTAATGATTCAGAGGACAGTCGAAATGAGGATGAAAAGGACCGTTGTGTTGTCCTGATTCTCGCAGACGTCGAACCGTGGCCGAGTTAGATCTAACAAAAGATTACGACCACTCATGCATTTTAAATGGGCTATTTAAAAGGTTAAGCGACGATTGCGCGTAATGTAATCTTGTCTGATTCCGAGACTCAAGATTATCGATACAGTTTAAATCGGTGTCAAAGATTCAAATGTACCTGCTTAACGCTTATCTGATACGGTCGGAAATAATCTTTGTAGCGTATTATTCTTTGAATTCGCAAAATTCTTGTTTCTACGTGGAAATGTAAATGGATACCCTAAATCGATAGCCGTTTCCCGGAAAGATTCTCGATATCCTTAAAGTACCCAACGTCGATACCAATAAGGTAAGTAGGTACTTTTATTCATCCTACTTTCGACTTCAACCCAAAAGAGATATAAGGTATACAGGGTGATTTCTGGGTCGTGATCCCGGACCAGTTTTTTGACTCTATAACTGGTCAATATAATCTTATGATAGCATTTGATCAAAACAGCGTTACTTATAATTTTCTTATTTTCAAGTAAAATAAATCTTAAACTAAGTAAATCATGGTCACCCTATGACTTTTGACATACGTAGTATGGGAAGCGACAAGACGTCACATTGAGTAGGGTGACCAAATTTTATGCATAAATGTTTTTTTCTACTTATAATCTGAAAAATAATTACAAATATTGGTGATAAGAAATTAATAATTAACATCATTAGGTTCATCTTTGAATATTGTATTATGCCTTACTTTCTTGCTCCATGACCCAGAAATCACCCTGTATACATACACAATATACACATATAAGGACCGGGCCAAAGGGCGCGACTAATGGTACATACCACAGCGCTGAGCGCTGACACTAAATCAGTTTTAGGTGCAATATCCAATGTTTCTTTTTCACCTTTGTATCGTATTTTTTGGAGCATTTGACCACACAGGCACACTATGCATTTTGCGACTCTTGACTGATTACCGCTGTCGGATTCCGCCAGCGACTAACGTTGCCACCTAAAACCAATTTTTACCCGTCCTTACAAAAAATTAGGATATGTACATACATCATCATCAGCCTATATACGTCTCACGGTGATGATACTCTCACCGCAGGGCACAAGCCTACTCTTGGGAAGAAATACTAAGTGTATGTGAAGTTTCCAGCCCGCACTGGGCCAAACGTGAGGACTACAGCCCAATCACTTTCCTGTATGAAATATACTTTTTTGCCAAAAGATGACTAACAAGATGCTTATGAAATGAAATGAAATGAAATAATTTATTTGCTTTAGATATGGTTACAAAAGGTGGTAAGAAATGAGTTAGTATCCAGTCATATCTAACCAATAATTTGGCATGCAAAACTCAACAATATATTAGCTGACACTGGTAGAGATTGTTTTACACTACAATTTCAATTTAGGTGTAGATTAAATAAATATTACAAAGTTATTATTTTGTTAATATAGGAGCATACAATTTTGAGCAGTGAATCGATATAAAATGAAATGAAATGTCAACATTAATTGTTAAAATAATCCTTGATTGAATAAAATGTCTTTTCTTTTAACCATTGATACAATTTAGTCTTAAAATTATTCAGTCTTAAGTCTTTGAGATCTTTAGGCAACTTGTTATATGTGCGTATAGCCATAGGAAAACAATTTTTGCGATACAGAGCGGTTTTTGTTTTTGGATAGCACAACATGTTTGCGTATCGCGTGTTGAAGTTGCATACTTTGTCCTTTGTACAGAAGTAATGTGCATTGGTTTTTACGAACACACAAATTTCGTAAATGTACAAAGAGGGTACAGTTAAGAGGTTTAGTTTCTTAAATAAGGGCCTACAAGACGTTATAGGATTAACATCGCATATGCCCCGTATGCATTGTTTTTGCCCTATGAGTATTCTATTTATATCTGTAGAGTTTCCCCACAGTGGTATTCCATATCTTAAAATAGAACCGACATACCCATGATAGGCTTTAAGAGCGGTTTGCTGGTTTGTTATTTTAGCCAGTCTCCAGAGTGCGTAGGCATATCGATTTATTTTGCTACATGTGTGTTCAATATGTTTTTTCCATGACAAGTTGCTGTCAATTATTATGCCTAAGAACTTTATGTCCTCTAATTCACTAATGTTCTGACCTTCATAAGTAACAGCTATATTCTCCTTGTTTCCAAATCTGTTACGAAATTGAATATATGCTGTTTTGCTTAGGTTTACTGTTAGGTTATTGTCTTTTAACCATTGTATTATGTCATGAACTGTTTGGTTTATATCATTATTGTAGGTGTTTTTATTTATGCATTTAATTACAATTGAAATGTCATCAGCAAATAGGGTACAATGGTGGCGTGTCACTAATGGTAGGTCATTTATGTACAATAAAAGCGGACCGAGTATGCTTCCCTGAGGGACGCCCACATTGTTGCGCCTAGAGCTAGACTGGCAAATCATAGCTTCACCGTTTGAGTCTATACTCATTAACTCCACCTGTTGATGTCTATTACTTAGGTAACTCTCAATCCATTTTTTTGTGATTCCTCTTAATCCATATATTGAACATTTATGCAGCAAAATCTCGTGAGAAACAAAATCAAAGGCTTTACTCATGTCGAAGATCATCGGATAAAGAAATCTCCGTTTAGGGAACTCATTGAGTTTACCTGAACCTCGTCAGTATGCCGCGCGGGTTTTAGCGCTTACAATTATAGAGTCACTAGCTGAAAACCCGGCTTCGCCCGGGTAAAATGTAAAAAATTACAAACCCCATTTAACCCTTTCACCTCCTTAGAAATAGCATTACCAAGAATCTTTTCAATTAGGTACATTTTGTTATTTATCTTTCGAAGCCTTTTATTTTTAACCGACATCTAAGAAAGTGGGTTCTCTATGTAGTTATGTTTTGTTGAAATTGAGGGAACATCACGAATATTTAATGTATTAGGTATGTAATTTATATACCAAGTTTTACTTTCAAATATCTGAAATAACAGATTCCTATTCATAATTTTACCCCTTCTAGAACCAAATCCTATTTTTTAAGTCTAATTATTAATGTCCCACTGAAGCTGAAGGGCAAATCTATCCCGCTTGCAATGGTTCTGGTCCAAAGGACCACCCTGACCAGCCGTTAAAAATACGTCTAGGTTGTCCTGCTATTTTCACCGTGGCATGCTACGTCCTCGCCACCCAGCCTGTACCTCAGGCTCACCCCACCCCAACATGGTCTAAATATTTAATTTAAGCCCTCGTCCAAAATATGACAGTGAATTACAAAATATGACAGCCGTCCCGGTCCCGAGCTAACTTTGGACAGCCGTTAAGAAATACATTCAGGTCGTCCCACTATCTTCGCCGCGGCCTGTTCTAGCGTCGTCGGACTGGCCATATAGTTAAGGTGGTGTTTTCCTAGCCGCCGCGGGGCCCGCACGGGCCGGGCCCCCGGCTTGTAGTTGTTGTTATTGGGCCCCGGACTCGTGGGGAGTCGGAGCCCAGTCCGGTCCTGTCCATTCAACATGTCACACCCAGTTCGAAGCCAGTTTAGCCCGCCTATGTGGATACTTACTACAGACGTGGCCGGCGTAGTCTTACTTCAACCTAAGGGGTAAGCATTCACATCAGGGGTTTCCAAACTTTTTTCCCAGAGGGCCGTACAGCACCTTTGAAAATGTCGCGCGGGCCACATGACATGGTCGACTTGAAGTTACGTATAATCTTTTTCGTCCTGGGGGTGCTGTGTGTCTCACATCTGTAGGTACTTTACTGTGCAGGCAGGGGAGGCTTCTGTACGCGGGCCGGATTAGAATGCCTCGTGTGCCGGATTATATAGGCCCTCCCGCTCTGTCAGTTTTTTACGCTTACTACGTTCCTGATTGGGTTTGATTGCTGCGTGCGTGATTTGACAAACCTTAAATTTTGTCTTATTAATTTTACCATGTTCTTCAAAAACTACGGAATCATCTTATGGAGGTAAAATTAACCGGCATTGTTGCTCCCCGTAGGTAGAAAATAAATTTTTGAAACCATATTTGAACGTTCTTATTCCTACCTCAAACATGAAAAACTCGTAAATAGATGCGTGAATATTTTAAGAAAAACTGTATGGCGCTTAGTTTAGTAGGAGCAAATAAGTAAGTGTTACGATTTTTCCAAATTTCTAAAAAACTGTGTAAGTTAGGAAAACCGTTATTTTTTTAAATTATATTTAGGTTGATATTAATTATTGACAATTATTACAGATTCTTCTGTTCAGTAACTTCGAAGATATGTATTAATAATGGAAGGAGGGGAATGGTATTTTTTTGAACTTTTTTCGTCCTAAATCTAAAAGTAAATGCTTAAGAAAAAAACTTAAAATGGTATTGGAATCTACAAATAAACTCCATCCTTTTGATACCCCATTTAAAACAATAGCACAACTTGAAATTTTCGACCTCCCATTTCGGCCCCCTAAAAAAAGTAAAAAAAGGTATAAGAGATTTTTTTTATGTCCAGTAGGTAGCTCAGGTTAGCGACTTTTAAAACTATTCCAAATTTCAAATCGATCGCAGCAATCGTTTGAGATATCTGACTGACCTATGAGAGACGGACAGACAAACAGAGTCACACCATAACGGTTCCTTTTTTACAATTTTGATACGGAACCGTAAAAACATTCAGACCTGCATTATTTTTATTATGGTCGAATATTTCAAACGCCTGGTAATTTTTTTGTTTTCACCTAAATGATAAACATTGATTTTCAAATTTCTATCTTTGTACCAAAAACGGGTATAATTTAATTTGTTTTTGATGTCAGAATAAATTTAAGAAAACTTAAAAAGCCCCTACAGAGTTTCGCCCTAACTTACCACTTCACCATCAGAGGGATTAAAAAACATACAGACGAATTGAGAACCGTCCTTCTTTTGGAAGTCGGTTAAAAACAAATGTGCCTATTCCTTTTTTTTCGTTTAGAAATTTATTTGACACCTTTGCCAACGTTTGTTACTTTTTTTGGGTTATGTGTCAATAATATTGTACAATATTATTATATTATTTTTCAGTTATGTCAGTAACTTATTAATATTTTCCCGTTTAAAGATTGTTTTCTTTGAAATAAAATTATGGAAACGTATGATTATTCTAATTAAAATAAAAAACGGGTTTCTTACCCATGCCAAGTATGAACAGCCGCGCCCGCAGTTATATTATAGTCGCATGCTACGTACCCCTGCACTAAACTGTGACAATTTCCGAACGAACTCGAATTGACGCAAGCAAACATGGCCGACTGTTTTTGGTATTATTCGCATTATTTTACATCTTTATACGCTTATTTCTGCGTTATACGAATTTTGCGAATATAAGTTGTCGATTCGAAAGTGTTATTTTTTTACGCTTTAATTTTTGAGACGCTTTTCGTTCAGGTCTACCGTAGGGCCCGGCTAAATTATTAATATAGATGACATCGGCGACGTACGTGACGTGCTTCCGACGGGGAAGCTCGGTTATTTTTAGTCGATTTCCTGATCAACATGCAGCATAAACTTTAACACGTTGTTGGATACGGCCGTAATTAAATTACAAATCATATAATTAAGTATATAAACATTCGTCCCACGAATTCTTCCGCTCGTTTCAAAGGTTTCGTACCGAGAGGGTGTCCATATGTCTAGGGGTTTTGAGACGTACACTTATAATTTTCATAGAGGGTATATTACTATGGGCGCTTTTTTAATTGTACGTTAGTACGGAACTCTTTGTATAGAAGTGCCGACTTGCACTTGGTCAGTTTTTCATAACTTGCAAAACGGTGCCACCTCAGGAGGACCGCCCTATTCTTCTAGTGTACCCAATTGTACGAAATTATTTTTTAAAGATTTCTGTCATTCCCTTAGTTTCATAGCATCATATTTCTAGATCAAGAAAATTGATAGAAAACAAGAGAATCCTTTTCAAACAAGTTTCCAAGTGCTAAGTTTAATTGAACTCTAGAAATTTCTACGAATCTTCATAAACAACTTAACAGTTTCTAGTATCCAGTCCATCCACTTTTTATAATCTGAGATGCTCCATCAACTTTTCACACTCCATTGCTAGATGTTTAATGGTTGCACCGATGTTCAAGACCAGTTCTTAATTAACCATAATTAATACTGTCTTGGCGAGTTAAATTACTATAAATGATTTTTCTTTAGTTTAGACAGCTTTATGATTGCAAGAAATCGTGTAGGGACTATCACGTTTGCAATTATAGTGATAAATATTGATACCATGACTTCATGGTATCGTTCAATAAGGGGCAACGTCGTGTTAGAAAAACACTCAACCAAAATAGAAATGGGCCTTTTGTATGGAATTCCTGTACACAGTATATACCGTAAAGTCAGGTTTTTTATAGTCCAGCGCAATCATGACGATTCTCCAAAGTTTGGATCATAGTTGAGTGCATTGGCGTATAGATACCTGCCGAGCTAGCATAACTAGCCGCGACTTCGCTTGTCGCGCGACAGAGCACGCGCGTGTAACTGTCACACTATATTTAATGGAAAGGGATAGGTAGCATTTGTCGCGCGATAAAGAGTCGCGCACTCGCGCTTTACAGTTGTGCTAGAGGTACTGAGTTTACGATACATCATTTTCCGTACCTATAAAAACCGTATAAGTATGGTATTTTTTTATATTTACAAGCACTTGATGACTCCATCTATCTCATATTTGTGTCGTTCTCAAGCAAAAAGTAGCACATACTGATTGTCAATTGAGACCTAATCGCCTTTGACAGCAATGTCAGTTTTATAAGTATGACATATTAGCGTAGATCCTGTTTTGTTTGATCCTCGTCTGACGACATACGGGATAAGGGATGAGCAAATATGACATTGACAGAGAAAATTCCATAAACCGGTAATCCCATACGTAAAGGATTACTTCCTGGACATGAGTCATTTGCAGAAAGCATGCAGTTCCTATCAATGGACAGATTAAAACATGATCTATCTCATTGACGTATTAGGTTATCAGTTTCAGGATATAACGCTTATCTCGCTATTGTTTTGTATCAGTACTCGTTTAGGGGAAACGCTGAGGGTTATTATTATACAAGAGGCTTTCGTAGAACAATTCAAATGCCATCAGTTTAGTACCGCATTGAACCCTAGAGCATGAATAATGACATACAAGACAATGTCAGATGGATTGTAGTCATTCAGTAAATTACAAATCAATCCATTCCAGCCGGCCCAGCAGAACTCGCCGCGACTTCTCTTGTCGTGCCACCTTATCACTGTCGCACTAAACTGAATAGACAGTGATGGCTAGTATATGTCGCGCGACAAGGAGTCGCGCGTTACAACTGACAACGAAAGGTACCCAATTGTGCAGCTCTGCTTTAATTTATTTTTTACTAGCACTTTCCCGCGGCTTCGCCCGCGTTGTTCCCGCTACTGTCCCAAGGGAACTCTTCACCGGGATAAAAAGTATCCTATGTTTCAATCCAGGGCTTGGTCTACTTCCATGCCAAATTTCAGCTCAATCCATCCAGTCGGTACCCTGTTATTAAGTAACAAACATCCAAACATCTTCACAAACTTTCGCATTTATAATATTATTTTTTATATATGTTAGACAATAGTCTAAAAATAACAGACACGTATTATTAGCTGCCCAATCTCAACCTATTGGGTGAAATTGTCCTCCAAAGTACTGTCTCCCAACATATATCAAAATAAATCCAATTGGAGCCGGACAGTTCGGTACTATTTCTTACTAGTTACATTACAGGTACTGGCGTCCGATATAACTAGTCTAACATTTCTTTCATCCTTACCAGTTTTCTTAGATACATCGCAACTACAAAACATATTTGAGTTATCAAAATTTGAACAGCACGTAATCGAGGTCACCCCGTCTAGCTGATAACAGATAAGATACGCACGATAAAGGTAACTATCACTTAACTATTGTTAATGTCACACCCACTCCCGGCAACATACATTTTAATTATTTTTATTGTGGCCCGTGTGCGTAAATGGGAAAATTTAATATCTTTTGATATATTTTCATCTAAGAGAGTAGGCCCGTGTCCAGTGGGGAGGATATAGGCCGATGATGATGTTCTCAGTTTCAATTGTGCTAAGATTTTGAAAACTGCTATTCTTCTGAATCTCAATAAATAGTCACAACAACTCGGAACACCGGGGTCGCTCCCAGAAATCATCGGCAACATCAAGGATCTGCTAGGCTTTCTGGTAATTCGATTGGCTACACTACTCATAGTGCCTTTAACCCGTCACGCAAAATAGGCGCATTATCAGACATGAAATTGGGATAACTAGCCCGCTTAAACCTATAACCTATCAGTGGCGAACTCGATTCCGGCTTGCCTACTCGTAATATCAGGTATTTGACCACCTTATTCTATAGATCTTAAGGAAAATGTACGCCAAATCTGCACCGGTTTGCCCAAGGATATTTTTTACATGTGTTCAAGCCTTTACGAAAACCAATTATTTTCGGAATTGGAGACGTGTCCACGTGACGCGAATATCCAACGCGTGATGTACTCTAATATTCATTTATGAAGCCATTAAGGTTTGTAGGGAAGTAGGTTAAACGGCAGACTAAGATGTAACCACTAGTTAACCAATGGCACACTATAATAGCAGTAATGTATCTTCCTACAAAAGGTACATCGCGCGCAAATGTGTGTGCGCTGTGAACGAACGCACTACAAGCAAAGAAATAAGAATGCGTAATAATGCTCCAGTACGAATCGCTCTATCTGCGCCTCGATCTTGAATACGTATCGCGCGCCTTTACCAATGGGCAAATTTCCCGCAAATCTATCGAGCCCGAGACCCAAGAACAGTCACAAAACTATCAAATTAATTGAGTAATCGAATGTTTGCTTCAAATATTGTTTCTACCTTCAAACAATACCGGAGACCATCAATAACATAGCAGCAGTAATAATTAATCAAGTGAGCTCCGTCCATAGAACCGACCAAATTGGAAAACGGTACAAATAGCATATTTACTCTTCGGTATAACAACACTCACAGTTCAATGCGAGTTTTTTTTTAACCGAGAAACAAGGGGTTGTTACATATGGACCCATCTGGCGATGTTATTGTATAGGGAAAGGATGCTTTGTCAAGATGTTTATGTTATCATACTTATAAACTTCACTCTCAGCTATGGCTGTGCCCAGCAGTGGGACGTATATAGGCTGATAATGATGATATTTATAAAGCGGCGTAATTTTCCTTCTAGCTTACCAGCTGGAAATCCATTGGAGATAAAGCGAAGGGATGTTTACAAAATTAGGTAACTGAGTAAGCTACATGACATCTGTCAATAAAAATGTTTCTTAAGTATCAACCAGTTGTAGTCAGTTATACTACTATTTTTGTAAACATTTCTCCAATTGTTAGGCAAATACGCATATCGTTAATTTTCATTGTTTTGTTGATTGCGCTAAATCAATTATGTCTTTCTTTCTTTCAATTATTTACCTCAGTGCCGTCGCGCTCTATCAACATGGACAGTGAGGGCGATGCATGACGATTTTGTGATCTATGTAGCTAATAACTACTACCAACTTAAGGCGAGGTAAGACGAGAATCGGGCGCGGAAGCCTAGTTTCCAAATCATTTTTAGAGCACTTATTTGACTCGTAGGTCACTATAAAACATATATAATAATATTCAGAACTGTATCTAGGCTTCCTCTCACTTAGAACACGATAGCGAACACTTCGCTCGATAGAAAAGTAGCGCGAAAACACTATAAAATAAAGTATTTTTTTCATTTTGTTCATTACCAGTTACCTTTTCTGACAAAATTAATACCTGACAATCATGATTTCACAGTCATGCAGGGCATCCTCTCATGTTTGGGTTGATAACGTATACTTTTATGTTAGAAATAGAAGATAATCTGCAATAATCTGCATTCCGCCCGACCCTAGTTGTATGTGAAATGCGAGCCAGGTCCTACCGGGCCTTAAGAGCGCTTACACAGTCTCCGATCCGAATCAGGACCATGACCAATGTCGTCCAATCAGGGTTGAGTGCCCTCAGTGCAGGGTGGAAGTGTACATTGTGGTGCGCCCCGATCCCGACTCGCATGTTCTAATATCTAATAAGAAATAGTGTATATGGGCATTTTTATTTTAAAATGTACGGTTAGGCGAAACTTAACGCCTAACTTACTTCCTGTTTGTCTACCACCTCTCTTGTCTCATCACTCAACTGCTCAAAGGTTAACTGGAAGAGATCCCTTAAAGGGATAAGTTCGCCTTTGTACATATACCTTTATTTTGTAACCCTGTACTTGTATTATTTTGTGCAATAAAGAGTTTACATACATACATACATACTTAAGCTATGTTCAAATACCGTCTAACCTGTCAGTCCGTAACGAAATATATGGAGTTTGACACTAATCGTCAGTTCTGTAACGACCTGTTAACTGTCAGTTAAGAACGCACTTTAAATAAAAAAGCCCATATTCGGCTGTGACTGATAGAGATCCCGTGGCGAGCTGGCATAAAATGGCATAAATTCCTTGTAAAAATATAGAATGTTCGCCGTTCGCCCAATTATTATTAGCTTGGTAGATCAAGTCACAATTTCATTTAATGGTGTTATATCACGGACCGATACTGCGATACGATTTTCGCGTTATACGATGTAGGTACTCTCATTCTATATTCATGTCCTTATTTAAATGATTTTATCCTCCAGCCAACATTAATTAAGTTTATAATTAACTGGGAATTTTATACTGTTTTCCCGTGTTACATACAAGGAAATGCATTAAATTTTAATGCAAGCGAGAAATCCTGAAATAAACAGGCAGATGAGGTAAAGCTGTCCGTAAATTGTAGTCCATTTTACGTTACGAATTGATATCATACTCTTGCCTTCAGATTGCGCCACTGCATCTCGATCCTGAGCCGTTTCCCGCCAATTAATGGCTAGAATCGCGCAGACCTGCCTCGATAACATCGCTCCAGCAGCGATATCTGGGACGACTAGGCCATCGTCCAATTGGCCGTCCCAAATACGCCATTTTAGCACCGCGATCTTCAACCCATTTTTTCAACATGGCCGAGCCAACGGCGTCAAGATGAATGGTAGAAATAAGGTTCAACGAACAACCCAGCGATAGACGACAGAACCCTGCATCCTAAATAAGGCGTCCCGCGCTCGCGCCGGCGGCAATCGTGCGTGTCCGATCGTCCGGCCGATTGCCCAATTCGCTGCACACGATGTTACAAAGGCCGTAATTTCCTGGAGATCCTGCTTTTAATTACAATGGCTCGACTAACAGGACTCAGGATTGGAGATAGCCAGTTCATCCTCTCTCTCTCTCTCTCTCTCCCGTTAGGTTACGTCTGCGTACTAAATACCTGTTTAAAATGACATAGTGAGATAATGGAATGGAATGGAAGATTAGTTTTGACCATTTACTTGGTCCGAACATCGGTTTTTAAATCGTCTGCGCAGTTTTTTATTTTACCTCTACCTACCTTGACTATCCCCAGAAGTTTCACGTAAGTGCTGCAGTTCTCTTTAACAAACGTGATCAATGTTATAAGCATAGTCGCTAAATCATTTATTTATTTAGACTTTATTGCACAATGCACAATGCAGGAAAGTACAAACAGCGAACTTATTGCCATAAGGCATTCTCTACCAGTTAACAGCTGGGCCAAACATAAATATTAAATAATTAAAATGGGTGATTTTAAAACTGAATTTCCGGGAAATCCTAAATTACATCAACGCGCTTATGATTGGTTATTATGAAGTGTGTCGGGCCTGCCTAGACCAGGTAAAATCCCTTTAAATACGTACGTATTTAAAGGGATTTTACCTTAAACCGGGCACCCGTACCCTTGGGCGATAATACGTAAGCAAAAACATAGTTTAATCAGTGACACTTCATTCTAAATCCCTTTGTATGCGTTAAACGTTAATAAAGGCAGAAGAATGAGTAAGAGTTTCTAATTCATAGCATAGCATTGTCGTTTCAGTGCATTGTCCCATTAAATGTTCCTGTGTTATCGACCTCAGAACATTATGCAATCGAAAGCACAAATGTACACATTTTTTGTGACTTTGATGGTGTCATTTTGTTCATGCGGTTTGTGGTCACAAATCATGACTAATGATATGACGGAGCTGTTAGCTGCTTCTCAATGTAATGACTGCGTAATACTGGATAGTTTTGTGTTATCATATAATGTAGCCCTTTTAAATTAAACGTTTAATTTAAAAGGGCTACATTATATCCGTTTGTAAAGATGAAAATGGAAACACAGGATTTATCTTCTTAGTCGTGCACTCTTGGCAGGGTGGACGTGGTTATGTCTCGGTCGAGTCTTGCGCCACCGCTTCTCTTGTGATAGGATTTTGCAAGACAATATAATCTTGTTTTCATTTTCCACGAATGCAAAATGTCATGTTTCCTTCCGCATATGTATAGTTTACACAAGGGAGCTTCGGTAGTGCAGATTTAAAAAGAAAATGGAAAAGTGGATATATCTTGTATCCACTATCCCCCCGCATACACGGATCTCGTTAGGGCGATAAAAAATACGCCGAGTGCGAGAAAGCAATAGCGCACTGCTTTCCTCGCTTGAAATCATATTCTGTAGTGTGAAAAGCAATCGACACCAGACGAGGGGTTGAACTAACAGAAAATGTACTCTACCACTTGGAAATAAAGTTAAAATTTGTAGCTCAAGCACGGAGATAAAAACGTATGTCTAGCAGAGTTGCAGCGGAGGTATTTTATCTGAACGAATCTAAAGTACATATGTGCACACGTTGAAATTCACGCTCGGTAACTTGGTTAGGTTTAATGCAGTGCTAACCCCGGGGGAAGGCTTTCTTTCTGCTAGCTGTACTGCGTAGTATTTTTAGTAATTATATAGTAATGTTGAGGCTGGCTTTCGCAGAGGTTTTTTACTTCTCAGATTACTTACTTTTATGTCTAAACCGTTCGTAAGCCGCTGTCAAAATATGCTGTTATAACAATGACTTTGATGTTTTGGATATAAAGTTCAATAAAACTGGGACGCATACGGCACAAGGCGTTAAAATCGCATGTATTTGTAGGAGGTGCGGAGTCTCTTTAATCAGTTGTAATTTTCCGCAACACAACTTGATTTACTTAGATATGTATGTAAATATGCCACTGATGCCCAATAGGAATGTACATTTTTGAATTCAGTAAAAATTGCACAAAGTACTGCATATACAGTATAATTCTTTGCACTTTGACACTCGGGAGGTCTCGGTTTCAATCGTAAAGGTTCGTGTTTTCACATAGAGTATACCGGGAGCAAATAATTAAAACGTAGATTCTACTCATAAAAAATAAAACTTTCTTTCAAACACCTTTAAAAATTATGTAATCTTTAGAATTTATCTTGTTCATACAAATTAAATAGTATTTTCAACATGTTAATATCAGTCTAATTGACATCGCTTGTCAAGTTGTCACGCTACAGACATAAAGAACATTGCAATACATTGCGATTTCCAATAAACTTTAAAGTGTACTAAAAATTAAAACATAAGTTAGTTTTAAATGTCGCTGAACAAGTTTTTGTTCAGTTTGAGGAGTACAATCCACGTTTTAATTATTTGCTCCTAGTACAGGCAACACCCGGTATAAAGTCCGAGAATTTACTCACATAAAATATTTAAATCTATTTAATATAATTAACAATAAAACCTCAATCTAAGTATACGAACTTCACTAATATTCAAATAGACTATAATCAACTTTTTATGACAATGTGAATTAAAATCATCAATTGTGAACATAACCACATTTTTACTAAAAAAAACCCGACCGCGGTGCACTTTGAAACTGCATAAAATCCGCCATTTTGTTTATTTTAACGAACTTCATACCCAGTGACACTCGCACCATCAAGACGAATCTAATGATGTATCATTTATCAAAATCAGATGTGCCGTTGAGTAGTTACGAGCGGACACAGGAACGGACATACATACATACAGGTCAAACACATAACCCTCCTTTGGGCTTCGCCGCAGTCGGGTAAAAAATCAAAGGAATTATTATTAATTTATGGTTCCATTATTAATCCAATAAGTATGTATTGTAATAACGATTTTAAACATCTGTGTTATTCATAGGTCTATTGTAAAAAATTACAATGTGCCAGGTGATGAACATTACTGTTTTAGATTGTTAAGTGCACACTATGATGAATATGCAGCAATGTATCTCGCATCATTTGCACTTCCGATCTCTCACGATAAATGTCGAGAATAGCCGAGTATCAAAGTCCAAATAATCGTACTGTACACAGTACAACGGACAGAACAGAGACACGACATTTTGCAACACGTCACATACCGACAAAAAATTGACGCGCGCCAAAAAAATAAAAGGTACGCAAAACGCCTACTTTCTACCTGGCCACAATGCGCGCGCAGATGATCTCTTGCGCAAGCCGGATGCATACGCTGACTGTTTAAAATGGACGTAAGTCTCGGTAAAACTTACTAGCTTGTAGGCTTTTTTTCCAGGTACAGTTATAGCAAAAATATCCGGTTAATAACGAAAATGTAGTATGGCTATGTTTCCGACACACATATATGACCTTTTGTTGTCAAGTTTATCAGGTTCACGTTTTGGGGTATTGTCAAAACTGTCGATTAACAAAGTAATTTTATCGCAATTTAACACGAACATTCTCAATCAGTTTACAAATCTACTGTGTTAAAAATTATAGTGCTATATATCCGTTTTCTACTATAAGTATCGAAGCTAACTAAAGTCCACTACAAAAGAAGAACTTTAACCCACTATCATTAACATGATTTTATATTAAAAACTGATTGTTTAGAAATAATACAAAGTTTAAAATTTTCGCGTTCAGCCGCGTTGACGGCCAGACAGAGCTATACGTTAGACTGAGATACAGTCTGCTATCTCAGTCTCACGCGTAACTGAGTCCTTACTTACGTAAGTAAAACTTACAAGTGTAAGTCTGGCCTAACACAGTAAGTCTCCATACTTAAGAAGCTATGGGCCTAACACAGTAAGTCTCCAATCTCAATACTTAAATGCTATGTTAAAAGTGAAATTCCCCATTGCACAGAAACGATAATTTGTGGAAATTATGACCACACATCAAGATAAACCTTTATTGCTTTGAATTGTGGCAATCCACACGTTTCAATGACGTTTACGTACATTAAACCTCAATGGTCACAGTCAGCAAAACATGCCAGTGTATTTTCATGTCACACACTCTCGCTAGTAGCAATACATGCCAATGATTATGTATTTGCACAGTATTATTGTATCCCTGTATTGGCAAGCGTAGCGTAGGACGACCTTGGACCCGGTGGACAGGAGACCTCGTGAGGGTAGCGGGGAGTCGGTAGATGCGATCTGCACAGGACCGCAATCTGTGGCGATCTATGGGGCAGGCCTATGTCATCATGGCTGACAGATAGATAGATAAATTATATCCCTATGAGCAGTCACTGCATTTCGGAGGGTTTTCATACCCCTGTCCTTAATCGTATTTTTCAAGAAAGATCGAGAATCGTTAGCCATGTGATATGAAAATACGCAGACAACTGCAGCACTCCAATGCTTCAGTCAAAAATTGTAATGAAGAACATAAATGGATATCAGAGAAACCTTTAATGCAATTTACCTTTATTCAGTTTTTCGGTCAGCGTCGGTTGTCAGATAAAGTCAATCCGGTTTCGCCAAATCGGATCATTTCAAGAGTTGTGTAAAGTGTCAAGTACGGACTGGGACCTTTAATAAAGTAATGTGGGTTTTTTGGGCTGGGTCGTACTCAATAAGAACTCTTATTTATATAATCGGTGGTCGGAGATTTTTGATAAGGCTATTAAATAAGCTTGACCGTCATATAGGCGAAATTTGCAGAACGAGCCTGGCTGACGAGTTCGTTCTGCAAGGAAACTATGATAAAACCTTAAACAATGTAGGTTGTACTTTCTAAATAGTCCCAGTTTAACCTCATAATAAAATCCTTAGAATAAGGGCGAACACGAATAGGATCTCGCTTGAAGATCGCGGTAACCCGTCGGAGGGCCCTGACTATAACTAGACGCAACTAGTCTGACAAATTTTGAAGTGCAAGAGTGACCAATGCTATCACGTGAAGAATAGATTTGAACAGTGACATCTAAAGGGAAATTCAGGTTCATAAACAAACACAAATCCGCTATCGACATAATGACAGCTTCACGATACGGATCCTGAAGGTAACCTGACGAAACAACGATTTGGCGAGCTTCCAGCAGGATTAATCCCAAAGAACGCGGTCCGCGTACAAACGGAGCACGTTTTCGGCATTCACGAGAGGAATCGGAACGCGTTTAATAAATTCGGAATGTCAGACGCATCCGTTGCATCCTTTATTTTCAGGTTGAAAAATACTGATCTGTTTTGTGTTTCGGTGTAACTTTAACTATCGACAAAAATGGCTACATTTAACGGCTCTCTCTGGACTCTAGTCATGCCATGTGCTGCCGTGTTAGTCGCTCATAGTAAAAAGCCTTTTTAGATTAGGACGGCAGTATGGTGCAAATATGTACACTCACGGACAATAAATTCGGGTCATTTTCTATATAATTGTTCATAGAAAATGACCCGAATTGATTGTCCGTGAGTGTATTTACGAGGGCGCCAACTTGATATTTTAAGTATCTTAAACCGACTCAGTCATCAGTATTACCCTAGCTTTTGGATTTCTATTAGGGTACGCGCAGACAGAGCGCGGTCTGGCGTTCCGAGTTCTGCGGCGAGAGTTCTACGTTTTGACAGCTCGAGAGTTCCAACGCACACATGAGGCGTTCTAATTATTGCGTTCTATTTTGTCCATGTCTTTGTACGTGCAATATGTCGCTAGAAAGTTCATCTTCCGAAGAAAAAGAATTGCTTTCTAACGCTTAAAAACTTCTAAAAAAAGAAGAAAATATTCGTTGCACCACTTGCACCCAATTAACACAACACGACCGGAACTAGGCGGATTCAGTAGTATTCATGAATTACTTGGTTTTTTTTAGTGTACTTGTCTTAAATCATATAATAATCTCCTTTCTCCAACAAATTCAATCAGTTTTTCTATATTTGCAACTTCAGACATCGTGGTGAACGCGGCGTTCTCTGTCTCGGCGGCAAAAGAACTCCAGAACGCGGCGTTCCGCTTTGACCGCCGCGGTCTGACCGTCTGCTGTGTGCATTATCGTAAGGGACTCAATACATTCGAAAGAACGCAGAACTCTGAACGCGGAACTCGGAACGCCAGACCGCGCTCTGTCTGCGCGTACCCTTAGACATTTTAATGCTTCGATCTAAAATTGGTATTGGTATTCCTTGGTTTCTGCTGTATGTCTTGTGCTGTTCTTAAATCACAATAAACATAATATATAATTACGTATTTTGACTTCGAAAAAAAAAAGAAAATCAAAAACTAAAATGAGTTTATTCAAACCACGAAACTCTTGGTTGGTCAGCGACCTTTAAATTCAAATGAACACCAAAAAAACCATATTACCTTCCGGTACCACATGTTGTAGCACCTGTTCTGTATAAATATCAAATAAAGTGAATGACTTTAGCAGCAAAAGTTCAACTTACATAAAGAATTATAAAAACAAAAGCATTGTTACTTTAAAAAGGCCTAATGAAATTAGAGTTGCAACCACGTTTACGTCGTTTTCATCAGTAAATAAAATAACTGATAGGGATAACCTCCTGAGAACATAATCCCCCGATTTCTCATAAGAACAAAGGTCTTTGGACTCATTTCGCAATTGAGAACTGGTTTAATTTAGCTTGTACTTCAACACCACAATTAGGACTTCCTGCGACAGTGCTATTAACACGAGTTTGAAAATCCGTCCTTTTTACTCATTAGTATTGAAGGAATCGAGTAAGTGAGAAGGTAAGAGAATCCCAGATGTGTCGAAGAGAGAGGACCACGCGAGCGATTGACGTGTCTCAATAATGAGCCTCAGCAGTATTTATAAAATGCCTAGCATGTGTTAAAACATTATAGACCACTATAAAAAAACTTGGACCACGTAATAGGCCTTCCAGTTACGTTTTATTATTTCTTCTACCATAATTATTCTTGCCCACTTAGTTTTTTATGTCCCCCAATAGCAACAACCCTAATTCAAAGAGGGTTACCACATACTTTTGATTGTGTCTAATGGTGCTTGAAAATAAAACACAATCGATGCTGAAACAATCACACGCGACGCTGCCCGCAGCTGCGTGTACGCATCAATATCATTACGCAGGTCTAAAAGGTCGCCTTTGAAGTTGAAAACTCAACTTCATAAAATGGCAACGAAATTGGAGTTCTGAAAACATAGTAAAATCAAATTCTTACATGTACAGTCGCCTTTAGACACATCTACACACTTCTGGATGCTCAAAACTAAATATGCACTGTAACGCATCAACAATAGAGTTGTTTTCAGATGTTTGTGAGCGTCTTGTTTGCTCTGATGTGTTTGATGACAACTGTACCAGTTTTCAAGTGATACTATACTAAGACTTTCTGTTAAATTATATTGACTTACAAAAAAAAACACCCTCAAAGGGCTCAAACTTTGAAGGGTGTTTTTTTAGGAAAATATGAGTTTGAGGTGAAATGACAAAACACGTGTCTATTTTTTTTTTCATGTTTTCCAGCATATAATGAAACCAGTGATTAACTAGCAACTTGCTTGAATTTTTTTTTCTGTAGAAGTTGGAGGGTTTAGCCACTTTTCAGTACTTTGGAGGTCGGGGTTGAGATTGGGCAGCTAAGAAAAATACGTGTCTGTTATTTTAGACTACTCTCTAACATATATATCAAAATAAATTAGATCGGAGCCGGACAGTTGGGTACCTTTCCTTGTTAGTAGGTATTGGGTTATTAGTTTCACCAGCAAACTATCAAACAACGCAATCACTAATATTAATCACACATATGACCTTATTGATACCGCGAATGCATCCGGACAGGTGTGTTCCAATACGCCTTGTTTATTTGATCAATGCGGGGATGTAAGTGTTTGCGTGGACTAAGCAAATAAGCATTAGGGCTTGTCGGTTGCGGCTTGGCATGCCAGACGGAATTGTATATCCTGTGCATTGTATGATAACGCGTTGCTCGATACGTCGATAGGGCAAAGTATAAAGACAGATAAGTAGTCAAACTTCGGCCGCTTAGGTTACGTATTCACTCACACACAGTGCGATCCATACTTGGGCACTCTTAAGCATTCGTAAAACTTTGCTTGTAGTGCGTCCGTTGACGGCGCGCACATAATTCGGAAACTTCGCGAAAGTTAAGTTAAAGGTAAACATTTTTCCGATTTTAAACTATATATGTAGATGGATGATTATATCTTAAAGACGTCGGTAGCGACTTCATCCTTTTGTGAAATATATCATTCATTTTCATGAAGCGGTTCGCTTTGTCATTCCTGATTCTGACTGTCAAGAAATGGAATCCACTCCCGTCGTGAATTGGTTAATAATTAATAATTTAGCATAATAATGACTAAATACAAAAAATAGGAGCATATAAGACGACTTGCGGAAATCTAACCCGCCTAAACCTATAATATTTACTAAAACAGCTAGCTGCATTTTCGTCTCAGTCACTGTAAAAAAATGTTTAATTATACAGTAGGTACGAGTATCACAATCATATCATTTTTAATAATTACTGTATCATGTTTGAATATGACCACTGTCGTGTCACTTAAGCCGGTAGTTAAAATACAATTAAGTATGTGTCGCATTAAGAATCAAGTGTCATTGTGTCAACATTAAACTTATCCAAGTATCCAAGTCATTGTTTAGTTAACTACAATGCTAATGGCTACGTGGTCTGTTAGTCACGCTAAGCCATTGAAAGTGACCATGTCTTTAATTGCTTAAGTGATAAAAACAATGTCAGTATGTTATAAATCGATAGAAGGAAATGAACTTCCTGTAGGCAATAGTGACTATAGTGATAGACGTCATGCACCAGGCATGTATCAGGTATCTTTGTCATCCCACAGACAGAACTTAAGCATAACAGATCATAGAAATAATTGAAATAGATTCCGATTCACTTGCATTATACCCCGCAACCGAAAGAAATTATACGCAGATAAAAATGCTCTAGTGGCCTCAGTGGTCGGAACCGGTATTTTGCAAAAACCCCGAAATAGCCCAATTTTTTGAATTATTTTATGATTTTTATGTAGGGCTCTATAATATGTTTAAGTAATGACTTCGTATTATTAGATTGTCCGATTAAAATGAAATATGTAATAAACCTAAGAACGAAAAGAACGGCATAAATACCGGTATTTTTCATGGAGAAAATACCGGTATTCGAGCTCTGAGTGGCCTTTTCTACAGCGTTATTTTTTTTTATGTGCGATAAATACCTACAATAGATATTATTTTTTCTTTCGAAATGAAATTTCTGCATGTAAGCTTATTCCACGTATGTTATTCTAAATTTTCATTGCATCCATTTAAAAGAAAAACCAAAACCAATCCTGTGAAAACCCAAGATTCTGGTTTATCTTTCCAATAACTTCCTGAAACTAACTCAATGTCAATAAGGAAACATGACATGACATCGAAATGAAATATGTTTGCACATGATTACAAAACCTTGGATAGTTAAATGGGCTAGTCATCGCAAGCTCGAACCTTCGCCAATAGAAGTATTATAAAAACCTTAAAAGTTTTTTTTTATCTATACATAAAATAAAATCGTACTCTCAGGTTCACTTTATCCACATTCCCTACTCGTCCACATTCTGCAGATGATATTTGAATGTTTGTTACTATACAAGGTGTCCATGAGCATTGCGAGGGATTTTAACAGGATATTCCAGACCATATTTTAAGTTAAAAATGTTAATTAACGTTTGCTAAATTCGGCTCGGTTTTAGAGATATTTTCATTGTTGTGTAAAAATGTTGTAATGAAATCTCCAGTATGAAACACCTTTATGATTGCGACGTTGCGAGACTTAACCATCTAATTTGACTGTCAAAGTCACATAGCAATAACCGACGTTGCCAGCTCGTCGTAAAGGCACGTTTCCACTAGATTAGAATTATTAAGCAATTATTATGTATGAAAACATAATAAAATTAAAAATCATAATTCGACCTAGGTTCATATAACATTTATTACTCCTTATAGCCTCAGGAATTCGTGGTTAAAATCTCTCGCAATGCTCATGGGCACCTTGTATAACGGGGTAGCGACTGAACGGATTGAGCTGAAATTTGGTATGCAAGTAGACCAAGTCCTGGATTGAAACATAGGATACTTTATATCCCGGTAAATAGTTCTGTTGGTATAGTAACGGGAACAATGCGGGCGAATCCGCAGGTAAATGCTAGTTCTAAATAAAGTGATCTCGTAAAATTCCAGGTAAACATATATCTATAGCCAACACAACGTGCTATTTTCTCAAACTCTAACTAAATAAACTCATCAGTTTTTGTAAGGCTAAACGATATCAGTAGATGAATTTGCTTTACACAAGATTACTAATTAATAATTACCCTCGTTAAATCATGTCAAATTATCTCTAATGAAGCTGCCGACAAAATCGAAATGGCGGAAAAACGGTATTTTCACTGTTTTCTATAGAGTGAAACCGCTCAGCTAACAGCAACTCTCACACGTATACATCGTGTTTTTATTGATTTCCGTTAATTTCGAGGGCACATTCTCTAGATTAAGTTAATTTCTCTAGAAACTAATGTTGAAAATTTTCATAATCTTAATTTAATCACCAACCAGTATAAATGAGCTGTCATAATCCTAACACTGTCATAGTTGACGTTAATTTTTGACTAACTCAGAAGTGTCATTTAAAATGGTTATAAACACAATATTAATTTATTTTGTATGAAAAGTAAAAAAAAATCGAATTAAAAAGAAAGCGATATACCAGGTAGCTTCTGTTGACGTACGAAACAACCTGTCGAATTAAACGGAACCAAAAATAAAAACACGGTGTATATCTTAGTATTTGTAGCCGAGTAGTTTGGACATGCGGCTTGCAAACCGGGGGTCGTGGGTTCGAATCCTGATGTTTAGTTTATTTTTAATTTACACTTTAGCCTTTCAAAAGCAGCAAAAACATTCAAAGCTATGTGCTAAGTTCCCAAACTGCACAGGGCCAGCGTAGGAACAACAGTAGGCCTGTGCCCAGCCCTGCAGTGGGACGTAGGTATATGATGATTATTTTATCTTAAGAGTTGAGGGCTGTGGCACATCTGTATAATATTATTTGTGAAGGAAATAACACGTGTTTCTTTGTGTTAAGTTTAAACTTAACTTAATTTGCACCTGCCTATGGCGTCGAATACAACCGAAGTGCAACATACACCAGGGTAGGTAGTAATCAATAGAGACCGGATCTGATGTAGCGATCTCAATATTAATATGGATATAACTAGTGCAATTCGTTAAATACAATATTCGTTAAATAAATAAATACATGTTGGTTATATAAGGTCTTAATTTTTACTGTGCATTGTGAAGAAGAAATATTAAAGAAGAAGTTACGATAAATTACATTGTTTTTGTGTGTAGAAAAAAATAATAAATTATACCAGTCATATCCATATTAATATTGAAATCGCTACATCAGATCCGGTCTCTAGTAATCAAGTAACCATCATTGGAAACGCTGTTCTTCTCGGCTGTGACCTAACCGTCTAAAAGCCAGTTAATTGTTTGCCAAATTAAATTAGAATCAAATTGTAATGTATTCGCGCTCGAGAAACTAGCTTAGCCGCGGCATAAATTATATATGCGTGTATACATCTTCATAAATTACGTTTGGGAAAGTCAATTTCGACGCAGAATTCCGCTTAGATTAATTGTTAGGAAGTATTTAGCGATTTTGCAACTCTGCAACGAATTACACGATCGCAAGATTCTGGTTATATATATCCCGTCCTTCCTACTGATATTATGGTTGTGAAAGTATGTGAAGATGTTTGGAAGTTTGTTACGAAGTAACGCGGTGACAATTGAATGGATGTAGATTAAATTTGGTATACAACTAGACCAAATCCTGGATTGAAACATAGGATACTTTATATTCCGGTAGGAAGTTTTTTTAGGATAAAAACGGGAATGAAGCGCGGGAATGAGGGAACTCCATTTCAGGAGTTTTCGGTTAAAAAGCAAATCAGTAGTTTTTGGTTGCCAGTTAAATAGTTACTATTAGTAGTAACTCAACTCAACAACACATCACTATTTAAAGAAGATTCAGTACTTAGTGTAATAAGTCGAGTTTAATATCGCTCTATTGATTTAGCATAATCGAACTCAGACATTTTTTTAGTAATAACTAATTCAAAACACAGAACCCTCCATAGTGTTATAGGTAAAATTTAGCCATTTTATTTTCAAGTTATCATTACCTGTTATTTGAAACACTGTTTCACCTCGCGATCATGATTTGAAGGGTCATTCATTAAATTTGTGAAATTTTCGACATTATATAATTATATAATTTTGCCAACTTTCTCAACAGTACACCGGAAAAGGAAAGGCGAAGTTATCTATGTTATTAGCTCAAAATGATACTTCAAGTATCCAAGGCAATAAAAACTTTGCATCACTTTTCGTTCAAACATTTTATATAAAACGCTTCCAATTTTTTTCAGCGAACACTTCGAAATTCATTTCACGACATAAAATATCAAATTCCAAGCGTTTAAGTAACCCAAGGAAATGTATTTTTATTTCATAAACAACGCCACCGGAAAACCTCAACAGCCGACCGCCGCATACTAAATGACCCTTAGGGTCATAAAGGCGAATTTCACTTCCACTCCGTCAATGTCACCACTTTCGCTTAAGCGTCGCATTTTGAAAGCGGGTTTTGTAATCGAAAACACATTTACTTATAACGTGCGGTATTGTCGGGCGACGTCATTGGTCCATTGTCGCGTTTCGGTTGCTTGTTCGTTTTCGTTTTCAAAATGCTTTTGAATGTGTTGTGTAAGTTTCAACTCAATATGTGACTTTATAGAGGCGTACATACTTGTAATTCTAACTTTGTTTTTTTTAAGTTTATTGCGATCGATTTAGAGGTGTGGCTCACATTTAACTTTTGCTACCTTAGCCTTAATATCCATATTAATATTTTTAACCTTAATGCAATGTAATAAGAAAAGTTAACTTATTGTAATGTGACTATTTTTTCACGCAGAAAAGTAACGTATGTTTATCTAAAGTAGGTATATAGGTAAAGAGTTTAAGGACCAGGAAAAGTTAATATTTGCTATGTTCTAGCTTAGTTATCAAAAGTATTGTAAATTTGACAACAATTTCTACCAACTAATATTTGAATAACAAGCTACTGAAACGTAACCGTTTTCCCATTCATTTTCTTGTAAGTACATTTCGCTAATTGTCCTCGATAAAGTAAACAAAAACGCTATTCACTTGAAAAGGCCAGTAACGAATAATAATGAAATGATATCTGTAACTATTTACGAGTATAAACGTCTGAAAATCATAACTACTCACTCAGGTAGCAACTTGAATATATGTGTAATTGTGAATGAAAATAAGTCGAAAATTAGTCACCATATTAGACCCGTGGACTTTACACTAGATATATTTATTTTCCTTTGTTTCCGTATCATATTTGCGGTCAAATATAACTAAAATATCACTACGCGAATCAGCCAACTTATTCATTAAATTGTACAATATATATTACTTTTCTATTACCTCAAATAGGTACCGAACCTATACAACTATTTCCTTATATAAAACACTGCCACTTATAATGTAGATTATGCTTGTAGTACATAGTCCTCTACATCAGTCGAAGTGACTCTAGATCTATCTAGCATATACTACATTCCATCTATCTTTATCCTATCCTATAATGCCACCAAAGCATTTATTTCTGGATTAGTCTGAACCTGCATAGATATATGCAAGATCAAAGGCGTCATATATATACTAGTATGTCTCGTTTCCAAGTTAAATGTAGGTACCCAGTCGCCGGTTGTTAATAAAGGCGAAATTAGTTTGGATCTTTGTACCAGTAACATGTTAATGCGTCCTTGTGGCAAGTAGGGTTTGCAGTACCAGGAAATTTTTGTATGAGAGAACCGGGAATTCCCGGTGCTGCCATACTAAAATTTCCCGGTACTGCAAACCCTAGTGGCAAGCGACAAAGAGCCTCAAAGGAGTACCTTATACCTACTTGGTAACGTCACATATGCTACCTACCTTTACTGACCGACCTTTTGAGCTGTGTTTATTCAACTAAGTATAAAGTAATAACTCTTTAAACTCTTAATACCTCTGTACCTCTAAGGCCTCTATGAAATCATCAGTAGTTTTGACAAGATCATGCTTGTTTGAACATGTTCCGCTTGGTTCCATATACGGAACCCTAAACCTAGTTAGTCCTACAGCCATCGATCAGACGTGCTATTGACCTTAGTAAGGTCACGTTTATAAGAAATGTTACCGATGGTATCGGCCTCGATGAAACAATAAATTATAGATGCGAGACCGTCCTTTTTATGGACTTCGCTTTATAGGTTAGCTCCGTGTATTGTGTGAATTTTTCATGTTAACAGGAAGAATAAGATTATAATATTGGATTTTTTAAGCGTAAGTAAGTCTTTAAAAAGGTTAGGATGTGCAAACTTTGCTAGAAAAAGAGATGTAGAATATAGTAAAGAATGATAGTTGTAGAGTAGTTGTAAGTCTCGCAGCGTAATGGCTCATTAGGTTACCTACTTCAAAAAGAAAGGGACTATGTTACAAAACAGGTCTTAATCGCGGAAAAACATGTTATATTTATCTAACCTAACCTAACCTCAACGTTTCGGTCGTGCTGTGACTGTGACGTCCATGGTTGCGAAAGAAGGCCCTTCCACCCTAAGTCCCGTTTTGTTATAATTATAATATTGAGAATCGTGATAGTTAAAATAAATATTCAATAAAAAGGGAATATGTTTATTGAAAAAAACTATGAAAGTATTTTTTACATCACTTGAGCGAACATCTAATACGCCGTTGAATAGAGGTCGGAAGTTCCAGAAGTGTGGCGGTGATGCGTCAGAATTATTTTAAGTATCTTTACAACGTAATAAATTTGTTGTGCTTGGCGCGTAACTGAGCTCTGATACTTCTGATGGAAAATTAACTGTCGTTCCGAATCTCAGATACAAATACAAGATCAATGAGAAAAATGTGTATTTGGTACAGTACCTATGGTTCGTAAATACAAAAAAATAATGAAACCATTTTTTGCGAATATTGCTAATATTGCTACTCTATTATTTAGCGATACGTATGAAACCGCATCTATTTTTTGCAATGTATCTAAGGCAAAGGCTAACCTAATAGATCATAGGAAACGTGATTCATTATGTATGCAGATCTTCGTACAGTTAAACAAGAACAGTGTTCTTCATTTATTTAATGATACTATTATAAAAAAAGAAACATAAGTGCCCTCGTATATTAAGTATCTAGAGGTTTGTAACCTGACTCTTCTAATAAATTAAGATAAAATCTTACTTAGACCTACTATTACTACAGCCATAAGTGTTATTGTTAGAAAACTTGCGGCTTGCGGTCTTGACTCTTGACAACTGGAAAGTCTTGGGTTTTCTCTATTGATGATATAACAAAGAAGCACAAATGGTATGAATACAAGAATGTGCACATATGTAATCAAGTTTACGTTAATAATAAATACAGAAACGAAACACATTAATGTCTTTCTAGATTTGTATGCATTTTCTCACAGATGTTTAGTCCTCAAGAAAACCATTTATAAGCCTACTAAATAGTTTGCCCGAGAACATCCGACATGAAGCTAACAAGAACAAATTTAAAAAGTTGTTAAAAAAACATTTATTGGAGACAATAGAGTGATGTTAATTAAGGAATTAAATTAAGACTACAGAAGTACATATATACCTAAATATGTATAGAAAATATCCTGCCGTCAAACTGTTTATACAGTTTGGCAGGAAACTGCCTTAGAATTAAGAATTAATATGTATTTAATAAATAATGAAGCTAAGCTAAGCTTTAGTTCAGTTAAATCAGTAAACCCTAATTTACTTAATAGACAGTTTGCGTAGACACATGTCTCATTATTTTTCTTATTCTTGGGCAACGTAAGGCGGCATTTTGATCGGCCCAGAGGTCGGGATCGTCTTCAAATGTCAGCGTGTGAGCCTATAAATAATGCAGGATCCGGCCTGCTTCGTTAGCGATGCGGATTGGGACAATGCGACAGTTGTTTTAGTTTCCAAACGACTTATGGCACCATGGATATCTCCAAATAACAAAGACATAGACGTTCGAAAAGACGCACACGAGCGCGCGACCCTTTAAGAAACTCGCGGGGTTTCGACGGAAGCCAGTACGGCGCACGGGCGTGGAGTGGCAAGCACTAAAGTGACAAAAGGACACTATTCATTTATTTAAACTTTGTACAATAATAATTATTACAATACGATCATTGTTCCGATAGTCGTTTCGGCGAACGGGCTTAGGGGAGACCGGGTATGGTTGTCTCGCGGGTTGGTTGTCACAGTGGCCATAAAATAATACTAAACGAAGGAATAAGTGCATCGATTGGTGAAGTACGGAAGGATGTACAGCTCTTGCGATCTTTTAGCACCGATCGATGTACTTAATGTTTCGTTTAGTATTATTTTATGGCCGCTGTGACAACCAACCCGCGAGACAAACATACCCGGTCTCCCCTATAGCGAAGAGTCACGATCTCCATCTCAAGAGACTCTCGCTAGATGGCTGGATCAAGGGTCAGATACAGAAGGCGGTACTTCTGGACACGGCGCGCATCGTCAGGAGGTTCCTCTCTCTGCAGCCCTAACCACCGGTAGCTTGGGCCCCGCCCCGCTGCCGGCGGCACCCTAGGTTAGGTTTTTTATTTATAATGTGTTTATGTTTTGTAATTTCATTTTGTATTTTACTTTTTATATATACATATATTGTAAAAAACCTAACTTAAGTAAATCTGGGGGCACGGCAAGCCCCGCCAAGTCGAGCAAAGCAAACAAAGGCACGGCCGTACCACTAGCCTATTAGACTTTCCTATTATTTAACCGTGGAGGAACACATTTTATAGATCTAATAATAGGCAAGTCGGTGGAAATCGACTTCTGTTGATACCCCCCGGTACTGACTTGGTTTAACTTTTTACATCTCAAAACTTTTTTGTTGTAGGAGAACTGCGTTGCGAGACTTGCATCTTTTTACATGTAATGTTTTTGATGGGATAAAGATATACGGAGAATTACAATAATAAAAAAAGTACAATCGACGGACTTAATGCCACTATGCGGCCAGTAAACGAAGGTTATCATGCCTGAAAAAATGAAACACTGGTTATAATCTAAATGTCAATGTCATGTATTACTTATACATGACTACACTAACGTTAATCGTCCTTCATCACGATTAGTGATCCAAAGGACTCGAGCCTTTTAGCCCTTTTTAAAAAGGCTCGCCTCGAAAAAAGGGCTAAAGGGCTAAAAAGTCCTTTAGGCTTTTAGGCTAGGCTTATTTAAAGCCAAGACTCCGAGGCTCGGAGCCTTTTTAAAAGGCTAGCCTTTTAAAAAGGCTCGAGCCCTTTAAAAAGCCTAGCCTTTTTAAAAAGACTAGCCTTTTTCATATGAGATAGTATAGTTGGTAGGTGGATAGATGGGTAGGCGGGTAGAAGGGTAGGTGGGTAGGTGGGTAGAAGGGTAGGCGGGTAGAAGGGTAGGTGGGTAGAAGGGTAGGTGGGTAGAAGGGTAGGTGGGTAGAAGGGTACCGTGGGTAGAAGGGTACGTGGGTAGTAGGGAGGGTACCTGGGTAGAAAGGTAGGTAGGTGGGTAGAAGGTGGGTGGGCTTTTTGGTTCGTGATGATGATGGTGATGGTGGTGATGATGATGATGATGATGATGATGGTGGTGTTGATGATGGTGATGATGGTGATGACGGTGATGACGGTGATGATTATGATGATGATGATACCCAGATATCCTTATACCCGGATATCCCTATACCCGGATATACCTTTACCTGGATATCCCTATAACCGGATATCCTTATGTCCGGATATCCTGATACCCTTATACCCGGATACCCTTATATCCGGATACCCTTGTACCCGGATATCAGTATACCGGGATATACATATACCCGGATACCCTTACATCCACATACCCTTATACCCGGATACCCTTATACCCGGATATCCTTATACCCGCTTACCCTCTTACCCGCTTACCCTCCCACCCACTTACCCTCCCGTCCTTTTATCCTCCCACCCACTTACCCTACTACTCACTTACCTATCTACCCATTTACCCACCTAGGTACCCATTTACCCACTTACCCACCTACCCTTTATTATAAGTATTAAGTAAGATGACGACGAATTAGACTAAAATGATGATGATGATGAATGAGACTAATTAATTTCCTCCAAATCGCTGCCACTCGGGAGTGTGCCCAGAAGGCTGGCTAATTAGTAAAGATTCCCATCGGCCGCAAAGCCAGACTGCGACTGCATTCATAAATGTTAAAAATTTCAATAGACTTTAAAAAGCCTCGAATCTTAAAAAAGCCTCGAGTCTTAAAAAAGGCTGAGGCTTAAAAAAAGGCTTGAGCCCTTTATAGGCTTAAAAAAGGCTCGAGTCCTTTTTAAAGCCTATAGAGGGCTCGAGGCTTTTTTAAGACTCGAGTCCTACTAAGCCTTTTTTATCAAGCCATCTCTAAAAAAGGGCTCCGAGGCTAAAAATTTTGGACTAAAAGGCTCGAGTCCTTTGGATCACTAATCACGATAATAACGGCGTTTCCCGTCAATGTGTAATATAAATGCGTAATAGACCCTAAGAAATAAAGAGCAATAATTATACATACAAAACAAAGGTTGCCAGCCATTACCCGGTATCACGGGGACCTTATAGACCTAATAGTAGCCCCTCAAGTGCCCGTTAACACGTAAACTCAAACATTTTTCAGATACATGTGACACCAACAAAATAATAAATACAGAGCATAGCGTACGCATTGGAGACAAGCCGGTGCACTATTTCAGTCCATCAAAATGTCGACTACCTTGCGTAAGAGTGCGTGTGATGCTGTTGGACGACTTATACTTCTAGGAATCTGAAACTTATGTGCAAGTCGCCTTCTTTGGTCTATTCAAGCAATTCCACCAGCTATCAGCAAAGTGACGAAAGGTCTATTTGGCTATAGACGTCAAAATTTTGTGGCGTGATTGGTGGATTATGAGACCTGCTGTCAAATAGAACTTCATTTGCAGATGCGCAACATCTCAATACCTTGAAGGAATTAATAATTTTCTATTCATGCTTCCCATCAGCAACAAGCCTTTATTTGAGAGATATTTCTAAAAAGAAATCCCATCATAAGAAATTGGAACCAAAATTTACAACACTACCAAAGATACTAAGCTAGGGAAGCAAGGGGAACTCTATTGTACGCGCCCTTCACCGTTGCAAAAGAGATATTACTCGCACATATTTCAACTCTTATCGCTTCCTAATAACACTTTTCTATATACCTGCGTATATATATATAGTAATAGATTCCGAAGCTACATTCCAATCCTCACCCACTCATCGAAGGTAATACCGTACTATTGGATATATATAAGTAACTATAAACGAACAATAGGTAAGCCTGTATAAGTGTATAATAGTGTTCTTATAGGCTAGACCGCGACAACACTTGGAAAAGTTGAAGCGGCAAAGCCTTCGGAATTGAATAACTTTATTCAGGCACACGTTGACATTGTCAAACTGTCTGCGAAGTGTGAATGTTCGAACAAGTATTAAGTGAATCTCGGAAAATATTGTAGCCAGTTAAAACTGGCTACAATATTTTCCGAGGCTGTATATTTCATTTTGACGCCACAATAAACTTAACGTAGCAGTGGCATATCATCCATAGAACTCGATTCCCAATATCTCGCCCATGTTAAGGCTATTGAACACCTTATCTATTAAAGAAACAGTAAGCTCATTTTACTCGGTTAACTTACGGATAAGTTAGTTTTAAGTCAAGCCACTATCCCTTTCCATTCTATATAGTGTGACAGTGACAGGTCATGTTTTGTCGCGGGACGAGTAGCGGCCAGTTGTGTTAGCTCGGCAGGTCAGAAGCCCTAGAACATTTTTCTACCTTAAAGTGTCTGATGATATCAACGATGCTTTAAAACGATGAAGACAAGGAACGTACCTGAAACAAATAACAACAATACATTAATTTACGTTCCACTCTCTCCCTTTCTGTTATCCATCCATCACTTTAGCAAGGTATCAAGAGATGTCATCATGTCATCAACATGACATTTCTTCGCAGACGCGCTTAATGCGCACAATAGCGTTGACCCACTGAGATAGTGAAATGTCTTTCAATAACAGGAACATTACTGCTGCCGCCTCGAATTCGGGCGTTGGCCCTCGTTAGATAGACTTAAAACGAGATTATCGTGGAGGATAACGATTGTTGCCCCTAAATGGGGGAATATAACAATAATGTGAACAATGAGAACAGTTTCATTATTTACAATCCACGTCTGTGTATTCGACGAAGTTATAAAGTCAAAGTTATTATGTTACTTAATCGAACTAAAATGGTTACAAATCTTGTTTTAGCATTATAACATCAATAAAATAAGCTTTGTTTAGCCTTTGACTTCACCGATTTGAGGTCGTCGCCACATGTCTAGACAGTAATCTTCATAAATGCATAAACGTTAGCGATTTTCTCATACAATTGCGGAGTCTGTTATATCTTTCTTCACCACTGTGTTAACAACATTCTAGTTATTAACGCTAAAGCTTAATTAAGTTCTCTTTATTACAATAGTTGCAATCATTGCGGCTAATAATTTATTCAAACCAGGTCAATTGTTCGTTTCACAAAATCATCTCGTTAACCTGCGCTGTATCAGAATCGATTTCCAAGACAATTTAAGTGTGTATAGAAGCAATGCGGTTTTAAGACGGTTTGTGACCGATTCATTATAATTAAACCTCGACCAGCCAGTCAGGTTGGTAAATGTTGAGCTTTATTGGTCATTCGAAACAATTTCGTGTCGGCGCCGGAAACGGGCGCACTTTCGCTTTGTGCGAGAATTGTGGGTTAGTCGATGAACTCCGCGGAGTAGACGCTTTAGATCACAATTACTTGGCTAATGACAGGGTTATGAAAGGGCAATCGATATGACGTCAATATGATGAACAAGGGTAGATTGAGACTAGTGAAGTCAGTAATTACACAGATAATAACGGAGATACGAAAATGGAGTCGAGGATGTTGGTTATGACTATAGTTATCGATGTACAGATTAATGAAAGAGCATTTATAGAAGACAATAGTGCTTTTAGATACTAAGATATCAGAGATCAAACATAACTTTGAACAAGTAATTAAAGGTATTACATTACTAAAGAAGCAAGCACAATAGATTACAAAAGTGAACTGTTGGTAAAGCTATTAAAACGATACACTGTAATTATCATCATTAGAATAAGCAAAACGTAATCGTGCAGAGATACAACGATATTACTAAATGTTTCGAATCAATAGTTGAATTGCATTCAGATAATGATGCACGCGAGTATAAAATATTACCGTTGACATTTATGTACAACGAACCTTTTATACATGAGCATTACATTATCTTCCAGGAGAAATATCATCAAGGTCTTTTAGCAAGAATACATATATCCAATAAAACTAATGCAATACAATGTTTTGCATCAAACCATTTAAAATCGCTATTAAATTCCAACGTTGCAAACGAGGAAGAATCTCGTGAGAAAAAGCAGAAGTGACACCTCACAATGCAAGTTTAGCATAAAATACATGTCAATTTGTCATTCGATGAGACATTAGCATGGGTTAATATTGTAATTTGTTCGCGTCAGTCAAAGCAGGCAACTGCGCGTGTAATTACTGCGAGCAACCAATGAACTTTCCTTTGAGCAAGTTTGTGTAACATCGGACAGGATAGGGGCGGTGCGGTGGCTGGCGTAACAAAAACACCAAGCCAATGAGGGTTTCTAGAAATTCCACCAGTTGACGAAAGGTCTTTTTGGCAGTAGGTGTCCAAATCCACCAATCGCACCACGAGATGTTTATACCTAATTTTACAGTCAAAAAGACCTTTCGCCGCTGTGCTGCCAGCTGGTTGATTTATGATGAATTGTTCCTGATTCGTCGTATTCTTATTTTGTCGGAATTATCTATATTTAATGAAATCTATCATGCACTATATACACCATTTGGTTTTAAATATTAAATACAGAGGTGGAGTCACGGTATTTACATAGTTTCATTTGATATTGAAAATCCGACGAATCAGGAATCCGACGAAACAGGAATTCGACGAAATAGGAATACGACGAATCAGGAACAATTCTTTATGATTTGTGAAAACCCTCATTACATTGAGCTCCTCAGAGACCAAATATCAGTTCCAAGTCGATCGTTCCATAAGTTTATGACGGTCTGAGACGAAATTGCTGGCAGCATAAATTATTACTGTAGATTCCAGAGTTTCAAATGAAACTAGAAAAAATTTTGTTGCATATCTTCAGCAGATTTTTAAGGTACAAAGAACGTTAAATGCTAACGTATGTTTTAGAGAACTTTCATCTTGGTAAGCTTTTTTTAAGGGTTTATCACTTTTAAGACTAACCTATTCGTTTGTAATAACTAGTAACCTGTTAACAAATATGATATTCATCTTCATCCTCAAACAGCAACATGCCTATCGATTGCAGAATAGCCCTAGCCTAAAATAGCTAGCCCGGTTAGCAGGCCAAGCGTCTCACATTAGGCCGAAATGTGTGTAAAGTTGTTAGCTGAAATGTGCAACCGAGCGCGATACAGTAGATATAGGTCAAGAGCTAAAGGAAGAGAAATTTGTTGCAACATGTGTTGTGCACGCTGCCTATCCATTGCACGCTATACTAGAAATGAATATTCCAATATCAATTACGATTACGTAACGAACGAGAGATCTGGGCACTAGCCTCGTTTAACTGCCCACTGGTGTATGTAGTAGCGACTACAGAATCCGATTCGATCTAAGGCAATTGGAACACCATCTTAAGAAAAGTCATATTGCTTAGTTATCTACGGAATTATCTAGTTCTATAAAAATATATATATATTTAACGCTACAACTTGCTGCCGTTGCTCCTGTTCATATATATTTTCCCAAAACAAACGAGGTATCAAAACTATCTATCATGAAAATAAATGTTCAATATACGAAAGAGAATTGTCGGGCCGAAATTTTTCGTGATCACGAAGTTTCGGACATTGCTCCTGTCAGCATAAACTCGGCTACGTGGACTCGCGCATAACAATGACAAGGCGTGAGTAATGGCGCTTGAGTCTCTTGGGTCTGAGAACCTTTTCTGCTGCTCTATAAACGTTACGATAAGGATTATTTTCGTACCATAAAAGTGCAGATAGCTGAGGATTTTTAAAAATGATAAGATTGATTGAAAAATCCCTAAATGAAATAAGTATGGATTGAATCACTTTATTTTCGACATCGAATTGAGAGTATCATATTTAAAATATGTAATTATATTATCTTTTATAAAGATAATAAGACGTAAGGGCATTGAGACAGCGAATATTAATTTGTAAGACTCGAAACAAAGTAAGAAATATTAAAAGGAAGAAACCACTTACACAATTATGTCGTCGCCGGAGCATAAATTGCGTCAACAATCGCAATTACACATATTTACATTTACACAGGAGATAACAAATAAAACAAGACAATTAAATCGTATATTTAATGTTTATATCACGCGTACACTTCCTAGTTCTTATTTGTTCGTCTAACATCTATATTTGGATGGTTTCGTGATGAGGAACCACGTTGAGATAGGCTGATTAGTCGTTGTTGGAATACTACGACAAATTTTATCGGATATGTCAAAGTTTACGACTTTTAAGTGGAGAAGTGGTTTGTTGACATGCACGGAAATGAACTTGAGAACTACCGATATCAATCTATTGATTAATCTATTAAAGCGGTAGAAACCCATATTACTCGAAAGGAAAAAGTGAAAAAATTATGATAATGCTAAAAGTTTCCCATTTAAGGGAGAGCTCTGTTAGTAACTTACTGTTACTATAATACTAGTGGCTCTGTGAGCTGTAGACCTCGCGAATCTCTTAACTCCCACAGCTACGCCATTTTGAAAAACTGACAAAAACTGAACCGATAAAAAAATCTTTATAATTTTTGAACCCGCTCACAAATTTTCACGAGAATCGGTTGAGAAATGCGACCTGTAGAGGAATAGTTGGATAGACATACGCAAGCGTTTTTGCCCAAAACGGAGACGCTTAGCTCGGTCAATAACTTAATGTAACTAGAGATTTTCCACAGCCTAATACATCAAAACCTCCAATTACCCATGATGATGAAGCACAAGTGAACTTCTACACTTCCTGAAGTAAATTTGTCGAATTTGAAACCTCGACGCATTTTATTTTAGATAATCAAAATCGCGCTACACGATCGATCAATGTCCGAACGTGTTTGGAAAGAATGATGGCCATTTCCGGTCACATTAGGCACATATGTTGCACTGGTGCTTCCAAAAGTTTTCAATCCTGCCTTGGGAATAAGGCTGATTGGCTTCATATAAGGCGAGGATTACAACCAAATCTTTCCTGCCTTCGATCTGTCGTCACAGCGTCTTTTATGGAGAAAGCTTAACAATTAATACTAAGGCAAAGTTTATTATCTGCCCTATCCAGATTGTACAGATGAGGAAGGCGACAAACAACCTCATAAAACGTATAATTTGCGCTAACGCTCATTTAGTCCCTTTTTCGCGAGTGAGTATGTCAATTTCTATGCAAATGTCAGTGACAGTTAAGGACTGCTATGCACATTCTGTTTTTGTTATGTTAAACAGGAAATAGGCTGATAGCCGTCTGAAGAGTCGTTTCTTGTCCATATTACTTTTTATAAATGTATAATTACTACTAGTTGCGCCACGTTGTAGCATCGCAAAGTTTTGTATGAGGTTTTAGCAGACAATCAGCAGCAACAAACTATAAAGTTTTTTTTATTTAATTATACATGTATTAGTCACTGTACGACTTATGAGACTAACTTATATTGAAATAGATAGCTTAAGGCATAGTAATCAGACCATTATTCTAAATAGGATATACTTGAGAACTAAACGTATTAAAATTCGATGAAGTCATTGAATACAATTACCGGAAGAACAATTGTTAAAGGTTTTTGCTAGGGTTAATTCGAGCTTAAATTGACGTTCAATAGGTTAACGCACTTCCGTTAAAGTCAACGTCTTCAACGGCGATTAGCATTTAAAGCTTTTGCTATAAATCTGTCACGGTACTTGTTTTTTCCAATTGACAATTTGGGCAAACGGTATTTTCACGGGTTACATCCGTGACAAAATAAAATGCGACATGAATAGACCAAGATATTATTTTATGAAAAAATATTTCTATCATTGACTATTCTACTCATTTGTGAATATGCGCGGATGCTCAATCAGGATATTTCAATACCAATCGAACCTTGTTGAACTATGCGAATATAATAATCCTCATATTAGAATTTCAAATACTTGATTGGCACTTTCAAAGCCGATTAAGACCACTTTTCGTAATCGATTGAAGATTGAATTGAAATGACTCCAGCGCGGGTCGTGACTCCTTATATTCCGGTCAAATATTTCATCACGAGGACAAGACCTGAAATCTATAGCCTGACTGATAAATCCAGTCTAAACGACGAAGCATTAAGACTCAAAATGGTTTAAGAATGAGACATTAATAATACTGTCCAAATGCTCCATGATTTGAATTGACAGCCAGCAAGTACAGTCAATTGAGATGTGAATGAAACTATTGTGATTGAATGACGGAGTTTGACCGTTTGATATATTGCACAGACTATTTGTGACGACGACACAGAAATTGGGACGCTAAATATAAACGAAAAAAAGCCGGTAGCCTAAACGGATGCGAGTTTGGTCTGTCTTGTTATATCAGTAGATAAGGCCATCAAACCATCTTAAAAAAACTTCCTGACTAACAAAAGGCGTTGCGAAAGAAGAATACAAATTGAAATCGTTGTTTTTTTGCCCGTCTGGTTCACGGTTCCCATTCGGAATTATCGAAGCTGTATTATTATGATACACCATGAAATTACATTCCGAATCACTAGTTTTTTGCTGGTACAAATTCTAATTGCATTTCTGGCTAAGTGAAGACCTTGAAGGTTCCTAGATGTTCGTGACTGAACGGATAGACCATTAATAAGTGGGGTCTACCTTATTTCGTATAAAACTAAATGGTATAAAATCAAAACGTATAAATTCAAAACGTATAAAATCACTTCGTATAATCATTCATTTCGGTTAAAATTCATTTTGTATAACATTTAAAAGCTCTAAATACGAAATCTCTATTCTTCAATATGTCTAACATTCAAAATGTATAAAATCATTATGCATAACATTTAAGATGTATAAAATTATTACGCATAATATTCATTTTGTATAACAATTACTTGATCGCATATTTAAAACGTAGAACATTCAAAATATCTAATCATCACAATGTATACAAAACAGTCGGTCGGGCTCCCCAACTGCTCCGCCGCTGCGGGAAGAGCAGCCCCTTCGCCCTTGCGTATCAAAGCATATACAGGCTGCTCCATATACAGGGCATATACAGGGTGTAACTGTGATAGATACAGGGTGTCACTGTGATAGGTACAGGGTGTCACTATGTTATATACAGGGTGTCACTGTGTTATATACAGGGTGTCACTGTGATAGATACAGGATGTCACTGTGATATATACAGGGTGTCACTGTGGGGTACACTACATAAATACGAAAAACTTAATTCCGATATTCACAACCACGAATATCAAAATACCGATTTTTAAAATTCCGAATGGATTAAAATTCCTATTATTACAATCCCGATTTTTCATAACTCCGATTTTTAAAATTCCGAAATTACAAAACGTCTATTGTCAGAATTACGATTTACAAAATGCCGAGATTCCATACACCGAACAATGAAAATTCCGAATCTATAATAATCCGATACATCAAAAGTACGAATTCCGATTATCAAAACTCCGAATTCCAAAATATCGAAAAATAAAAATTCCGAATAAATAATGATAAACATAGATTTATAATAGAGGACTTAAAAAACAGTCGATCGGACTCCGCAACTGCTCCGCCGCTGCGGGAAGAGCAGCCCCATCGCCCTTGCGTGTCAAAGCACAGGCACTAATGCTCGCCTTCGCAGCTTCGGCTTGTTGGTCGCCTTCGGCGACTAGCCTCAGCCGCTACGGCTCACGTTGTGCCTGTGTTTTGCTACAGTGGGCGAGGGCTGCTCCCCCTCCGCGCCTCCGGCTTTCTATATACACTCTAGGGGGTGTGTAATGATCGGTATAACTACTTTTGATATATTTTCACTGGATATATCAACATTTGATATAATTTCATAGTATATAATCACTTAAGAGGCATAATAAACTTTTGATATAACAACTAAGTAGTTAATTTCAGAGTGTATAATGTTCAATAAGTATAATAGTTGTTTAATATAACGTTTATCTAATATAATAAACATAAGCAATAAATATTATTGGTATAATGTGACTTGAGATATAAAATTTTCTGTTATTTTCATTTTCACGGTTCTAATATAACCTAACCTATTTTTTGGGCAGTATCGTTTATGTTAGGGTCACGGTTACCTAACCTAACCTAACCTATTTTTTCTGCCAGCAGTTCGTTTTTGTTGAGGGACGCAAGCCAAACCTAACCTAACCTACTTTTCTGACAGCAGTTCGTTTTTGTTGGGGGACGCAGTTCTAACCTAACCTAACCTACTTTTCTGACAGCAGTTCGTTTTTGTTAGGGGACGCAGTTCAAACCTAACCTAACCTACTTTTCTGACAGCAGTTCGGTTTTGTTGGGGGACGCAGTTCGAACCCTAACCTAACCTAACCTAATTGAACTTATGGTTTGAGTTTTTTTAATGCGGGGGGCTTCGCCACCCGAGCCCCCCTTGTGGGGGGCTCCGCCCCCCCGTCCCCCTTTTCCTTCTATGCCCTAATAACTAATTAACCTAACCAACCTTTCTGGAGACAGTTATACATTATACCAATACTTCATTATACCCACTGAACATTATATCGATCAAAATTATATCACATGTACTTTATACCACATTACTATTATATTAATTATTGTTATATTACATGTTCATTATGCCGGATAATAGTTAGATCCTATCAAAATATACAAAATGTTGTTATTCTAAAAGTTCATTATATCCCTTAATCGTTATATTGACCAATAATATACCATTAGTTGTTATATCGACCGTTACGCACCCCACTCTAGGGGTAGGGCAGACAAGACCACGTGGATAGTGGGGTGCTCCGATTCGGGTTTTGTTACCTATGTATTCTCCAATGCAATTTCAAAACTCCGAATTTCATAAATCCTAAAAGAATAAATTCCGATTATTGAAAAATACGATTTTAATTTTACCGAATGACAAAATTCCGAATTAGCAACGAAATTTCGGACAACTGAAAATCGGAATTCCGTTTAACGGACAAAGAGCACATCGAGCTTTTAATTTTTCGGAGTGATAAATGTCGGAATATAGAAAAATCGGATTTTTGAAATTCGGTATAATAAATATCGTGTTTTATAATAATCGGAATTTTATTTTTTAGGATTTATGAAATTCGGAGTTTTGAAATTCGGAATAAGTAAATTCGGAATATAATAATTCGGAGTATTTGGGTGTTCCCGTCACTGTGATATATACTGGGTGTCACTGTAATGTATACAGGATGTCACTGTGATAGATACAGGATGTCGTCGATAACCTACCTATTTTTGGGAGCCGTTTCGTTTTTAGGGTCATCAAAAAAAAATAACCCTAACCAACCTATTTTTGGGAGCCGTTTCGTTTTTAGGGTCATCAAAAAAAATAACCCTAACCTACCTATTTTTGGGAGCCGTTTCGTTTTTGGGGTCATCAAAAAAAATAACCATATCCTACCTATTTTTGGGAGCCGTTTCGTTTTTAAGACCATTGAAAAAATAACCCTAACCTACCTATTTTTGGGAGCCGTTTCGTTTTTAGGGTCATCAAAAAAAAATAACCTAAACCTACCTATTTTTGGGAGCCGTTTCGTTTTCAGGGCCATTAAAAAAATAACCCTAACCTACCTATTTTGGGAGCCGTTTCGTTTTTAGGGTCATCAAAAAAAATAACCCTAACCTACCTATTTTTGGGAGCCGTTTCGTTTTTAGGGTCATCAAAAAAAATAACCCTAACCTACCTATTTTTGGGAGCCGTTTCGTTTTTAGGGTCATCAAAAAAAAAATAACCCTATCCTACCTATTTTGGGAGCCGTTTTGTTTTTAGGGTCATAAAAAAAAATAACCCTAACCTACCTATTTTGGGAGCCGTTTCGTTTTTAGGGTCATCAAAAAAAAATAACCCTAACCTATTTTTGGGAGCCGTTTCGTTTTTAGGGTCATCAAAAAAATAACCCTAAACTACCTATTTTTGGGAGCCGTTTCGTTTTTGGGGTCATCAAAAAGAATCACCCTAACCTACATATTTTTGGGAGCCGTTTCGTTTTTAGGGTCATCAAAACAAATAACCCTATCCTACCTATTTTTGGGAGCCGTTTCGTTTTTAAGGCCATTTAAAAAAATAACCCTAACCTACCTATTTTTGGGAGCCGTTTCGTTTTTAGGGTCATCAAAAAAAATTACCCTAAACTACCTATTTTTGGGAGCCGTTTCGTTTTTAGGGTCATCAAAAAAAATAACCCTAACCTACCTATTTTTGGGAGCTGTTTCGTTTTTAGGGTCATTCATAAACAGCAGTATAATTTGGAAAATCTTATTGCTTAAAAATGTGAACTTGGAAAAATATATATGACTAGATTATGACTAAGCTGCGATATATTTTGAAATATACATTACACCAAATATTACTTAAAATACATTACAGTGACACTCTGTATATAAAACAGTGACACTCTGTGTATATCACAGTGACATCCTGTATCTATCACAGTGACACCCTGTATATCTCAATTAAACTGCTTACAGACATGTTTTCTCTGCTGACAGTGACATCCTGTATCTATCACAGTGACACCCTGTATATAGCACAATGGCACCCTGTATATATCACAATGACATTTTGTTTATATCACAGTGACATCCTGTATACATTACAGTGAAACCTGGACCTCATATTTCAATATTATTAAGGGTTTACAAAAATTAGAGCTTTTAACAGTTATACCCCGTGAATGTTATACCTTATAATACTTATAACAAATAACGTTTCGAGCAAATGAATGTTATACCTTATAATACTTATAACAAATAACGTTTCGATCAAATGAATGTTATATCATACGAAATTATACAAGATGACTTTAGAGCATTTGAATTTTATACGAAATGTAATTATACACTTTAATTTTTATGCCATCTGAATTTATACGAAATGAATCATTATCCGAAATGAATTTCGACGAAGTGATTTTATACGGATTGATTTTATACCAAATAAGGGGATACCTTAATAAGTGAGTAACATTGGCTTTTGTGCAGATGGAATAAAATAGCTAGGAATACACATGCCATGGTCAGTGCATCGATTATTAATAATCATATCTGCGTGCTCGATGGAACAGAACAGACTTCTTTTATCACAATGCAATAAAGATGATTCGTAGATAAAACTCAAGTATATGTCGGGGACAGCAGCGATAATTCAAGAAATCTAAGATCGTCAATTGACTACTGTAGTACTAAGTAGATTTAAAATGGCGCGAACGCCGTGTGACGTAACGACCGGTTGCGTTGCACGTGGGCGGGCTCGTTGGACAAGAGTGTCGATTCTCTTTCTGACTGTCGTGGCGACAACACTTGTCTTACGATTCTGTCAGTTCGTCTGCCAGTAGTTAAAGTTGCTACTTGATAATTGTAATTCTGTCGATTAATAGTGAAAAGAATCATATTGTGTAACGTAATTGTCTATTTGCTCTCTTGATAATATTGTAACAACTATTGTAATGCCTGATGATTGAAAAGAGAACCTGGTGAGTTTCTTCGGCCCTTCTTCTCACCAGAATGTCATTACCGAAGCGGCCAAAAGAATCAGACGAATAAATGATTTGATCTGACATGAATCCACTTCTTTAACCAACATACCTCAACGGCCAGGATTCTGCAGCTAACCCATCCTGACCAGACAGTCATCACGTGTTGAATCATCCGACATCAGGCGTGGGATGTAATCAGCGCCCACAGGATGTGAACGATTTCCAGTGTTTGAGGCATTCCACATCTTTGTCAATATCCAGTGAAAGGCAATTATGAGATTTTGTGTCTAGCGAATTAGACATGCTTTGCAAATGCTTGGATCTCAACAGTGGACATGTGAGTCAATGATAATCAACCGAACGGATGCATTTACTGCGTGTAGAATCATTGTGACAAAACTAAGAATAGTTTTACTAGAAAAGAAGTCAATTTCTTACCTTCAAAGCAAGTCCAGCAACTGCAACACAGCCAACGTTAATGTAATCGGAATATCCAACACTGCCGGTTTTGTTTAAATACAGTCTCTGAAGAAAGTTTGACCGCAACACTATTAATTGTGATCTCCGAAAATAAAGAGGCACTTGTACTGCACAACAGTCAACACCGTGAAATATAGTCACAAACAATGAAGAATCCTTCAAGAAGTACGGTTTGAAGCCACAAGAAATATCATCATTTGATCTGCTGCCGCGAGCAAATGAAGACTCGTCGTTTTGGACTACATCACGAATTCACGACACACTACGGAGGCGCCACTACAAGGTGACAGGAGCGGCAACGGCGCTTCAGGCGTGTTAGTCAACAAAAGGCACCAACGCCTGCAAGATTCGCGATTGTGTGGAAACCCAATACGATTTGGTGAGTCGTACCCATTTTATAACGATTCTTGACCCGAGTATTTTCTCACAAAGCGAAACTTTACTTTTAAATTGACAGAAAAACTTTACAGTTTACCGTTTGAGAATAAGAATTAAAATTTAGCAGTACCAAACAAGTTTACGAAGTAGCTATTTATGACAGTCGCTTATTTTTACGTTCTACCCGACAATTGTTCGAATTACGATATTGTAATCGTTCGAGCTATAGTTTTCTCCGTTATAAAATCGAATCAATACTACTACGTTTATCGAAAGGAAAATAAATGTTGTCAACCGTTGTTTTCAACTACCTTTAAATTTAATGTTTTTACAAATACCTAGTTACGCATTCATGTTTGGAAGTAACGTAAAGTTTACTAATGTGAGAAAAAGCGCGGTTCTATGGATTCTAGTGATTGAAAATATTGCGATGTGCTAAAAATGGTCTTGAGTCAAATACCCGTTAATTTTAGTAATTCAGAATTTCCGTATAGTACAGTTTGTGTGATTTTTAAATTTGGTAATCAAGATAAATGTCCTATGGAGTCATAATGATCTCAGTGGTGATCGGATGTATCGCATAGGACTACGGAGTTGGTTTTATGTCGAGTAACCACAAGGATGGTTGTAACACTACAGAAATTGCCGGACAAAAGCGGTACTTACCTTGATATTTTAGTTTTTGAAAAAATGTTTGGTTATAATTCGTAATGGGTACTTGAACTCTAACTTTAAATTTTATTTTGATTTAGTAAACAAGAAAGGAACTAGATAAAGTTCACCCCAAATTCAAAGGTCCATTTGATGTCACAAATTAGTGTTTTGTTTTGAAAGTACTAAACTCTAGATACTCCTATAAGTACGCACACGATAGGCTGCGAAAAATGCCTGAAAGCCAAATACCTATTGACATTACTGTAGAAAAGGAAAATCGGGATGATAATTGAAACGATAATATTGCTTTATGATTTTTTATTAGTTGCTTAGTGAGGGATGGTTCTTGGTTCGGTTGGTCGACTATACTAGAGGTTAGATCGTAGCCGTAGTCCGTTAGAAGTCGGTATCTGCTCTGAGTAGTCCGTGGATGCGCGGTGCGCGGCTAGCCCTAGTGGAGGTCGGGTCTACTGCAGACCGTAGTGTAGTCCAGGGGGATGCACGGCGATCCATTTGGTGGATGCGCGTAAGCAAGCATGTGACTTGCTGTGTGGGCTTAATTGCCATAGGCCACGAACAAGTTGCCAGTCTCTTGCTTAGCTAATCATTGCTGTTGGTACATAAATCTTAGACTATATGTGAGCACATAAATATCCAAGTAATGATTCAATTGGTAATTGGTTGAAAGTTGATTGGTACCACTGTAAATATTGAGAAATAATAAACCACAAATTCCACTTTATTTTCATAGTCACCTTTGCTATGTGATTAGTTGTAGCGTAAAGAACGATTACGGATAGATTAAAATAAAATTATTTTGTCGGTTTTTATTTTTTGTCACTCTGGTGATTATTGTCAGGAATGACCGAATGGCGTACTGTGCTTGTTTTTTTTTGCTTGTTTCAGGATAGACACACGAGGACGTGTTCTCAGCAGGATGGCCGTGTCGGGGACAGCAGCGATAATTCAAGAAATCTAAGATCGTCAATTGACTACTGTAGTACTAAGTAGATTTAAAATGGCGCGAACGCCGTGTGACGTAACGACCGGTTGCGTTGCACGTGGGCGGGCTCGTTGGACAAGAGTGTCGATTCTCTTTCTGACTGTCGTGGCGACAACACTTGTCTTACGATTCTGTCAGTTCGTCTGCCAGTAGTTAAAGTTGCTACTTGATAATTGTAATTCTGTCGATTAATAGTGAAAAGAATCATATTGTGTAACGTAATTGTCTATTTGCTCTCTTGATAATATTGTAACAACTATTGTAATGCCTGATGATTGAAAAGAGAACCTGGTGAGTTTCTTCGGCCCTTCTTCTCACCAGAATGTCATTACCGAAGCGGCCAAAAGAATCAGACGAATAAATGATTTGATCTGACATGAATCCACTTCTTTAACCAACATACCTCAACGGCCAGGATTCTGCAGCTAACCCATCCTGACACAGTCAGTCAGTCACGCGAGGAGATCCGACATATATAATAATTAAGAGGGAATATGTTATTTCCTTTTCCATTACCTATCCATAGAGTATAATCGGCTAGAAAAGAACCTATTTTTTTTCAGGATGATGAAGTCATCTTTAATTATGCATCAACTTTGGCCAGGACAGCCGCGACATAAACACACGGTTCAGACGAAGAAAGCCACCTAATGATTCAAATAAATTGAGGAATGGGACCAGGCCAATTAACTGTTTTCTTTTAAAAGTTTTGTCTGTATAATTACAATTGAGTGTGTAATGCTATCGTAAAATTAAATTCAAAAGAGCCGTGATCTGCCCACGCGGGTTCACTATCTGGGATAACGGATTGAGCACATCGCGAGATTTCACCACTATTGAATATAATAAGATGAAGCGATATGTCAGTCGGTACCTTGATAGTGTTTTATAATAATTTTCATCGTCCAGCTAATTTTAAGTTTTGTTTTTATATGTAACGTTCCAGTTTCATTGATCGACTTCTGTACCTGAGTCTACTAAATTCACCGCTTGAAATCTTTAGTTAGAGGGTACACGGTGAAAGCGAATTTCTATTTTCTAGACTGAAAAGATTTTGAAATAATAACATAGGGGAAAGTAGCGATGCATTAAATTGTCGGTGCAGCATTAATACAAGAATGCGAACACATAATTGGCCTAAAATGTAAATGGAGCGCGACTAAGGTTAAGATTTGCAGACGCCGTTGTTGCTTAGAGAATACATGAACACACGATTTGCACCGAGACATGCATGATGTGATAAATTGCTTTGATAATCTCAATCGACCTAAATGCCGAATACATCGTCATTTCTAATACTGATGAATTATGGAGAAGCAAAATTACACCATAAATGTTTGAAGAACATCTCAAAATCGATATCGTAAAGGAGGAAAGGCAGCGCCCCTAACTTGGACCAGAATTTAATTTCCTTAAACGACACTCGAGTAACTTAGCAAGCACGGCACAGCACGAAATGCCATATACGTTATAGGTCGGCACTAATGGAAGAGCAAAAGGGGTTGCCTTATCAGCCATATAAGGAGAATCTAATGGCCTTGGTTTGTCGAGGAAGTGTGTCAAAGCCACCAGTGAATGCTGGCCCCTTGTTTCAAAGTCTGACATTGGCCACTTGATCTTCCGGTTACATCATGTTACTTGCTAATACAATAGGCTGAGGATGAATAAATATATTCGGTGACAAGAACGGGAAGCTCTCGACGATCAATGGAGGCTTCCGGTATAATGTTGCTCAGGGACTTGACCCAGTAATTACATTAGACGGGAGATGAAATGAAAAATTGCGTTACATGACGAGGACGAAACGTTGAAGAGTGAATCAATTGCGTTTTAACGATTTGTTTTTTTTTTACTATATATATTACACTAATGCATTACACGTAATGTGCGTTTCCGGAAATATACAATACAAAATACAAAACTCTTATTTAAATAGCACACCAAAAAATTACAGAAATCCTAAAATTAAACAAGATAATAAAAACTAATCGTATACAGCAGGCGGTCTTATTGCCAAAGAAGCGATCTCTTCCAGACAACCTTTGGACAGCGGGGATGACCCAGGAACAACAGAAAATACCAGCGACAAAGGAATATTCCAGGGTAGGTACCAGTGGCGTGGCGTCAAATATATTCTTAGTAAAGCCGGAGCAGATTTGGATTACATTTTCTGCAGGAGTAGTAGATACTCCGGTAATATGCTTTAAAATAGGCAAGCCGGTGGGAATCGGGTTCTATGGATGCCACGCCACCGGTAGGTACACTATAGCGTAAGTTATAGGATGAGCCTTTGTGGATCGGATTACCTATACTTAGCTCTATTAGTTTATATGAAGTGCATAACCAAAAATTTCCTTTCACTTTTTTCTGGTTATGAGCCTGAACTCAGCATATCCTTACATTATTGTATTGCAACGACGCGTGTCAATCAACTGCGGGGCACAGGTCGCGTGGGCTTGGCATTAACCCACTTGCCGCAGCCCGTGGGAGGCCGTTCTAAAATTAAGAAGAAAAAAACCGCCAACGGTTTGTTTGCGTTGCGCATACGCAACAGTTAGCGCAACAGCGCAGTTAAGAATAAACGCTAACTTTGGCATTGAGACTCTAGGCTGGCTGAATCGATTTGGAAACCGTTTGACAATGGCACATGTATTCAAATTATTTTTTTAGAAATTAAGAAAGTTGTAATAACAGGTTTGTTTATGGAAATCAATTTACCGACCGGATTTTGAAAGCTTGTGACTGCATAATAAATGTTTTACTATGTTCGTAAAACACAACTTTTATGCGATTTAAAATAGTATACGACAGTTTAGAATATATTAAATTCAGGCGGGCCACACTTTGTTAATAATTTGTGATTATATACAATTCTGAATATAGCGACCTATACATACAAAATAGGCAGGGAGGCTCGCGGGCCGCAGGTTGCCGACCACTGCTCTATATGTCGTCCGATACAAAATATTATATTCCACTTCATTAAACCGCATCGCTTGCAAATTATCCGTGCGCGGCACCAACAATTTATTTCAACAAAAGCTGTTCCATTGTTGGATTGGAAACAATAATTCTTTCATACGAGTCTCCATGCAGCTTGAGAGCTTGGCTTGGCAGCATTCCAACTGCCTTCAGGGTCCGATGCAGGAGAACAAGCGAGTGCAATTAAATTTTTTGACGATTCCTCGAATTCTGGCGTCGCCAAGATACGGTAATTGCTCACTTTAATTGCGTTTTTGTCTGTATTTTGGTGACATACTTTAAAGTATTCTTTTGCTATTGTTCGGGGGAAAATGAAAGAACTTTCCCGTAAGCAAATTCAAGTCTTAAAAGGTGCATGCTAATTAGTTAGGCTTATAGAAAATGGCGTACACTCGTAAGGCAAATAAACACGCCTAGCGCCGGTTCTTATTTTTATTTGCTTAAACAAGCCAGTGTTCCCAACTCGTTAACGTTTACAAAAGACCTCTTAATTCCACCTCATGGTTTAAAGTGACTGCCACAGACACTGAGCTACCTTCATCGGTCCGTGAACACTGTTTAGTAGACTGTATAATTTTAGTTCTATTGCTTTCATTTTTCAAAGCAAAGGAAACTCGCACAAAAGCACAGAATAAGTAATAGTACTACGTACAGAAATCTCTCTCTAACAAAACTGTCGTTCGGGTCCGGCCACCGGACGGAACGCACTGGATCCGACCGTCTCTCTCTATCGCATAACGCGTGCTATTTCTGGTCGCTGGCTAAGCCCCTCCGGAGAGGCAACATTTTGTACTAGAAGGTAGCCGCGCGGCGAAAGGAGTGAGCCCACTTCTGATAGAAGTTAGAAAGTTAAGTTGCAGAAACATTCATAAAAATTAATATCGCACTCTATAGCGTGTTGTTACTCTTCGTTCTGAAGAACGAGAGGCGAGGAAGAGCGAGCGCTTATGGGCTTTTTGCAGCCAGGTGCTAGTTGCATTAAAAGGCGACTTGGTAAGACTACCTTACCAAGTCGCCTTTTAAAGCAACCCTCCCTTGTTTTAAACCACAACTCGGCAGCTTTAGTTCGCAGACTGGGAAGAGAACACTTGTGCCTAAAGCCCGGTTTCTGGATAGTTGATACTTGACCACTTACCCCGATTGCGGGTACTGCAAACAACCCATGTTTGAACGTTTTGCTAGACAGGTTAATCAATTTCTAAGTGAATTTCTGGGTTGAGCGATATTACTGCGCAGTTTCGACTCCAGTGATGTTATATAACAAGTGGCTAAATTGCAGAGTCCCGTATTTAATATTAAGATTCATCGCGTAGAATTTTATATTACATTTTTATTAAAAGGAATTGCGTGTCCTTTTCAACGAGGTGCCTCGGTAACCTCTCGGAAGACGTTAGTCTTGCTTAATGCTGACATCATAGGATGATCCGGTTTAGTAATACACCATCTCTATTTTTATCTAATAGTATGCATTTACAAGAACATAAAAGCGAACTTTAAATTGTACCTTCCATCGCTTTCGACTGAGAAAATTACTGTAAATGTCTGTCATTGCGAGAAAACTGGAAACCCGACTAACGGGTTCAGTTTCTTTATTTGTGCATTTTTTATCACGCACAGGGTCTGAGTGTGACTATATAGGGTTTTCAGAGAAATCTGCATAAAAATTTGCAAGTGGTAGGTACACTGATTAAAATCTGAATAATTTGGCGTTATTGCCCAAAACTTTAGGTCTTAAAAGGAAGTTCTGCGAAGCCCGAGGTAATGGCAAAACGCTGTTTGAGTCATCGTGAATGTAATCGTCAGATAAAACAACTGGTTGGATTTTATATTCGACAAAAATGTTCAAACTTTCCATTGCTCCCTTTTCGTGGAACCCGAATTAAACCAAACAAAAACACGATGAACTGGCACCTGACGAAGGTGTAAAAAAGTACGTGTAACCTACAGTTGCTGTGACAGACTGACAGGAGTGTACAGAGAAAGAGTTCCTTTGAGTGCAACAACCTTAGTTTACTCTCGATATCTCCGTGCGTACATATCGATCGCTCCTGGCAGCATTGCTCCCGTCGCGATGTCGGCTGACCTACTTACGCACGATAGCACAGTTGAAATATTTAGGAGCAGTTTGTCTTTTTATTGGAGTTCGGTTGAGGTCAGATATTGGCATGTGATACGGTTTGTGGTTTGTAGCTGGTTTGGAAAACGCATATTTGTTTCCATTCGCGTTATCTTTATGCAGGCACTGCATTTACTTGTCTTCCTAGTCAGTTAGTGCCTAACCATTTGGCTTTTTAGTAATATAATTGCCTCATACACCTATCCTGAGCCAAAATCCTGATTATGAAATTAAGTATTCCATGAGACTAATTTATGCAAGGCCATCGTTTATAAATGGCATAGAACTATGAATTTTCAGTAGGGGTGAGCAATAGATAATAGAATAGAAGGCATTGCGTGCCTCGTTTTCACTGACTCCTTCTTTCGAGATGCTGGTTTCATAATACTTTGGCGCACCCTATGTAACTGTTCCCAATCTCCCAACTGTGGCACGTCTGCTGCCACAATGTATTACGCACTTAGAGACAACCACTTGACTTTCGTAGATGTTTGTATGTACAGTGACCTAATAAGATTGTGTGCTTTCGCGAGTCGCCAGATAAATCACTTACGTGAGTTGAAAGATGAATTGTCGGGAAGAGTTTGACTTTTGATTCTTCAGGCATTCTGGCGTTTACGGCTTTCTTTCAAATTCTAGTAACAGATTACACTGGTCAACAGCGACTATGTTGCCTTTGATATAAATATGCTTTTTCAGTCATTCGGAAATGACATTAACGGGCCTGTAACCAGTTTTTCAGGATCAGGTCTAGCTTTTGAAAAAAGTCACAATTATTCTTTTGCTACAGTCCATAGAAAATCTACGTATACTCTCGGTTTACCTACAAAAAAGATGAGCTGATCTACGTCTAAGATTGACTACTGAATTTGTGTATTCTTAAAGTATTCTCAAGTACACAAAATAATTAGGGCAACAAAAAGCTTTTTTTTGTAAACCTGGTCACACCTGTGTTATGCGTTTGACGAACTGAATGCATATTTTAAGTGCCTACTGTATACACGTAAACACAATTTTGCGTGTTCTCCTGACGAAAAAGTGGGATTTTGGGTAAAGGCGTAAATATTACAGATTTTTATCAATCCGTAACTTACCTGTGCGTAAAGATTTATCTGTATCGGAGAATACTAAGTACACTTCAAAAGTTCAGGCTTACTCTTTTAGCACACTGAGTTCAAGATAGCAGAAAGAAATATTTGCTCAACTCCCTCGCGTTCGATATGAACAAAGTTCAACGTAGCAGTGCTCAGGAAATTGAAACTTCTTTCTAGTCAATATTCCTTCGCCGAGCTCAGTGGAGTTTTATATGCAAAAGGCTTAAAGATGACTGAACAAGCGACTGCCAAGCACGCAATGGAGGGTCGAGTTGCCGGGCGCCTCATTCTGAGCGAACTTTACGGAAACTTAACAGTTATAATTAAGTTAAACTCTAATCTAATGGTGTAATGGTGTGTCACCTGCAAGCAATGCTAGCTCGTTTTCAAGTCATGATTAATTCGCGATGTTACTTGAATAATCGAATGAAATCGAAGTAAAGGATATCGAGTACTGTATTGGACTGATTACTTTTATGACATCAAATATTTTTTTAGAAATGTTTGACTACTAAAACATGCAAACTCCATAAGATAAATAGTGAGAGACTCGGAGACATTATCCGTTTTTAAGAAGCTTTACTTGAAACTTTCTTAACTTTATTAGTTCTTCAAGTTTCGCGATAGTTACGTTTCGGAATAAAGCTACATCTCAAAGAGGAGAGCTTCACTTGAAGCCTTTGGAAGTTCCCGTGGAAACTAGACGCAACTAATAGCGAAACTTGGGATTAGGCTCGCCTAAAAAGGAGCTTTGGAAGTTTCGCGTTTAACTATGTAAGCTACATACAACGTCTGGGTTGACGGACTAATGATACAGGGTTCTGAGGCATGAATAAAGGTTAATTAGAGACTAAGCTAGGCAATTAAGGCGGTATAAAATTTTGTGTGAGAACATTATGTCAGAATGGCCGTGCAAGGGCTGATGAGTATAGCGCAGCTAATCTAAAGCGCAAAGGTTCTAATTTTTGCCGTTTCATGTTAGAATTTAATCACGCTCACCAGACCCGGAGATTATAATCAAATTACTTTGAGAGAAACGTTTGATATCTCCGAGAAACTGCTATAAATAATAATATAATAATTTATTCACGAATAATTACAAAATATGACTTATAGACTACACAAAAATACGAAGCATAAACGTGCCTGAACTAGGGGGTCCTGTGTTTCAGGCAGAAAAAACGACTAAATAATTTATTAAAATATTCACAATTACTAAATCTAAATGAAATTGAAATTTAATAACTAGTAGCTTTTGGTATGCTTATTGACTACAGAAAAAAAGAATAAAAACAGTTACGAGTACCTAAGTTACAAAATTAAAACAAGAATCACTTTATGACTAATAATAACTTCTCTGTATCTTCGTACGACATGCTTTGTAGGGCTTCGCGGAGCATGAGTTTACATTTAACATAATTGAGCGGATAAATGTCAAATTTCGCGTTTAACCTGTTGTATAGGAATGGACCTAAGAAAATAAAAAATCTAGAAGAAAATAAGAAATCAAGTGGTACTGAAGTCTTCGAACGTATTTCAAGTATTTTTGATGTTATTAACGCAGATCAGAAACGTTGAAACGTATCTTCATCTGTTCATCTCGCTTCTTTGCCTTCAAGCTCAAGCTCAGTTTCTCATTGATATAAAAAACGTGTATGCCGATAACGATTGGCAAATTGTTCGATCAAGATATGCCTGCAAATTAAAACGCGTGCATAGAACCGGAATGCTTCAAGCGAACGAGTTAAAATCTAATTTGAATGCGTCACGTGCAGAGAACTGGGAGAGAATTGCTGTAATTGGGTCACAGGGCTGAGGTTGCTTACGGCTGGATTATACCCAGTCTAAAGGGTTCCGTCTACTAATGCCGCAGTTTTGAAGCTTGCACCATATGGTCATAAACATAGAGATATAACTACGTTCCGATTTCTCATCTGATGCCACATTTTTGGTTCTGGGAGGTACTTTAAATTTTTTTTTAAGGCTTGACTAGCAGCTTGCTCAACGTTTGCGACCAGTTGCTACGCGTTGAAGGCTCTACCGAGTTAGGGCATGCTGTTAACTTTTAATAAATTCAAGACAATGAAGATTTGTGTCGTTTCCAAACCAAACGTACCAGTCGCGGTTGCTTTGTCGAAATTAACTAGCATCCTTACACCAATAACCTGTTAATATATATTTATTTCTTTAGAACTAGCTTTTACCTTATATTCCTTTGTTTTATATTTTGTACTTGAGAAATGATTGATTCCCCACACAATCTTTAATATTTTCGGTTCAGCGGTTTAAGTGTGAAAAGGTAAAATACAGATAGAATTACTTTAGCATTTATAATATAAGTTTGCATTAGTTAAAACCGTAAGTGTAAAACATAACACCTGACACATCGCAAAGTCATGTCAATAAACCTAGAACACCCAGATTCAGTCGAGCCGAACAAACGATGCAATTAAACAAACAAAAGCTTGCGTGTTTGCTTCACCATGACAGCAATAGTCAGCCTGTCATATCTACCCAATCTTGAGAAAATAATAGTAATTGTATGTAGCCCATTACAAGTCTAGACATTATTGCTTTTGAACCTGTCATAACATGTTGATAAAGCACTCGCAAGAGAATACAAAGAAGTCTATTATATTTCAGGTTACCTAAATTAGCTTTTGAAAGTTGTTAGGCACGAGATGACTGATTTGTAGACGGTGTAAGTTGCTAACTTATGCGGTAAGCTATAATATGAATAAAAGCTACAACAGGACTGGTACATTATATAAAACCTCACAAACATACCAAACACAGGTTGAGTACCTAATAGTAATTTAGAGGGCTAGAAAATGTACCATATTGGCTGAATCTACTTGACTTTGTATTTAAAAACGACATGATCTTTTTCAGTCTACACGCAACTACGAACGCTGTTAAGGGTCACGACTTACGAAGCGTCAGGATGTAAAATTAAGTTAGTTTATGGGTCATTCTCAAAAAATGATATCCGTAGTTAGGACTTTATAAGACAACCTCTTAATCTAGTTCCTTTGTGTAACGAAACTTACCATACAATTTATATTGTTAACTTTCGTTACACAAAGGAACAAGATTAAGAGGTTGTTTTAAAAAGCCCTAACTACGGACATAATTTTTTGAGAATGACCCTTATGCGACTAATCTCTTTAAATTGTTTAATTACAATGAGTGACAATCGCGGAAACCGAAGACTACACTATACATAAATTTTGTAACTAGTACTACTATTACTACGTCGAAGTCGAACAGTAACTTGAGAGTCGATTTCAGGCCTTTTATTTTTCTTATTCCATTAGTATCACTCGATTTACCGCGAAGGACTATCGAGTGACGACAACTTTGGATTAAATCATGTGTAGCATCGATACGATCTCTATCTCTATACGAGGTCTATCGTTTATTATAATAATTATAAATAAATTAATTAGGTAATTAATGTTGCTGTGCCCTTACAGGGTTCATGTTGAAGCTGTATTAGTATTTAAGAACTTTATAACAACATGTAACGCAATAAACTGATTTGATAATAAAAGTTTACTGTGATCACCACCGCTTGCTTGTATTTGCTGTAACACTAATGAAAAAACCGCCGCGGTCGAAGCGCTCTGAAATCGACCCTAAAACGACGACACTAGTTATAATATAAATGAAATTCAAAATAGAACACGCGACTTCGCATTCGCACATCTGACGATCGAACAATACGGTGTGCTTTAGCAAAAAAAAAACGTTCGAAACTCAGACAAGTGGTGTAAGATGTCTAAATCGATAGCTGTCGTGGCGGCCGTATGACCCAATTTTATCTTATTATTATCTGCGAACCCAAGGGTTTGTCTCGCCAAGTTCTCGAGCCGTTTGAGAACGAGATCCGCTCAAATTGATTCCGAGAAGTGTTTTATTGAAGGATTTGGAATTACCGGCCTCTTTGACGTTTGGCACGCAAACATTTGTTCTATATGTAAAGGCCATTGTATAACGGACAAAAAAGGTGTAGATTTAATTTATTGATTTGTTATCTCTACTTTAGTTACAGCATTCGAAGTACAGTCATTTTTACGTCACCTCGTCTTCATACCCCGATTCACATGTCTCTGCTTCGGGCTTTCTGATCTCACTGCTTTCATTCTTCACCAAATGTCAGGGTTTCGCGTAATATATTTCACAAGTATTCCGTATACATATTTACACATGTCAGAATGGAAACAGCACATAGGATACGTTTTTCTAGGTCTCCGTTACTATCCTTTGGGACCCAATTACCGAATATAAGATAACCTTTCTTTTCTTTCGTAATAACTGTCTCCAGAGCCTTCAATCTGAATGTCTTCGAATTTTGTATACTGCTGCACAGCTCTCTTAAATATGGTTAATTTATTTAAAATTAATTGCATAACAATAAAAAGTATAATAGGAGGGATACCTTAAGGCTATACACCAGCGGTCGGCAACCGGCGGCCCGCGAGCCTCCCTGGCTATTTTGTATGTAAAGGTCGTTATATTCAGAATCTTATGAAGTCACAAATTATTAACAAAGTGCAGCCTGCGTCAATTTCGTTAGCTAATATGTGACCCTTGGCTGCTAAAAGGTTGCCGAACGCTGCTATACACTACCATTGGGTAAAACCTAGACTTTAGGTGGTGCAGGTAACGAATAGTTAATGACAAGAAATCGATTATTCTATAACAAGAGAGCGAAAGAGCCGTCACGATACGAACTTCCAACGAAATCTTTCGGAATATTGACCCTAGAGATATGTGATGTCTGATGATGTGTTTGTCAATAGTATTCAATAAAGTTTATCGACATAGCGTACTAAAGGAGATGACAGGCCGACGAGGCTTTAGCCAATTTCTATATCAAAGCATTCAACTTATGTTTTACGATACATTACTATGTATCGATCTATCGCTTGCCAGTTGGCTAAGTTTACTGCGTAATAGGTTAAGCGAAGCTCTTTGAAAATTCTATTCAATCAAGAACCGCCTAAGGCTCGTGGGTATTGCCTACCTACCAGTATAACTGTTTGCCTAATTGCGGCATATACAAATTACTTGTAATAAATACGTGGATGCTTTACTTGTAATGGATGGAGAAATCTGTGGCTTCGCTCATACAAAAATACGCATTCACGGGTTAATAGCAGGGGTAAACGGATTCGATTAATTATTATCAACTGATATATACCTGTCTCCAGAATATTCATAAAAATGAATGGTAACTTTTATTTTAACGAAATATAGTACCTATTTAGAGTTAAAATCGTTATAGAATTCACATTTTTTTCCGTAAATAAAACATTATTATATAAATATTTTAAATCTTAACAATAACATCAGATATAACGGTTTTTCATTATTTTAACGTAGTCTTAAAAAGTAAAAAATTTCGTAAATTTTCATTTCATTTCAAAGTCGTCATAATCCTGTGATCGCAGAGTACGGTCGTCTGAAGAATCATACTCTAAAATCCACGTACAAATCGCATAAAACACATCCAACATTATGCAAGCTACAATATCCAATACTAACATGGTTTCAACACGCTTAACGTGTTGTAAACTCTTCAACTAATTGTAAAGCAAATTACACATGTGTACATCCTATCAGTAATCAATCAGGCCTAATAATTACACAGTGTGCACCGGTCATAATTATCAGGGCTATTTCTGACTTCCGTACGACATCTGAGGACCATAAAGATATAAAAGGCTTTTACATCCATAGGTTGTTAAGCTAAATAACAATTGGACGACGTAATGGTATCGTTGAATGTCTTAAATGCTTGGCTAATGTCTGTTTCCTACTAATTAGCTATAGGAAGTAAGTAGAATTGTGGCGAGTGATTGGACATAATGTACTAGGAATCCTGCAGTGTAAGTGGTATTTAAAGCGAGGTGAAATTGCTGGGACGTGGCTTACGACCATCGCAATGGAATCATCGGTTTTTATGGAAATTCTATTGCGTAATAAGTTACAGTAGCGTGGCGCCCAAAGAACTCGATTCCTACCGGCTTGCCTAATATCAGGCATTTGAGCAGCCTATTTTACAGCTCTTAAGGAATATGTACACTAAATCTGCATCGGCTTGCCCAAGGATGTCTTTTACGCCACGCCACTGATAGGTTAGTATGTACCCATACACGACTCGTTTGGCTTAGTGGGATTGATACGGCCTATGTAACTAGAGGTCCCGGGTTCAAATCCTGGTATGGGCAAACATTTATGTGCTGATTACGAATATTTGTTCCTGAGTCATGAACGTTTTCTGTCTATTTATGTATGTATTTATCTATATAAGTATGTATATCGTCGTCTAGTACCCATAGTAAAAGCATTGCTTAGTTTGGGACTAGGTTGATTTGTGTAAGATCCCCTAATATTTATTGTTTTATTATACAATAATGTGCGGACTTATTGGAATACCTGACAATGCTAATTCATTTCACTTTCTTTTTCAGAGGAAATATAGATATTCTGCACTCAATTTGTGCTTTATTGGACAATCAAGAGGCACCATCAGTCGGACTCAAAAGAGCGCCGTGACCACTGTCGTATGCACAATGACCATGCCATCACAGTAAGGCCACGGTCAATTCATCAAGTCCAAGGGAACTAAAAGAATAGCCCTTGCCGGCCTCCAATTAAAGTGAACTATGGAATTGTGACGTCACAAACACGGCATAGACAATAGACACGCGTAAGCGGTGCCTTTTCGAATAGAGAACTGGACAGTTATAGTGTATTCAATTCATGGACACTTTTATTCGGGATTTTCAATGATCAAACACTATAATTAGTACAGCTGTAGACACGAAAAATAAAAAGAACAAATCGATCGCTGTGTGAGAATTGGCATAGGAAAATAGGCAAACAGGGGAACCTGACAACGTCAAATTTGTTTTGACAACTGGCATTATGTATGTAGGTAACCTACCTTAACCGCCACGTGATTGCTAATGAGACATTTTTTAGGGTTCCGTAGCCAAATTGGCTAAAAAGGAACCCTTATAGTTTCGTCATGTCCGTCCGTCCGTCCATCCGTATGTCACAGGCATTTTACTCTAAAACTACAAGACCTATACTGATGAAATTTGGAATATAGATGTCTTGTAGATGCCGCAGCTAAGTTTGGTAGTTAAATAATAAAAATAAAAAATCTAGGGGGGGCACTCCATACATGTAACAGAATCTAAAAAAATTTTTTTCACAAAATGTCAACGTGTGGTACATAGTTCGACAGCTCTTTTAAAAACATTTTAAGGTTCCTAAGTAATGTTTTTGATTAAGTGAATACCTTTGGAAATAATCGCTCCGAAAGTTGTGAAAATTGTGTCCCCCCCCCCCCTCTATCTTCTAAACCCTGAGTCCGAAAAATATAAAAAAAAATTACAAAGATAACGCTCAATTAATACTTTCAACGAAAACTATTTTCATCAAGATCGGATTAACCGTTTTTGAGTTATTGCCGATAAACTGCGCTTCGCAACAAAAGGACGTAATGCTATGAAGATACGCTCTTTTGTTGTTGTACTTTTTTACGTCGTATTTTTCACCTTATGGCTATGGAACCCTACACTGAGCATGGTCCGACATGCTCTTGGCCAGTTATTTAAGTTTTAGTGTTTATCTATTCGAACAGGATTTTTAGATAGTTTCCCGCACAGAAATATATCGGGGTAAAAGGAAAAAGTGTATGTACCGTGCCGTGCTAAAAAGAAGTGGCGGCGAACTACTTTGCACGCCGTTTACTTCAGTTGCCGTCTCAGTTGCAGATTTGAAAATATGATAATAATGGTATAATGAATTGTTCAAATACCACCAAATGAAATGGAAAATTGAGGTATTCCATCACTTAATTACCTACACTTCTGGCTTCTGGTACAAATCGACGAAAACTAGTAGGTATTTATGTACTGTAAAGCTAGCTACCTTTCTGCTTTTGTTTTGAGTTCGTGCCTGGAGATGTTGTATTAAAAGAAGTAGGTAAATTGACATTGATTATTTTGCCTATAACGTTCTAATAGGTTGTTAATGTAGTAGTACAGCATTGCGGAAGTGCAAAATCATGACACGTTCGATGATTCAGCTGTTAGCACGTTTCACGCGTAAGACGAGTATTTTATTACTATTTTACGATAATTACCATTGTACCTACTTATTATTACTTCGAATGAATCGTCAAACAGTCAAATGAATATTCTGGAGCACCACGTCGGGTAGTCACGTGATCCAAAAAAACTCCGATTTTTCGAGCGACTTTAAAAACGTTCATTTTGTCGCACGATAAACGTCGTCGTATGACAAATAGTATTTTTTTTTAGTAAAGGGGCATTTTTCGCGTCTTTTTTCTCAAATTTGTTTATGGTTTAAAGGAAGTAAATAATGATAATGTGATTCTAAATACTTACGTTAGATGTGAAAGGAAACACCATCTTTTTGTACGTTTGATGTGTTAGAACTCCTTTTGCAGCGAAATACGGAACAATTGGGCATATTCACGGAGATCTGTTCTGGTGAGTAACTAGATTTAGTCTGACGACAGTGACGACTAATCCAATTGCAACTAGTTTTATACAGGGTGGGAGGGACTATACCGACATACTTTAGCCATGAATTCCTGGTGGTGTGACGAGTAAATAATGTTATATCAACATGGGTCGAATATTTTCATTTTACATTAATAGTCTTATGGAACAAAATAAATCAGTAAATTCAGCCCCTCGTTATAAACATGTCCTTACTGGAGGAAAAGTTATCAAAAAGAAAAAGAAGCTAAAATGGAAACAAAAGGTCAATTTTTTAGGTTAATTGCTGTTTAGTTAAAGGATTTAAAAAAAAATAGTATAACTATCTTAGTCACATTTATTAGGGCTTGTTACACACTTGGGAGTTTTCATTTAAAAAATAATGAATATCTCTGAAAGTAAGCGTTTTTCGACGACAGATCACATAACTTTTTTTACTCGTCACACCACCAGGAATTCATGGCTAAAGTATGTCGGTATAGTCCCTCCCACCCTGTAGAATGAATATGATCACTGGCACAAATTGCTTGGCAGAGGGGAAATACTAGGCAAGTCCACTCCCCACAAAGTCCGCGTTGCCCTAAGATAATATGCAACAGAAGTCATGAGTAGACAATATTGCGCAATAATACTGTCGGTGAGTAGACCTTAGTGTCATGCTTAGCAGTGTGTCACTAAGCGAGCTTCTTCCGGTGTGGCTCTAGCCTTAGAGGTAGACTATGCGTTAATATGGCTTTGTCCATTATTTAACCTATTGTTTAACCGCCATTGTTACAAAAGTGCATGTAGATTAGTTACTTCACGGTAAACTCGTATTATCTTAACCGTTACTGTATTAAGTAATGAGGCCGTTTACATAGCAAATATAACATATACACTACGCTCCACATACGTACGGCCATTCGAAGCGAAAAGGTTATAATATCTCCAATCTTCATACAATTTTAGCGGCGCGGTAGTATTAGTATGAGGTTACATGTATTTGACTACATTAGTCGTAGTTTTTTTTATTGCAGCTACTCGCAGCTTGGAAATCTGGTTTATTTTCTTTAAATGTTTACTCCAGATGCGAGGTACTTAAAATTTACGAGTTTTTCCTGCATGCAATTTGTTCGCAAGTGTTAAAAGGATTGGAACGGTTTGAAATAAAACTGCTGGGGAAGTTTGTGTCGTAATAGTAGAGGATTTCTTTGCAATATTGACGATTAACCGATTTTTATTATTCTTCAAACTTATAGTAGGTACCTATATGTGATAGCGTGATTGAGCGTTTTATGCTACGTGTGTAGATACAATTTTGAAATGTGTATCTCTGGTCGTAGTATTCAATAGAACTGGAAACTAATGTTATAGATATTCTTCAACATCTTTCATAGCGTTTAACTGTACTAAAGTTGAAATCTTGGTGTTCATTACAACATTACATCGTCGTGTAAGTCCGTGATATTACATTAACTTTGCCGTGCTACAAATTCTTTCTCCAAAAACAAAGCGACCCGCCATGTCCAATAAAGGCATAGCAGGCCGAGTCCAATGTGTGTCAATTAACAAAGAAAATAAGATTCTCCTACAACCTTGTCCAAGTAATCCGAACGTCAAATTAACAAAAGCAAATACTACTGTAGGTACAAACCAGACACACGAGCGTAAATTAAAGACAGCAGTGCTGGTTGTCGGCAAAAAACAAAAGCCTAGTTTATCAATTAACAATTACTCTATTTTTTCTACCCAATTGTTCTACTTACATCGACCTTAATCTCTGATTGGATCATTAATTGCTTTCGTCTGTTTTAGCCGTTTAAAAAGTTAGCGAATTGTCTATGGCATTTGTGCCAGTTTTTGCCGGGACCCTGTTTCGAAACCCGGTTTTATTTATAAACTACCTGGACGGGTTGGGTACAGGTGGTGGCCCGAGGCTGGCTTATATCCTGCAGCAATTGTTTGTAAAACATCTTGTTTCTATAGTTGTTTTGGTGATCGGTTTTCTTAGAGGCTTTCTTTTATAACTATTCGACGTCGTAATTAGTTCAGAAAATCAAGTTAAGTTTGTCTTAATAGGTAGGTAGGTATAGGGTCTGAAGAATGTCTTTAGCTCAACCGACACGCGCTGATGATTTAGTAGTTAGTAATTCATTATAGGTACCCTGTCTATCTCAATCAGATCTACTTAAACAATGATTTCCAGCGTTCCGCTGAAATCCATTTAACGTGTAGGATTACATTTCGCGACATGAAAACCACGGCATTACGTTACTCAGTCGACTTGAAAGATTAGTTTCAATGTTTAAACCTTGCGTGACTGACGGACCGCGGAGTTACAGCGACAAAATGCCGACATGGCATGGCAGAAATAACTAACATTGGCTGCTTTCGAGCACACAAAATTGTAAATCTACGCGGCAGAATGCATATCCTTGCACTAATAAACAAAACAAACTATATAACAGATTTAACTTTGTCTATGGCCTTTTCGAATTGCAACGGACTTTTTAAATATTTATAGGAGCCTGCCGGGCGTTCGATTTATAAAACCTGATGTGTCGTTTAATAAAATAAAAATGCTCTGGCATTTATCTCACGGCCAAAGCTTCAAATATAGAGTGCATTGCACCTAACACGGTCCGCATATTTTATAACTTATTATCCTGGCTTTATGTTGCTGTATGTCCAAATAGGCAATTCAGAACAGGTTTTTAAAAAATGTACCGTTATGCGTATTGCGAAAAAGCTAAGTGGTGCGGTTAGTCACACTGGCAATCTTATTCTTAATTAAGATACAAAGGCATTCGTAAATCAGGGAGATTTTAAGTCAGAGACAATAAAGGTTTTTGAGATAACTTTTCACCAGTAGAGATAGATAAAGAGTAAAGTTTCATCTTAAGACATACAAGTGTTTCGAAGACAATGGGAGAGAAAATTTCTAGTATAGTAATTGTGGCGTGTCTGGTGCCGATGCCGTTAGATGCATGCGCGTAGCAACAAACAGTATCCAATGGAGCATTTTATCTTATCTGCTAGAGATAGATACCTGCTGCATATCTACTTGCGATCTAGGTCTCACCTGAGTAAACATATACCGACGTATAAAGTCTCACAGAATGATAAACTACGTAAGCCAATTTTTATAAAATACCTATTACTAATATTAATATTATACGTGCGTTAATGTTAGCAAATAAATAAATATACATCCTACGTCATTTCATTAATTTAGCAAGCTATGAAACGTTTAACGTCATTTATCTGTGTCAACGTAATGAATAAAATTGCTGTGAAATTGCAAATTAAAAGAAAAAAAATACAATTTACCGTATTTTTTTCTACTCTGTGGCATAAATTTTTGCTGGCTGGATTTTGCCACTTCAGGCAATTACGAAGAATAAATTAATAGTTTAAGGTCTCATCATAGTTGAGGTCAAGATTTTTTGTTAACTAAGTTACCTGGTGAACGTCAAGGTTCGAGTTTTTGCGTTCATTTCGTTGATTGCAGCAACAATGACATTGGGTCGTGTTTCATTTATTAAACTTTATGTTTTTGAACGTCGACGCGGATGTGTTGACGTAAATAGCATCACATCACATGGGGAGAGACCGAGTTACCGAACGTATTTGATTTGAAAATAGAACGCGAGCGTTCGGGTGAGCGACTCGACCGTTGAGATAACGTTTATCGACACATCGCTGCAATAAGATACGTAATAAAGCTTATCACAACGCGGACACGTTTCTCCGAATGTAATTCCAGTGAGACTGCACTCTATCTGTTATTAAACGTAATCCGAGTTGCGGAGATTCCGTTTAGTTCGGTCGTTTGTAACGGTTTATAGGTTATGTGTTGCCCGACGGTCGGGTGTGGCCAGCTGATCGCGATCGCACGCACCCCAAATGCAGGTGTTCACGAAATTACGCTTATTGATTTTGGCCGTAGGCGGACCCTATGGGGACAACCCATTATCATTAATGTTACGGAAAACATTTGAATGTTTGTTTTGATTTTTAGTGTTGTTGCAACTGACCTTGATTCCGGAGCGTCCCTGTTGCTTCAGCAGTACGTTCTCCGGCTTCATGTCGCAGTGTATGATCCTGTTCTTGTTTAGAGCGTGAAGACACTGCAGCAGGCTGTGCGAGAACTTGCGGACAAGCTGCAAGGAGAACCCTTGGAACTTGTTTTTTCGTATCAACTCGTATAAGTTAATCGAGAGCAGCTCGAACGTGATGCAAGTGTGGTTACGGAAGGTGAAGGAGTCGAACATGTGGATGACGTTCATCGTATTGTCCTTGTCTTGGTCGCGGAGGTGCTCCAGTATACGGATCTCCTCCTGAGCCTGTCTGTGGAAGCGTTTCTCGTTGCGCACCATCTTCAGCGCGCAGTTCTCCCTCTTCTTGTGGTCGTACGCCTTCATCACCTGCCCGAAGCTGCCCTTCCCGATCACCTTCAACACCTCGTACCGGTACGCGATGTGATCGTGTGGGATGTGGATGTACGAGCCCTGTTCGTTGTCGTATTCGCAGTTGTTCGGGAAGCCCACCAGACCCGGGCGCTTCTTCGCGTTCGCGCCTATGAAATACACTTGGGGGTAATCGAATATCTCGCGATGTTCGTACGGGGTCAGTTTGTTCATGTAGAGTTTCATGACCTGCTCGGGGCTCGCGGCAGCCGCCGGCGGGCGCTTGTCGGGCGGCTGCGCGGCGGCGGCGGGCGGCACCGGCGGCCCGGGCTCCAGCGGCGGCAGCGCCCCGTCTCGCAGCAGCGCCCGCCCGAACGCGTGCGCGCTCCCCAGAGGCATGTCACCGGTCATGGCCGTGCGGGTCCCGCCACCGCCGCCTCCGCCTCCGCGCTCGCTCGCCGTGGCCGGGCCGAGCCGCTCGCTGCACGCGCACGCACCACGCACACTGCACTTCACTGCACTTGCACAGCCACAGCTTGCACTCGACGACGGCGCCACTCCGGCACTCCGTACCACATCTCACATACACCGAGAGGAGCGAGACCCGCGCTTCCACTTATGAGGGCACATTCCGTCTCGGATACGATACGATGGAGCCGCGGCCGCTGACTATACCGTACAACGCGAACGTGAAACGCAAACAAAGACCCCTTGCGGCTTGCAGGCCGACCCGACGACAGAACCAGAGAGAAAATAGAAACTGGTCGGCAGAGTCATTGAACCGTTCGGCCGCGCGGAGCTCGTGAGAGCGAGTGAGATGGAATGTTTTACGCTTCCGTAGTTTTTTACTAGATGGCGTTGCACGTGTAATCAGCCGAGTTGATAGTATTATGCGAGACCTAATTTTAGCTTTTTAAAGGACCATGGAAAAGAACATTCTGCCATAGCAGGTTTGGCCGTGTATATAATCACGCTTTAATAATTATGCACAATTTGTATATTATAATCCCATGGCAAATTAGGATTAGTAATTTTGTTTGCTTAAAAAAGAAAATTCCTTGTGAAAATATAGATCTGAAAGGATAATAATCTTACAAAATGAAATATTTAACCAAGGACAATCTTTTAATCGTATTTATGAGATCAATATTATGATGATTAAACTCAAAAATGTATTTTTACGGCTAATTCTGTTTTCTTGCCTCCTTCGTGAATGGGAGAATTAAATTAGGTCTCGCATAATACGTCTGTTGTCTATGGTAACTTGTCACTGACGCCATCTACCGATCGACGGAAAACTGACAGTCGACCGACCGACAGCAGACAGCGGAAGAATTTCATCCAACCACTACCGATTTACACACGTCTTTTCTTTTCCATTCCATTGTTTTCTGTCGCAAAATACAATTGTAATTTCATGCAGCAGTGATTTCAATGAAACTCAACTAAAACATGTGTTAAAACGGGACAGTGTAATTAAGTGCTTGAGAGATAGCGGTGTAAAAAACGTAAGTGAAGGTGTTTCTATATTTGAACGTTCATTTATTGCGATTTCTTTTTTTAACTTGTGTTGTATTTTGATTATAAAACTATGATGTTCGGTTAGCATTTGCCAAGTGTTTTTCGTTCCGGCCGGATGTTTTATCATCGGGACTGACAATGACAGCCAGTGGTCAAGTTCGATGTTCGAAATTTGATTCGAAATATTTCGAACTCTGAGAACGTTCCATTGTTTTCGTTAAGTCCGAAGTTGTTAGTTAGTACGTGATAACATCTAATATGCTAAGTAGGAACGTCATGCAGTGTTCGTGAACATCTCAAGGTAATATAAGGGCTAATTGCATGTATGCGATGCATACCTACTTCCTTGTTTAACACAACACAATGCCTGTGCATGATTTACGTGCCATTGGCTCTATGCCAGTGCACCAACAATCAGTATATAATGCGCTTATCAAGTAGTACGAGAAACGAGATAAATTGACATTTATCCTTTGTTTATTAGTTAACTGAGCTGACTCATTGGTCAGAAGGTAATGAAATCTCGGCATAAGCGTGAGTCATGCCCCTACAAGTTGACTATCTGTGTAGTAGTATAGTTGGTTAATGGACTATGAGGAATGTTTACAAACAATGCATTTGTAACACTAATTAAAGTGTCACAGTAAGCTAGATGTCATGCTTAAAAGGAATATGTCACTTAATGTGGTATTAAATAATACACAATCTTATTTCGGTTATAATCTTTCTTTTGAAAAGTGAAAAGGTATCTGGCCAAACAATGTACCATAATCCTTACTTTAAATTAACTTAGTAGATGATAATTTATGTAACTTACTTAGTATTTAATATCTCAGAAACAGACAAATAGCTTTGATATTATTAGCCAATAATCATACTTTCTTTTTTTTAATGATATTTCATTGTTACTGCCTGTTAATTTGAATGTTTGTATTGGTAATACAATTTCACATATTCTAGTTATTACATTATCAAAATAATTCCCTAGTCATAATTTACACTGTAAACAAAATTAATTCTGCTCACAAAGTATTGGCTTGTCATTTGTCAACCAACAGTCATCATCACTTGAATTAAGTTACATATGTAAATAAGTTTAACAAATTATTTATTCAAACTAGTCATGATTCTTTGACATGTACGATATGCATTAGTAATTATCCTGAATCATTATAATGAAGCAAAAAATTACTCCATCCCTGTAAATTGACCATTGCCCAACATGATATTTATAAAAAAAGTACTCAACTGATCTCTCTAGGCCTAATTCAAGGATGTGTTACATCCTTGGTCTTTATCATCATTTATATTCAAACATTTATAGTCACTTCAAACTTACTTTTAAATACAATATATCATGTCAAGATTGTGATGTCCGCTACCTGCCAGGTAATGGTTCATTATTAAATAAAGATGCCCATATATTCCAGGAGCATTACTCTGATATTTCTGTTGTTAACTGTACAGTACTTAAACATCATGAGTGTTTAAATTACATAGTCTTACCTAGAATGTCTCGAATAACTGGTTATGAATAATACCTTTACTGCAGAATAATATATGCAATTATCCCTACTACTTGTAAAACTTGATTCACACACACTTGAGATCTTTAGTAACAATGATACTTTGCTGCTGGAGAAAACTTTAAAAATTAATGCAGCTCTTTTAACATCTGTAATCACTATACTTTTTTGGTGAAGCGGTTGACACCACGTTTATATTCATATAATATACGCATACAGAATTTTCATATAACATACACATGGCAAAGGGCAACACTGCACCTTTGAAAATCTCGTGCGGGCCACAGGACATGGTCAACCACGGAGTTAAATAATCTTTTTATCTTGACTGCTGGCTTCCTGATTGTTTCATTGAAGAGCGAGCTCTCGCGGGATTGGACCCGCGGGCCGTAGTATGGAGACCAGATATACTAACTTAGTAAGAAAAGTTGGAAATTCATATGCTGGATTTCATGGGGAGGTGTCTAGTCACATAAGACTGCCATTCTGGATAGGATAATTAAGCTAAATAGGTGCGTTATTAGTAAACAATCCTGGCTGCACAAAGCCTTATTATGTGTACATAATTATATCATAACTTCCTGTCTAGGTTCCTGATAGCAATAGAATACGACATTGTTATGATTTGGATATTCCTAGGTTCCCCTTGTTTTGATTTTTTTTTTTCTTCCGAATACACTTCCCATGTAATAGTTAGTTGACAGTTCAAGGGAAAGTCGAGAGCAAATGACCTCGTGGGCGCTCTCCAACACAGGGGACAGACCTCTTCAAATCTGTGACACATTCAAGCGTAAATGTTAACTCTCATTCCACCAAACAGAGATACATGGAGTCGCATCACAAGAGAAGTGTTGGTGTTAAACTCGATCGAGACATGATAATGATCTACTGAGTAGAAGAAGCTACTAGTTAAGTTACAGATACTAATGACTTATCAAAATAATTATAAAAGACACTTAACCTAGTTACCTATGCCCGGTAGAGGAAACCCTGTGTTTGTTAGATGCATTATTAACCATTTTTTATTCTGCTTTATTTAAACATATTCTTGAAAAGTGGGCAGTTAGTGGGAGCTGGCAAGTTATTCATTATTTTTCTTATATCTTGCAGAATGTGAGGTTTGTAACCTTTATTTTAATCCAAACACTTGTTAGATAATACTTGCATATTAAAACATAACATATTTCATAAGAACTTTTCAACATTTATTTTACGCTTGCTTTCTCCTATAGGTACAAAACATTATGTTAACACCTTTAAAGCCTACAGTAATTCTTCGGAGTAATGAGTTGTTCATTATGGTAATAATGTTGGCATTAAAGTTTTCATTAACATGCTTGCTGAAAGTTTTAGAAAGTATAAATACTTCAAGTTTCTCTTCTCTTCCATGATTAGGTAGGGACTAGTAGTTTCAGTAATTAATGTCTCGTTTTTGAAAGATTTTTGAGACACTAATATAATAAGCAGTAATTTTTCTTTCGACAGTTAGGTAAGTTAGGTACATCACGCCGCTTGAATGTGTGCGCGCTGTGTGAAAACGCACTACAAGCTAACTTTTAACAATGCGTAGCAATGCCTCAGTCGGGATGGCAGCGTCGTCGCGTGCTCCCACGAAAGGTATCGTATAATTATAAACTTGTATACTGCAGTGTGTTAGGGTGCGATAAAACCCGCGGACACAGACAGTCCTAAGTTAAGTACTTGTCTACTTTTCTTTCCTCATTCATACTTTGCTAAATCTTTTTTTCTATTGAACCGCATTCTAGTACTAGATACTCTTTTATCATTCAATTAACTGAAAATTGATTAACTCTTGAAACAATTTTTTCGCCACAGAATTCCTAATTCGTACTCACATGTTACACTCTTGTCTTGAACTTCAAGACTTGAAGAGTTCTAAATTCAATTTATGCCACACCTGGCCATAAAGTGGCTTTTACCGCACGCTACGTGTACGGAAAAGCCGCTTCCTGGCCAAGTGTAGACATAAAATTATGTACACAACACGGGAGGTAATAAAGAAAGTCCTCGATCGCATATTTACGTCCCTCGCTTGCAGCTCGGCCCTCAAACATCTGCGATCTCGGCCTTCCTTTGTTTTACCACCCTAGTTGTGTAATGTACTATTGTCAGGGAATACAGTCGATGGGGTGGGTTTTATTCCTTAACGCTCCCCATTAAGAACATGTCATTTAATAAAATAGTTAACAGTTTCCAAACTTTCCAACAAAATTGAATATGTGATACGTATTTTTGTATGTAAAAGGAATAATAATACTACATTAGATAACGACAAATGTGTCATTATAAGTACGCCTGCTTGTTGCATGATCTGGCGTTAACAACACATTTATGTGCCAAATTAAACTATGTTTATAGTTAGCACTCCTACATTATCTGTATTAAGTATCATTATCACCCGTTTAAGCAAATTAATTATACTAATTTCAAGTATCACCCATCCATTATAAGCATGATAGGACCAGCCTCAAATTGCTAGGTAGGATCTATTTATAAATTCATCGTGGGTGGTACTAGAAATAGATGCCTAAACCTAAACTATCGTTGGAATATTGATGGTAAATCAATTTTCGCTCTCCAAACATACCGGACAGTTTGAATCACTAACGCAGGCCTCTTGCGTCTCAAACTGAGGACCTACATTTGAACATTAAGATCATCTTGTCCCTCTCGCTTAAAACTTAAATAATAGAAAGTAATAAGGACGGCACGATGCGAAACTTCGTATTCGTAAAGCCGTCTCTGTTCCCATCAGGCTACGCTTCGCGAAGTGTATAGAGAACGTGCACGAACTATAGGTGGCAGCACTAAACGACAAAAGAGACACGGGTGGACAATAAAGGAAACTATCGCCCCTGTCAAATCAAGCTGTCAATGTCAATGACAATATGTAAGTGTCAATGTCAAATATAATAAATCGTAGCTACACTGACGTTAATCGTCCTTCATCGCGATAAATTAACGTTATTAACGGCGTTTTCGTCAATGTGGCCCCAGCATGAGAGGGTATATGATTTAGATTGGCGGCACCAGTTGGCAGCACCTTCGTCGTGCACGTTCCCTATTTATTACAGATGTGTATCGAAGCATTCACCATGTAAGCTTACCCCTAAGCTTTGCAAATGGGAACACGCCTTCAGATATCGGAGTAGTCAACAAACTTTTACACTATGATCAGTAACGCAACAGGCAAACCAGCAGAGGGCTACTCCGGAGTGTGAAATTCTTCGAACATTTAACTGCGCGGAGCGATAAGATGCGAGTTTCAGAAGTTCTAGACCAGTATCTCCAGTATAGTTGTGTACAACTATTACTGCATGTCCCTGGGAAAATATTATCTATCGGTTTTATTATGAGAAAATATTCGTCACGGAATTTTGTAGCTACATTTCTGCAAATTATTTAATTGAAGTTTTGTACGTGTATTTTTCGCCGTACCATATTTTTTCGAAGCTTTCATAAAACAAACCTAACCTAACCTACTGTATTCTATACAACCATAAGAAAATACCCTGAGATTTTTTTGGTTTCGGAGAAAATCGAAGAGTTGGGAAATGAAACATTTGGGAAAAATAATTCGGTGAAAAGGCAAGACACCGTTTTGATTCTGTAGTACAGTGCGAATGAGATCCCATATTGAGTGATTAGCGAACTCGCCAACAGTTCAAGCCCGGCTGTCATTGTTAGACCAACTATTTCAAAACAATAGTTCAAACGATGTTTTACAAAAACTTGACAGGACATAGTCTGTCTAAAGGTCATCCCACACAATCGCCTCACATCGCTCAATGCCTTACTTTGAATCAGTTTGGTGTGAGGTTGATATAGTTTGAAACTTGCTTTAACTACTTGGCAGGTATAGGCGCATAAAAGTAGCTTGACCTGGACATAATTCGATAACTCGCTGTTTTTATTATTTTGTCGGCTATTCGTATTAAGTATCGAATATTAATTAGATATATTATGTAAAAAATCCGCGGTCGTAACGTATTTAAAAAAAAACACAAAATATCGTACGCTACCTAACTTTTCTCTAAAAGTAAAATAAATAACCAAAAACTTTGTAAGTATAATTTTGAGGTGCATTTAAATTAAATCACTTAATTGCAAACTTAAACAAAAACCTAATTCGCATGTACGTTTTTTTTCACAGTTTTCATCCGATCTCAATATCTAGACAAGCCAAAATGGTAACTGTGATGGCTGTACCTGTTTAAGCTACATTGCGTCTTTTTAGAGATTTTAGATCAAAATTAAACATGTAATTTTAACGTTTTAATAATAATGTATTTCACAGTAGTTTAAAAACATAACTGTGATTTTTTTGTTTAGTAATAGGTTTTAGTTTACTATAATCATGTTTTCATCAAAATTATACATGTTAATGTCACGCTTCAGAAATTTAAAATGTAATTCAAAATACGCGCGAACATATCGGGGAGCGAGATGCATGCGGGTGGGTGCGGGGCACGGGCGGAGAGAGCGCGCGGCGTGAGCGGCGAGCGGGTCATAACGAGTTTTGTAGGTACTGACCGCGCCGCGTATTGACTCAATATGGAATATCCAAATTGTAGGTTTTTTGATTTTCGTCCGGATAGCTACCACGGTCTTACCCATTAATCCCCCGCCATAATAACAGTGCTTGCGCTGTTGTGTTCCGGTGCGGAGGGTAAGACAGCCGGTGCAATTACTGGCACAAGAGGCATTTCGTCGTAGTCCTCTGGGCTGGCAACGCATCTGCAGTTGTCTTGGTAATGCGGGTGTATATGGGCGAATATTTAAGAGGGTAAAAATTTATGTCTCGCTATGATAATCCAGACTAGGTACTAAATAATTCCAAAGCCGAAGTATTTTATTATTTCGTTACTTAGATAAATAAAGCAGATGATGCAAAAACAGCTATGAGCTTGAATCAACCAAAAAAAAGATGTTGAGAAAATTGTGTCTAAAATGGCAATAATAGGCGTGTCCCATTCCCATTTCTTCCAATTTTTGATGTCATAAAAAATAACTATAAGGATTGTTTTAAGTTCTGCATATCAGTATTATACTTAAATAAATAAAGATTGCTTTTCATCAAAAACATGTTCAAAAAGTTTATTACAACTTGCCCAAAAATTTAATCAAAAAATGTTCAAAAAAATAACGTCACTCGGGGAAACACTGTTTTATGTACGATTTTTGCCTATAATAAATCGCAAAAGAAGTGTCATTTGGTGTTCAAGTAACACTTCACCCCGCACTTCAGTAGATCGGCAAACTTCAGAGATGATACACGTCGCGAGATTCGAGTAAAGTGTTTCATTTTGATTCTCCAGTTTGTCATCATTATGGTCTCTCACAGTTTTCACCGTATCTTCATAATTTATTTACAGTGGAGTATTATTATATAACCATATCAAAGTACACATGGGACTAACACTATTTAGTGCAATCTTGTCTCGTTAATATACCAAATTGTTTTGTAAAGCCGCATTTTCTAGAATTTGTCATTATTGGCAACATCATTTTCGGCAACATTGTCAGAGACACCAATGACGACCAATAAATTTATCATAATTATTATTATCAAACCGCGATAAGAATACGATTCCGAAGTACCGTTTGCACAAAAGTACATACAATAAATAAATATAATTATAAGTCAATCTGTAATATCTCCTTAGTTTAAGTGCAGACACTTATAGATACAGTGTGGATAACTGGGACCTCAAGAGACCCGCAAATTTGTCTCACTTAAAGAGGTATTCCACTTACCCAGCGTCTTAGATCCAGGTATAACTAAATATCTGTCTCATTTACAGAGGGTTCTATTGATAGAGGGTAATAAAAGAGGTTATTTCAGTTATAGAGATGCGATTACTAAATAAAATAAACAATATATATGTATACACATATGTATGTCGGGGACAGCAGCAGTAGTTCAAGAAATCTAAGACTGTCAATTGACTACTGTAGTACTAAGTAGATTTAAAATGGCGCGAACGCCGTGTGACGTAACGACCGGTTGCGGTGCACGTAGACGGGTTCGTTGGACAAGAGTGTCGATTCTCTTTCTGACTGTCGTGGCGACAACACTTGTCTTACGATTCTGTCAGTTCGTCTGCCAGTAGTTAAAGTTGCTACTTGATAATTGTAATTCTGTCGATTAATAGTGAAAAGAATCATATTGTGTAACGTAATTGTCTATTTGCTCTCTTGAGTATCTACGCCATAATATTGTAACAACTATTGTAATGCCTGATGATTGAAAAGAGAACCTGGTGAGTTTCTTCGGCCCTTCTTCTCACCAGAATGTCATTTACCGAAGCGGCCAAAAGAATCAGACGAATAAATGATTTGATCTGACATGAATCCACTTCTTTAACCAACATACCTCAACGGCCAGGATTCTGCAGCTAACCCATCCTGACCTAACAGTCAGTCACCCGTGAATATCCGACATCAGGCGTGGGATGTAATCAGCGCCCACAGGATGTGAATAATTTCCAGTGTTTGAGGCATTCCACATCTTCGTCAATATCCAGTGAAAGGCACTTACGAGATTTTGTGTCTAGCGAATTACACATGTTTTGCAAATGCTTGGATCTCAACAATGGACATGTGAGTCAATGATAATCAACCGAACGGATGCACTTACTGCGTGTAGAATCATTGTGACAAAACTAAAAATAGTTTTACTAGAAAAGACGTCAATTTCTTACCTACAAAGCAAGTCCAGCAACTACAACACAGCCAACGTTAATGTATTCAGAATATCCAACACTGCCGGTTTTGTTTAAATGGAATCTCTGAAGAAAGTGTGACCGCAACATCATTAATTGTGATCTCCGAAAATAAAGAGGCACTTGCACTGCACAACAGTCAACACCGTGAAATATAGTCACAAACAATGAAGAATCATTCAAGAAGTACGGTTTGAAGCCACAACAAATATCATCATTTGATCTGCTGCCGCGAGCAAAAGAAGATTCGTTGTTTTGGACTACATCACCACACACTACCAGCTAGTCCAGCTACGGATGCGCCACTACAAGGTGACATGGGCGGCAACGGTGCTCCAGGGGCGTTAGTCAACATTAGGCACCAACGCCTGCAATATTCACGAGTTTGTGGAAATCCAATGCGATCTGGTGAGTCGTACTCATTTCATTACGATTTTTGACCCGAGTATTTTCTCACAAAGCGAAACTTTACTTTTAAATTGTCAGAAAAACTTTAGTTTGCCATTTAAGATTAATGAAAAAGTTAACAGTAACAAACGAAGTTTACGAAGTAGCTATTTGTGACAGTCACTTATTTTTACGTTCTACCCGACAATTGTTCGAATTACGATATTGTAATCGTTCGAGCTATAGTTTTCTCCGTTATAAAATCGAATCAACACTACTACGTTTCTTGAGAGGAAAATAAATGTTGTCAACAGTTGTTTTCAACTACCTTTAAATTTAATGATTTTACAAATACCTTACGCATTCATGTTTGGAAGTAATGTAAAGTTTACTGATGTGAGAAAAAGCGCGGTTCTATGGATTCTAGTGATTGAAAATATTGCGATGTGCTAAAAATGGTCTTGAGTCAAATACCCGTTAATTTTAGTAATTCAGAATTTCCGTATAGTACAGTTTGTGTGATTTTTAAATTTGGTAATCAAGATAAATGTTCTATGGAGTCATAATGATCTCAGTGGTGATCGGATGTATCGCATAGGACTACGGAGTTGGTTTTATGTCGAGTAACCACAAGGATGGTTGTAACACTACAGAAATTGCCGGACAAAAGCGGTACTTACCTTGATATTTTAGTTTTTGGAAAAATGTTTGGTTATAATTCGTAATGGGTACTTGAACTCTAACTTTAAATTTTATTTTGATTTAGTAAACAAGAAAGGAACTAGATAAAGTTCGCCCCAAATTCAAAGGTCCATTTGATATCACAAAGGTGGTGTTTTGTTTTGAAAGTACTAAACTCTAAACACACTATGACAGGTTGAGGAAAATGCCAGAGACTCACGTACCATTTTTGAGTTAAATGAGGATGTTAGCGAGACATAAAATGAGGTTCTTAGTTCGGCTGGTCGACCGAACCGGAGGCTTCGCCGTAGCCGTAGCCCGTTAGAAGTCGGTATCTGCTCTGAGTAGTCCGTGGGTGCGCGGTGCGCGGGGAGCTCCGGCGGAGGTCGGGTCTCGTGGAGACCGTAGAGTCTAAGGGTAGACTCGGCGATCCCGTGGGGATGCGCGTAGTGTGGCTTGTTAAGCCTTAGGCCACGAAATGAGATACCTGTTTTGTTGTCTTATAGAGTTTTCATGATTGTGATGAGGCCATAAAAGGCAGTCGAATAATGGTACTTGGTTTCTCTTGCATTTAAAATAGTTTTTTTATTTCGTTTAACTTAACCTGTAACTAGAAAAAAAAAATTGAAAAGAAATGACCATAATTTAATCGCATTTCCACCACGACTAATTTTGTAAGTAGTCGAGTATAGTTAAATGTTTGAAATGAATTAAACTATGAATTTGAGTAAGGAAGTGTTACGAAATTAGAGATAAAGTCAGGAATGACCGAATGGCGTACTGTGTTGTTTTTTTTTGCCTGTTTCAGGATAGACACACGAGGACGTGTTCTATGCAGGATGGCCGTGTCGGGGACAGCAGCAGTAGTTCAAGAAATCTAAGACTGTCAATTGACTACTGTAGTACTAAGTAGATTTAAAATGGCGCGAACGCCGTGTGACGTAACGACCGGTTGCGGTGCACGTAGACGGGTTCGTTGGACAAGAGTGTCGATTCTCTTTCTGACTGTCGTGGCGACAACACTTGTCTTACGATTCTGTCAGTTCGTCTGCCAGTAGTTAAAGTTGCTACTTGATAATTGTAATTCTGTCGATTAATAGTGAAAAGAATCATATTGTGTAACGTAATTGTCTATTTGCTCTCTTGAGTATCTACGCCATAATATTGTAACAACTATTGTAATGCCTGATGATTGAAAAGAGAACCTGGTGAGTTTCTTCGGCCCTTCTTCTCACCAGAATGTCATTTACCGAAGCGGCCAAAAGAATCAGACGAATAAATGATTTGATCTGACATGAATCCACTTCTTTAACCAACATACCTCAACGGCCAGGATTCTGCAGCTAACCCATCCTGACCTAACAGTCAGTCACCCGTGAATATCCGACATGTACATGAGTTGTTTAACATCAGAATAGGTATTAAAAATAATATAACTAATCAAACATGTTTTTTATGAACGACACAGATTTCATCGCGGGTCTTTCGACTTTTATTTATAAAGGGATAGGTATTAATTTAATTTTTCACGCATTGATAAAGATTTAAGCACTCTTTTCTGCATATTTCAATTTAATTTAAACCTTCGTTTCAGCATTCATTATTTATCAATTACCTAAACATCCGGACTATAGAAAAAACAAACTAAAACTTGAGGTAATTTAGGCACAATTACCACGTGCAAAATTCGTAGGCAGGCTAAAAATTTGTAAACAAAACGGAAATTTATCTGCAATACATGCCGAGTCGGAAAGAAAAAAAAATTGTCGCCTCAGTTACAGAGGTGCCTATAAAATTCAAACAAATACCAATTATAGAGGTAAATAAGACGATAAAATCGAAAGAACTAGGTAATCCCAGATATAGCGGTCTGTTGTGTCCCACTAACAGAGGTCATTTTTATGTCGTCTTACTTACAGAGGCAAATAAGACGATAAAATCGAAAGAACTAATCACAGATATAGAGGTCTGTTGTGTCCCACTAACAGAGGTAATTCAGTGCTTTAGGTGCCGGGACCTCAGCATGAATTCCAGCTATGGAGGTTTCTCACTTATCCAGGTCCCAGTTATCCAGGTTTCACTGTAATACATTTAGAACGTACTTCTTGGTAAATGCTGTGTGTGTGTGTGTGTGTGTGTGTGTGTGTGTGTGTGTGTTTTATATAAAAAAAAATATTATAGTCGACAGTACTCGACAAATATCTCATTATTTTCCACATAATTTTCATGTTATACAATTGTGACCGAACGTAATTATTTACAACGTTCATACTTAACACTATTTAGCACACTAATCGTCTATGTTATTTTCTTTGTGCCAGGTGATGATACAGATAGCACTGAAGACAATAGTGTTATGAGGGAATAATTTTCGAAGTAGAATTATTACATTATTTCTATTTTATTTAAGTAGGTGATATAATTAATGTTTTTTTCCCAAGTAGAACTTTTTTGTACTGAAATAAGTATTTTCATTTATATGCACATAACCATTGACAATGTCATTTCAAGTATTCATTCAAAAACGACATATGTGCTCAATCGTATTATAAGCGCGGTTTAATAATAGTAAACAATTAGCTTTGTCTTTTATTTTTTGACTGAAACAGGTATGTAAAGTTTCCTGGGGCTATTTGCAATACCGAAGCCTGGTTGTAGTGTAATATATTCAAAACTCGGCTGCTTGCACATAATAGTATATTACTCAACAAGGGTGGTAATACAAAGAAAGGCCGAGATCGCAGAAGTTTGCGGCCCAAGCTGCAAGCGAGAGACGTAAATCTGCGATCGAGGGCTATCTTTATTACCTCCCGTGTTGTGTACGTCATTTTATGTCTACACTTGGCCAGAAAGCGGCTTTTTCCGTACGCGCAGCGCTTAGAGCTCCAAATAACCCTACGAGATAATCAGTATTGTCGTAACTGTTTAAGCAAAGCATAAGTTTATAATATTGTCTTCGGTTTTCGAGATATTCACTCATTGTACTAAAACAACTTAAACTGATTAAAACGCGTATATTACTACATTGTTAAGGTCCCTTTTTAAAAGGGACTTAAAAAATGTAGCACATAAGTAAGTAACTAGGGATGTAACGATACATAGTTTTGCCGATACGATACCGATACCGATATATTGTAGTTAATATCGGCGATACCGATACCGATACCGATATCTTAGCTAAATAATGAAGTAAGAAATTCAGATATATGTATGTCCTTATTATAACTAAAACTTGGCTATGTAATATAGCCTATATTTAACAGAGAGTCAACCTTGAAAGTGTAAAGTAAAAATAAATAAATTGTCGACTCAAAATTCATTTTTTTTTATTAAGAACCAAAGATTTAATTAATATAGTAATTATCATTGCACAAGGTATAATATATAGACCAATACATAAATTAAGTCAGAAATTGAAATTACTTTTTGCAGATATTTTTCATACAAATATTCTTTTCGCGCTCTTCAAATATATCGGTTGTATATTATCGGCGATACCGATATATCGGTATCGGTATCGGTATCGTTACATCCCTATAAGTAACCATAAAATGTATGAAAATATAAATTTGTATGCTAAATTGACCCCTATACCAAAGTGACCGTATGGGCACTATGTTGTATGGGTCAACTTTAAATTTTAGGAAGTTACGACAAATTTTAACCATCTCATAACTTTTTTATTTGAAGTGTTATCAAAATTTCAATAGAACAGATAGACAGAAAAGAAATACCTACTGATTCCAATAGTGTATTTAGTGTGCTTACGACAAAATGTCCCTTACGAAATTTGAAATTTCCAGTGTCGATGTATTCAAATTTTATTTTAGTCGTCCATATGATAAACCATAACAACAAAAAAAACACTTAAATCAATATACATCAGACCTGATTCTCAGGTGAAAATCATTGTTGGCAACGAGCCGTCCTTATTTTCTACAAAAACGTCATTATTATCTTAAGGAGTCATTATCAGAAACACCATTTTAAACAAAAAAGTAAATATAATGAAAATTAATGGGTTTTGTTCCGTGCCTTTATGATAAAACTTTATGTTTTTCATGTATGTATACATCTGGCTTAATAAAGATGCTCTGTCGCGGGATTTTTAAAATAGTCATTTTTTTGGTCAATAATAATGTTTTGAGGAGAACCGCCCGCATAGGCAGTGGTGATCACTTACCATCAGGTGACCCACATGCTTGTTTGCCAGCTTATAAAGTATAAAAAAACTAACATTCGACCGATTTTTAACCCCCTTAGTAAACGTCACCCGTTTAGTAACAATCTTATATTAAACATCTTGTGTGTTAAAAAAGAATCTATATACAAACTTTCAAATCTCCTAATGAACGAGTTTCATACAACCGTTCAACCCCTATATCACCCCTTAAGGGTTAAATTTCGAAAAAGCCTTCCTTAGCACATGTTTACGTACTTTGTAGAATATCATGTTCCAATTTTCAGACTTATATATCTTCAGCGGTTCAAGCTGTGCGCTGTCATTATTATTTAAATAATTCTGTACAGAAAACTGAGAGCTTACAAATAGGTAAATGTGATTCCACGACATTCATAATTATATCTCATTATAAACAGTTTCTTTATCTTTATTATCGATCAAAAGAAGACAATATTTCAAACAATCTCTGCCTCCGCCCTAGTTGAACCGTGGTGCATGTGGTTATAAAAGTTTGACGATCGTTGACTATAAAAGAATGAATGTGACGACTTATACCTACCTACACGAGTATCGCCCGCGACGCGCAAGTCTCGCGACGCACGGCCGGAATTGAGGCACAATGAAATGACGACCTTAGAGCGCCAGAAATAACGTCCATATTGAAACGTAACTAAGAAAAAAAATCAATTAATGAATAAACGCGGACACTTTCTGTTTAATTTATTTTTTATTGTACTAATAATATGTTGACGGCAAAAAGTAAACACTTTTGAAGTAGTTATGTATTAGGGCTATCCAAAAATTACCAATATTTGAGACTTTACAGATCCGTAAAGAGAATTTGTATAAGTTTTAATAATTTATCAACTCACATAATATAGTATTTAAAATAAATTGGCGAATTACAGTTATCTATAATTTCTGATAAGATAAGCCAGAAAACGTGAAACTTACTGAACCTTCTTTATTAATGACAGTCGCGATCGGTTAATTAGTATAATTTTGATTACTTTAACTGGGATGCAAGCGTCATATCGTAATAGAGGTACTTTTAAAAAGTTATGTATTACGCTGTACAAACAGCAACACACTTAACTGCCCATTAAAGACAGAGCAGATAGAAAATGATAACGATTGAAAGAGATATATATATTTGTATTATGTCAACTTCAAATCAAATAACGTTTGCGTATGTGTAATGTGCCTTTGAGCTTTGTCATTGTAGTTGTTTGGGCAAAGTTTTTTTTTGCATACTGTAAATAAAGGTTTCATTTCAACAAGACAGGTCAATTTGTCAAAATTATGATTTAGCTTTCAGACGAACGTTGGGATGAAATAAACTAAGGTGCTTCATATTTTTGATATGATGCACCAATATAATGTAATTTATATTTATTATTCATTCATTATTTTCCACGAATTCAATAATATGGCATTAATGTCAATAATGACGTTGGATCAGCCATAAAAGAAAAATTATTGTTTCAAAACTCTTTTGAATAATAGCCAATTTATACTCATAAACACACGCACACATGCATAACACGACGCCTTCAAGTGTGATTCTCTTTCTTGCAGTATTTCCCATTTTTGAAGTGTATAGTTAACTGTGTTGCTGTTTGTACTCATAAAATCATAATATGATGAAAATTTAGTTTTTTGGTTATTTTACACTGACGCGGAACCCTAAAATGTTTAGTTCTATTTATTTTAACTATTACTAACAATACTTTATACCACACAAAAAGAAAATTACAGTTATCGAATTATGTCCAGGTTAAGGTAATTTGCTTGGTCTAGTAAGGGTCTCAATATATGCGAAGGGTAGCCTCTTGAAGAGGTACTTACTTACTCTGCAATACAAATATATTTATCGCAGAGAACCTCTGTTGCTGACATGAGTAAATACATTTAATTCTTTATTAACGCGATTATATAGCTTGGCTAACGTTAGCGTAAATCAAACGGATTGACACGCCGCTAATGTGATATATCACGAAAGACCTGAATACCTAATCTGCTAATCGATACGGGTATTGATTCCAGCTGTCAGGCCTACATGATCGGAGGTGATATTAAATGTGCTTTCTAACTAGGGCGGAACAAAAAGAATAGTAGATTATGTCACAAGGGAGTAAAGAATTGTGTATGTCATAAAAGAACAAAATGATGTATTTACGATGAGGACGTACATTGAATCCAGAGTAAAGCGAAGGATTCTATAACAGAATCCTCAGCATTAATGCCCAGGACTAAAATAATTTTGCTACCGAGTGACACAATACACACCAACTACGAGGAACATATAAATTTTATAGACAAGGTAAGTACCTTTATCCGAGATATCTACAAAATCAAGATAATGATCGAAAAAAAAATCTTCTGAACGCTGCTTTGCTTATCATGAACAACGGCGCAATCCAAAATGAAAAGTAGATTTATTTTGAGTCTTACTAATCAATGTTAGAATTTAAGAGCAATGCCTAGCTGAGCAACTTTTCAAATCTCGAATTTTTGACGCAATGTTTCTGTCGCGGTGCTGTGGGCGGTGCCTCCAATTCGTGCGATAAGGACATCTGCAGCTCGGACTAAAAATCCCACGCAAAAAACTCAAAATAAATCTACTTTCCTCCTTCAAAAAGCAACCAATCATTATAAAATTTTGGGAACTGCAAGAAAAAGAAATAATCTACGCCGCTATGTTTTGATTTTTTTGATATTTGTTGTCATATTTGCATACTGCGCCTTTTTTGGCAGCCAATTCAATTAAGCCGTTTTTGCGATTTTCAAGGCGCCTGTAAGTTTCTTTAAAATAAAAATATCCAAAAAAGCAAAACATAGCGGCATAAATATTGATCATATGTGACGTCCTACGTGAAAAGGTACCTTATGAGGGTTTCTAGTTACGGAGATATGAACGGTTTTGTGAAATCCTTCAAAATCATCATTTTTTTCTTTTATGCAAAATTGTAAAATATAGGAATAGACGTGTATTTGTAGCTTGGTTTCACTGCTGTACGTTAATTTTTTCTATATAAAAATTGGGTTCAAAGTTTAGTAGAAAAGGTACCTTATGGCGGATCACATACAAAAATGATAACGCTGTTGATAAAATTCATTAATAAAATTTACTAGCAACTTTTGCTTATTTCTTTTTTTATACCACGACGGTGGCAAACAAGCATGTGGCCTGCATAATGGTAAGCAAAAATTTTCGAAATGATCCTAGAAAGCTGAAAATTTGGAAGGAAAAGGCCACTGGGTGCCACAGATTCGGAATTGAAAAAAAAAAATAAAAATAAATACATTTGTATGTCGTTTTTTTTAATTATTAAACATTTTTTTAAAACAGATAAAAAAGTGTATTTGACGAATCGTATAACTTTTTGACCATTTTTAGAAAGACCTTGTTTTTTTTTTAAAAATTGACATTAATAAAAAAAAACACTGGCGAATGCCCATCATTTTTGACCATTTTAGAAAAAGTTTTTTAATTTTTTTTTTCAAAAAAACTTACAAAAATAGACTTTTTTTTGCAGTTTCTATAATTTTTTACCACTTTGTCATGTTTCCCTTTCAACCTTTTTAGAAAGTCTTAAAAACATTTTTTTTTTAACATAAAAACGTGTTTTTGGCGAATCGTGAAACTTTTTGACCATCTTAGAAAAAACTTGTTTTTTTTTCAAAAAAATTACAAAAGTAAAAAAACACTTTTTGGCGAATGCCTATCATTTTGACCATTTTAGAAAAAGGTTTTTATTCATTTTTTCGAAAAAATTACGAAGAAAGACATTTTTTGGCGGTTTCTATAATTTTTGACCACTTAAGAAAAATAATCTTTTTAATTTAAAACACGCTAAAATCCACGACGAACACTTCTCACAACTATTCGAACGAAAAGGTAAGCAAATACTGCTCATGCCGGCCGGCTGAGACTCCGAGCGGCCAGCAAGACCGAGAGAGAACGATACGTAAAGTGTTGGTGAGAGTAGGACAGATGCGTGGCGGTACTGGCGGTGTAGCCAAAATAATACCACGGCACGGCGGTATGAAGGACAAAAACTGAGCAAGTTACGACAAGTTTTTCTAACATTTTTAAATTACACCGCCATAAAGTACCTTTTGTACTATACTGTACAAGCATATTATTCAGCCTTTAATTCGCCTATAACAAAAATAAAGATAGGCAAAGACGTGTCGTAACATATAATTTACTAAATGGAAATACATAATAAAAAAAACACAATTTTTACACAACATTGAATATCTCCGTAACTAGAAACCCTCATAAGGTACCTTTTCACGTAAGACGTCACATTTGAGAATTACTCTTAATTGGTCAAGATTTGAAGTAAATTTCTAATAACCTTTTTTCTTCAGTTTTCTGTCTTAATACAAGATTTGTCAATAAATAATGTAAATATCGTGCCATACTGTAATTATCAATAATTTTTGCTTATGGCCCGCCATAAGGTACCTTTTCTTAAATGTATGGGAATAATTTGTGATTTTTACGTAACTTCAATCGTTTATAAATAAAAAAATACGACTTGTAGAATAATAATGACACTTTTGAGATACTTGTGTAGACTGATTAAATATAATTTAGAACTCATTATACGAAAATTGTGAATATTATAGGAATTATGAAACATATAATAAAAATGACATTTTAATTAAAATAAAAATATTTCGTTAACAATGTGATTTTATTTCTATCCCAAAATGTGCAGTCTAATATCTCTAACTATATACAATGGTTCAGATTACAATATGTTAAAGAACAGGCCGAAATTGTTTTTTTTTTAAATTCGTTCTCATAAGCGACTTGCTCTAATCAAAGGCTGATTTTTCACGACCTGGAAGTCACATTAAAAAAACCATTACTGATTTCCAAAGAAAAATACCTTGAGATACATAATCAATCATCATCTCCATAACTTCCAACGGGAACATACTTAAAATTAGTTTTAAACTTCTTTTGACGATTTCTCAAAAGTCCACTTTTAGCATGTGCAGGTTTGATGTTTTTTAAAAAAAAAAGTATGGGACTTAGGGTCGTGATTCTTTTTGTATTAGATAGCTTATTTAACACAGATTTAGGATCTGTGCTTAACTCAATACCAACCATAAGGTACCTTTTCCCGTGGAACGTCACATATTGATTTTATTTGAAAAATTCATTGCTCTATGTTCAAAAACCAGAGAGGAAACAGTCGCGAACGTTTGTATGGGAAAATCGCAGGTAGGCATTCCTCTTAAAGTTCAACACATAATTATTTTGGATTGGGCCGTTGTTCATTATAAGCAGCGTGAAGTCTTTGATTAGAAGTGTCAATTTGATTTCTCCTACGAGGGAATTAAACATTTTTCTGAGTTGTCTAAAAAATCATGTTCCTAAGGAGTTCTTTGTAGTTTTATTAATAAAGCCTGACCTTGTACGAATAGGCTGGTTCTGAATCAGCAAGTTACACTGAACATCGCATTTTACAGAATTCTGCGCATACCTTACTAGTGGGCCTTGTTTTCCTCCCATGATAGTTTTGGAAAATCGGCCACATCATAAAGGAACTTCTAGGAAATTTCAACTATAAGGTTTGGCTTTCATAATTTTGATGAGTTAGTCAATCAGGACCGTTCTCTTTATATCGTTTATATAGTAACGTGGGTGTAATTTATTAAATACATAATAAAATAATGCCCACGCAGTTTATATAACATTTATATCTTTTACCAAGTCTACTTAAAACATGTTTTAACTTATGCGTAACTTTTATTGAATGTTTATAAAACAAGACAGTCGAAACGTTTTAATTGTGTTTTCCTTTCCCAAAGGCTTCGAACAGAATGAAAAGCGGTATTTAAGGTAATTTATTGTCTACGAATAACCTACTAATTAAAAGCAATAAATTGAACGTAGGCACAGTGATGGTGGTCGTAGAGGAAATTCTAGGGCTCGATAAAGGATTTTATGGATAACATTAATTTACGTAGAATTCAGAAACGAGACCTACTTGTAACAGGTACTGAAACAACTGCTAGAAAATACCATTTGGCGTTAATTCTGCCATTCGTTGTTAAATTTGTTGTGTAAAATGAAGATTAAAATAATACATGACACGAAATTTTGGCTACGAAGTGTCCGTGATAACCGCTGCAACGGCGAATAGGCAAAAAACGTGTTTCAGAAGGTAAAAGGTCCCTAAAATAGTTTTGAATTATTAGGTCCTAGCAATAGGCGACTGCTACACAACAGACAGAGCTTTATGGTTTATAAGCTCTACAATTTTAATCATTGTCATGTCTAAAATTTCACTTTATACACCAATTTATTATTCTTGTCAGTATAATGAAACACTCCACTATTAATATCCATTAGTCACACCTGCAAATTGCGAACTTAATATTTTACCTCTTTTTTCAAAAGCGATCCTATTGCTTTAACTTAGGGCTTATTTTCGTTCTGCTGTTTTACTTAATAACTGAAGCAGGCTTCGTATAACCGGTTTGCACAGGATAAGGGTTATTTCCTGGCAGCTTAACAGTTACTTGACTCAGTAATGGGGCTCAATACTATAGGGATGAGTTTGAAATTGAGAAACTCCATTTATAATCATGATCCCGTCGGTTTGGTTTCTCTGTCACCAAGATTACGGCGTTCGTTCAGATGACAGTCGCTCCAACGTGACAAATTTGTGATCATAGTCAACATTGTCATTTCAACCCAGAGACATCCATTGCTGAACTGGGTCTCCCCCAAAGACTTCCGCAATACGGTCGCATGCTTTGTGTCCCCATCGACTTCTGGCGACCCTAATAACGTCGTCATACCATGGGAGGCTGACCCACGCTACAGAATAAGTATTAGTACTACGTACAGAAGCCTCTCTCCCTAACAAAACTGTCGTTCACGTCTGACAACCGGACGGAGCTGGCCCGCATCTGACCGTCTCTGTCGTATAACGGGTACTAACGCGTGCTCTTTCTGATTGCTGGCTATTACTATCCATGGGTGGCGATATTTAATTATAATAACCGTGCAACGGAGTGGCGGAGTGAGTCAGTCCTGCCCACGCTGAGTTCTTCAGTATATTAGTCAAAAGAATACCCCGAAAGAAACGGTATAGAGCGATGATGGACTTGTAAATTATATTGTCATAATTTTAATCGATATCCTGAAACGTGTAACTAATTTGTCGGATGAATTTTAAATATCTCTATTTATTTCAACATGATATTTATGATTGATAGTGTTTTTCTATTCATTTAACTAAACAAAAAGCTTTATAGCGTAATTGTGTGTAGAATCACCACCTCAACAAAAATCTGCGGATAGTTTCTGTACTACTCAAGAACCCGGTTAGACTTAAAGTTTGCACCTCGTTTATATGCGTCGCCACAGACATCAAGTGCAAACTTAGCGTAAACGAATAATTCAGACCCTGCCGTCGCGTGTCGCCGACTACAGACTTAATTATTCGCCATTCGTCACTTTCGATCAAAGTCGTGTCTCGATTCTGTGTCACTTAACGAACGTCTGGCCGTTGGTCTTTCTCTGAGTAATGGGGGAAGTGCTGAGTAACTTCAGTGATATCTTCTCCATTTTAATTGTAGTCAATAATTCAAACAAATATAGTAAGATATGCCATATTTTAGTTTGCTACTTTTATCACAGAAATGGTCCTAAATGCGTAACGCGATATCGTCGTCGTTTGTGAAAAAGTAGTCAGCCTACATTGTCTCAAGGACAAGGACTGTTGAAGTCGTCTATTATACATCTTTACAGTAGTAGTTATGGTGTATAATGTTTTTCTTTATTGATTTAGAGTGGCTCACACCAGAAGCGCCCATTTTGCTTCGTAGTTCATATTCATAAATATTTGAATGCAGTAAGTTCATATCGTTAGTATACGATGGTAAGATATATCCCAAAATTTGCAGTTTACAGGTGTATGTATCTAGATTTGTTTAGTTCTGTCTCAATTTCAAACTAATTTGGTTTATCGGTCCAGATACATTTCGGCATGTCTAGTCCAGTTTCGCCTAATTTTGGGCGACATTTTTTCCATTGTTTTTTTTTTCTTCCTACATCGACAATTTAAATCCGGAGCGCCGCTGCCTAGTCTACATAACAAAAAAATACTTTGATTTGAACTAACATCAATGTTCGATCAACAGTTCACGTTAGAGTTCTGGCGATGTGATTAGATAATGTAATCAGTGAACATTCATTCATTACCGTGAATTTAGGCGGTGTCTCACACCAGAAGCGCCCATTTTGCTTCGTAGTTCATATTCATAAATATTTGAATGCAGTAAGTTCATATCGTTAGTATACGATGGTAAGATATATCCCAAAATTTGCAGTTTACAGGTGTATGTATCTAGATTTGTTTAGTTCTGTCTCAATTTCAAACTAATTTGGTTTATCGGTCCAGATACATTTCGGCATGTCTAGTCCAGTTTCGCCTAATTTTGGGCGACATTTTTTCCATTGTTTTTTTTTTCTTCCTACATCGACAGTTTAAATCCGGAGCGCCGCTGCCTAGTCTACATAACAAAAAAATACTTTGATTTGAACTAACATCAATGTTCGATCAACAGTTCACGTTAGAGTTCTGGCGATGTGATTAGATAATGTAATCAGTGAACATTCATTCATTACCGTGAATTTAGGCGGTGTCGATATGAAGTTGATAACATTGTGTTAGGGCAATCCAAATCTGTTAGACTGTTTTGGTTCTACTTGGATTAAAAGTGAATAGAAAACAGCCTTACCGGTAAATTATGGAATGCCATCTCAATTTCGAGATTCCGAATTTTTGTCGAGTGCTACCCATCAGTTTCCGGTATCCCGTTGGCATCTCTTGAAAAGGCCTACTCATATTTCTATAAAACATAGCTAAAAACCTCGAGAAAGGAAGCATTCAATAAAATCAAATAGGCAGATGTGAAGACGGGAAATAGGTTGTATTGAATACCGTAAGGTCGGGGTACTTTCGCCCTGGGGGGTAACTTTGGCCATAGGGATTAACTCGATTCAGGTTTTATTATTGTAGTTAAATTACGGCACATTGCCATGTGGTCGGTTTTAGCTGACCGTTCATGTTTTTTGTCAGACCTTACAGATTTGACATATGTGATTTACAAGGTGGGCAAAGTTACCCTACATTTGGCCAAAGTACCCCGACCTTACGGTACTTGTTTATTTAACAAACACACCCTTTTCTAGTCAATCCGTTCCATCCTCAAGAAATGGGTGAAGGGTAACTCGCAAAATCTTAACTTGAAAAACTAACAGGCATGTACAATTGTGCACGACCGTGTAAGTCAAATGCACTCGTCTATGAGAGGACTATGCCCAACAAAAGGACGTATCCTATAAGGCTGCAGTGCCGTGGTGTCCATAGAACTCGATTCCTATCGGCTTACCTAATATTAGGCAATTCAGCACTTAACTAGTAAGAAAATTGAAGCCAAAGCTGCTCCGGCTTGCCCTAGGATTCAACGCCACGCCACTGATAGGCTGATGATGATGAAGTTAAATTCTTGGTTTAGCAGCTAGACCAAGAATTTAACTGGTAGTTCAGCTAGACGGCTAGAGCTTATCTACCGAAGATAACGGGTTATTCTTATTTAGATTTGTGACTTGTACAGAAAGTTAACGTTGCTAATACTTAATTTTTCTTTTTTTTATATACCTACCAACTGAAAGCTTGACAACGTGGCTAATTTAAGTATAAGTAATTTCCTGGAAACCCTTAATTTTTGCACATGGTTGTGACTCATCTGTCAAACTATATGAGAATGACCCACCTACCTAGTCACTGCAATATATTGCACTTACTATCTACACTAGCAATATTTCCGCCAGGTGTGAAGTTTAGAGGGCTCAGTTAATTATTCAAATATGACAGCCATATTCGCCGACTAATTGGTTAACTGGAGCAAACTGGCCATTCTAAATTGAATTAGCTGCAGCTGCGAGATTAATATTGATCCCGGAACTTTGCCCGGATACCACAATTAGTACTAATATCGTTGGTCATGTTCAGTTTATTATCGTTTAGGCGAAAGTGGTACTTCAGCATCGTAACGAGTAGCGAAGAGGGTGCCTTTATTAATCGACACCCTTTTTGAACTGTTAAAGTTAATATACCAAATATTAATTGTCTGTGTCTGGATACCACAACTAGTAGTGTTACCGTTGGCCACGGTTTGAACAAGAACTTGTTAACTGTGCCTCGCGAAGCCCCGGGGCGTCTCAATGCTATCCACAGAAATATCGTCGACCGTAGGCTGAATTAGCGTAAGGGACATTGTTTTACCGGTCCCTTACCGTAATTCAGCCTACGGTCGACGATATATCGAGATAGTAGGAAATAGTGTATGTACCTCGTGTGCTTAAAAGAAGAACGGGGGCCCTTCTTTGCTCGCCGTCAACATTATTATCAGATTTGAAAAATCTGATAACGGTTTAATGGTATAATTAATTGTTCAAATACCACGAAATGAAATGGAAAATGTATGTTTTCCATCATTAACCAATTACACTCTTGACGTTAAACGCAAAACGTTACACGCTTGGTTCCCATACAAATTGACGTTACCGAGGTTTTAAGCCGGGTTTTTAACGCGCTGGTTTTGAGAAACCATCTTATTCTGTTAACCTTATCATCGGCTTAATACTAACACAGTTAAGAAGTAATTCGAGTTAACCCAAAACCCCCAATTAAAACCCCCGAAAGGTTGTTAGTGGGAACCGGTTCCGGACGTAGCGCAAACTAAATTGATCTTAACCGTCATAGTAATTAGTTTCATTTTGAATCGAGGAGCTAAGACGCTCCTTTGAAAACAACTCGAGTTAACTCACAACGCTATCAAAACAACTTCCAGGGTTGTTTGTTGTGGGCATTGAATTCAAACTAATTTGTTCTTTAGTTTTATACAGATACAATACAATACAGCTCATTTTTCTTTGGCGTCCGATGATCGCCGTCTAGAAGCGAGCGGCACAGGTGGGATTTGACGAAGCTTTTGTTACACCGACACCATTTTTGCGTCAACCAAATTAGCACCTAACCGTTTATATCATAGATTTTATAATCGTCTGAAGTGTCAGAACATACATTTATTGCACTTGTTTTGGTAAATTGTTTGTTTACTAATGAATTTCGTCACTTTCATTGCAAACAGCGTACAGTGAAGTTAGAAATTGTGCGAAAAATGTGTGAGGACTTATTGTGATTAGTTACTGGATTGGAACCATGCCACAGCCTAGAAAAAACGCCGTTCATCGGTATTTTACATACGATGAAGTGTCCAACACCAGTTTGTGTCAACTGTGTAACAAGAAGCATTTTTTTATAAATACTTAGGTACATAATAAGTACTTAAAGGCACGTAAAGAGGCGCAAATGATTGGATATAAGTAGAGATGGGCATTATATGAATATTTTTTTAACGAATAAACAATAATTCACGATTTTATATTCGCGGATGATTTAGGTAAGTTGTCTGCGGATAAATATTTAATTCGACCTCTTTTCACATGACGAATGATTTATTCGGTTAAATAAGTAAATACGAAAAACATAAAACACAACTAGGGTGGTAATACAAAGAAAGGCCGAGATCGCAGAAGCTTGCGGCCCGAGCTGCAAGCGAGGGACGTAAATATGCGATCGAGGGCTTTCTTTATTACCTTCCATGTTGTGTACATCATTTTATGTCTACACTTGGCCAGAAAGCGGCTTCCACTGGGTGGCGGCGGTCACTTTATGGCCAGGTGTGGCATAAATAATATTAAAGTTACTTTGTTTATTCTGTTCAAATAAACAACACGAATACGTAATATTTAAAATTATTTGTTTTTACTGCATATTACGAACACGTTAAAATCGTTGAGGGTTATGGGATAAATAAGCTCAGGTAGTTATAATAAACAAAGAATTAACGTAAAGATCAGATTAGTCAAACAAAAAGTTATAATTATTGTAACTTTCTAGCCCGGCCTAGAAAGAGATAGATATGTAAAAAAGAGAGAAAAAGTACATTGTTGTAGAGGCCGGAAAGTAAGTAATAGATTTTCGAGTGGATACGATATACGAGTCCATCTATTGCACTTTCGGTCGACGCTAAACATAACTTGTTTCAAGCCTACTGCGAGAAAAAATAAAATAAAAACTACTTAAATAATTATTCGTGGCCATACATTCGACGAATAGATCATTCGCGTATAAATTATTCCTCAAACAGTTTATTCGAATAAGTAAAGTCATTCGATAATGCGTTGTTCGCGAATTATTTTGTTATACTTATTCATTATTCGTTACCCGAATAAATTTTGCCATATCTAGGTGCAGGTCAATAATCGCCTTTAGTCGTCCAGACACTATCAGTTGTAATTACATCAGCTTTTCTGAAATATGCAATGAAATAAATTAAAATCACTCCAAAAAATCTAACTTTATTTTCTAGAGACATTAAAAATAAAGTAGATAATAAAGTAAAATTTTAAAACAAAAAATAAAAACCGACTTCCAAAAACTTAAACTAAAAAGCAGAAAATAATATGTTAATTACCTCAAAGAAATGGATAATCAACGATTCATACATACTTATACAGATATTTATAGTTTTTAACCTGTTATTTTTGAAGTTGGTGCCAGCTAAAGAGCTCAGCATAGCCAGCTTTGAGCCAGCTTTGCGTGGACCGACTTCAAAAATAACAGGTTAAAAACTATAAATATATTGTAATTTTTAGTGGCGCTGTAAAAATATTGTTTTAACCAAATAGACTTAAGTCTATTTAGTTAAAAGAAAAAAATTCCAAATCGGTCTTTTGAGGTCGGTTTAGACTGGAAACTTATTTTTAATAAGAAATGAACGAGAAACTAAGAAAAATACCAAAATCGCTATATGTGTGCCTCTAATATTTGAAGAGTTCCCTCGATTTTTTCAAGATCCCATCATCAGATCCTGGTTTGGTTGCAATGGAATCACCTCGGAAGTATAATACCCTTTCGAACAAAAAAATAATTTTCCAAATCGGTCCAGCCGTTTTTAAGTAACCGGGGAAGAAACCTACATAAACATGTGTTCCTTTTTTGAAGTCTGTTGACACTAAAAACTTATTGCTAATAAGAAATGGACGAGAAACTACGAAAAATACCGAAATCGCTATATGTGTGCCTCTAATATTTGAAGAGTTCCCTCGGTTTCTCCAACATCCCATCATCAGATCCTGATTTGGTTGCAATGGGACCACCTCGGAAGTATACCCTTTCAAACAAAAAAAGAGTTTTCCAAATCCAATTCGAATTCGAGTAAATTCGCGTAACAAACATACAAAAAAATAAAAATAAAAGAAAAACATACAGACGAATAGAGAACCGTCCTTCTTTTGGAAGTCGGTTAAAAAATAGAATTACAGAATGAAAAATTTTCGATTTTCTTTCCAAAGACTGTTTCAGTATACATTTTTACCGCGAATATTTAGATAAAATATTTTTAATTTTTAATGTGTATTCTTGTAGGTTAGTTTGCAATTTATAATAATTGGAAATTGTTTATACTTAATGCATTATTTGTTATGTCATGTCGATTTTATATAAATAAAACTGCAAAGTATAACAAACATCGTTTATTGTTTTTTAATGGCTGAACGCCGTAATGCCGTGGCCCAAATAAATATGGAATGGAAATAAATAAAAAATACATGCCGGCCTAGGCCGGCACTGACCATTTCATATTTGACATATTTCCCTTCACGGACAGGGCACGGGTGAAACGTGTCTTATACCGAGAACACACACTAAACAAATAACAACTGCTTCAAAAACCCCTTTAAAACCTCTTAAAAACCCCTTCAAAACAACTTCAGAACCCCTTCAAAAAACCTGTTTTACAACCTGTTTGGTCGGCTACGTTTAACTCAGTCAACGGCTTAACTCGTTTATGAGTTAACTCAATCAGTTGTTAACCGAAACAAACGATTAACAATCAGACGGCTTAAGCCCTAGGAAGAGCTTAAGCGAACGAACGGGTTTTCCGGTCCCTGCTTGATATATCTGCGGCTCTAGTGAAAAGGGGTACAAGTCGCATTTAACCTAGGAGCAAAAGGGCTTAAGTCATACAATAGAGTTGCGACCTTTTGGTCCTGGTATAAATGTGACTTGTACCCCTTTTCACTAGACCCACAGATATTTCTGTGATGCTGTCCCAGGGGCGTCGCGCGCGGTGCTAACTTAGGGACGTCGCGTAGTGGTACACTTTGATCGCGTTTAGAAAATTAGAGAGATCTGCGTGTAGCCGGCATCTACCAGGGCGTCGCACAAAAATTATGACCCGTAAATTGAGTTGCGTAATAAAAAAGATTGATAATACCTAATTTAGGCGAAACCCACTATGAAGTTCTAACGACGACTGAACGAGGTACGTTGAAGCTGCAAAGTAACGTAAGCACGTTAGGTAAATATTATTGATATTGATCCCGAACAGAGCCGACGTTAGTCTGAGAACACTTCCTTCTCGTGTAAAATGTCAACAGGGAGTGAAAGCCATCGGAAAAAAAATATATAAGAAGATCGCTTCTGTAAAATACAGCCTATATTTATTCTAGTAATTGTAGTGACTAGATATCGATTTAAAATCCAAAGGGAAGGCTGCTAGAAAGTTTGTACCCTTGAATCAAAATGCGCCATTCTTGCCCTAGATTTAGAAGTGATCGTAAAGCCTGAAATCTAACAGTTAAAATGCTGATTTCTCTTTAACTTCAGTCCGAAACTCTAGGAAAACAGCCAAACCGCATATTTTGTGAAATATAGTTGTCATCTTTAGTCGTATGGTAATTTTGCGTCATATTTGAGACGGGTTCTTGTAAGAAGCTTAGATGAATATAAGTAGCCGTATTTCTAAACATGGGGTTTAAGGATAAGTCCGTTGGAGATATAAAAGTCCGCAGTGAGGTGGAAGCTGCAGTTTTGGAAAGTCTATACTATACTCAAGGACCCATATTGTCACAATATCAAATAGCGTCCTGTTAAGCTTTGTTGTTACTGGGCTTTTTTATTTAAAATGTCCTCTTAACTAGCAGTTAACAGGTCGTCACAAAACTGATAATTAGTGTCGAACTCCATATATTTCGTCACCAACTGAGAGGTTGGACTGTATTTAAACATAGTTTAAGTTTCGCCTAACCGTATATTTTAAAATAAAAATGCTCTACTACGTTTTATCATAAAGATGTCGTAGTAGTACAGTAGAATTACGTGCCTATAAGAATTCGGCAAGAAAATTAGGCTTTTATAGTTTGTAACTATCTCTGTGCTGGTTCCTTGCGTACAACTTAATGCAAGTTATTTTTATTACACACCACACACCTCAAAGTTTATACAGAATATTACCGCTTTGACAAGATACAGGTAAACAGAGAGAGAGAGAGAGAGTATAGATAGAGATGTTACGAAATTCCTTACAATTGGTATCGGCATGAGACTTTTAACAAAATAGTTCCTCCCTAAACCCCTAACCTCGAACTTCTTGAACACATTAACAAACTTGCTAGACTCCTTTTTCACTCAGCCCCAAATGACTCAAGATATAATCAGCTCAGGGCATACAACTGCAGTTGCTTTTATTACTATGCAACACGAGCCTGATGGCCAGGTGGGCCCTTGCGTAATGCGGCCCGTTATATACCATTGTGGTCGTGTGATTTTATTGTTTATAAAACACCCATTATGGTCTTAAGGCCATCTGATATGCCAGGGCAGCTAACTAGTCTAAGTAGTGGGTAAGAGATCTTTTAGAAGATCTAGATTCTAGACTTTTAAGATTTTGACATCGCACGCTTTTATATTTACTACATCATCATCATCCTCTATATACGTTTCACTGCTGGGCACAGGCCTACTCTCATAGAAGAGAGACTAAGTAATCGTAATTTGTTAAAATTGGCAAAAAACTGTTGCCTAGAGTTTCTGTATTTATGAGGAAAACCCGTTAAAAAAAATACGCATCATGAAATGCTTGTTTGCTACTTGGGATAGCTGAAGAGAATCAGAATTTAGGTAGATAATATTCGTCTGTGACAAAAAGTTCCGCGGTGCAGTACAATGAATACAGTACCTAAATCTATAAAGCAATTGACTACTTTATGAAATAGAATTAGCAATGTCATTATTACAGACCCCGCATTTAGTTCAAACAGTCCATATGGAAAAACTCATACAGAACTAATAATACAATTTTTTCCTCTAACTAGGTCAATTACTGGCTGTGGAGCCATCCATTCAATTCTACTGGAGCTCATTATGCTAAGTGCATACGCCGTCCATTTTCGATCGCGAAAGTATACTGCACTGGAAATAGAATCCATATGGTAAGCAACACTCCATAATTGCTTTATGATTGAGACGGCAAACAGCAAAATTAATAGTGCTAGCCTTATAATTGAGTCTTACTCTAACTAACAGTAGGCTGTGACATAAACATGTTAAGGACTTTGTGGATCATCTCCTAGTATAAGCACAGGTATAATGTACCTTTTTAATATACCAGTACCTCCTATCAGTCTCCTACAATCGTAGGATAAAATAGGCAGAAATTTGCAAAAAAGAACACGTCATGTGATATGCTACTATCTATCCTACTACACAAACTAAGGCTTCGGCTCCACTGAGGCGGAGACGAGCGGAGCGGAGAGGAGACGTGTAGGAATCGACCAATCACATTAGTGTTCGCTGTTTCCATTTAAGCGGAGTGGAGTCGAGATGTGGATTTCAACTGATGTGATTGGTCGACCCTACACGACTCCTCTTCGCTCCGCTCGTGTCCGCCTCAGTGGAGCCGCAGCCTAAGGCTTTATAAAGCTATTTAATTAATATGTTACATTGATAGTTGGCACAATTGCGGCCCATTTCTCTGTTTTCCCAGCAGAAAAAGAACACCCATTTTACGAGCAACGTGGGACATCTCGACGGTTCCTACGTATACGTATAAAGCGTTATGTTGGAATACATGGTTTTCAGGGGAGCTAAATGAAGGTTCACATTGGTCTAAAAGTTATTATATGCGATAAAGTAAAAATATTATGACTGTTTTATACTATTTTTATAGAATAGTTTATCATGAAGTGAAGCATTTTTTTGTTAATTTACGTTTTTTTTATAAAAATCGGCTAGATGACCTTTTTTACCTTGACTTTTAATGAGTGTAAGTGCGGTTGAGTTTGACATGTCCGTTTATACATCAACATTAATTTATTAAAATCAAAATTAGTATAAACATGTACTGTAAAATGGAGAAATTTTGTCTTGTATGTTTAAAGCATGTTTAAGACGCACCAGTAACAAACATCTCTATTTACCTACGTTGAACCTCCCGACGATATGACGCGCTTTTCATAACGCAGTAGAGACTGTTATGTGTACATGACTGCATGTAGGTACATGTACAACACCAATTCTTGAATTTTAGTGAAGTTATCCTCTTATACGTTTGAATATCTCCTGTATATCTTAACATAGAAAAAAAAATGTATATATACCGTTAGATGCGCAATAACTAATTAATACCATATAAACAATAAAAAGACATGATTTTGGACTTGACTTTATGTACTTGTAGGGGCCGTCGATCTGTTCTATAAAGCCAGCACCATAAATAGTCCCTCACGTCGCACGATACACGTCAATTTAGCAAGGACTTTAGTTCCCAATTTGACCACCGGATCAGATAATTTGGCGTTGCCCTTGATTTGATCATACAAATAACCCGTGTCAGTATCGTTCCGGATGTCGTTTAGTCGACAAAATGGCGAATGTCGAACGCGTTACGACTCCATAATTAGGGCTAATAGGGCCGTGTATGAATAAAAATTCGTTGATCGTGACTTTCTTTCCGTCCGACGGGAACCAGAAAATCGCACGGCCATTTTGGATCTTAAAGACGTATTTATAAGGAAAATGTGAACCGCTTCAGATGAGGGAACTATAAAACATACGCTTTGGAAGGACAAAAAAAGGAAGCAGAAAGAATGTTAAACGTTTTATAACAATTTCGTCTCTTTGTGTTCCTTTTTATACGAAACTCGAGGAATCTTTTGGAGCTTTGACAAAGATAATGGCAACTGACTAAACTAAACAGGACCTTTTATTTAACTCACAAGATTTATTTAAGATTCTACATATCTTCACTCGCATGCTTCTTTTAATCTGCACGTAGGTAGACTTCGTAAAGAATTCAAATACCAAAATAGCGTGTTTATTGTTCTTCTTAAAATACAAGTAAGTTACTTAACTAAGAATTATATATATATCATCTAATATCAGGTAAATAGAAGAAACTGGTTCAGTGTGTTTAAAATTACTCATAAATAAATGTGACACATATTTCGCAGCGAAAACAGATACAAGTAGATATGACTAAATTTATCAATAACTATTACCACTTACTCCATTGCGACATCGACACATCAATATATCTTTATCGGTATCGAGACAAAATGGGTCAATTAGAACAAATTAATCACAACCACGGGACATAAATATGCTGCGACAGGAAACAAGAGCAAAGGTTACAGGCCATTGGACCTTAATAATTGTTATTTTATCATTTTGATACTATTTCCATTAGTTGTAGTAATCTATGTATACGTCTCGACTAACCGTATATCAAGTATGTAGTGTATATCGTCGTCTAATGCCTATGCCACAAGCCTAATGGAGCTTAATTTGGGTCTAGGTCGATTATTGTATGACTGCCCATGATATTTGAGTAACTTAAGTAATTATTTAATAATTAAATTCGTGAAGGCCTCAGTCACTTCTTGGCCTCTTGGGTGTTGGATGGGGTTAGTAATGAATTCTGGTTCAAAGCTCTGACAAATATGTAGAAGAAATTAATTATTCCGTCGCATTAAGTACATCTAAATTTGACCTTATTGTCTTTAATCGGTGTCGAAGCATTGCTACGGGAAAACCCTTTTGTAATGACTGTCCTCAACTATCCAGTATCCAGCCAGTGTTTCAGCTCGGCAGTTTGCCAGAGGCTTCAAGAGGCTATACAATATGTGATGCTACGGCTTGCTCAGTTGTTTACTGCTCGCGTTTTGCACCTGCCAGGCTTGCGGTCGCCCGGCCTGTCCCGTATCGGTTTGCAAAGCCTTGAAAGACGATGCCTTCATAATCGTACGATTCTATTTCTCCAACGGAACTTGAAGCCGCATCTTGACTTCAACGTACATTTAAATTGAATAGTGCCTGATATTGCATTAATAGCATGTAACCTGTTTTAATTTTAACGTATCAGAATATTCTCTCAATTCTAATAAGTTAGGACTGCTGAGTACTGGCACTAGCTAATTCTCTGCTCAGTTTAGTTAAAAGATATAACTGTTTAACTCTCAATGAATGTATTAGTACGAGTACAACCACGTACGTCGTACGAGGTTCACCGATTGACCACTGTGTCAGGATGCCAATGAACGATAATCACAGTCAATTGTATGACGAAATTGGAACATTGTAGCATCGTAAGCTTATCTATTCAGAATAGTAGGCAGTAATAAGCAGTATCGATGCCTATTAAATCTACAAAAAAGCTAGTAGAAAATGCACGCCAATGTTCTCGAAAACAAAAAATTCCAACTTCACTACACACGGCACAATGAGACTAACAAAACTAACACAAACATGTCATAGCTACAAAATCATTTTTTTTTTAATATAAATTCCTATAAACCTAGAATTAATTGTAGGCAGTTTTAAAGATAGCAGTTTTCACCGGCTTTTGTATATGACTAATTCCTTAATGGATTTCGTATGACCGACATTTTTGCTTCGGCGGATTGAATATACCTTTAATACAAAAAAATTATGTATATCATACACTATAAGTAGCGAGTAAGTAGGCATGGATAAGGTATTTCATTTCTTAAATCTTAACGTTAACTTTTAAATAGTTTTTAAAGTTATTTCCCCTCCTTTGTTCAGTACACTTCGTAACCAAAGTTTACTATCATAATGAAATATAGGGAAAGTTACCGAGTTCCTAAAAGCGAACCAGTAAATTCTGATTTTTTCGCAGAAAGACGTAAGTGCCAGTGGTTTTTGACTAAGATTCTCCTTTCTGTATGAGGCGTGCAAAGTTGTCAACATAAACAAGCAAATAAAAGTAGCGAAGCCAGACCCTGTCTATAAGTTTGTGCAAAAACGAAATGTTAAATTAGAGTAACTTTTTAGAGATGCTTATGTCAACTTAACGTGTTACAACAAAAATATGATTAACGTAGAAAACCGTTTATTTTAGAATTACTCTTAAAATACTTGGTTAACTTACGTTATTGTCCAATTTCCACTTACTGTAAGAAAGAAAGAAAATGCATTTATTTATGACAGCAGCACAAAATATAAATAAAAAATAAATAAAATAAAACAATAAAGATGAATGCTGCCACAAAATGCCCACCTCAGCAAAATGCCGACTTAAGAGCCAGCGCTGGTCTTCCGGTGGAACCACATCTTTCTCAGTCATCCTTTAAAAGAAAGAGACAACATTATGTATTTGCAATAATGCACGATATCGTATTTCATAAACAAGGGAAACTAAGCGCCTAACAGTTTACCAATCAGTTTAAAATAGAAGTCAATGCGTTACCTATATACACTGCGATTTTGAAGAACACAGCGACTGTGTATGCTTCATAGCGCTGCATGCCGTTCCCGCCCACCACAAAATCGCCTTTTCTATGGGGAATAGTCCCACCACTAGAATATCCTCGAAAATGTCCAACTTGGGAGTATTCCCAAACGGCACGTCACAGCGTTAGGTAATATATAAAGATTTCCTGTAAGCTGTGCATAAAAAAATTGTACCAATTTCTCTAAAATAAACAGTTTAGATTTTTTTTGTACGGTCTCGAGATTTGGGAGTCGATCTCCTTTTCTAGGGCACTCGATCTAGAAATTTCCAAAACTTTATCCAAAAACACTCATACTTATCTAAATTGAGATCATTACCATAGGCTATTGAACTCAACAGACAATGGGATTGTCAAAGATTCCCAAGCGATCGCGATCACACCTCTGACCCACATCGGGTGACCTCAAGAGAACCGTTGCTCGACTGAGCTTAGGTCGAAGTGAGTGCGCTATTGACGAATACGGTATTATGTATTTTTTTATGGATATGTAAGTATTATTATTATGTATTGGCGAACTTTAATGACGCGTGAGCTACCAAAGAGCGTTTTATTTTATCCCGGTCAGCAGAGCATTTGGAGAAGGAGCATGCCTCAAAGCGTTTTTTTTTTGCTTGACACCTGAGAAATTAAAAAGCCGACCTCCTTTACTTACGTCGCTCTAGGTGTCCGACTGGCTTAAACCGCCACTGTCTATACACGAAGTGGAAACATGCCACATATTATATACGCGGATGTTTCAGAGAATCGAAAGCAAAAGATCGGATCATGTCTCATCCGACGGATTACGAGGGAGCCGGTTATGGTGTCTGAGAAGATTATTAAACATGGTACCTATAATTACTTCGCTCTTCATTTGTATAGATATTATGGGGTGTGTGTGGGAAATTCCGAATACACGTGGTGGCATGCAGAATTAAAATCTATTTTAGTACATTCACGTGCTCTCAATTATGCATTACAATGTTGCTGGACTTAATGACCGCGTACGAAGAACGCATTAAGGCTGATTATCCACCAGCTGTGCGAAGAAGCGAAGCAAGCGAGGAAAACCTGCACCAATGCTGCAATGCCAGGTCGCGCTGAGCGAGGCTGGGCTCGTCGATTGGTGGACTATTTCTTCGCATAACAGCTCCACTATTTCGCACAGCTACAGTGGATATTCAGACTAACACCTGGATAAATCTTCTATCAATTTCGTCCTTACAGAAAGCTCGTGATTTAAGCAAGCTGCCTTATCAAGAACAATAAACGCGCAACCATCTTAGGTCTGAGGATTGTCTAAACTAACTTCATAAAAGTTTCGTATCTAAAGGTTACAAGTCTTCGATATTCTAAAAGGCTAAACAGTATTCTCTATTGTATGCAAATTGAAATCATTCAGAGCTTTTATCTTGTACAGTTAGTCAGTTACTCATCACAGATTCATCCTCCTACCTCCTCCATCGGATCTCCGCCTAATGTTTTACCCCATTTGACCTCCTTATTAGATAAATTCACAAAATAATATAATGTTGCTTAACTTCGCTATTGGTAAAAGGAAATTTCGAGCAAAAATTATACATTCCAGTTTTGGCTGTGTGTGTAGTAGTTGGAGTTTTACTAAATACTCGTAATATATCAAGAAGCTGGTAGCCGTGTGATTCAAACATGCGCCTGTCTGGCTCGTTTTTCGAATCTTGTGTACGAAAAATAAATTCATGAAACGTGTAATCCTTAAATATTTTCAAGAAAACGCATATGATTTATCTCTCTCTGGCAACATTTGTGCTTGTAGAACTGTCAATCTAGTTAGCCTAATTATGAATTCTACTGTACACAGGACTAGCGCGCGGCCCACACAGCCCACTCACTCCACCTATTGCGAGTCGGCCTGTGCCCAGTAGTGGGACGTATATAGGCTGCAGATATTTTGCAATGGTCCCTGATTCACAGTAAAGCGAAACTATTAATATTTTATGAAGCGAAGGCTCTTTTTACGGCCTAAGTGATCGTAAAGATTTAATTACGCCAATTTGATCGCCAGTAATCGGTACCATGTGGGTTAATGGCAGCTTTCATTACTTTTCGATTATTTTATAACTTTCTATATCTATTCATCATAAGAGCTACTGCTTTATTTATCAGCATTTTATGCTTGTGAAAAGGTAGGTGTTGCTTCTTTAGGGCCTTATCACACTTGCGATTTGCGGGCGAGTTTCCACACAAAACCAATCGCGGTGAACTCGCGAGCGTCATTTGTATGGAACTTCGCTTCTAATAGCGAGTGTGATGGTAAGGCTATTAAGGTGATTCGAGTCGGTCGGTCTTCCATACAATCACAAAGAGGGTCTTTATATGCTTCCACGACATCAAATATGTTTAAAATGTGTTTTTTTTTTTCTAGCTTAGGTATACATTTTACCTGCGCGAAATGACATGCGAAGTCTGAAAACCCCAGAATTAACGTGCGGCCTTTAAAGAAAGCGTCATCTGTTAGAATAATATAAAACTCAACGTTTTTTTGAAACTTCCGAATAAAAGCATCCGAATTTGCGATGCCTCGTTATTACCAGTTCACGAGTCGAATTATATTAGATACAAGGTGTCCGTCAAGATAGCGTACACCGTAAAGATATTCAGAATCTGATGCAGCCAATAAATAGTACCCAAATAGTACCGACGAAATACCTAGGTGAAAAAAATAGTACCCTTAAACTTTTCGAAATATAAGGCCTGTTCACGGTGTACGCTACCGGGCGTCAAGCTGGCGTACACCGTTTGTATCTCTGGAACGGCTTTGTTTTTGGAAACGATTTATATCTCAAAAAATAGTACCCAAATAGTACCCTAGGGCCCTAAAATTTTATTTCTCTAGCTATCGTAGAAGCCGAGATATTCCATAACTTAACGGTGTACAAAATTTCACACCGTCAAGCTGGCGTACCCGGGAATTCCTTATAGAAAGAGCTCACTATATCTCGGCTTCTACGATAGCTAGAGAAATAAAATTTTAGGGCCCTAGGGTACTATTTGGGTACTATTTTTTGAGATATAAAGCGTTTCCAAAAACAAAGCCGTTCCAGAGATACAAACGGTGTACGCCAGCTTGACGTCGGTAGCGTACACCGTGAACAGGCCTTATATTTCGAAAAGTTTAAGGGTACTATTTTTTTCACCTAGGTATTTCGTCGGTACTATTTGGGTACTATTTATTGGCTGCATCAGATTCTGAATATCTTTACGGTGTACGCTATCTTGACGGACACGATACAAGATTCATGGATCGACTTGTTGTTATATTGTATTTACCTATTTGTTGGCACACAGTCTTTAAGGAGAGTTTACGGAACAACTCACGTCGCCAGTAAGTTCAGGTAGTGTCACCTCTGGGAGTATTAGTTGTGACCTCCGGCTGTTTACAAATTCATGTCTCGCATTAGGCGTACTGCGTCTAACTAAAGGTTTGGGAGATCCTCCTTTGCGCAAATAAGCGACGTTACTCAAAAAATGCTATTCCAGCGGATGAAAAACAACATTGGTGACACGGTAGTTAGTGTGTATTTAAAATCATAAGATCTGGATGCCATATAACAGTCGGGGTTTGAAACTAGGATCTTATATGGCAGGGTTTCTTAAACTGTGGTCCATGGACCCCTTAGAGGTCCGTGATACGAGAGCCGGGGGTCCGTGGCTATGCATAAAACACAATCTTTCATGTGCCCTTGATTTTCTTTTTTGCTCATTGTATTCGGAAAGGGTCCGTAAGGTTTTCGAAATAGTGTAGGGGGTCCGTGATCAAAAAAGTTTAAGAACCTCTGTTATATGGGATTCCAATGAAATTTATGCTAAAGTTAATTACCTGAGTACCTAGTAATCAAACCAACACTTACGCTGAGTGAAAACTGCGTGAGGAATTCTACACATTGAAATAACTGAAGCAGTAATAATGAAATCATTCATCGATCCGATCTTTCCCTATTGGAGATATCACTAGGTTAGATGAGTATTGTGATCAAAACCTTACTCCGAAAGAAACGGATAAACGCGCTATGGTGACGTAGATAATGATAAGCAGAAATAAATGGTTAAAAATATGCAATTTAAATTTTTATAGTGTAGTTAAAAAGGGACCTAAATACAAAAGTCATTAGCCGTCGCCAGAAGCAGACGCGAAGCGTTACTTAGGTACAGTTGAGTTTTCCTTGGGAAAGCTTTAGGGGCTTATTACTGTTACCTTGGCTTGAAATATGGCTACAGCCACCTTTAGTAGGCCACAGAACAACCTTTGGCTTTTAGGATTTTAGCTCTAATTATCTCCAGTTTTGGCCTTTATTACTTTTATACCATTACTAGCTTTTGCCCGCGGTGTCGCCTGAGGCAAGCGTATTTTGCTAGAAAATCGTGCATTTTCGACTAAGGGGTTCTAGGTATACCTAAGTCTGAAGCTTTTGTGTGTCTATCTTTCTGTTCGTCTGTGGCATTGTGTTATTTAAACGCGTGGACCGATTTGAACGCAACTGTTGTTATGTATCTTTCCTCCTCTTCGGGGTTTTTAGCTAAGATTGATAATGAAAATTAGTTAAGATGATTAGCTGATCATGATATTGTTAAAAAGTAACTGTGGCTCTTAGGTTCATATTTAAAAAAAAATATATATCTACATCCGTTGTTCCATTGAGGTGTGAAAGAAAGTCAAATCTACAACACTTTGGCATTTATAATATTAATAAGGATTCCACTAAGCTACTATTCGTCGGGACAGTAAGGTTATTCAATAACACGTGGTATAAGGTAGATATTAGGCTTCGAAACGGTTCATTGGCTACTTTAGATATGACTCAATGTTTCAATTACATATGTAGAACGAATATTCTCGAACTAATTGTGTATAGTCAAGTGGAAAAACATGTATCGAATAAATCATTTCATAAATATTATGGTACGAAATTCTTATTGCCACAGTAGGTGTATTCGGACCATTCGGACATATTTTTGAACATTTTTATGTACCCATATTCTTACACTTGACTGTATGTGCATTACCCGGATATAACTTGGGAGTCGAAATGAAAGAATACTACCTAATATCATTCAAGTAATACAAAATTTAAGTAGTAGGTAATTCGAGCAATAAAATGGATCTTGAAGTCAAAGAGATTAGGTACCTGTTGGCGTGCTTGCGGCTTCTAGCATCGATATTAACACACACATTAAGTGAAAAGTTGCACTTCACATACGCAATAATTATTAAATCGTTTATTTTACCTAGTGATAAACTTAATTATAAATAAACTGCACGAGGCTTCTGCCCTTTGACGTGTCGAACAACTGGCAACTGTCTTTTTTTTTTCGTGTTATTATACTATTATTTTATTTGTCATTGATTTTCAATCGAAGGAGTTCGCAAGCTTTTTGACCTTTATGAATTTATATCGTAGTACCTTTATAAAAATACCTAACTCCCCTGGGAAGCCCAAAGCCCCTGGGCGTCTCCTAAGTTTTATTTTACTTATATGAAAAGTAATAGCACCAAAGCTTCAACTGTAATACATTTCAACTGGCTTGTATTTAAACACAATATTATGCTAACTACTATTCTAAAGAAAAGTGTTTCGGTTATGGGTTCCCACTGGATATAATAAATAAGAGTACTTCAGCATTGGCGAGTATTTTTGGTTTCATAACGTGCCCAAAAAAAGAAATCGTTCCTATCTTTTAGGTTGTGGTTGCAAAGACAGCAGCGAAAAGTTTCGCATCGTACTCTTTAAAAACACTGCCCTACATAAATCATTTTCAGAGTTTTTGTTTTGCATAAATTATGTTGATTCATGACGCCAATTTAAGTACCCGTACTGAATATTACTTACAGCGTAAAAGTATTCTCGGAGCATTGTTTCCGATAACTATTAGCATAACAATAACCAGGTATTACAAAGGCGTCCAAATTTCAATGTAAACAGCATAGCTCAGGGGTTCCCAAACTTATTTACACTTCGACTCCTTTGGCAGGTTGTAAACTTTTTGCGACGCCCTTGTAAACTAAGACACGTGCGGGTCGTTATAGGTTTAACTTACGGCGACTTGAAACTCCCGTGTCGCGACGCCCCTGGGACAGTGTCGCGACTCCCTAGGGCGTCGCGACGCACAGTTTGGGAAACCCTGGCATAGCTGTTATCGGTTTCATTTGTTTGTTTTGTTATGTTATGATGCAAGGTGACCTGTATTCAATATGTTTACCCTTTTTATTTTCTGACGCATTATTGGGGTTCCGTAGCCCATATTCGCTGGGTGCGAAGTATAAGGTGGGGGAAGCACGAAACGATCGCAGCGCGCGTCATGGCCAAAAAAGGAACTTTCGGCAGATCAGCTGTCACTTTTTACTAGCGAAATTTACGTTTTTAGTTGGCAAAGTGCCTTGCAGCAACACAAAAAAAAAAGTCCGCCGTATTTGTAACCGCTAGTTGGCGCTGTCATCGCGCACCCAGCGAATAACAAAAATGGAACCCTTTTATACCCCCATAGTTATACACGCATTTTAAATGTTTTTATAGAAGCGAAAATTGGAAAATTTAACCCGTGTCCGGGGCATTTCAAGTTTTCAACTTTCGCTTTAATAAAAATATTTAGATCTTTAGCAGACGTTTCTACTGTATTAAAAAATCATTCAGGCCTAAGGCCTAAAGTCCGAAACCATACAGTTACTCGGTACCCGTATTAAACCAGGGCGGGGCGTTCAGGGGCATATTTATCCATAAGTCAGAAAGTTCTGGTGTCATAAAGTCCATTGTCGAAAAGTCCGAATGTTATAATTCCCCGTGTCTTATAACACAGGTCTCATAATGTCCACTTGTAGAAATGTCCGAAAGTTATAATGCACCTGCGTAGATAGGCTTAATAATTATTCATAGAATAGTAGTAACACTTAATAATGATTCATAAATCATGAAAAGAAACTTCTTATTTGTCTCAGATTCACTAATCCAGCGTGATACATGATACAGAGGTGTAATGCCGCCAGCGTAATGGGGACCATGCCGCAGACCGAATTGCTTGAAGGGGTATTATTTTTGTAATTTTCCTTTTTTTACCCGACTGCGGCGAAGCCCAAAGGAGGGTTATGTGTTTGACCTGTATGTATGTATGTATGTATGTATGTATGTCCGTTCCTATGTCCGCTCGTAACTACTCAACGGCACAACCGATTTTGATAAATGATACATCATTAGATTCGTCTTGATGGCGCGAGTGTCACTGGGTTCGGAAGTTCGTTAAAATAAATAAATTTGCGGATTTTATGCAGTTTTAAAGTGCACCGCGTTCGGTTTTTTAGGGTTCCGTAGCCAAAATGGCAAAAACGGAACCCTTATAGGTTCGTCATGTCCGTCCGTCTGTCTGTCTGTCTGTCTGCCTGTCCGTATGTCACAGGCATTTTACTCAGAAACTACATGATGGATATTGATGAAATTTGGAATATAGGTGTGTTTTATAAGCCGCTACTTAGTTTGGTATATAAATAATTAAAATAAATATTTTTAGGGGGGGCACTCCATACATGTTAAAGACAGTAAAAAAATTTTTTTTCAGCAAATATCAACGTGTGGTACATAGTTCGACAGCTCTTTAAAAAACACTATAAGGTTCCTAAGTAATGTTTTTGATTAAGTGAATGTATTTGGAAATAATCGCTCCGAAAGTTGTGTAAATTGTGTCCCCCCCCCTCTATTTTCTAAACCGTGCGTCCGAAAAATATGAAAAAAATCACGAAGGTAACGCTTAATTAATACTTTCAACGAAAATTATTTTCAACAAGATCGAATTAACCGTTTTTGAGTTATTGCCGATAAACTGCGCTTCTCAACAAAAGGACGTAATTGCTATGAAGATACGCTCTTTTGTTGTTGTACTTTTTTTACATCGTATTTTTTACCTTATAGTTACGGCTATGGAACCCTACACTGAGCATGGTCCGACATGCTCTTGGCCAGTTATTTTTAGTAAAAATATTTAGTTATTTTGTATATAGCTTAACTCGTTTTTAGGAATATTTAGGTTTTAGTTTATAGTGTAATTCTTTACCTTTGTTTGTTTTATTACCTAAGAATGTTAGTTATTCTCAAAAATATACAATATAGTGCACTCTCGTACGCCGAACGGATGCGTAGTATGTCGTTAATACTTCTTGTTCGCTGGAGACGTACATTGTCAAACTTTAGCGTATAGAAGTTTCTTCTTTTCGACAATTGACTTTATGACATCGGAACCTTTGGACATAATAACGAAAGTTATTTAACCTTTCAGTGTTTATTAATGTATATAACGGAATATTCCGTAGCATTACAAAATTAAATCCAATTACTGTAAATATCCTCCATACACCTAACCTTGGCATTGCCACAAAACAGGAAATCGTCATTTTATCGCGGAAAAACCTAACAGTCATGTCAACGCTGTCAAATGGTTTGTAAATAAATAGCATTCTATATTGCGAATTTCATGGATGAACTGTTTTTCCTTTTGTGTGATCCGGGTGTCATACCAGATATTTATTTCTGTGTCAGACTAGAAGATCCATATTTCCCTTAAATAAAATTAACCTACACAGAAAAATCTCAGTGGTGTTACAGTAGTGAGTTCCTTTATTTATGTAAGAGAAGAGAAACTAGTTTTATACCTACGGCAAAAGAGCATCTTGAGGATTTGGTAATAATTAAGGAACTAGACTAGACTACTAAATAATGTAATACGATTTTATACATTTTTCAAATGTAGGAGACTCGAAAATATAACCAGAAAAAGATTTTATGAAGTTTGGTTGTTACCAAAAAATTTTAAGAGCCATAAATATCGTAAGTCATTAATTAATTATAAACTTTATGCCACACCTGGCCATAAAGTGGCATTTTCTGCACGCTTCGCGTACGGAAAAAGCCGCTTTCTGGCCAAGTGTTGACATAAAATGATGTACACAACACGGGAGGTAATAAAGAAAGCCCTTGATCGCATATTTACGTCCCTCGCTTGCAGCTCGAGCCGCAAACTTCTGCGATCTCGGCCTTTCTTTGTATTACCACCCTAGTTGTGTAATGTACTATAACTTGTCTAACAACGGAATGCCTTGCATCTGCCGTCCGAACTTCCTTCATAATTTTCATAAACGGCTAACTTATGCTACGACGTCACACGAATATTCGTGTTGTCATCTCTTTCTTTTCTTATGTCAAAGAAATAGAATTATCCGCTGAATCCCCAATAATATGGTCGTACCGTTGGAAAGGGCTTAACTCTTAAAGGGCTTCTTCCTGGCGCAGAGGCTGTCCATCGCAATTCAGCGCGGGAACGCCGCGAGTCTGATGATGGGCACTTTCGCGCCGGGAGTAATGCGGGGGGTCTTTTTGTATAGGTTTTTGTAGTTTGTTTTAATGTATTTTTGTAATTAAGTTATTTTTTTTTATTTTGTTGTATAAGCCTGACATTGTATTTTTTTTGTTTATTAATAAGTAGATACCTAGGTTTGATAATTTGATTAGTTTTGATTGTGTATTGTAATTTTGTGTATTTGAAATTTGAGGGCTTAACTAATAACGTATCTTTTCTTTCCAGATAAGTTCAGGAATGGAGCTTTCATCGACAAATGCAGACATCTTATTATCAAGCTTATTATGAATTGAAACAGCGACTCAAACCAATCTTCGCTATAATGAGTTCTCTAAGGGTTTAGTGGTAAGTATTTTTTCTGTAACACATCGTTTTTTTGTCTAGAATGATAAATTCAACGACATACCGACTACTCAGAAACAGCCTGCGATACAAGAAATAACTATTTCTCCTGTTACGCGCCGTACCGCTCTGATTTTTGATATAATTTCGATTAAATAACAGAACATGTGATGAAGTCCGGAGTCAAATTACTTTAAACTTAATACATTAATTGTTGCTACGCTGATGCTGTCGATGTCTTCTTGCACAAAGATGCAGATAAACACCACTCATAGAGGAATGGAATAGCGAAGTGTCAGCAACACAAACGTAAATGCTCCTAGCGTTGCAAGCGTCCATAGGCTACGCGTAGCCTATGGACCGTAGCTACGGTGACTGCTTACCATCAGGCAGGCTGTGCGCTTGATTGCCTTGCTACCCCAGTAGTATAAAATAAAATTACAACACTTTAATGCACCATCAAACCCTGAAATTATGGCCACGTTTACTTTTGAGCAACGGTCGGCAAACTTTACGCAGTCTAAAAATTATAAAAAAATATTATTCTATTTTGAGAAACATTACATAAGCCAAAATATCTCAAAAATTGTGACACTTTTACTAAACATATATTAGCTTTATTTGATAGACCTAAGTGCCCTCTAGTTACCAGGTTATCAATTAATTACCTAACACCCTGTATCATCTTTTGGAAGGTTAATACTCACAATGGACACGCTACACGTGGGCCACGGGCACAGCAAAGGCTCCAGTAGGAGCCAGTCGCCGTCGGCCGCGGATCTGGCCCGGGAGCCCGCTGCCGTCACCGATGACGTCATCAGGTCCCGGGTCCAGTCGCCGTCCACCGCGCACCACGTCAGCGTGAGTACACAACACTATACAATACAATACAATATTCTTTATTGTGCACCAAAACAAAAGATTACAAAAGCTTAAATCTAAAACAGCATAAATGGTAAACAACAGGCGGTCTTATCGCTAATAAGCGATCTCTATAGTAGATCTTCATAGTAGAACAGTACTGCAGTATCGTTTTAATAATATGAACGGTGACAGACAGACAGATAAAACCGTCAAAGATTCAATAAGTGGCACATGTATCACGCCCTAGATGTAACATTATGTTTACTTTAAAATCTTTAAATTAATAAAAAATAAATATATAATATAAGCTATGTTGGTGCAGATAAACTCAATACCGCAAAAGTTGATTCAGTTGATAAATTCAAAATAAAGTCTTTTGTCACATTGTAGAATTTAAAGTCGCAAACATATGTATAAGGTTATTTTATGCACTAAAACATTCCAGGCCACTTCTATCGTCTGAATCTTTTACGTTGTAAAGTATGAAATCTTTCTTTTTCAATAATTTATCACTGAGGTACATAGTCTACAAAATATAACGCGATACCTACTTCCTTTTTAGCCTATTATATGCACCGCTAAATATCGAGGTGACCAATATTTTCACAAAATGAGGCACACTTTGTTTTCATGCCATTATTCTACTAAAATTCGAGTGCATGCCACGGATAAGGCTATCTGTCCAGTACATCTGGTATCACGATTCCGGTAATTACGCCCGCAAGGCCGAACTATTTCAGATTTTTGTTTAGTGTTGAGTATTTGATACATATTCCGCGCAAATGTGCGGTTGTGATAGTATGTTTATGAGCATCGTTCTATTTGACTCATCTATTCGCTGTGGAGCTAGTTTTTGAAGTTTTACTGGTTGATTATTTACTTTAAGTTACACACAAAATAGGCGTATATCGGGCGTCGTGCGAATAACTAGTCTGCGTAAATCCATAACCTATACATCTATCTAGGTATATCTAGCTATGCTTCTATGCCGGTATATCTATCTATATCTAGTTTAGGACTCCAGTCTTTCACAAAGATACCCCTGCGATCTGTAATATGAACAAATTATTAGTTACTGTAAATATGTCCTTTGTTGTTATTTTTGTCAGAATCATATCTCGCGATAGAGGAAATGAGTTTAGATATAAATGTAGAATGCTAAAACTTTACCTTCTTTCATCGAAAACAAACATTGGCATAAAGCTTCCACTGATCCAAAATCAATATGTAATATCCGATATTCGTGAGATTTTGGCGCCACCAGGGCTTTGAACGTGTTTGCTTTGCGAGATAAGTCTCAATTACCAAACACGGGGATAGAATTATGAAAATAAAGCTGACGACTACTGAGATAAAGATTTACTGGGTTAAAAACGTAATCTATGAAATTGGGCGAAAATAGAAATACTGTTACCTATACCTTAACCTGGAACGATAAATGCAAAACAAAGTTATAACAGATCGAAAATGCCCTAGGTTTCTATAAAAGGATCTACTTGATTTGGTGGCCCTTTCATCATTCTCATGCTATCATAGAAATCACACTCTGACTCTAAGACTGCCACCGTTAGCAGAGCTATATCAAGCCAACTTTGACGAGTGAAGACTATTTCGGTTGCTCATCAGGTTACACTTTTTACCCGACTGCGACGAAGCCCAAAGGAGGGTTATGTGTTTGGCCTGTATGTATGTATGTAAGTATGTATGTATGTCCGTTCCTATGTCCGCTCGTAACTACTCAACGGCACATCCGATTTTAATAAATGATACATCATTACATTCGTCTTGATGGTGCGAGTGTCAGGGTATGAAGTTCGTTAAAATAAACAAAATGGCGGATTTTATGCAGTTTCAAAGTGCACCGCGGTCGGGTTTTTTTTTATAAAAATGTGGTTATTTGTACAGTCTCTTTACGTACAAACGAATCCACTGTTAACTGGCCACCCATAGACTATAATACATTGCAATAAAGTCTACATCCGTTTACAGATATACACTTAACAGTGTGTTCGATGATATTGCCTGTAACGTAGCGTGTAACACATACTTTTCTATTGTATTCTAGTCTGCATATAGGCGTTGTATGAATTTGAACTACATTTCTACTTCGTGCTCGAGCCAATCAAGACTGCTCAATAACCCTGATTAATCCAAGAAAACATCAGCATAACATCCGTTACACCAACTCGTTTGATCTTTCAAATCATCGGAATCCTTCAGTCTAGGCGCACGAAATCGCCTTCATCTAGATGTTTATAATAAATGTGTAAAATAATATTATACCAGTGATTTGCCTACGGATATGTTTGAGAAAAGATTTGGATACATCGCGGATAGATAAACAAACTAGTATACTTGCAGTAATAAAACAACTTAAACGGATTAAATCGCGTATTACATCTCATCAAGGCACGGGCGAGACACAGCACTGTAAAACCTTAACACTGAACGGTGTTTGTTTCTTCTAAAAATAGCATACCTAGAGTCTTTTTGTTTAAAATATGTTCTTTTTTGCATAAGGCGAGGCTGATAAGTTTTCTTGGCGTCTTCTTTCTTATCCAGTATGCCTTTTGGAAGCGCCGCTAGTTTCTAAGGTTAGGATAGTAAGCCCTTCTGGCATGTGTGTGAACGTCTTTACACATTAGGCCCGTCTGGCAACACTAAACTTTTTCTGATTTGTTTTACCAAAAATAGCATACCTAGAGTGTTTTGCTTAAATTATTTTCTTTTTTGCATAAGGCGTGGCTGATAAGTTTCCTTGGCCTTCTTTCTTATCAAGTATGCCTTTTGGAAGCGCCGCTAGTTTTTTTTAAAGTTAGGTTTTTAAGCCCTTCTAGCATGTGTGTGAACATCTTTACACATTAGGCCCATCTGACAACACTAATATTGAATTTGTATTTTTTAAAGTGGGTAAGGTTTGCACAACAGTAATTTTGACAGAGGAAAGTTATGATTTTCTCAGTCTACCCGCGACCACGAACGCTGAAAAGGGTTACGAAACGTCGGGACTTAAAATGTAGTAATATACGCGATTAAATCTGTTTCAGTTGTTTTATTACTATGAGTGATAATCGCGGAAACCGAAGACAATATTAAATATACTTGTGCGACTCCCATTATTACATACATTATCCATCTCTTTGTACTCAGTACAGTGCGAGGAAGACAAGACTTGGTATATCGCAAATAGTTTTACTGTATTGTGTACATTATTTTAATATATTATTGTTACTTTTTATATACGTATATACAATTTATACAATCGCTTTTTAATGTCATTTTGTGTAGACATTTTAACGGAATCAATGCCTGATAATAAAAACATTTTATTTCATTTCATACCGCTCGAAAATGAATCGGTTGAAGAATGTTCGTTCATCCTTCTGGGAGTTAAATTAAATGATACCTATATAGGCTGCTGAATTAAAAGCTGTTTAACAATTCAATCATTTGAGGTTGCCGGCGAGGCACTGGTTGCTTAACGAAACCTTTGATTTATTGATTGATAGTCCTTTCTAACTAATATTCGGCATTCGTACATCTTATGGTAAATGTTTAACGTCCTAAATATAATCACCGGCAATAATACATGTATGTTTGTTTTTATGAGATGACATGATGATGTTCGTTGTTAATAGTAAAGTCGCCGTCAATAGAATTTGCTAACTTTGTAAATAAATCGCCATATTGAAATTGTCTCTGAATGATGAATTTACTAGTGATGGGGAAGACTCTTACTTTACTCTTTTATGTCAAAACATAGTCCATATTAAAGTATCGAACACAAGAAACAGGTATTTTTACTTTGCTTAATCAGAAGACGAATCGTTACTTGAAGATTATGTATCCACCAGTATTTGTCACAAAAGGTGCCGTTATTTCATCCGTAGCTCTATCGATGATGCCGTCTAAATATGTCATGTTATTTTCTTAGGTACAGAGCGTAAGTTAGGTAGTGTGTAGCAGCTTTACAATATCACCAACTTTAGTCACAACGCTATCATCATAGACAATTGTAGAATTTAAAAGAAACAAAAACGTCATTTCATTATGTCATAATAAACTATGTATAATTAAATTTTAATCTTTTAATGAAATATCCAAGATTCAATTATTTATTGTATGGTTTTGTATTTTACGGCAACGTCCGTTTAAATAGTGTATGGTTTCAGTGGTGTTTGATGGGGTGGTATGAAAATTCTAGGAGAATCAGTGACAAAATAAAGTTACGCCTTTTGTTTACATAGTTAGCAAATTCTATTGACGGCGACTTTAGTTACTGGGTGGATTTCACAGCGTTTCATCCGCCGTCATCACAAATTTCGAAATTTCGACGATGTATCCCGTATTGTGATAAAATCCAAAAATAGTACCTACTTTTTTCATTTTTTGATTAAATATTATTTAATTTTTAAAAAGATGTCATCATAATATCGGGATTGGTGATGACGGCGGTTGAAACGCTCTAAAATACACCCTATTATATAAATGGCCATGTAAGCTTGAAATCGTAGGTCAGATATTTATGCATAGGTATATAGATCGATATGTATGCATCCCGTTTATCTTATGTACATGCTGGTATATTTTATTAGGGTAGCTACGACACTTAAATAGCTGTTGTTAGTAATTATATTCATAAGTTTAAAATTATCTCATCGTTACACAGTTCGTAGTAATTCATTATTGTGTCATAGATTTGTCCTCTCATATCTAATTAGTTATCTATCGATCGTACAAGTCTTAGTTCTTTTGAGATTTCATAAAAGTAGCATTATATACATATTATGTTTCATACATTCAAGATGAGATGAATCTAGATTATTCAGGTGTGTTTCTGAACTGGACTTGTTGTAAGACTGTCACATCACAACTTTAGTAATAATCATAATTCATAACATTACCATTATCACTAATTAGCTCATTAGTTATCTATGTAATATGATATAGAAACAATCAGGGAACTTCTTGTTTGATCGTAATCTATTTCCATTTGTTGTTTTGATTCATTAGTCTAATTGGTATCCATACCCAATCGTCGACGACTCGACTGAAGACAATCAATACTACTTTTCATAATAAATCAGACAGTTTTAGTATTTTTTTTTGCAAAAGCTGGAGTGTGTGCCAAAAAGAACCGGTCTCAGTGTTACAAACAACTTTCAAATCAATAAGAAGCACTGGTGTACTACCTAAATATCTCGTAAAAACGAAAGATGACGTGCCAAACGGACAGTTCTGTTCTTCGTTGGTTCGACGATTTCTATGATAAATTGGTGGAGTTTATTATAAAAGTGGCCGTATTATTAGTGGGCAATCTGGTATTGTACAAACTTAGAACGATGTTGCCACAAACATAACTTGCGTGTATGGAATAAGGTAATTGTTAAATATAAAACGTTTCTAAGCAATTATTCCGCCAGTCAATAAGGTTATTTTTAATCGCATATCTTTATAAGAGTAGCCTATTGCTTTGCTAGTACCGTATTGACAACTACCTACTAGAAGTAACGTGGTGCATTTTTCCCAAGAACAACACAAATGTTTACTTGACTAAATAGTTCTTAAATAAAAAAGGGAAATTTATACTTAATATATAATAGAAGAAGAAGAGAAGAGAGCATTTACCCGAGGCTTTGCCCGCGTTATTCCCGTTAATGTCCCAAGGGAACTCTTTACTGGGATATAAAGTATCCTATGTTTCAATCCAGGACCAGGTCTATGTGCTTACCAAATTTCATCTCAGTTCAACCAGTTGTTACACCGTTATTTAGTAATTTTTTTTACTGTCCAGGGACCTATGCATTTGTTTGTGTGTGTGTGGCTTTGACTCTTTATCTAGAGACAATGAATTTCCCGGCACTACCATTGGGCAGCGTTGTTCTAACATGGCGAAACAAGTCACGCAATAAAGTAGATGCAGTAATGGTTAAATAATTATACGGAAGATACCATTGGTTCGAAGTGTCTCCGATCCCCTACTAGCAAAATAAGACGAGTTGAACCAAATCTATTGACCCGAACAGTTAAAAACCAGTGTACCGCACTTCGTCAACCAATATTTATAATAGAAAAATAACACCTCGCCTCAAGTAAAAGCCGATACCATTAGGGTGTCATCCCGTATAATACAACCGGCCCCATACAAAAGGACTTAACCACCTAGAATTATAAACTGATATAAGATATTTGTATTATAGCAGGATATAGATGCGGGATTGTGAACAATGACAACAATAGGCACATTAGGGGATATCCAAACTGATAGGCGGTGTAAAATTTCTTGCGTGGGAACGTTGTAGGTTATGTGTTTATTACTTTGATAAGGCGTCACTAACATACTTTTTCTGTTAAATCTATTTGATGACAGATCAAATTCTTTTTATGAATTGTCAAAACGCTCCAGATAGTGTGCAGTTATTAAGAAAAACTGACTTGTGATGTGACGTCACTGCTCAATGTGATCTAATTGGAGCCTTGTTTATAGTTTTTGTACTTTTAAAATCGTTGACGGCGGTTTGAAGAATATATTTCGAGCAGTTTTGGAAATATAACGATACATTTAGACTCAAAGGGCGTAAACGCCATTAGAACCTGCGGCGTTTACGCCCTTTGAGTCTAAAGGTATCGATAATGTGATGGTTAGCTTTAATATAGTTATTTTGATGAACGAGAAAAACACGTTTACTTCTTTTATTCAGTATGTATAATTTATATTTTTTTCCATGATATTCAAAATGAGGTGAAAGAATTACGTCTTTTGTTGTCAACTGCTGCCAGTTTTAGAAGGACCAACTTGATTAATTGCCTATATTTCAAACTATTTTGCTGTACTTGACACGTTGGTTTGAGCTAGGTGTAAGCCGACCGCTGTCAGAAAGGTGCCTAAGGCGTTTTCCTCACTGAATTCTCTTTTACAATAAACCTATGAATTATTATCATAAGGCTAAAAATTTTTGTTTAGTTACGTTCCTTTTTACAAGCCTGATATTGAGTCCATTTTCACAGTCATTCAATGATCAATTGAATAAGAAAGATCGTCAGATGCATTGGCGGGATACAGCGTTAGCTTTATTAAACCACGAAAGAAGCTTATATTAAAATGTCTATCTACACCCATGTCATAAATCCTCTATAATTTATTTAAACTTTATTGCACAAAAGAAACTTATCGTACAAAAGGCGATCTTAATACCATAAGGCATTCTCTACCAGTTAACCTTAGGGCAAAGCAGATAACTTGTGGGCGGTCTATTATTTCACATTTAAAAAAAAGTTCAATAAGGACCACCATTATTGCAACTAGTAATATGTATAACATCAGTGTGTTATCTGTTATCTGTGACAGTGTTATTACAATCTATGAAAAATCATATTAACATCGAAATCGATACTACTATGAAAATCTAGTTGGTCATGAACTCATGATATGAAAATTTTGCCGGCCATGGCGGTGCAATGGTGGTCATTCTTACGGTTCCCGAACACATAATTGAGGATTTATAATATGTGGGTAGATAAAATAATCTCTGCAATTGTACATAATTGGGCATTAAACCCTCGTGTGATCTTATTATGAATGAAACTGTGTTTTAGTAACGCCCCTCATGTATCAGTTGCATAAAGTACTATTTTGTGTCAAACAGTTTTTATAGTATACGTTAATGATCTCATCTTTTCTGTGGATATAACCTAAATTAAGGGCTTTAAATGCCGATTTTTTTTGCTGGACCCTTGTAGGCACATATAATACACGTACCCTCTAGCTCAGTTGTTCCGAACCTGGGGGTAATTACCCCTTTAGGGGTAAAATTAAGTTTTCTCAGGGGTAATACTTATATTAAGTCGTTTTTCTACGAGTACTTTCATATTTTGTCTGTATTACCTATTTTTTGGAGGGGTAATGATACAAATCTAGAGGGGGCCAGTGGGTGATGTGGCAATAAAGGTTAGGAACCACTGCTCTAGCTACTACTAGGCCTTAAGATTAAAATTAAAACATAGTAATGTACGTCCACGCCGTTAACTACATTACGTTCTCGGAAATACACTCGTTTTTTGGAAATTATACAGCTTTACATGAAACCAAATTTACTCATCGCTTTTTGCTGTTAGCTACAAAGCGTCCCACTTGGCAACGTCCCCTTTGCTTTTTATGTCGCGCTGTTGCCATAACTGATACGGCTACGTCCAAACAAGTAATGAAGTGACTACCGACGTAACCTATGTGTGACGTTTATGTACTGTTACCTACATACAGCAGTGTTTAGTGACTTACAGGATTAAATTACTGCATTCTACTTTTTTGTGTTACCAGTAGGGATGTGCCGTTTTCGAGAATTCTCGGAAACGTTCTCACTTTTGTATGAGAAATGTTCTCGAGAGCGTTCTCTCACCATACTAAACGGAGAACTTTTCCGAGAATGGCACATCTCTAGTTACCAGACGAAAACGGCTACGATGTTTGTCTAAAGCTAAAGTAAGTGAGGGTTTCTAGCTACTAGCAGTGGCGTGGCGTCCAAAGAACTCGATTCCTACCAGCTTGCCTAATATCAGGCACCACCTTATTTTAGAGCTCTTAAGGAAAATGTACGCCAAATCTGCACCGGCTTGCCCAAGCATATCTTTTACGCCACGCCACTGCTAGCTAGCAGCACTGTGGCACAGAATAAGTAATAGTACTTCGTACAGAAGACTCTTTCTAATAAAACTTACGTTCGGGTCCGACCACCGGACGAAACGCGCTGCATCCGACAGTCTCTCTCTATCGCATAAGGCGTGCTCTTCCAGGTCACTGATTACACCCCTCCAGAGGGGTAACATTTGGTATTAAAGCCAATCCTGACATTTTTATTTCAAATATTCCTTTCGCCACCGTGTTGCCTGTTGCTGGAACTCCTATTTCTAGAAGCGCTCATGTGATATGCGAAATAATTTATTTGGTTAGCTTACATTTAAACCGCAAACTCCGCGCGTTCGTTATTTACTCACGAAAAAGTACGAAGCCATGTTTTCTAAATTCTCTCAGTGCCGTAAATGTTGGAGTGACAATTAGTAACTTCGGCGTGTTAGTAATTTAGGCGGCCTAGGCAGCAACTTAAATGTGCTAGGTAATTTCGTACAGTAAGCTAAAGAACGGTTTATGCACCCTAGCACAAAAAAGTACGGAAAGAGGCACCTTTTCTCTGTTGTCGACTGTGTTTTGTGAAAAAATAGTACATTACATAACTAGGGTTGTATGCAAAGAAAGGCCGAGATCGCAGATGTTTGCGGCCCGAGCTGCAAGCGAGGGTCGTAAATATGCGATCGAGGGCTTTCTTTATTACCTCCCGTGTTGTGTACATCATTTTATGTCTACACTTGGCCAGAAAGCGGCTTTTTCCGTACGCGCAGCCAGGCCATGGCCAGGTGTGGCATAAAAGTAGGTTCTTATGCATGACGTTACTTACCCAAATAAAGTTACTACACCCGAAAATTCAGTCCGCACTCACTGCTCGCAAGATCAAACCAACCACGATGGATTCGATTATAAGTTAAAAGGGCTTCAACAAAATCACCAAGAAACTTAAATTTATACACCAACAGAACGTCTCACTCAAATCTCAAACAAAACTTTTTTGTTTTGACATTGACAGTACTCGAACTCGGAAACCGGCTAACGCACAACACATAGATAATAGCACATTACACAACTAGGGTGGTAAAACAAAGAAAGGCCGAGATCGCAGATGTTTGCGGTCCGAGCTGCAAGCGAGGGACGTAAATATGCGATCGAGGGCTTTCTTTATTACCTACCGTGTTGTGTACATCATTTTATGTGTACACTTGGCTAGAAAGCGGCTTTTTCCGTACGCGTAACGTGCGGTAAAAGCCACTGTATGGCTAGGTGTGGCATTTCGTACTTCGATACGTTGTTAATTTGGCTTTTGTTTATGATAAGCTGAAATTAATGTGACTCCAGGCTCCTGCTTAATTGTAAACTTATATGCTTTAAAAAAAACAATATTTCTTAAGGCAAAAGTAAATTTATAAATACCGTAGTTTCTATTGAAAATTCAGTAGATTACATCAGTAGAGACATAGCCCGAAATCAATAGTGCTACTGATAGATGACTGGCAACACTGCTAACGATTCTTACCTTATGTTTTTTACCTAATTATTGTCATTCAACAGGAGCCGTCATCGAGCTCGTCGTCGCGGCACGGTGACCGAGTCCCGCACCACGTCAAGTCCCACTCGCGGGACCTCGGCAACAGCCCGCTATCCAGGGACCTGGGCAGCAGTCCACTCACAGCCACCGGTAGCACGTCTAGAGAGTAAGTACCTATTATCCGTGCCTGAGAAGCATAACACTGTGATTAAGTATGGAAAACAATAGGACTTACAGTGTTATGCTTCTCAAGTACGGTTATGTCAATCTTCACCTAAGGTTGCAGCCTTGCAGGTGAGGTCTCAAGACTCTTTAGACCTTACTGCAACCTTCTCTAAGTTGCAGTTCTTGGACAGGCATATCCGACAGTTTTTAGAGGGAAAAGTATGTTTACAATAGCAGATGTGACGTCACGTCAAATCCCACCCAAGTCTTCAGCCTTTGTTCAGGAATACAAGGGCATTTCTCCAGAAATATGTCTGCGACTCATTCATCTGTCTCCATACATTTAGTATGAAAAAGGGCCAGATGCATGAGGTGACCGCAGACATATTTCTGGAGAAATGCCCACAAATGGTACAAGCGAACTACAAATGCGTAGTCATTGTAACTGATAGATAATGACAGACAACTAAAGTCTCTATTTGACCCGATGATTGAAAAATAAGATTAAAATGCTAGTTAGTACTATCTTCTGAATAAGCCTCGTTTTTAGAACTTCTTATTATTCAGATACAGTCAAGGGCAAAGATAAATATCCACACAAAGTTCCAAAATATTTATACATAATCCTTACTGCCATAATAATAAGACTTGCATACATATTTTTGAACTTTGTTGTATATACATATTGGTGCCCTTGACTGTACTTGACTCATCCAATCAAAACGTATATCTTCTCAGATTTCTCGAGATTCCAACCAATAAAAGCAATATTTTCCCTTCCAGTCTTGAAGATTCTCCTCAGAAGAAGGTCCTGTCGGGGCTCATAGCGCCGGGCGAGTACGCGGCCGCGGTGTACCACAGCCCTAACAACACATCTTACTTGTCGTCGGCCGACGAGTATGGCTCACCGGCCTATAGAGGTACTCGCACGTCAATTTCGGAACTTATTAAAGCGGAATAAGATTCAAATTTGTACACATAATATGTTTTATACCACACCTGGCCAAAAAGTGGCTTTTACCGCACGCTACGCGTACGGAAAAAGCCGCTTTCTGACCAAGTGTAGGCATAAAATGATGTACACAACACGGGAGGTAATAAAGACAGGGTGGCCACTTTCTGGAAAACCGGGAAAACCGGGAAATGTCAGGGAATTTCACTAGTCATGGAAAAGTCAGGGAATTGTCAGGGAAATTTATTGAAGGTCAGGGAATTTACATCTTCACAACCTGCAAGCCTGGTCGCCGAAAAATGAAAACCCGCGAAGATACAGCGTCAATGTTTGGGCATCGTTAATTTGCCTGTTGCGTCAGTTACAAAAAATCGGGAAAAAATAAAGTTCATGAAAGGTTATTTGGGATTATTGTACATCATTAGAAAGAGGATAGAGCACAGAATTTATTAAAACAATTTTAAGAACGTGGGTCTCATTTAGTTTTTTTTATTGCAAATCAAAATTCATCTTTGACTAAATTTTTACATGTTGTAAAACATTTGAAGGTCAGTAAAAAGAAAACTAGCAGTAACATGTCAGTAATTTTAACTCTGATACAACCGTGAAACGTTACACATCACGATGCAATAAACATTTCATCTCTTTTGCACTTACTTTTTTTTTAATTCAAATTTAAACGCGTCGGCCCTGTAAATTCTTTAAAAACAACAAAAGAAAGAAAAAAAAAATATACGTGGGCCAAACATCTTTTTAGAGAGCGTAGAGGGATAGAAAATAACCCCACCTATCCGCCATTTTAATTTGGCAAACGATGGACCAAACACCCTGTATATTTCATCCTTATATTACATTTAACCCTTAAATGCATAATGATGTATATCTGCATCGTATATTTGATGGCCAGTGCAGCAATATGCAGCTATCCAAAATCACATTTATTTTTTTAATAAATGTGACATTTACGTGTTAGATTCCGAATACATCCATAAATATTTTTGGCAAAATTGTATTAAAAAAAAGTTATTAGATTTTATGAGCAAAATGGCGGCAATTTTGAAAAAGTTAAATATTTAAGGTTTTCGTTGAGTGTGTTTTTAACAGTTTTTAACAAAATAAGTAATTATTTTTTAGTATAATGTTGTAGCACATATCATAAAGATTACCAGTTTACTATTTTTTTTTTATATTTTTCTAGTATTTATTACGCCATTAGGTATCCACATATTTTATTTAGTAACGATAAAAAAAATCATGCCTTTAAGGTTAAGATTATAGTCAGGGAAAAACTAGAAAAAACGGCTGGAAAACCGGGAAAAGTCAGGGAATTTTGATTGTTGTAAATAGTGGTCACCCTGAAAGAAAGCCCTCGATCGCATATTTACGTCCCTCGCTTGCAGATCGGGCCGCAAACATCTGCAATCTCGGCCTTTCTTTGTTTTACCACCCTAGTTGTGTAATGTACTATCCCACCAAAAACATAAATGTAAAAAAGGAGAGCCAAGTTCAATACAAAAATTATGCTTGGCTGTGGGCTTCGCCGCCAAAAGAATGGAGATTTAAATGAGTGCCATGTTCTATGCAAAATCCAAATATGTATTTATAGGAACAAAATAACATTATTAACAAGTATTAAACGCTATTTCTTTGCTTTATTGGATACCTATAACAATTGCTGTTATTTAAAAATGTGAGATCTTAAAGTAGGTTAGATTTGACTTGGCCGATTGAGCTGAAATTTGGTACATACATCAAGGTTAATGACCCAAACACGGACATGTGACATATTAAATAAAAGGGCCACTGTGAGAATCTCAAATATATATTTTTTTATAATTTTTATACAATAGTTTTGAAGTTATTGAAGAAAATAGGCAAAAATTGACCAACCCCCCCCCCCCCTTATCTTTGAAACTATTGGACGTAGAATTTTGAAAAAAATATGGAAAATAGTCCTATACCTATAGATTACAGGAAAACCTATAAGAAGTCTGTGCAATAAAGTATAATTGTTTAATATTGTTTTTGAACGTACGGAACCCCCTCCACGCGAGTCTAACTCGTTTTTGTCCGGTTTTTTATATATGTACACAGATACCCGACCACCCATAGACTTTAAAACGTTGCAATAAAGTTGACAACCGTTTACACCCAGTTAACAGTGTGTTCCATTGTATGTTATAGAAAAACCTCTCAATAATAGAAATATTAGTCAAAAACTACACTAATATCATAAAAACTCACCGAGATACAACAATATTAAAATCATAATTTATGGACTTCCCCAAAAACGTGCCAAAACGCTTCATACTAAAGCCTACTGTAACGTGATGTCACGATACATGACTTGTTTGGGGAAATCAAGAACTTCTCTGGAACCATGTTAAAACTTGCGTTTATCGTAACAGTTTCTTAACAAAAGTTACTATAAATTTTACGACTTATTCAATGGTATTAATAGTTTTTTAATAATTTCATACTTTTAAAATGAACTTTCCCATCCAACTTTACAGGCTCATAAAAAAGTATACTTTAGGTATCAAACTCAAAACTTTTACATATTTCCTTATTTTACCAGAATGTTATATTATTATGTATGTATAATTTTTACAAATTTCGGTTACAGTCAAGTACCCAATTGCTACGTTACAGCTGTACCTCTAGCACAACTGTGACACGCTACTCTATGCCGCGCGACAAATGCTACCTATCTCTTTCCACTCAATATCGTGTGACAGTGACAGGTGATGCTCTGTCGCGCGAGAAACAAAGTCGCGGCCAGTTATGCTAGACGTACTGGGCGTTCCCGTAGACTTTTAGCCTTTTTTCCTTATGACGGCAACATGCATAATATTACATCGCGTTTATTAGGACGCCCCGTATACATACGACCCAAGTATCGTATAGTTAGATCCTACCGCTTTTCGACAACCGCTCTGGCATTTTCGGCCATGCCAATTGCATTTTTTCACTCCGCTGGCAGACGGTTCAGTTTTTTGCCCGATACATAAACATGTGTTCGTCTCCGTTATTTATTGTCGGACGTCAGTGCACTCGTGAAGTGACGTCACTTGGCATATCGTCGGGGATAGTGCAATACCGCGTCAGTGTGTCATGTAGATAAGGTTCAGTTTTAAGCGAATTTGTTAGAGATTGAAACCTTATCTACATATTATGCTACTTACGAGGTATTGCACTATTCCTGACGATATAGCGCGGTGCGTGCGGACTTGAATAGAGTACAGGCAACGGCGTGCACTCCATAAGTACAAACAGACACTACCTACCAAGGACCTTCAAATAAATAGCCGGACGGAGCATTACTAACAAAGAACTGAAGCATGCCTAATCGGCCGGCTACCTATCTGTGTGTGATAGGAAATCTCGCAATAGGAAAAAACTAGTTGATGTGTGCGTGTGGCTCGTAAGTACAAGCAGCCGGCGCATTAGAAATGGCTTCAGTTCTTTGTTGGTGAGCCTCCGTCCGGCTATTTATTTTAAGGTCCTTGCTACCTACCCTCTAATTTCTTCCCTAGTAAGGGTACTAGGGTAGAAATTGGTAAGGGGTCATTCATAAAGTACGTCACACTGATTTCGTTATTTTTACCCCTCCCCGTCCTTGTCACAGTTGGTCACATTTGTGAGACCCCCCTCCCTAGCGTGATGTCAAATGATGATGATGATAAGATAGCGTGATGTATTTTACATCTAGAAATTATAAAATTAAAACAGCAGTTCCGAAATCAGTTTTATTTCCTTTTAAATTATTTTTAAATATTAATTATTTTTAAATTAACATCAACGCGCGTGACACTAGTAGAGCGAATGTGAACTGCCTTCGAAACATTTTAAACCTTATACCCAAATTTGGCATTCTAACACTTAGCTATATTCGATTTGTAAGTGTGACGTCACGAAATTAAGAACCCCTTCCACCGCTTGTCACACAATGTTACACTTCGTCGACACCCTCCCTCCCCCTTAACGTGTGACGTACGTATGACCCCCAAGGTAGGCGATATCTTAACACGCTTCCTACCCTACTGATTTCTACCCTCCTATCCTTAAAAGGGGTGGGAATTAGACGGTAGGTAGCAGTGGCGTGGCGTTGAAGAAATCCTTGGGCAAGCCGAAGCAGCTTTGGCTTCGATTTTCTTTAAGAGAACTAGATGCTTATGCCAAGGGAACCTACCGGGATAAAAGGGCCTCCGCTAGCTGACGCGGATTACCCGGAACGGACGCCCGTCTGATAAGAAATTGTATGAACAGCGCTAAGTGAAGCGGGCGCGGGTCCTTATTTTTGCCCGCCCGCCGCGTGCGTCCGCTCCGTGCACCCGCGTCAGCTAGCGTAGGCCCTAAAGTATCATAATTATGTTATATGAAAGAAACATGATGTTTCTTTATTCGTTTTTTAATGCGGGTAAATTACACCACAGGTTAATAACCTATTAAACTAGAATGGTACAAAAGTCAAGGTAGATGGTAAAATTGAAGACTGGCTGGGTGCTCCGGTGGTCGAATTGGTCAAGACGCAAGGCCGGAAATCCAGAGGTACCGGGTTCGAGTCCTGGTCTGCACCATAGGTGAGCGCCATTTAATTTTTCTATGTACTTTGATTTCTTGTATCTATCATAATTATGGTTCAAATGTCTGAAAAGTTAATGGTTTCAGAAAAAAAGGTATTATGACTTACGATCAATTACACAACAACACACCACAATATATACCTATACGTGCTCGTCTCCGCTTTTTATTGTCGGGCGTCAGTGCACTCGTAGTGACGTCACTTGGCAAATAGCGCGGTGCGTGCGAACTTGAATGGAGTACAATCGAACACACTGTTAATTGTACATTTGTAAAGAAATGTCAACTTTATTGCAACGTGTTAAAAGTCTATGGTCGGTCAGTTAACAGTGGCTTCGTTCGTACAGTGAACTCATGGAAACAATTTTTTTACGCAAATTTATTACACCAGTAAAAAATATTGGAGTTGTTAAATACATACTGAAAGATACAACATATTTAGCTTACATATAAATAAAAATGAATCTCTGTAATGTATGTACGCGCATAACTTCCGAACGACTGCTCCAAATTGTATATTTATTTATGCCACACCGGCCATAAAGTGGCTTTTTCCGCACGCTACGCGTACGTAAAAAGCCGCTTTCTGACCAAGTGTAGACATAAAATGATATACACAACACGGGAGGTAATAAAGAAAGCCCTCGATCGCATATTTACGTCCCTCGCCTGCAGCTCGGGCCGCAACATTGCGATCTCGGCCTTTCTTTATATTACCACCCTAGTTGTGTAATATACTATATTTGTTGTGTTCGTTATTATCAGGACAAGGTTAGTACACCACCCGTGCGAAGCCAGTATCGCTCAGATTTTTTTTTACAGTTTTGTGTTATGAACTAGAACCAGAAATCTTTAATGAAGGTGAACAGATTTCAAACTTTCTAGAGCTATCCATACCGAAATTTAATTCAATGATACCATTAAATGTGTCAAAATTTAGATTTGACTATTTTCAAATACGTACTTTTTTCGGACAACCATTTAACTGTAGAAAAAAATCAATAATACGTACCTAAACTAACTCTTAAAGCAATCCTAAAATGTTAACTATTTTTTTTTTCTTGTTTATATATTTACTTAATTGCGTATAAGTAACTTTCTTGAACATTTAATTAATGTTACAACCGTAATAAAACAAGCAAAAGTAAAGAATAAACTATAAACTAAAACCTAAATATACCTACAAACGAGTTAAGCTATATACAAAAAAGGAAAATTACAAAAAGAATATCCCTTCAAGCAATTCGGTCTGCGGCATGGTCCCCATTACGCTGGCGGCATTACCTCTCTGGATTGCAATGCAATTGTACTATTAATTGTGTTCAGAAAAAAATTGCTTTCGAACTTATGAAAATCTCAATTTTGTTATACGTAGAAGAAACGTTTGCATTTAACAGTAAATCAGTTAACATGAGACACCTATTTATACTCGTAAATACATTCGTAGATCTTACAGAACTGCTTGTATCTACTTATTTGTTGTGGGCAGAGCTTTTTATCGAAAATCAACTTTATAGGAAGGTATTAGAGTTGATACTCCTTTAACTATTATATAGGCACTAGTCCCACCAGCGGCGACCAACGAGCAGCGAGTAGCGATTGGCGAGTTTTTTCTTCGCGGGCGAGTGAATTCTCTCAGAAAATTTACTCGCCGGCAGTGTGAACAGCCAGCGATGAACTATTAATGTATGCGTCTCTTTTACTAACACAGGATCCTTATCTTTTGTTCGTTTCTTGGGCGAGAAAATCGCCGATAGCTAATCGCTTTCTCGCTCTTGGTGGGACCAGTGCCATAATATACCTCTCATTGATTATGTACATGTCTAGTGTAATTAATTGATGAATACAACTACTTTTTTTATTTCAGGACAAGATGGAGACTACTCAAACCATGGTAATTATTAATTGAAAAAAAAATAACATAATTATCTAAATTTACTATTTTCGCTGTAATAAAGCAATCCTTGGCTAAATAATGGTAAAATTATATACAACGAAATAAGAATTCAGTACTGAAAAAAATGTACTGTACTGAAAGTATGCTAACGTTGCTCTGAAATATGAGGAAAATGCTAACTATACATCAAACAGCGATAAGCGCAATCACAAATTATCCAGCTTCGTAATTTTTTTTTACCATGAAAACCAGAATTCACGTTTTGTCAGTTCTATTAGTGATGTGACCTCGCGGAGACGTATAACAAACGTGCTTAGATGTGTACTTTAAACCCAGCGCCGAGATTTAAAAATACTGAATATTCATTTAAATAAAAAATCCTATTTCTATTCATCAAATCCTCGGTAATCTAAAATACACCTTATTGCGTACGATTAAGGTTCAATTCATTGTTTCTTTAATAGTGAAAGTGTTACAAATTTTAGACTGCTATTTATAATTGGCGTACAAGCGCTTTCAGTTATAAACATTAAGTGAATAATTATGATTCTGCCCGAGTTGCGCCGGAGTTTGGCTAGTTTATTTAAGAGTAAGTAAAAAACGGCATCTCAATACAACATCAAGTTATTTAAGTTAGTAAGTAGTAAGTTTTATATTATTGCACATAAAATACATATGTAAATAAAGTATGTAAACGCTCAAAATCAAATAGAAATAATGAAAAAGTGTACACAGGGAAACTTGTTTCTGTAAGGAATATTAAGCGACGAGATTTAAAAATAATAATTATCTGTATATTTTGAGTATTGTTATGACCATTTCAACAACTTTTTCGCTGTCGCATAATTATTCGTAACTTGCACGATACACACACACGAGACTTGTACGTCATTTTGGTTTATTCTGTATAAGATAATAATGCGGATAAGTATATTTTACGTACCTAAACAAAATAAAATCTACTCTATCAATAGTGTATGTTATTAGCTGTGATACAAATTTTTAAATAATCCTTATTGTAGTTACCTACAAATTTGTAGCTGGGTTGATTATTACATCTCGTCAAAGAAAATGTCGGAATATTTATCATGGGACTTATCGTATATTTTTGTCTTCAGATGACGCCGACGGTGGCCCCAACACAACATCGGCCAAAGCGCAAGCAGCCATCATGCATCTGCAGAGTAAAGTGGAACGCACCAAGGAGCTGATACGGTTGGAGCAAACTATACGAGATGGTAAGACGTTCCATCATCATCATTTCAAACAGGGCCGGTTTTAGCACTGCGGCCTGGGCGGGTTTTCAAAATGGGGATGTGGACTAATGATGAATTTTACAAAATAATATAGTCACGTAGATTGGAAAATACTAAATTATCATAACACAGAATAAATAAAAAAAAAAATATATAAAAATTATTAAGTTGTGAGACCACAAAGTTTAATTTTTTTTTTATCGTGTTAAAGAAAAAATAAAGTTAATTTTGGAATGCTTAAATAACACTGAAAAAATAAATGTAGTGCAACTATGTGCTTAAACGCACTTTTTCGTGTTGAAAATTATAAAATGCTATTTTAATGCCACACCTAGCCACAAAGTAGCGTAGCGTTCGGAAAAAGTCGCTTCGTTTATTTATCGCGCGACAAAGCGTAGCTTCATACGCCTACTGTAGGCTTATGATGCTAGGCTTTGTGGATCGATAAATTGTTGTCGTTGATCGATAAATTGTTGTCAAATACCCTGTTGTTCTACAGACAACGTTAACGAGTACCTGAAAGTAGCCGCAAACGCCGACAAGCAACAGCTGCCCCGAGTCAAAGCGGTCTTCGAGAAGAAAAACCAGAAGTCCGCGCTTTGCATCGCGCAGTTACAGAAGAAGCTTGAGGGTTACAGCAAGAGGATCAAGAACTGGGAGGTAAGTGGGGAAAGTGTTGTAGCTAAGCCGTGAAGAATATAGTTGCTATACTAACCGCAATGTCCTGGCATATTGGTAGAATGTTGACATAATTATTCAGCTCTAACTGTCCTTGATGTAGAAGCTAGACTTAGGTTAGGTTAGGTAGGAGGTAAGGTTAGCATATAGCATAGATCTTTGCCTGCCGTTTCACATGGAGAACCAACAGCTTAAATTATATTTTATCGAAAGTTTCATTTCATGGATTTTCATACCTTAGACAACTTTGATAACGCCATCATTTAGTAACAATTTGGTTTATATTGATTTAAAATTTCACGATTTTCACTCATTATTATAACAAAACGGGACTTAATCGCGTAAAAACATGCTATTACCTCGACGTTTCGGACGTGCCGTGACGTCCATGGTTAAGTCCCTTCGCGACCATTGACGTGTCCAAAACGTCGAGTTAATAGCATGTTTTTACGCGATTAAGTCCCGTTTTGTTATAATAATAATTTGGTTTATATCAATCACTAGAAAAATACGGTTTCAGAGAAAAATACTTTTGATGAAATGATATGTCGATGAAATATTTCTCGACAGGTTAAGGGCATATCAGCATTGATTAATATCGAATCTTATTCAAAGTAGAATAATGAAATTTGGTATAGGTGTTAATTTGAGAAATAATTCATTGTAAATAACTGTAATTTTACATTCCCATTAAGCCCCGTAAGTTTAATTTTTAGGGTTTTGATACTATATGCGATTTATCAAAAACACATTTCGTGTCTTTGTAGTCTGAGTTAAAAAAATCTTTATAGTACTAAACGCTGACCAAAATTTCCCATGAAAGTAATTTCTTACATTGGCGAGAATTGTATGATTGTGAAGTCATTGCGCCCTCTTTACAAACGCCTTTTTGATCAGCCATTACTTTAGTTAAAGCTACGCTTCGCTTTATAGTGCTTATAAGCATACAGGGGCTTTTTAAGATCAAAACTAAACACGAAGGCAATCCGATCACTAGCAGAGCAAGACCTACAGAAATATTTCGAGATAGAAGAAATGGATGTATCTACTTCGCGTGCTAAAAATAATGGCCAGGGACTTTATTTGCCGCCGTTATAATTAACTGTACAAATACCACCAAATGAAATAGAAAATGTATGTTTTTCATCACTAAATAACCACATTTTTACTAAAAAAAACCCGACCGCGGTGCACTTTGAAACTGCATAAAATCCGCCATTTTGTTTATTTTAACAAACTTCATACCCAGTGACACTCGCACCATCAAGACGAATCTAATGATGTATCATTTATTAAAATCGGATGTGCCGTTGAGTAGTTACGAGCGGACACAGGAACGGACATACATGCATACATACATACATACAGGTCAAACACATAACCCTCCTTTGGGCTTCGCCGCAGTCGGGTAATAACACTCTTAACGTCAAACGTCAACCGCAAAATCTTACATGCTTGGTTCCCATTAGTGGTGTGGCGTCAAATAACTATATTCTTAGTAAAGCTGGAGCAGATTTGGATTACTTTTTCTTTAGGAGTAGTAGATACTCCGGTCATATGCTTTCAATTTTAAAGCATATGACCGGCTTGCCTATTTTTTAAAGTTTAAAAAATAGGCATGCCGGTTTGAATCGGGTTCTATGGACGACACGAATAGACGAACAAACAAATAGACGATCTAATTCCTTTTATCTCGATATATTTCTGTTGATCATACTAACAAGCTCAGCTAAGCTTGTACATTAACCAGCTATTCTATTCTTCATGGCGAAGCTAGCTTATTGCTGCGAGCGGTGTGAGTGTTATTTGAAAAGATGGTGGTTTCGCAGCAACACGGCTCGAGCGGGCAGGCGCACCGGCAGCCCAGGGAGGTGCTTAGCTACATGGGGCAGGGGTTGAAGTAAGTGAACTTTACATATTATTGAAGTAAAGGTACATTGTTTTTTTTATAAGCCTGACTAACTCGCGATTCTTATTGGGCGTTCGATATTCGGACCCGGTGGTCGGCCGTGGCGTTCCCTGGGGTCGAACCAGGTCGCTAGCCAGACCACATCGAGTGGATCGGGCTGGGTGGAGGCCGGGGGCGCCTGGGGTTGAACCAGGTCGCTAGCCGGACCACCTCGAGTGGATCGGACTGGGTGGAGGCCGGGGGCGCCTGGGGTCGAACCAGGTCGCTAGCCGGACCACCTTGAGTGGATCGGACTGGGAGGGGGCCAGGGGCGCCTGGGGTCGAACCAGGTCGCTTGTCCCGGTTCCCCTCGATAGGGTCGGACTAGGTGGGGGCCTGAACGCCTGGGTGCCTAAATGCGATCGATAAATGGCCTAATGCGCAGCTTGACCACCAGCGTTCTTTTTACGTGACGCGACCTGTACTTGGTTGTCTTTATACTTCGACAGAAGCGTGGGCGGCAACATCCGCGACGGCATCACCGGGCTCGGCGGCAGCGTGATGGCGGCGCCTCGCGAGTTCGCACACCTCTTCTCCCGCTCCAACCGCTTCGGCTCCGCGGATAACATCGCACAGCTCGCCGGTCGGTATCCTCACCTTTACCACCGCTACCGGTGTCTGTTGCAGTGGCGTAACTATATCATCTGGGGCCCTTGGCAAATTCCTTTAATGGGGGCCCTATCATTAAGCTTTATTATTTTAACGCTATACTTACGCCGGGGCCCTCGGGTCGGGGGCCCGTGGCATTTTGCCAGCCCTGCCACCCTGTAGTTACGCCACTGGTCTGTTGTTTCATCGAATGTTTCATTTCGTCGACAACTTGTTTTTCTGAAACCATAAACATTTCAGGATTTTTTAAAGAGTCAGGTTAGGTTTGTGTTATATTCATTTGTAGAAAAATATGGTTTCAGAGAAAATTTAATTTCGATGAAGTGATATTTCGATGTAATTATATGTCGATGAAACGGTTATCGACGATTCAAGGGTAAACCCACGGCTACACATATCGCTATAACGGTTAGGGCGCATAAGGTCCCACTCGCAAAATGTCCCTCCACCAAAATTACGTCCCATGCTCAAAAGGTCCCATCCCTTTCGCAAAATGTCCCTTCTCTAAAAGCCCCTTTCGCTGAATGTCCCGACTGCATAATGGCCCGTTCGCAAAACGTCCCGTTTGTGAAATGCGCCGTTCGCAAAACGACCCGTCTGCCAAATGACCCATTCGCAAAATGTCCCGCCTGCAAAATGCTTGTATAATAGTCAAGTCGCCGGTCGGCGTCCTCACCGTGATCATTTACACATATTGCGATAACGCGGAGAATCGTGTTGGCGTCTCTTTCTCTGACATACTAAAAGAACGAGACGTCAACACGAACGTTCGCGTTATCGCGATGTGTGCAGCCGTACCATTACTGTGCTGCTCCGCAATCTAGTGTCCCTTTTGTTCCTGATTGTATCTCTGTTTTCTCTTCACAGTTGTCACATTTGTGAGACCCCACCCTCCCTAACGTGACGTCACATATTTTGCAACTTTACTTCTAGAAATTATTAAATTAAAACAGCCGTCCGAAATTAGTTTTATTATTTTGCATTTAAATTATTTTGTAATACAGTCCACAGACGCGCGTGACACTTGTAGAGCGAGTGTGAACTCGTCATCTAAATATTTTAAACCTTATGACCAGGCATTTTAACACTTAGAGATATTCCATTTTGAAATGTGACGTCACGAATCTTAGGACCCCTCCCACCCTTTGTCACACAATGTCACACTTCGTCGACCCCCTCCCTCGCCCTTAACGTGTGACGTACTTTATGAATGACCCCATATGAGGTAAATCGTTAATAACTAGCCACGGACCTTGTCACCGTCCCGATGCACGCCGGCGTCCAGACCGCGGCCTAAAGCATTTGTCCCACCGCCGACGAGTTAGCGAGTAAAATTAGGCGAGTAACAGTTAATTGCGTGCTGACGATGTACAGTGTCCTCGATCGACCTTTCCATTTCCACAATGTAATGCTACTCGCCCAATTTTACTCACATACTCTCCGGTGTTGGGACAAGAGATGCGATTTACCATAACCTTTCGATCTGCTGTTTGCGATATCCAAAGAAAAAAATCCTTAGCTTTCAAGACAAAAGGGACATCTTATTTTTCAGTATACACATAACTTCGTATTTCTAGATCCACCTTTACTTTTCTTAAAGGTGCATCTTTTTTGCCAGAAACAATTGGCAATAGTTTGAAGACTCCGCCAGTTTATCAGTCAGTCGGTTTAATCAGTTAGTCTATGATTGCTTTTGTCAATTATCTATTGTAGACAAAAAAGTTGCACTTTGTGGTTAGGAAGTTGATAAGCGAGGTAAGGACGGATTATACAAAACCATAACGGGCGGATATTTATATAAGAATGATGTTATTCAGCGAACCAAATTGTGTAAGTGAGCTCGTATTATAATTCGATGACAGAACGTGAATTTTTAAATTATAATGTTTGGGGCAAAGTCGCTTCGCTAAAACACCAATGCCTCCGACAGCTTACAAATATCCAACCGTACAGTCAACGACAGATATAACTTGTCATTTTTCTCTGTCACTTACAAATTTGACACATTCAAACTACCACAGTCCATAACATTTAACGTTTCTGTGACAAGATATAGTAAAGTGACCATCTTGTCACTGTCTGTACTGTTTGCTTTCTATGTCTATACTCTACAAAACATGACATTTACATCAAATACATAGACGAAGCTATGATATGTATTACTTTATAACGTATTGTATGTATTTCTGTCACAGAAAACACGGGTCCTTGTAAGTATCTCGTGTGAAATAGATACTAATACTTCCCTAATCATCACCATCACTCACATAACGGATGGTGTTACGGGTGATGCCTTTGTCACTTCACTTTTAAATATTGAATCTTTAAATCTTCTTGTAAAGACCTTTCGTTTAGTAGCTAAATTGCGGTTAGCAGCGATAGTTCGGCTGTTGTGGTTCCAGCCACGAATAAAAAACACCTTTAACTATGATGATCTTACATTTAGTACATGAAACTTGCAAGTATTATACAAAGAATCAAGAAAGCGAGAATTTATTTTTATTTTTTAGACTGCGTAACGCCATCCTTGTTAATAAATCATGTATTTCTAAAACCCCGTTAAATAGCATACACATTCATAATTTATTTATTCTTCCTGTAAATTTCCACTTACCATCTTCATTCGTCTAATAGTAAAAACGTAGGTGTAGCAACAGATAAAATTAAAATAATTTTTCAGTTAAAATAAAACTATGTTGAATAGTTTACTATTTGTTTTTCCAACTGCTATATGTATTCAGAGAGTTCGAACTTTCGTCAAATTTATTATATTATACATATATAAAACATTTTTTTTATTAAAATATTACAATTTAGGCTCCGTAACCCATCCACTTATAATTTATTCAGCCCTTAGCGATCAAAGCACCGACTATTATAATATCTTCTGCGCATTTTTAGACGTAACTGTAATAATATTAATAAAAAAAACGTTTAAAACGATTGATTTTTTACAAAAAACTCGATGCCAAATAGTTCAGGATCAAGAGCCTCGACCCGACGTTCTCGAGGCAGCGTCTTTCATCTATTGTTCAGAGGCCACTTATTTGAATACACTTCCTCGTCTATTCAAGATACGTGACGTTCGTAGGTAAAAGGCAATAAGCGCCGATTGTCAATAAGGATGATATTTGTTTGCTTCTGTATACCAGTTACCTAATAGATGCACTTCTAGACATCGTGTTGCGGAAACCTAGCCCGCGTGAACTGTCTATACCTGTCAATATGTCATCATTGAAAACAACTAAGTAGTCAACATACTTATCATGTGTATACAGGGATATACATATAATAGCCGTAAAGTAGGTGACAAATTGATTAACTCAGTACAGTTAAAATATCAAGGCGACTCAATATCTCTAGTCATGTCTTTCTATGGATATCGTGCTCTCGTACATAATTCCTTATGAAAAACTTTAGATATTTCTAATTTATTCCGGGTAGTCAGCGGTACAGTTATTATCAATATTATTTCATCTTTTTTTAAATGTATAATGTAAATGTAGGTTTTTTTACATCATTGCCTTTTAGATTATTCTCATGCCAAACTGACAATAAACTTACCATTCACATTTTATGTTGGGGAAGTATAATACGATTACTTTAATGATATTAATCAAATATATCTGATTCGGAATATATATGTGGCTAAGGCAGCAGCAAATATGGACATTATTTTAAAAGGTGCGGTTGGGAAAAACTTAAGTTATCTTTAAATACCGCCTTTGTCCTTAATCGTCAGTTTTGTGACGACATGTTAACTGCTAGTTAACAGGACATTTTAAATGAAAATATGTACCCATATATCAACAATTGAACATGGTCAAAAACCTGAAAATATCCACACAAGCTAAACAAGCTATTAACGTTGTTTATCTAAGTAAATATATGCTGCTAACTGCACATGAAAACTAAACGTACACATCTAACCAAAACAGATAACACTTAGAGATAAACAACTTATTATCACCTCAATGTCATGGCTAGCGGCGTTACGTTGGCTAACCTGCCTGACTCATTCACACCTCTACGCTTAACAAAAACATCCTATCTACTATATATATGTAGTTCTAATTCAAGTCTTATGACACTACCAATAGGGTTGATATTCTTTTAACCTGGATTGCGGTTGAAATCTTGTTTGTTAGGTTCAGAAGCCGCTATTATGTGATTGCAGTGTGCAAACATTATGTTATGTGACAGTCTGCGCTTGGTTGTTATAAATCAAAGTGATGTTGTTTAACAATTGCAGGAAATGTAGGAAGAAGTGTAAGGTGTTATTTTTTTTAATTATTTATTAGTTTCTATTATTGACTCGGTAGTTGTGTCGACCGAATATGCATTCGGTCTGAATATGTGTCATAATATTTCTGTTTACACGACACTGAGTGTTTTCGTTCACTAAGTTTGCTATGTTTAGAATAAGGCACATGAATTGCGGATGCCGAAAATAATATTCATGAAACTTATTTTTATCCTTACCTTTTCAATTTTTAACCAACTTCATTATATACATTCACAATATTTTTTAGCATACAACCACCTGCTTTTAGAAATATACAAATTAGAAGGTTTAGTCACAATTATGTCAAACTCTATCATATCAAATTTGAACCAACATCTTTTCACTATTTCACACTTCATACCACTAGACACATTTATTATTTATGCCTAATTCAAGCTTAAATTAAATGTATTTAATATCTTTTTTTTATTTAGAGCGACAGTACCACTTAATTTTACTTCCTACTACTTATTTTAAATCACACACTAGGATAACATACATCGTAATTCTAGTATCCAAAATATAAAACAAGTGACTTTTCTCTTTTTATCTGCGCTTTATTCCATTATTTAGGTATTTTTGAATGTTCACCGTAAGTTTGCACCTTATTTTTATCCCACGCCATACATATAAGGTGCAAACTTAGCTCAACCGAGTTTTAATGTTATCTTTTACTGTGCTGTCTTCTTGCCTGAGTTTCAGTGGCTGAGTCAGTTTTCATTTAAATTGAATCTTGCCTAAATAATTATTATAAGATTCCGGGACGATGGCATATAAAAAAATGCACTGTGTCGTTTCCAGGTAAACCGTCAATAAAAACGAAGTTTATTTGTATACCGGTAACCTATTAGTGTCATTAAGTCAAGCGTGCAACCTTTGCTTCCATGGCTTGGAAACGTCACATGTGATTTAAATTGACTTAAAATATAACCGAAATACATTTTCAAAGTTATACATCCATGCATACATTCAATTTATATGGATGGACACTACTCAATTTGACACGAATTTAAACTTAGTTGTACTCATATGGGCCAGAAGTATCTCATAAGCTATGTACAATGCAATCATTTCAATCGTACAGTGAATTTCGTTGCTTTATCGTGTTGTCTCTTTCTTGCACGCCAGCCCCACCACACGCGGAACTGAGAGGTAAATAGCTGCTACGCTACTCTTTATGCCTTGAGTTAAAAGAAATTACAGCTTTTTTACCTAAAGGTGCTTCTAGACGGGCAATATTTTTCTGCAAATTCTGGCCAGGCCACTATATACATCTTGCTTTAACACACTAAGTAAGAGAAAGATAGCAAGACTTGCCGGCCACAAACTGCAGAAAAATATTGCCCGTCTAGAAGCTCCTTAAGGTATACTTTTCCAGCATAAGGATGCGTTTCTACCTGACGCGAGGCTGGGCGGAGAGGAACAGACTGCGAGTTGACCAATCACGCTGTTCCCTCTGACGCGGTGTGGATATATTAAGCACTGTGATTGGTCAACTCACAGTTCGTTCCTCTCCGGTGCGCCCAGCGCCGCGTCAGTGAAAACGCACTCTTAGTAAAACGTTTTGTGGTATTTTATCTTACTGGCGATTTTTCCTTCGTATTAAAGTGCTAGATTCTGATTATAACTCAATAAAACAGTATTCCTACGTTGCTATTTAATACGCTGAAATACACACACAGTTTCTTCGAGCAGTGTCATTATGTGCTTGCAATTAAACAGGTAATTATGTACCTGTTGTCATCACGCACACTCATTGTTTCTCAAACATTACTTAATTAAATATGTGATCACCTCTAGATCTAATGTGAAGTACCAAGACGATTCTATTAACTCTCAGTGACTAGTAGATGGTGCACTTCTGTTCTATAACATGCCATAGCATTAACCTTACCCTTAAAAATACGTAATTAAGTTACATACATATTTATAACTCTGTGATCTGAGGTACGTTTTTTCTTAATTAGAATCAATAGTATTTGGAGTATAGAAAAAGAACAAAATGCTGAAAAGAGGAACATGTCGCGTACATTGCAGAGTAAAAATGTCTATAAGGCCACGGTCTGGTCGCACGCGTCAAGCGTGGAGAACAACGGCGGCGAGCGGCGGCGGCCATACAAAAAAAAACATAAACTCGCCCTGTTTGTATGGACGTCGCTCGCTGCATACTGGCGTCCAGTATGTGGCCTAACTCACTCACGTATTATGCGACCAGTGGAGTACACTCTATAAAGACCAAAATACACTACCTACCCTCTAATTTATCCCTACTAAGGGTAGAGTGTTAAGATAACACCTACCCTACTAATTTCTACTCTACTACTCTTAAAAGGGTAGAAATTACAGTGTGTAGACAGTGACTCTGAAACTATAAGACATACGAAGATCAGTTCTTAGGAACCATTTCATCGATTTGAGGTGCGAGAAATACTTAGATTTGAAAAAAAAACTTGTACTTTAACCGGGAATCGAACCCGGTCGTTTTGAAAAATAAAACATACATTATTTCTATTTGGATATCGATTGTGTAGGTCATAAGCAGTAAATGTTACTAGGAAACATGATATCTAAAACGAATAAAATCCATTGTATTAATTCAATTAAGTTTTATTTTCCAAAACGACCGGGTTCGATTCCCGGTTAAAGAACAAGTTTTTTTTTTCAAACCTATGTATGCAGTTTTTCTTGTCCCTAAAATCGATGACATGGTTCCTAAGAACGGATCTTCGTATGTCTTACAGTTTCAGAGGTTCCCATACTGACCGATCGTGGGCCTGTATAAGTGCACGCCGCTGCATGCGACCTCGTCCAACAAATTGCATAAACCCGGTATTGAGTGTTGCTACAACGTGCAGCGAACGCGTCGTCGGAAGGGTCCCGCGCGTCCGAAGCGGGGGAGGCGGCCCCGCGCGGCTCCACGCTGCCGCGCGCCGCCACCTCGCCCGCGCCCAAGTTCTCACCGGACGCCTCGCCCAGCTCCAGCGTCACCAGCGAGGGCGCCGTGTGAGTACTCCTATATTTTGTTAGTGAAGCCACGAGTAGTAGCGTAAACGCTTGCTACTGCAAGTTGTCGCCCAGCTCCACGGTCACCAGCGAGGGCGCCGTGTGAGTTCTCCTATATTTTGCTAGTGAAGCCACGAGTAGTAGCGTAAACGCTTGCTACTGCAAGTTGTCGCCCAGCTCCACGGTCACCAGCGAGGGCGCCGTGTGAGTTCTCCTATATTTTGCTAGTGAAGCCACGAGTAGTAGCGTAAACGCTTGCTACTGCAAGTTGTCGCCCAGCTCCACGGTCACCAGCGAGGGCGTCGTGTGAGTTCTCCTATATTTTGCTAGTGAAGCCACGAGTAGTAGCGTAAACGCTAGCTACTGCAAGTTGTCGCCCAGCTCCACGGTCACCAGCGAGGGCGCCGTGTGAGTACTCAGCCTTACTACCCTCTTTACTGCTAGTAATAGTAGTGATGCTGGTCAATGTAGCGTTAACGCTACTACAAGTTACAAGTTCTCCCCTGACACCTCGCCCAGCTCCAGCGTCACTGGCGAGGGCGCCGTAGGAGTACTCCAATCTTACGACCCTGTTTAACAAACCCTGGTAAACAGTGAAGTTACGCGATGTAGCGTTAACGTTACTAAAAGTTACAAGTATGTCCGTCCGGTGGTTGTTCAGCTGTAGAAGAGGACTTCTACAGGTCGGAATTCTCAACTGATTCTCGTGAAATTTTGTGAGCAGGTTCGATAATTATATAGATTTTTTTTTGTCGATTCGGATTATGGAAATTTTCTAACATGGCGGAGCTATGGGGTTTGACAAGACTCGCAAGGTCTACATACAGCTCACAGAGCCACTAGTATTTTATCCATATTTTAACACTCCTGTAAGTTTATACCACATTTCTTTTCTAGGCTCTGTACCAGATGAATTATCACATTTATCCTCTTTTCAACAAACACTTGAACAATTAATTTATTAATTATGGCAGGTATCCAACGCAGCCCGGCTCCAACAACCTTTCAGAAGCGCTAAGCATCAAGCCGATACTCGCCGAGTTAAATGCGAGACGGGAGGACTATGAAAGGCTAGCAGAAAAACTTGACGCAATTAAGGTATTATTATATTTTCAGAATCGTGTATATTTAAGTTGCGTTACCACCCCATACCACCTGCTTGCCTATTTGAAGTTATTCGAGTCACTTATTCTAATCATCATCAGCTTCTGGACACATACTTCCCGCAAAAAGCAATTTCATTGAGAGTACAGTCCGGGCCAAAAATATATCACCTTGGTGTTACGAATAAAAATACTGCCATATGATGCATAATGTTGCACCCTATATGCTTCTATCCGTCGTATACACTCGCAGTAACAAAAATCCGGTCAGTGAAATACCGTCATATTCCCTAAAATACTCCAGGGTTGTGAAATTATTGAAAGCCGTTTTGATCTTTAATTAATTTTACATATTATCTGCAAAAATAACACTGAAAATAATAGCAATTTCAGGTTTAGATCGAACTCGTAAAACCCATGAAAAATAAAGACTTTAACGGAGTGAAATATCGCAAAAATCACAATTTTTTGGATTATAATATTTTTAAGACGGGTTAGCGGATATTGTTAATACAGTCCGATATTAATGAAGAATAGTATATTATGTAAAGGAAACACCTATTTCTATTATTTAAATTGCGGTGACCCGAAAGGTTTGCTCTTGAGTGTAATTTTATTGACTCGTACGTAAATAATGAACAGTCCAATCAACATGGTAAATACTGTTGACAGAATCTATCGCAAGAGGTGTCGGACCTGACGGAGCGGTTACAAGAAGAGAGGTTCAAGACCGAACGTCTCGAGGAGCAGATCAATGACCTTACTGAGCTGCATCAAAACGAGGTAACTAATCTTTATGCCACACCTGGCCATAAAATGGCTTTTTCTGCACGCTGCGCGTACGGAAAAAGCCGCTTTCTGGCCAAGTGTAGACATAAAACGATGTACACAACACGGGAGGTAATAAAGAAAGCCCTCGATCGCATATTTACGTCCAAACGCGCAAACTTCTGCGATCTCGGCCTTTCTTTGTATTACCACCCTAGTCGTGTAATGTACTATAGTTATTATTCTGTTTTAGGGATGTAACGATACATAATTTTGCCGATACGATACCGATACCGATAATTGTAGTAAATTATCGGCGATACCGATATCTTAGCTAACTAATGAAGTATGAACTTCAGATTTATTATTTGTATGTCCTTATTATATATACCTAAAACTTGGCTATATTTAACGGAGAGTCAACTTTGAAGGTGTAAAGTAAAAATAAATAAATTGTCAACACATTTTTTTTTTTTTTATTATGAACCAAATATATAATTAACATAGTAATTATTATTGCACAAGGTAATAGACCAATATATAAATTAAATCAGTAATTGAGATTACTTTTTGCAGATTTTTTTCATACAACAAATTCTTTTCGCACTCTTCAAATATCGGTTGTATATAATCGGCGATACCGATATATCGGTATCGGTATTGTTACATCCCTATTCTGTTTGTGTCTTACATTCGTGAGTCTAGAATCCTGGATTCGTAGTAACCGTCGGAAATTGAAGATAAAAACGTAGGCCCGCTTAAATCGTTGACAACTTTTGACTAATCGGCAGCTTGACGTTTGATTACAGTTGTTCAAAGATTATTACTATTAGTCGGCCTGCGATGGTCGCGTTTAACGCCATATTTAAAGCTTATCTTCTAAAATACCGTATGATAGGAGCAAGACAAGATTGATAGCTGCTTTATTGACGTGACAGTGTTGGTAAAAAGGAAAAGATATTAAGAATATTTTTATTATAGGTTGAAAATCTGAAGCAAGCCCTGACGGACGTGGAAGAGAAAGTCCAGTACCAGAGCGAGGAGAGGATACGGGATATCCATGAGGCGCTAGATCTCTGTCAGACTAAAGTGAGTCCACTAAGTCATAAAGATGAAATAGCTCAGTGGGTATGACTACCCACTCACCTATTTCATCTTTAGGACTTTAGCATAACCAAGATCTCTTTGTTATTTCCTTTCTTTCCTTCCACAGTAGGTAAGTGCAATTTATATAAAAAATAGGTACCTCAACCTCATATTCATGTAATTATAGATACATTGAGCAAATACATTGAAAAATCAAATACGATCGACTACGGCTAATGCCGGATTTGAACCCGCATCTTTGTCATTCCGGGACAGCGAGTTATCCAATTTCTCCAATTAGCCTCTGTCAGCACCGCACGTAACTTTTGAATGCATTCGTATCGAGATGATACTAGCGCCCTCTGTACCATTTTGTTTGAAATGCTTAGCGCCTTAACACCATCCTAAGACATGCGCGAACGCAGTGACTCCTGGCCCCACTCCTATTACATGTATCTATAACTATTATAAAATGGTGGTGTTTCCACATTAAGCTATGAGGATTCAAAATATTTCCAGTAAATATGTTGATTCCTTAAAAGTGCATTAACTCATATTCATGTCTAAAATTACAGATCAGTAAATTAGAGCAATGGATGGCGGGCGGCGTTGCGGGCGGCGGCGGCGCGGGCGGCGACGCCGGTGTGGCGGCACTTCCTCCGCGTCTACTGCTAGTGAAGCTCCTCAACGTAGCGTTAACGCTACTACAGCTGGCGTTGTTGCTCATGGCTACTATTGCTGGCGTCGCCATGCCCTTCTTACGAACTAGGTACGTGAGGTTTGTCGTATACGTAATAGGCTACTTTCCTGACAGATCAAATCAGTTACTTTTTATGAAGTGTCAAAACGCTCAGATAGTGGAGCATTCCATGAAAATATTTCGTAAGGGACACCACCGTTTTAATACTTCCGAGAAATAAATTCAGAAAGCTAACTATGAGCATTGTAATATCATAATTCGGCTTTAAGATTGGTAGTGTTTCTTAGCAGCTAATACGTTTTACTAGGGTAGCTGCCATAGTGTTTCGTAAGGGACAAAACGTTGATGTTTTCATGGAATGCTCCTAGTATGAAGTTTGTATGGAATAAAAGTGAAATGACGTCATTTTACTCAAACATCAAATCATCTTCTTATTTAAAGGTTTTGCTCTTTTAAATATCGTTTAAAACGCTAAATAGGTGATGTTCAGTTCATTTTTGCAAATTTTCGAAAGCTGATTTAATGGCTAGCGTGTAGTAATTTATATTAACTACAGGCAAATACCCTATTAAACTCGCATTCTCGATGACCGTTTCACGCTGGGACCACATATCCTACAATCCGTCTACTGCTAGCGAAGGTATTACGCATAGCGTTAACTCTACTAGATGTTACTAGTTGCAACCGCTCTGCTTCACCGTCACTTTTGCAGTTACTATTAATCCCGGGACAAGGTGACCTGGTTCGACCCCAGGCACCCCCGGCACCCACCCAGTCCGACCCCTCGGGGTGGTCCGGATAGCGTCCTGGTTCGACCCCAGGGAACGCCACGGCCGACCACCCGACAATCGCCAATCGCTATGTCCATAAGGTTTGTGAGTTTGTCAGATTCTAAAAAAAATACTATTCCGTCGTCTATCATCCGTGCGAGTGGAGGCCTAACTCCCCACACTATTAGATATTGGAGACCCTTGATTTTTTTTTTAACCTGACTAACTCGTGACTCTTATTGGGCGTTGCGATATTCGGACCCGGTGGTCGGCCGTGGCGTTCCCTGGAGTCGAACCAGGTCGCTAGCCGGACCACCTTGAGTGGATCGGACTGGGTGGTGGCCGAGGGCATGAGCCCCTTGATATAGGGGCTACACCATATGGACTTGTTGTTTGAAATAATTTCACCATTGCAGAGTACGAGTACTAACGACCAGTCTAGCAGTGATGGTGGGCGTGATGGTGCTAAAGCAGTGGCCCGAGGTCGCGCAGCTGTCCGAGCACCTCGTGCGCCGCCTCAAGGAGTACCTGCTCGACAACCGCCATGACAGGTAATGTGGCAACAGCGGGATCCCCGCGTTACCCATAAGGGGTCATCCATATAGTACGTCACACCCACCCATGGGGGGGGGTCTAGCCAAATGTGACAGCCTATACTAACAAGATCAAGTATGTTAGGAAAGTGTGCCTTTGGGGGGGTCGTGGTCGGGTTGTGACGTACTTTGTGGATGACCCCTAACGTTTTAAGTCAGGGGTCTCCAAACTGCGGGCCAGATCCGGCCCGCCAGCCGGTCCTATCCGGGCCGTTGAAGAGCCCATGGGCGAGAGCTCCATCTCCAGTGAATGGCCAGTGGCCGAGAAAAAAAGATTACTCGACTCCGTCGCCCATGTCGTGTGGCCCGCGCGAGATTTTCAACGGTGCAGTGTGGCAGTGGCGTGGCATCCAAAGAACTCGATTCCTACCGGCTTGGCTAATATCAGGGATTTGACCTTATTCTACAACTCTTAAGGAAAATGTACGCCAAATCCGCACCGGCTTGCCCGACGATATCTTTCACGCCACGCCACTGCAGTGTGGCCCTTTACTAAAGATGTTTGGAGACCCCTGTTTTAAGTCATACTGTATTGTTAATTGTTAGCCATTAATATCGAAAGTCATACAGTATTTGTTTTTCTAAAACGGTAATATTTTTAGGATACATATTTTCAAACTGTAGCGTATAGAAGAAGGTTAGGTTAGGTTTGTTTTATAACAATTCTGAAAACTTAATGGTTTCATAGAAAATAGGTTGTATGACTTTCGATAACTATGACTAACAATACAGTATGACTTTAAAAAAAATATGGGAGATAATATAGACCCGTACAGTAACATTCGTGAACACGCCTATTGCAATATCTAACATTTGAAACCAAAGCCTCTTGCAAGAACGTGGTGGACATGCCTATACAATCCTCCGGCTGAGCGTGTACCAGTTTCGCGTACGCGACGACCGCCCCCCAAGGTGGCCCGGCCAGCGACCTGGTTCGACCCCAGGGAACGGCACGGCCCCCACCTGGTTCGACTTTTGCCACGCCCAATAAGGGTTGCAAGTTTGTCAGACTTCAAATAAATAAAAAAAAAACGCGACGACCAGCCGGACGATGCGCACACAGTCGTTAAACAATCAGTACTGGCCTGCTAAGTAAGGTCTATGGAATCTCGTTAACATTTTCATACAAGTTCACGATAGATACTCGTATATCCCAATCCAACTAATATTGACTCCTGGCGACTAATTTGGCACAGTGCATACGGTACGGTCTAATATCTTCACATTCCTTGTTTAGAAAATTATTAATTTCTGCCTTAATAGTTAATACCCTATTCGTTGTTATACTTTTCGAATTTTGATCAGTTTCTATATTTATACAGGTAAAGTTCGGCGTAACGAGATTAGCCAATAGTTCCTCAGAATCGTAATAGAGAGAGACAGAAAAAACTTTGGAGTGACGTTTCATACTACATGTCTCAACGTCCCGAGTTATATTGAGAGAAAAATAATTATAAGTTGAAATTATTATTGTCAATATTAGTCAGGTTTAATTTTTTTACGTGTAAAATAATTTTTATACAGTTTTTTTATAATTTATTTCATGAACATTATAATTTTATACATTTCACATCCAAGACGCTTTGTATGTACAATAATGTATATGTATGTATGTATAATAGTTATAGCATACATAAATCATATCAAATAAATATAATATTTATTAATTCTAAATATGTATAATAAATCCATGTTGTATTTTATTTATGGACGTAATTGCAATACTTTTAAATGTTGCTTTTTTTTTATATTTCGTTTTTTAATTTTGTTTTTTTGTTCACTACAGGTATGAATGCAATGCGTTATGTGGTTAACTGTACAGACCTTCGGCGTTATTGGTGAATTAGGTAATTGCAATTTTGTCCTGTTTTTTTTTTGTTTGTCGACAAAATATTATACCGAACATGGACGAAGTTGTGTCGTCATTTTTATAAGTTTAAAACCAGCTGTCGTTTTCAAAAAGTCAGATTAAACCATTATAGACTGGCGGTATCGAATGGGACCATTTATTTATGAATTTTAAATTCGCAAAACTTACACATTCAGTGTCAAGAACCCGACTATCCGGTTCATTTTGTGTGAAAACTTGGAAGCTTGGCACTGCATGTGTTAACACATTTAGTACCGAGTTCACTTTGTATTGAAAATTGGGACGTTGGCACTGAAAGTGTTAACTTAATGATTCCATATGTTACCGCTAGTCTATAATAAGTTTTTAAATGAAAATCGACTTTAGTAGCGACATTGTTGTATGAATGAGATTGTGAAATTAAGTACTGATATTTGTGTCAATGTTAAATTTTGTGACAATACTTTGACATATTTGAAATTGCAATAAAATACAAGCTGAGCAAATTAGAATCTATGATTTTGTATTTATTTTTACTTTTATTATAGCTTTTTATATAAACAGCTTGTATTTAATTGTGTTTCAACCTCAAGGGCGACTTGATAAAAATCTTCAGTTTTAGATCGTTACATAGATACAAAAGAACTGTCAGTAGTGTTTTGAACTGGTTTTAAGTTTTTGATACAAGTCGCCTTAACATTAAAGTGGCGTGGTATTAAATTAATGCTTACTTTGTGTCATTTTCAAAATGTGAACTTTATTTCGCACAGAGCATGATTGCTATTGTATTACAATTTAATAGTATACGAACTTGATAAAATGCCGTTAATATTTTGTAAACAATGAGTATTTTAATTCACTATTAAATCCTTTTGCCTATTTAGTAGTAAGATACCAGACCATTGCAACGGCTTTATCGTCAAGTGTTTGTCCACGCTAATAGTTAGATATAAAGGCGTTGTTAATGTCATCCGTACACTCAAATATTTAGTCTCACGGACGCAGCGGTGACTAGTCGAACTCTGTCGAGCTTAACACATTCAGTGCCAAACTCCTAAATGTCCATACAAAATGAACCCGATAAGTTGGGTTCTTGGCTCTGAATGTGTTGACCCGCACCTTTACTAAACTGACCGCCACTGCGCTTGCCGAGCGACAGTAACATGTCACTTCCATACTATAATGAATGGGAGCTCATCGAAATATAATGTATGGAACGATAACCTCTAACAAAATTGACGTTGAATGTTGCCCCATAACGCCCACAATTTAAAATCAATACGTCTTATGTAGCAAGTGGTATTGATAACCAACTTAATGTTTACCATGTGTAAGTCTAAAATTATTTATGACAAATATTAGTGTTAAGTAGGGATGTAACGATACATAATTTTGCCGATACGATACCGATACGCATATATTGTAGTAAATATCGGCGATACCGATACCGATATCTTAGCTAAATAATAAAGTATGAACTTCAGATATTTGTATGCCCTTATTATACCTAAAACTTGGCTATATTTAACAGAGATGACTCTCTGTTAAATATAGCCAAGTATTAGGTATAATAAAAATGTTAAAGTAAAAATAAATAGATTGTCAACTCAAAATTCTTTTTTTTTTAATTAAGAACCAAAGATTTAATTAACATAGTAATTGTCATTGCACAAGGTAATAGACCAATACATGAAATACGTCATTAATTGATATTACTTTTTGCAGATTTTTTTTCATACAGCAAATTCTTTTCGCGTTCTTCAAATATCGGTTGTATATTATCGGCGATACCGATATATCGGTATCGGTATCGTTACATCCCTAGTGTTAAGTTTCAGAAGACTTAATTTTTGGATATGTTGCATATCGTTTAAAAGACAAAAATCTGTGATTGGTTACAAAGCCTACTGACGTGAGAATTTCATTTGCCGCTACAGTTTTTTCTTCAGTACTAAGTACTCAGCTCCGTTAGTACTTATTCCGTGGGGCGGATTTTGAGCTTCAGTTAAGCTTTCATATTGATTATATTTCGATGAAAAGGCTAGATAGTATTTGTGGCCATTAGTTCGCCAATTTGCATGCGTGAATAAAAACGAATGACATTCAAAACGCTCAAACCTTTGAATGTTGCATCAAAACGCAAATGGAAAGTTGTCGTTCCGACGCCACGTCATCCCAACGTCGCACGAATTTAAACATTACGTTACTAGACGTGGGTCATTCTTTTCACCAACGATTGTCGACAGATTTTAGAGCAATGATATTATTATAGAAAAGAAAGGAAATAAGAAAACTTTAAAAATTAAACGTAACATTTTGCTTCGAAATTTGCCGCTGAATTGTAATATTTTTATTACTTTACCTTTATAATATCATTGAAGTAATCGGTCTAGTACGCAACTTTCCGTTGACTACATACAGCCTTCAAAGGATTCGACATTACTGCCTCTACTTGCGTAACAGTGATATTCATAGCTATAATATGTTATTTTAGTTGCGATGGTACTTTCGTGAATGTATCATAAACATTGTTTTGTATACGGGCTGGGCCCTTCGGTATGTGTTTGTTCGGGACCCGTGTAGTCTATACCGAGCGCGTGAAAGGCTGATGCTGATCGAAAACTCGAATTCGTTAAGCGAAATAATCACAATTCAGATTTCTTTATAGGTGACGGATATTTAATTTAATCCTGTATGTACCGTTTATCCGGAAACTCGGCGTATTTTCTAACAAATTATTTATCCGTACGGGTTTTCGGATAAACCGCATCGCACACTGTAAATACTTTTTTTACGGGAGGCGATTTGCCATCACAAGTTAGCTTTTAAAATATTGTGAATATTTTTTTTACTGGGCTTTAGTCGGTAGACGCGGCGCGTTACTGCTCACATAATCTTTGTAATTTTTTAGCAACAGTGAATGTTGTAGTCAATTTTTAATATTAAAATACAGAATAAAATAACATATGTATAATTAGCGAATTGGCCGTCGGCGGAGAGTGCGGCGCTCGCTCGACCTAGTATTTTAGCAAATGCAGTTATAACGTTTATTGATATGGATATTCAAGTGTCTTAATTAAACTGTTAGCAATAATATTGTAAGGTTAAAATAAAAATCTCTTGGAACGGTTAGCAACACATCGAAATCGCTATTCAATTGTATCTAAAGGCATCGTGCAATAAGATATATCTTAATAGATGTGCTTCGTATGTGTCGGCAGTTGGCTGTACAGTCAAGGGCAAAGATAAATATCCAAACAAAGTTCCAAAATATGTATACATATACCTTACTGCCATAATAATAAGAGCTGTATACTTATTTTTGAAACTTTGTGGTGTATACATATTGGCGCCCTTGACTGTACGAGCAAGGACTTACTAGAAAGTGTCCAGTATTTTAGGGGAGCTCTAAGCGAGTATTTATTTAGACTAGAATAGACCCCGCGATCGACCGCACTCCCGGCCCGCTCGGCGAACTATCTAGAAAAATCTTTTATTAATAGACTAAACAATATTGATATTTTTAAAGTGAATACATTCCAAAATTTCTTACGGAATAGCGAGTATGAACATAGCCAATGTAACTTTAAACAATCTAGATATTTAGGCTAAATCGCCGTGAGAGCAGCGTTGTTGCGATGTACAAATATTGAGGTTTCGAGGCCGTTATGTTGTCGATGTAATTATGTACATATTATTTACGTTGTGCTCTGGATACGTTTATTTTTGTGACTGTTGGCATACCCTCGCATGTTGTTGAAGAATGTAAATGTTGTGTAAGACGAAATGTCGAATAAATTGATATATTCAACAGTCTGTTGATGTCTTCACCTATTGTGTGCCTGAGATGACATTATGTTATTGAATTATGTGAGATTAATAGCGAAATTTAATGATTAAATTGTCTTCAAATAAAATAATTCAATAAAACGCAATACCTAAAATAATCGCATTATAAAATGCAACTTTTAATCAACCGACCAATAGTGATCTGTATTCCTAAACCATAGATCATCCTTAGTTTTCAAACGAACGATGCAACTAAATCTCATTCATAAACTAAATTTGAACTATGTTTTAGTTTTATTAATTCACGGTTAATTGTGTTAATCGTGAACATTATACTACAAAATTGAAATATTATTATATTGAAATTATAAAATTCTAAATAATATCTTGCAATGCTGATCTCGACAAAATTCGAGTCCCTGATACCTGATATCACATTGAATCAATTTAAATGTTGTATTATTTATTTTAGAATCTTTGTTAAAGTCAGATTATCACATTATACCCGTTGGTTTTATTTATTTGTTTTGTCATTGTTTGGTATTCTCGTGGTCGCCCATCGAAGTGTCTGTGAATTGTACATTTGTATTGAATGCGATTAAGATATACATTTTGTTGCTGGATTGAATTAATGAATTAAATCATCACAAACTATTAAACTTGAGTTTTATTCATTACCTACATAAAAGGGTGTTCGTCGCGTAGAGCATTCTATATAGTATTGTTTTCAAAGTTGTAGAGGTGAATGAAAATCTGCCAAATCACATAGTGACAATAACTGAGGACTTTATTTATATAAACTTTTTTGCACAAAGAAATACTTATCGTACAAATTTCGAACTTAATGCCATGATGCATGTCTGCCAAGCACCATAACCATAACAGTTCGATATTTTAACATTTTGCATACCATACCTCCCTATTATCATGCGAAGACAAACTTTCGTTGAAAACGCGGGTAGCTTTGACATGACATTTTTGACGCCTACAAGCAGTTGCAGACTAAGTATAGAGCGACGTAAGTATGGCAAGCAAAGGAGCCTATTTAGCACAATTTGACGTACACTTTTCGATACACATAGAATCTCTCTCCTTACCTCTACCCTCCATAAAAGTATTATACAGGTGAATTTTTTTATGGTTCAAATTTTTAGGATCTATATCGGGATCCCTAAATTTTTTTAACCTATTTTTGCATTCCCTAATACTGTTTGTCATAATGATCATTTGTCCTAACACTCACATGCCCTAATATTTGATCCCCTCACATCGGGATCCCTAAATTTTTTTAACCTATTTTTGCATTCCCTAATACTGTTTGTCATAATGATCATTTGTCCTAACACTCACATGCCCTAATATTTGATCCCCTCTAGATATGAGCGCCGCGCCGGCGCGCCGCCGCCGCCGAGGAAAACACGCGGCGCGCCGCCGCAGCAAATTGAGGCTTGCTTTCTCGCTCGCACTCGTAGCCCGCCCGCGTTTGTACACTCAGTCGCGTCGAGTGTTTAGTCGAATGAACGTATGTTTGTTTATATCGTCTCCAATTGATGTTTACAACGCAAGTAAGAGATATTCACGTAACAAGTATAAAAAATCTTCCACGACACAAAAACACACAATTTGAAGTGTGAAAGGACCATGGACATTCTATAGGCAGTGTCCCCAAGACCAACAGAAATGAGTGAGACATGAGTCAGTTAATAGACCTTGACAACACAATGATTTTTTACTATGGCGACGATCACCCCAAGAATGGCCACAATTTGAGACCATACTGGAGGCCCTCCGATTTCACGAAGTGCCGAGATATCTCCGGCGTCTATAGTGCAGGACTACTGGGACAGGGTGGTCCGATGGGAGGGCGCAGACAGGAGGCTCTATCATTGCCTCGTTGGGTAGGTGCGGCGTTCCGCAGGGCTCTGTGTTGGGGCTTGTACTGTAGAACGTTGACTTCGACTGGCTGCTTCGCGGTCCGCTCCTCCCGGGAACTAGCGTGATTTGCTATGCTGATGATACGCTCGTCACAGCCCGGGGATGGACATATCAAGTGACAGTTCGGATTGGGTCCACCATAGACGCCATAAACTTCCCAGGACGGTTAGGGACTACGCGACCAGAAGAGGGGAGGGCGCAGTGAGTGGGTGTAGACATCGGTAGTGCTCTGCAGAACAAGGGGAGCACGGAGACCGCGAGGAATGCAGTGCGGTGTTCCACAGGGGCCTGGACCCTTCCTATAGAAAACAAAACACGATTTTCCAAGAAAACCGCATTCTTGGGGTGATCGTCGCCATAGTAAAAATCCATTGTGTTGCCAATGTCTATTAACTGACATATGCCTCATCTCTGTTGGAGGGTGGAGACGTTACTGCCCATCGTCCTTTAAACATTAATAACTTCTACTACGGTTGTTTATGTTCTCCGTTCGTTTATTAGAATAAAATACAGCTTAATTTGGTATCGAAATATGGTTCTCTTAATTTTTTCTTACAAATTGGGCTTTTATAAAAATATTAAGATCCAAGGCCACGCCGCCACGACGCCGCCGCCAGGACGCCGCCGCCGCGAAAATTTCCAGTCCACGCCGCCGCCGTGAAATTGGCCGTCGGCGCTCATATCTAATCCCCTCACATCATTTCTGCCAGCAGTTCGTTTTTGTTGGGGGACGCAGTTTCAAACCTAACCTAAACCAAACTCAACCTAACCTACTTTTTCTGTCTGCTTTTTTCCATGCGGGGGGCTTTGCCCCCCGAGCCTCCCTCGTGGGGGGCTTCGCCCCCCCCGTCCTCCCTTTTTAAGCCTTTTCGTAGCTAAGAACTCGTGCATAACTCTAGTTGCTTAGGACAAACGATGTTAGGGATCGCGAGGAATATGCAAAATAACATTAGGAATATTAATAGTTATGGCAAAAAAGCTTCGGACAACAGAGTATTATGGCAAAAATAACATTATGGGAAAACCTTATTATGACAACTGATCGTTAGGCCAAATACCCATTAGGACAAAACAGTTAGGGCAAGTGATTTTAGGACTAAACGATGTTAGGGATCTCGAGGGACACCCAAATTTTTACAGTGTTCTTTAGCGAAAAATAGAAAATACATGTTTATTCAGGCAGTATCTTTTAGTACTAAAATATTGAGAAATAGCAGCTGAAAGGTATCCTAAAAACACAAATGTTTGTGGATACCGCGGTAGCGCACTGCGCGGGAGATGGCAACGATGCTCTCCCCCCGACCACGACCGCGCTCCCGCGTTGAGTCGCCGAGACAAACTTAAGCGTCGAATACGCGTAATCCGAATGTTATTAATTATCTTTTCGGACAGCACATTTTACGGTGAAAATTTTACCCAATTTTTTTTTTCAGAAATGGCATATTTTATTGATACCTAATGCCTAGGAAAAATTTGGCCGATCAATAATATTTCACCCTGCACTTACGTCTATGGAGGCTAGCAGGCTCACAGACTACTATTTGAAAAAAAATGGACTGAGTGGGGAATTATCGATCTGAGGCTTTCTTTGTTACCGTCCGTGGTAAGTACAAGATTTTACGTCTCCCCAGGCCAGGAAGTGGGATTTTCCGCAGGGTGTGACGTAAAGGGCATTATGCAGCTGAGCAATACTGAACAGGAATAAAAAGTAATAGGTAAAAGTGAAAAATAGTTTATTAAGACTTACATGTGTATAAAATTAACTTTCCATAAAAATATTGTAAATAAAATTCTCAATAAATAGATCAACATGCTTTTTTTGCTACATTATTTTACGTTTTAAAACTTGATATAATAAATTAAAGAGCAATGCAATACATTTCATGATTTACCTATGCTGCCATCCTAATTCAAAAGGACGCATCTCAGTTTCATAGGTTTTGAGGAACAAGCAATTATAGTTTCGGAAATGGCATGATTTTGGTGGTGTGCTAAATTTTCGTCGTGATTTTTAGGAAAATTTTAAAAATTAAGTTTTCTTTTTGGAAATGTCATATGATCCATTGATATATTTTCTATGCCAAAACGTTAAAAAGTGAAATTTGATTTATAAAGTAAAAGTGAAATTTGATAAGTGGCTTTTTCCGCACGCTACGCGTTCGGAAAAAGTCGCTTTCTGGACAAGTGTAGACATAAAATGATGTACACATCACGGGAGGTAACAAAGAAAGCCCTCGATCGCATATTTACGTCCCTCGCCTGCGGCTCGGGCCGCAAACATCAGCGCTCTCGGCCTTTCTTTATATTACCACCCTAGTTGTGTAATATACTAATTTTTGAGATGCGTCCTTTTGAATTCGGACGGCAGTATGTATCTTCAAGTGGTTGAGTTCAAGTTCAATGCCCCTTGATTGATATTTTGCCTACTAGATAATTTATACATAGAACATCATACCATATTGTCGCGCATAATAAACATGAACTTAAAATATGTCTCAACAGTGATTGATCGAAACGCGGAAGTGAAGTAAAAGTACAAGAAAAGTAGTTTATGCAACTGATACATAATGAGGGACCTTAAAACATCTTTGTTTTAAGGCTTAATTACGTACAGATGCATACATTACTTTATCTTACACACATATTATAAATCCTCAATTGTGTTTGGAAACCATAAGATTTATCAACATTGCACCGCCATGGCCGACTTCAGATCATGGCTAGTTTTTCATAATAGTATCGATAACGATGTTATTATAGTGCATTCTTTATAATAATACTGGTACAGATAACACACTGTTGTTGCATAACTGGTAATGATATAATGGTGGTCATTACATACGGTTACCTATGGGTGTAAATATATGAAAACTAGGGATGTAACGATACCGATACCGGCAGGCAGATATATCGACATGGCCGATTATACACAACCGATATTTGAAGATCGCGAAAAAAATTTGGTGTCTAAAAAAAATCGCAAAATGTAATTTTAATTAGATACTGACTTAGTTTATATATCAGTTTATTACCTTGTGGAATGATAATAATTATGTATTTGTTTCTTAATAAATATTTTCTTTGAATTTTGAGTTGACAATTTATTAATTTTTACTTTACACTTTCAAGGTTGAGTCTCTATTAAACATAGCCAAGTTTTAGGTATACTAAGGACATACAAATGTCTGAGGTGCATACTTCAGTATTTAGCCATCGATATCGGTGTCGTATCGACAACATTGTGTATCGTTACATCCCTAAATGACACTATAAAACTGTTTGCATAGCCGAGCTTATTGTGCAAAGTTATAAGTGGTAGAAACAACGGAATCTGTTCTCTCGAACAGGTTTGGTTTAGGCGGTAGCGGTGGCTTCTCCGCTAACTGCAGCCCTAGTCCAGAATCGTGTTCATACTCATCGACTTCATCGTACACCTCTTCGTCGACCAAATTCTGGTCGATGTAGGACTCAGGTTCTTCTGGAGCCGAGTTGAAGCTGTCGTCCGGTTGGTCGATAATCTCGACCTCTAGTGAATCGTCGAGGGACGGCGCTGGCTGTCTCGTTGACCTGAGAGGGAACGTAAGTCAAAGTAATTTAATACTTTCGTGAGCAACAACCCGCCTAGTAAGCGCTCGTAACTTTTGCTCAGATGCCGGTGGGTTTTGTGTTGTGTGCTCTGTCGGTTACTGGGGTATTGTTACATTTTTTGTCTGGTCGTAAAAGTATTAAAGCAGGGGTCCCCAATCTTTTTCAACCGTGGCGCACTTACAAGTTTAGTACTTCGTCACGGCGCCCTACCCTAGTTCGCTCAAAATAGGTATAAGGCGATTCTCCGAGCGTTTTGACCGCGCGGTTTGACAATCATTATTGTCCGACGATTATTTACTATAACGAAGGCCGGCTTTACACCTGTAAGTTTTACTTACGTAAGTAAGGACGCAGCTATACGTTAGACTGAGATAGCTGACTGACTATCTCAGTCTAACGTATAGCTGCGTCCTTACTTACGTAAGTAAAACTTACAGATGTAAAGCCGGCCGAAAGGACAAATCGTGACAATTTTGATAAAACTAGACTTAACCTCGGGACTGTTTTTCGGTTTCATAAAAAGTTAACTCTAGGCAACGTTTTTTTGAACAATATTTACTGAGACAATAATAATGAAAATAAAACGCCATAAAAACGCTGAATATTGGCCCTAGATAGTTGCTTTATATACTATATGTACCCGCGAATATTTGTGGTTTTGGATAATGATAGAGGATCGACTCACGTCGCCTCTCTTTACTTTCTACGGCGCACCAGGGCGCCGCGGCACACACTTTGGGTACCCCTGTGTTAAAGTATTCCTCGCTTTTTCGTCATATTAAAAGTTTCTTAATTTTGTATGACTTCCAAATGTTCCAACGGTGTTGTTACCTATGGTGAAGAGTATAATATAGAGCCAAATTCTCTCCAGCTTGCCTACTGTGAGACTTAAGCATCCCTATTAAGAGGAAACAGAGTTTTTCCATACAAACGTAGTCCCCTGTTTCCTCCCTGGATAATGCCAGTAGAGCAATCATTTTTATCCAAAAATCTATGGCTACTATTGATATGTTCCTATGTTTTCCTTTTTACGATAAATTGATTCTCAAAAGAGATATTAACCTTCAAAAACCTAAAAAAAATGCAAGATTTTCCGCTGTGTTCACACATCCAGAAAACAAATTTGACTAGATTATTAAAAAAAAGGAAAACATAGGAACACGGCGAAAGCCTTTCTTTAATGTTTAATGAAAAAATTAGTTACATAGGTTAAGTTTTGGGGAAGAAATCAGGGGACTACGAAACGTTGTTTTCATGAAATTTTAAAAGGTATTTTCGGTCCAAGCTGCAGTTGTCTCTATCGCGCTCTGCAGGTGAGAGGCGGGCAGTGCGGGATAGCGACACATTTTACAAATACCTAATTTTCAATTCTCTCGACCTTACTGTTTCCTCTTAACTGCTGACTCCATCAATTGTAATCGAATGATGCATGGATGGATCTAACAATACCCAAGAAAAATACAATGATGGAAAAATACTGTTATCAAATTTTGGAAATTAACGAAGGTGTGGAACTACTATCAACCTTGGATTAATAAACTATAAAGATAAAATAGTCGTCTTAAAAGAATAAGGTACCCTTCACCACAGTATAGATAGTTCCAGCAGAGTTGAGGTCACGCACACAACAACATGTCATGTAATGACAGCGGGATTTTGAAATTACTGTTCTTTTTTCGTACCGATAGCAAGTTCAACAGTGAATTGCATGATAGACCAAAAAGTTTCTTTAAACTTGTGTTTATTTATTCACTCCTTCATTTCATCCTTTCACTTATTATGCACCGAGTACTTCATGTAGCTGTGTGTGTAATCATTCACCGCAACTTTCTGGAACTAACTATACAGATAAGTAAGAATAAAAAAGTAAATAAAATAAATGTTGGAATAAATTGACATAATAAAAAGAGACGCTCACAACAAGAAACAAAAAGCACCCAAGCCATAAATAATAGAAATATTGTTAAGTAGGTGAAGGGAAAAGCTCCAACACGAGTTCAAAAGTTTTGTTTTATATATTATGAAACCTAGAGTAAAACAAAATGAAAAGACGAAGATACCGGTTCCTATTTTAATATAAGTGTTCTATCTTAATCTAATGTATTCCTCATAGAATTTGTAGATTTGGGTTGAAATTAAATACAAATTTAGCTTTACCAATTCCGTTTTATTATTTATTAATCAGCTTACATTTGTCCATACATTACTGATCCTAGCGCATATAACTGTTGATAAAATGCAGGACATCTGTCGGAAAGCGCTAAAATAAAATGGAATAATCGCAAATTGATTCCCTCCGATAAAATAAATCTAAAATATCGGTAATAAAGAAATATTTTTCATAATAAAAATCTTAACAAAATAAAAATTTACAATTAAAAATAAAGTAAGATTAAATCGTTGTTTCCCGATGGAACGTCCTCAATAAAATGCTCTACAAAAATATTTCACAAGACTTAAGATAACTTAGTAAATATACATTTAAAAATTAAATATATACCGTTTATGGAATTTATAAAATAATGGTAGAAATGCCGAAAGGGAATGCCCTAATGTGCTAGGAATGTAGGTGATTTTTCTGTTTTTATAAAATAATCAAGTTTACTAAGTTACACACATCCACAATCACGTTATTGCCAATTCCCACACTAGCTGTTTTAGAGCATATACTATTCAAAAATAGAGAATTAACTCAATCTTTTGATCTCGCTACTTAATTTTCAATATTTAAAAAAAAATCACGTATCTTTGAAATTGATCGGTAATCATTCATAATTTATTAGGAATTCTCAAAGTTTACGATTTTTAGTGTATATTACCACAAAATATAAAAAAACATTTGCTGGTATAGTAAAATATCATTTACCGGTCTTTATAAAGCAAATCTCCCTCTTTAAGACTGAATATGCACCAGATATGAAGGCTACTTAGTACAGCGGTTGTGGATAGACAGCCGAAATCACTACGTGAGTGCGAGAAACGAATGATTTATCTAGAACGATATACGGTATTGTACCTAGGGCATGCAATACCGGTTTTATTTGTATGGATAATACCGGTTTTTCGGTAATGGCCCATACAAGTACTACCGGTATTGCATGCCCTAATTGTACCCAATGTGTCAAATGATAAAATTAAACCTCTAATACAAACACAGTAATGTCTAAAACAATAACAACACCCTTTATAAGAATGATAACTTTGTTTGGAAGCCAAAAATATTAAAAATCAGCATAATAGTAATCAAACACCTAGGGCGGTAAAGTATTGTGTGTCATCATAGGTTTTTATGGCCCGAACCGTAAGCGAGGGTCACATATCCGGTCTAAGACTTTCTTCATTACCGCCCGTGGTCCGTAAAAATATTAATCAGCCTGCCAAGTCGGCCCGGCGCCGGCACTAACTATTCACTTAACGGAACTAATAGCGATTGCCCTGAAAAGCAATTTCGTTGTAAAAAGTGTATAAAAACATTGACACGTCGTAATACTAATAAGTACTAGTTTTAAGCCGTCATTATGACTACAGCGGCGTAGGCAACACACTGCCATCCTTTATTGAAAAATTTTGGCTATTTCAGTCTATTCTAAAAACATTTTTTTTTTACTTTTCGTCTCTATTCTCAGGAGTGGAATATAACCAAATATTGATTTGGAACTTAGAATTAGACTACTATTTAAGTATGTAAAGAAAATAAACAAAAAAACTTAAGTGACAATATTTTCAAGTATTCAAATTATATAACTCGTGGAGTTGGTTAAACAGCGTTGTTGGCGCTATATCTTTCAGAGGCCTAATATTAAATAAGTTACCCTTAACATACATTGTTACATACACATATTATTTATATATACTTAATATTATTCCCACCTTGCGAGCAGTACATTCATCATTTAAATTGATTTAATAACTCAGGGTACAACTGAATTAGATATAAAGGTTATGAAATTAAATCAATTTAAATAAGTTCAGGACATCACAAAATACCTTTACCGTGCTGTGCTATCGAACAAAAAAGGTGTTATGACGTCATTTTCGGTCTCTTACAAGACGATGTTATTAGTGCGAGAGAGACAGAGACATATAGTTTGACGGCTACCTTCTTTGCTAGACCACACAGCACATGCTTACATAATACGACTGTATAAAATGATTGATATAAATGAATTCCCATTTTAAGCGAATCTCTATTACAAAAATCTGTTATAATATTGCTTGTACCTTTAGGTGGGTTGTTTTTAATAGCTTGGAATGTTGCTAATATAGGCCAGTTCGTGCAAAAATTATAAAAAATTATTGGTTCCAAGTACATTCCAAATCTTATTCTAAAACAGTATATCGATACCTTTAGACTCAAAGGGCGTAAGCTCCATTAGAACCTACGGCGTTTACGTCCTTTGAGTCTGAAGGTACCGATATGATTTTATTATCCATTTCAACGTATAGTATCATTTATATCAATGAATAATCAAATTAAACTGTAGCACAGTGATTTGTATAAAATATTGCGATACACATGATTACGATTTTTAATAATAAAATTAGTGACTGAACGATCAGTTGACACATATCAAAGACATATACAAAACGATTCACAAAACCTTATCCAAAATACACATTAGAGACTTTTATAAAAACAGTCACATGTTGTAGTGATTTTAAAATGGAGTAGTCTCTAAAGAGTTGCGAGATATCGTCACAAACATTACAATTAATCCCATAAGGGCAAACAACCAAACATCGACCATGAGGTTTCAAAGGGAGTACCTTTAGATGTTACAATAAACGTATTTTGATTGATTTGACCAGATATGATTTAGGTAAAATTAATAGCATTAAATCACGACAAATTTGGGTTATAAATTCCAAGAGTTCCTGTTTCAATTATATAATTATAATTGAAACACTATATACTAATTGCAGTAAGACGCCTTTTCACTCCCATGGTCAAACATCACAATCATTTTGCTCTTGTTGAGTTAGATATTGTAAAACGGTGAACTTTCCACGCTCCAAAAAAGCCCAAATAAACAATAGACTCCTGGTGCCCCTTCCTAGCTTTACATTATTACATACAACTTCACAATAGCAAAATGTTCCTGCCCTGATGACTTCATGCCTCGAACATGTTTACACCGAGAACATTCGAGTCATGTTGTTCCTAATCAAGCAACGAGTATCTAGAGTACAAGGGTCACTCCTAACGTTGAAAAAACCCGGAAAAAATCCGTATTTTTCCCAAACAGCTCGTTTTTTCAGTTTTATTCGAAAAAAAAAACAACGAAAATTTCTGTTGCTATTTTAACGAATATGGATTTTGACTTTCTTTTTCGCATCCCATGGCCAACTACCATCATACCATCTTCAAAAATCAGCTGGAAGTGCCTAAACATTCATATAACCAAGTTAGTGATAAACTTTGAAATACACGGGTCAAAGGGGGGATTGACTCACTCCAACAGGCAGTTTGTCAGGGATTTTATGACAGATGACGGGAATTTTGGGACGCGTTTCGCGAGAAGGCACGCTTCGATCGCCGCGTTTTTATACAACCTAAAACAGGTTTATTTATTTGTTTAAACTTTGCACGAAATTTATTGTACAAAAGGCGAACTTAATGCTATAGATAGGGCATTCTCTACCAGTTAACTTTAGGGCAAAGCAGATAGGTCGTGGATATCGTATAAAAGAGCGTCGTAAAAAAAAACAACCTGTAAGGTTAGCAAAAAGATGGACGCGCAGTAGCAAAAATATTGGGAACTCCTAGAATCCGTCTATGATTCGAGCATTCTCGGTGAAAATGTACTCAGCGTATAACCCAAGAAACACACACGCCGCAAGGCTTATACAGCTTATACCTCCAGTTTGAGCGCAATAAGGGCTGAATAAGCTTATACGGCCTGTTTGGTACTCGGGAATCTTCCGGGTTATTCCACGGTAAGAGGTAACGCGAGTCACAATTTTCATTAAGTTTTAAATCATCATGATGCAAATTAGTGTTAATATATCTGTAAAGAATTCTTACTTATCATCCCTAGCACCCCTAACACTAAAATTTCTATCTTTAATGAAAAAAAACACGCAATGAAATCGTGACTCACGTTACCTTTACATGGAATGACTGTTTCTCCCCTGTCCCCCATTCCTCCCGATTCCCATCGACTTACGCGTTGACGGGCGCGTCCATGGTGGGTATGTAGTCGAGCGCCATGAGGCACGCGAACACGGTCATTATCATTTTGGGTTTGCGTTCCGTGATGTCCTCGGGGAGAGCGTATACGCGCGCGCCGCAGCGTCGCGCCATTGACACGGCGTATTTCGCGTTCGCTAGGTTCTCCTGGAAATAAAAAGGAAATAGTACATTAGTTTTTGTTATGGGCAGCCGGGGGCCTCCGGAGGCTACCTCCGTCGGTCGCCGTTCGTGTTGGCGGTAACTTGCGTAAGTAGTTACGGCTGCACATAACAAAAAGCACACATGGGAGTGTCACCAACGAAGTGGCCAAGCTATAGACGTTTAGCTCAGTGGGAGTGCCACCGCCTATGAAGCTAGAGGTCCCGGGTTCAAATCCTGGTAAGGGCAAATATTTGTGTGATGAGCACGAGTATTTGTTCCTAAGTCATGGGTGTTTTCTATCTGTTTAAGTATGTATTTATCTATATAAGTAGCTATGTATATCGTCGTCTAGTACCCATGGTACAAGCAATGCTTAGTTTGGGACTAGCTCGATTTGTGTAAGATTGTCTCCCGATATTTGATAAAAATATTAAATGAATGATGAAATTATGAATATTAAATGATGAAATTGGCCGTCGGCGCTCATATCTAGGTGGCATTACCTCCGGGTTGCCGCCTGGCAGCACCAGATCGTAGTTGATGGAGCCGGGCTTGATGGCGTCAATCAGGTCGATCACCACCTTGCCGTCCGCGAGAACCTCGTCCTGAAACATGGTGGTACGGTGTTATAATCCATTCTACATATAAGGGTCAGTATGTATTGGTGTGTTATATGTATAAGATAGATAATCATATCGACGGCGAAGTACCATGAACTCCTAACTAGCATGTTTTGAGATTTTTTCTACCACATAAAAATCTCAATTTCGCAAAAAATGTTAGTTAGGAGTTCATGGTACTTCACCGTCGATGTCTAATTAAATTGTTTATTTTTACTATGGAAAATTGCACTTAAATAGTATTTTGAAACTATCAGTGAATAGGATATAGGACAACAATCAAAATAATGAATACTCTAACCATTAAATTATGTTTCCAAAACTGCTCGGATAAAATCGATACGATTTTAAAATGAACAAAACTAATAACCAAATTTTTACTAAAAAAAACCCGACCGCGGTGCAATTTGAAACTGCATAAAATCCGCCATTTTGTTTATTTTAACGAACTTGATACCCAGTGACACTCGCACCATCAAGACGAATCTAATGATGTATCATTTATCAAAATCGGATGTGCCGTTGAGTAGTTACGAGCGGACACAGGAACGGACATACATACTTACAGGTCAAACACATAACCCTCCTTTGGGCTTCGCCGCAGTCGGGTAAAAATAGGGCACCATGTTGAGCATGACGTCATAAGTCATGACGTCACAAGGCATACTTTCTGAGCGTTTCGACACTTCATAAAAAGAAGCCGATTTGAACTGTCGTCAAATAGCCTATTGACACCTAATGCCGTCCATAATGTTCTCCAAATATTAATACTTTTCATTTTAGAATCACATAAACATAAAACATATCAAATTAACACATTTTTTACAATTTTCTGACTAAATAAACCTAACTTAACCTATTGGCATCTAAACTATTAAATACATTTTATATATAAATCGCTCTGATTAACAGAAATAATTAGATTTTCTTGCTTGTGTGTCACGCTATTGAGTAGCCTGAACAATCGATTGGCCTTACAAATACATACAAATATAAATGATGTCCTTACCTGGAAACTCTTGATGGAAGAAGACTTGCCGGCAGAGGCAAGCTTATTGTTGACCCACTGTACGATCTCCTTTTCTATGATGGGGTTGCCCGTGTTGGCCAGTCGCGTCAGGACTGACAGGGTGTATGCTCGCATCAGTTGCCAGATCAGAGCTGAAACGAGATTGTTACAAGTTATATTAAGAAAGCATTACGTCACTATGCTAACAGTAGATTACGCCCCTGGGGCCTGGAACCTGGGTCCGGGGAAAGACCTCTCTCACCCAACTTTGAAGGCTCATAAAACGAGAGCTGAAAACTCAATACTTCAACATATTTCCTTATTTTACCCGGATCGTATATAATTTAAACATAAAACAGAATCATATGTACTTATGAAGAGTCCCAAATTTTCCATGCAACATTTTTGTATGAAAATGTTTTTATTAGAAGAGAAAAATTTAAAAATTATATGTGTTCGGGCAGGATTCGATCTTGCGTCTCCTACGGCTCTCCGGGCCAATACAGGCGCACTACCAGTTGTGCCACCGAAACGATACCCAAAGTCATATTTTGCCATACAAAAAAAATGGGATACAATTTTCCATGTATTACATTCGAAATTACAAACGATTATGAGTAAGAAAAAGTCAAGTGTATATTCAAAGAAATACATTTAAAAATACTTTTTGAAAAACGCTCCTACACATTGCGTAGCACGAAAAGTCACCGCCGTCTTCTACGCATTGGCAGGTGTATTTCACTCGATTTTGGTCTCCCGTGCGGTGGACGTAGCCGATCTGCACGCCGGCAGACGAAGCGTCACAATATAATTATCCTGACAGTACGCCAACGCCGTTGATGCCGGCCGATCGGCCAATATGAAAAGACGTACGAGAAGTAGGGAAACGTACTGTACTGCGTGAAGTTTACCGTGCTGTGGCTGTGGGTGGCTTGGCGGGCCCGTCGAACGACTCTATTGCTTAGTGGCGAGCGTGGGAATTCTTGATTTTTTGTATGTAAACGCGCGAGAGTGAAATATCTGGTTATATTCTCAAATCTGTGGTATCGGTTGAAGTAAGTTTACACTAAGATAACTATGACGACGGCTTACCGAGTGTGAGCGTGGCGTTGCCCTCGTTGATGTCTGCGCCGGCGATGCCCACGAGGGAGAAGCCGAGCTGGCGGCCCAGCTCCACCGCGTAGTTGCAGTTCTCCAGCCGCTCCATGAACTTGCGCAGCTTCGAGAACTGTCGGTGCACCTGACAATGGGGACGACGACTGGGTTAAAACTATATAATTCCATTTAGTCCGTCAGTTAGATTATGAAAAAATATGGGACACATATTTTTTGGTTTATCCATATAATATAAATCGACAAAGTTATAGATCATCAAACTTCTGGAGTGGGGGCTAGTGACGCCACTCCTAGGTGAAAAATGTACCTAGGAGTGACGTCACTCGAAACTTCTAAGCACTCTATCCTCGACATTTTTTGTTTGTCAAACAAAAGAAAAAATACGTGTACAATATTTTTTAATAATCTAACTGACGGACTAACTAAACAGTTATTTTTAGTCGTCTAGTTCATTATAAAGCTAAGGTTAGTTGCAGCGATACGAAGGTGACCGTAGGTAAGGTCAGAGGTAAGCGCACACAAGGTAACGTCCCTTATGCCAATGTAACCTATGATTGACGAATTCAAGATTGTCAAAGGTATAAGGTTAAAAGGAATCATTTAGTTTAGATTAACTCTGCGAACTACAAAACCTAAACTAAATCGGTTTCTCAATTTGTTTATTTATTACGACGATTTATTCTAGAACTCTCAGTAACTTCAATACTTACAAAACCCCGATTTTTTACCTCACCCTAGGCCGGAAGTGCCCGGGAAGTAAATACCACTTCCCGGCAAAGGTAAGACGTACAAGAGCGTATTCCAAAATTAATCCCGGGGTAGCTACTTTCTCAAAATATGGACTTTTGAGGTTTTTCTGCCTCTACATTCGAACCTTATACGTAAAAAAAAGTGTCCCAAATTTTGTATGGGATTTTTTCTTTCCACTACGTCACGTTCATACAAACACAATGAAAAAGGGTGACGTAATGGAAAAAAAAAATTGGGACACTTTTTTTACGTATAAGGTTCGAAAGTACTAACGATTCTGAGCCAAAAAAACCTCACAAGTCCATATTTTGAGAAAGTAGCTACCCCGGTTTTTTTTTTTGGAAAACGCTCACAATTGAGGCCATCCCACGGGCGGTAATCCAATGTGCATATTTTGGCCCGAGCCTCGGACGATCAGAAAATAAATGGTTACTAAAACGTGTGCGTGCGTACCTTCTTCCAGTTGACGATGCCGGGGCGGATGATGTCGTAGAGCTGGAAGATGACGAGGCCGTCCGTCAGGTCCGCGTACAGCCAGTTGACGTGCGGCGCCACGCCCATCGAGTTCATCCAGTTGCGGTACGCTGCGGACATGCCACATCATTATTTTTTTTTATGCCACACCTGGCCATAAAGTGGCTTTTTCCGCACGCTGCGCGTACGGAAAAAGCCGCTTTCTGGCCAAGTGTAGATATAAAATTAGGTACACAACACGGGAGGTAATAAAGAAAGCCCTCGATCGCATATTTACGTCCCTCGCTTGCAGCTCGGGCCGCAAACTTCTGCGATCTCGGCCTTTCTTTGTATTACCACCCTAGTTGTGTAATATACTATTTTTATTATTATAGATATATTTATTCAAATGGTAAATACATAATAATAGGTACATCGTCCCACAAAACTGTTTTCACAGTTTGACTGTGGGATCCGTGAGTCTATCTATCTATTATACAATATTATATGAGGCTAGGAGTACCAAAGCATAAACACAACCAAGTAGTACGACTTCGGCCGTTTAGGAGCGCGCGACACGTATTTACACAGACGCACGACGCGCGTCTGTGTGAGTGAACTCCTTACCAAAGCATAAAGACAACCAAGTAGTTCGTCTTCACTGTTTAGGAGCGCGCGACACCTAAGGTTGCCTAAGGCACAGGGCGGCCGCTCGTCGGTTCTGTAAAATACCTACTTACTACGACGTAACTTTTATTAGGTTGACCTCGATCGAACGAACAATCGTTCGAGGTCAACCCAGTAAACGTTACTCATTTCAATATGAAACTATCTGATCGCACACATCTGATGTAAATATTATTAAGTATAATAAATAGTTTAAATAAATTAGTACTGGTAACGTGTACCGTGTACATGTAAGTAACGCGACGATATTTCGGCTCGTTTCATAAAACCACTCTCGTGCCTAAGGCATTTTATGTATCAATAGAATCAACTACTTACATTGGTATAGTTTCATCACAAAACTATCAAACATTCTAGAAATGACTTAAAATATAACATTTATGTAGGTACTAATAAAATACACACCTTTCGGGATCCTTAGGAATGTTGAAATATAATAATTCTGGATTTTGCGCACTATTCCTCAAACATCCGAACACACTGCAGTATATACGTCTTCTATACTTCGCTTCGTGCGCAGACATTTTGTACGTTCGACCGCTCGCATCGATAGCTCAGCCCTGACTAACTAAGCACCTGGCAAATGCTTGCCTGTGGTGCGTCCGTACACGGCGCGCAGACATGCGCGCTCCCGATGTACCTTTTGTCGGAACAAAAACTACCGTATACCGTGTCCTTACTGTGGCAGGGGCGCGCATCGGCAAATGCTTGCCTGTGGTGCGTCCGTACACGGCGCGCACACATGCGCGCTCCCGATGTACCTTTTGTTAGAAGAAAAACTACCGTATACCGTGGTAGTGTCCGACCGAAACAGAAACTTCCATATAAGACCATGTTGTCGTGGGATGAAAAAACAATGACAATCATAATCAGTCGGTCATTTTTAAATAACATATTAATCGTTTAGTATTTGGTATTTGACGTTATAAATTAACATAACATATTAAAACTTCTTATTTCAACGGCTATAGGAGAGCAGAGTCCATCATAAAACAATAATTATGAATAATAGATATCCAATGAGGAGTGTTTTTTTAATAGGGCTTATTTCTCTATGCTAACCATACAAAAATAAGACCCTTTAAAAAGTCTCTCCTCCATTGTCCTCGCTTTTTATTACCGAGTTAAAAAAACGAGGATATCAATTCGACCCGTATGTATGTAATACTAGCATTTTCTCGCGGCTTCGCCCGCGTTGTTCCCGTTATTGTCCCAAAGGAACTCTTTACCGGGATATAAAGTACCCTATGTTTCAACCCAGGACTTGGTCTACTTGCATGCCAAATTTCAGCATGATCCATCTAGTTGTTACCCTGTTATTAGGTAACAAACATCCAAACATCTTCACAAACTTTCGCATTTATAATATTAGTAGGATTGTCAGATTTGCACAGTTTTTAGAGTTTCCAGTTGTTCAGATTATTAGTCCAGGGTATACTTATTACTTCGACTCGGACTAATATCGACCGAACTACTGAAACTACCGAATGACAAAGCATACTAACTCTTCTCCTCCCTGGTCTCGTCCAGCTGGTGCAGCTGTCCGTCGTCCTCGCTCTGGCGCTGCAGGCACGGGTGCTGGTTGAACAGGTTGGCCACGAACGCCAGGTTGAGCTTGTACACGCCCGCGACCACGTCGGCTGGGGAGACGAACGCGCGGCAGCGGAGCTTGGCCGCTTGCTGCAGCATGAGCTCCGCGCGACGGAGCAGGTCTTGTTCCTGGAATTAATTCATTTGTTTAGTCTTGACGCATTCCTTTACCAGAAGCCTTTTATTATTCCGGAAGAGGCATCAAATACGACGCGACGCCTGTTGTTATAGTACATTACACAACTAGGGTGGTAATATAAAGAAAGGCCGAGATCGCAGATGTTTGCGGCCCGAGCCGCAGGCGAGGGACGTAAATATGCGATCGAGGGCTTTCTTTATTACCTCCCGTGTTGTGTACATCATTTTATGTCTACACTTGGCCAGAAAGCGACTTTTTCCGAACGCGTAGCGTGCGGAAAAAGCCACTTTATGGCCAGGTGTGGCATAAACCATTTTATGTGCTGTTTTAGATTTAAGTTTTATGTCCTTTTGTTTTGGTGCACAATATTAGTACAGTACGGTGGTAAAACAAAGAAAGGCAGAGATCACAGATGTTTGCGGCCCGAGCTGCAAGCGAGGGACGTAAATATGCGATCGAGGGGTTTCTTTATTACCTTCCGTGTTGTGTACATCATTTTATGTCTATACTTGGTCAGAAAGCGGCTTTTTTCGTACGCGTAGCGTGCGGTAAAAGCCAAGCCCGTGGCGTCCTGAGGCGCGATCTGCTTGAGCAGATAGGAGTAGATCTCGGAGTCGGCCACGTCCTACTGGAAGTTGGTGCAGCGGCGCGTGATGCCGGCCGACTGCAGCTGGTGGTTCACCCAGCGAAGAATGGCTTCAGGGAATAGTACCATGAGATCCTCGATAGGTACGCTCCTTGTTAGAGCCTCAGCCTTATATAAACTACGTGGTCCCAATACTAGCAGTTTTGTAGTAACGTACCTTTTGTGATGACGGTTGCTATGTGCAAAAATAACGCACCTATCACTTGCATACATGTGTGGACATGTCCACGGAATAAACTGCTCTTAATACTATTGAGTGGTTTTACTCTAACATGGTAGCAGAGCGTGGTTTTCCTCTAATAATAATAATGATAATTTATTTATTACAGGCATCAGAGGCCCATAGATAAATACCTTACAATCTAACATACATATCATATTACAAAATAAACTTAACAACCCAAAGACTCTAAGACTCCTGTTACAGGAGTCTTAGTCTTTGGGTTTCTACAGTAGAGAACTTACCCTGAGAGCGTCGAGGGTGACATTGGCGTCCTGAGGCGCGATCTGCTTGAGCAGGTAGGAGTAGATCTCCGAGTCGGCCACGTCCTGCTGGAAGTTGGTGCAGCGGCGCGTGATGCCGGCCGACTGCAGCTGGTGGTTCACCCAGCGGAGGAGAATGGCTTCGGGGGACAGTGCCATGAGGTCCTCGATACGCTCCTGTGGAAACAAATAATACAATTTTTTTTAAATAAAAATAACCGACTTCAAAGTATCCTATTCGGAGACCTAGTACATACAGATTTCCCCTAGTTCAGGCACCAGTTTCTAACTCACAAGTCTAGTCCAGTAAGGATACTGTTAATATTGTATTTACATACTGTACCTGTAAATTTACTCTGTGGTGGAGATAATAAACGCTTTTATTATTTATTAGATAGTTAATGTACAAGTTACTATAAAATATACCCAAACAGCTATAGGTGTACCTATAATGTTTGAAGAGTACCCTCAATTTGTCCAAGATCCCAACATCAGAAGTTGACTTGGTTGCAATGGGAATTGGACCGACTGGGAGGTATATCCTCTCAAACAAAAAAAATAGAGTACAAACTGAGCACCCTTTTTTGAAGTCTGCTAAAAATCCGTTGAGTATTAAGGACCAGGAAATTGTTAAAACCATAGAAAATTTAAAAAGGGAAATGTTAATACTTCAAAAAATTAAATTACTATTTACTGTAATCAAACCAGCGTCTCTATTTTACCGATATAGATCAGGTACTTCCCAGTCACATTAAAAAAATATATACTATTGTGACTGCGTTCTAGATAGTAACCCTTGTACCTTTCTGTCTTAGATGCACCTAGAACATTGAAATTAGGAAATTGTGATGTGTCCACATTAAGTTATAAAGTAAATTTGAATATTACCTCATCGTTGAGCAGTTCAGTGAGACCAGGACAGTGCTCCAAAGTGATCTGGTTGAACAGACCGATGCGGATGATCTGCCACAGCAGACCCAACACCAAATGAGGTTTGCCTGCAAACAAATTGACGCACACGTGTATGTATAGTCAGTTACGTAGCAAAATATCTAAAACCACATGTTATACGGTCGTTTTGCATGAGTTCAAAATACATACAGTCAAATTGCAGAACGTACGGAATTCGTAACATCATTTATCATGAGTTTAAAATACATACGATCTAAATTATAAAATATTTAGTTGATTCGATTTTCTACATTCTACATATATGTGTATCCATTTTATATGAAATAATCATATTCATTTTGTACTCGATATTATAATCTTTCGACCAATCGTGTTGTATGTATTTCGAACGTTATACACAACGAACATTATTCATTTAGATTTTCGACATTCTAGACATATGTGTATCGAACTTATGACATTCGATCTTAGATATTTTGCTACGTAACCGTATGGTCGATTCATAAGAGCTGGCGCTTATTTTGTACTAGGGATGTAACGAATATCGGTTTTTGAACATTCGCCAATGCGAATAATCAACGTTGATATTCGCGAATACGAATATTGGCTATAAAATTTTATAATACTAGAAATAAACAAAATTAATAACTATGAAAATTCAATACTTCGTTTTCAATTACGAAAGTTTTGCAATAAAATAAGTGATTGAAGTTTAAGTTGGAATAATTCGTCAGCAAAGATAATGATTATGCATGTGGTAGAAAAATTGGAACCGGTGGAAGTTAAAAATATCTTATTTTCATTTTATTTCGGTACTTATCTAACAGAGTTTTTAATTACTCATTGATAGTTTCGAAATCCGACTCGGACTTGGCCGTATTTTTTTTCTTTTCCATGAATTTTAGGATCTAAAATGCACCAAAAATATTCGCAATATATTCGCATCGATCTTTGCGAATACGAATGCGAATATTGAAAATCTTGCGCATATATTCGCGAATACGAATACGAATATTCGTTACATCACTATTTTGTACGCAGCGAGTGCTTATTTCATACTAAATTCGCGCCATCTCTTGTGAATCGACCTATAATCACCGCTTTATTATTTTTATCATCACATATTAGTCACGTATCGATAATGTCGGACACAAGGCCAAATTATGACTAATAGAATAAATTAAATTTAACATTATATATACACCGTGGGCCCTGTAACACGATCCAAAAATTAAAACGTAGATTCTACTCCTCAAAGTAAACAACATTTGTTCAGCGACATTTAAAAATAACTTGTGCCTTAATTTTTTGTACGCTTTGAAATTAATTTGAAGGCGCAATGTATTGCGATTTTTTTGTGTTTGTAGCGTGATAAGCGACGTCAATTAGACTGATGTTAACATAAATTGAAGATATTATTTAATTAGTATGAAAATTAGAAAATCTTAATTCTACATAACTTTTAAACGTGTTTGTACAAAAGTTACATTGTTTGAGGAGTACAAACTACGTTTTAATTTTTGGATCGTGTTACAGGGCTCACGGTGTATACAGTAGTAAATTTTTATAGTCAGTCGGTATGATGGGTAAGTACTGTAAGCAGTTAATATCGCTCGTGTCCAAAATACCGCTTTCCTGAAATACCAGATTTTTCAAAAAAACAGATTTTCGATTTATGAGATTCCTGTCTTACTACATTCCCGTTACAGTAGATTATAAAATCGTAAGTTACTCAAGGATCTAAATCACTTTCTTGGGTGTGTAATTTTGGCAATCTTGTATACGAAGAATCCGGTGTATCGAGAATCCGGTATTTAAAAAATCTGGTATTTTAGGAATGCGGTATTTTGGGAATGAGCGGTTAATATGAATATTCTGTGGTTAAGTAACCAATTTTGACACGCAACTATCGGAATTATTAACTCTCTCTCTCTTTCATTAGAATAATGCGAGGAAGATAGGTTAGGTGATGTCTTGCGAAAAGCGTAGCGTAGTCGCAGCTACGCTAGTCGGCTAGTTGAGATGATACCGTGCACAAGACCTCGGTAATTTCCCGTTTGGTCAAAGATTGGCCACTTTGGGCAATCCAGAGTTCAGTAGACAATAACTAAAAACAGTACAAACGAAACAAAACTTGTCCAGCGCCCTGAAGGGGTTACCCGGGACCATTGGTGGTGCAAGAAAGAAACAAAACTTGTCCAGCGCCCTGAAGGGGTTACCCGGGACCATTGGTAGTGCAAGAAGCAGTCTGCTGCCCTCGCCGCCAGCTAGCTCAGACTTTGTCTAGCCAATATATCACCTCCCTCTCCCTAACTCTTCTGCTCTGCCTCGTATCTATCTTTTCGTTTAGCTAGGGCTGCTAAGTGCGGTCTCGACGCGGTCCATAAAACCAAGAACCGGCATGGAGGGCAGTTGCATTCGTTCATGATCCTCAACTATTATAGGGACCGACTAAGAAGGCTAGAACAACCTGGCCACGACTTCACCTGTCGCGCGACATATCACCACCGATCTCTTGTTTTCTTAATGGGACGGAACGTTTGTCGCCCGACACAGGATCGCGAAGAGCAGTAGTGCTAGAGCCACACAGTTCAGCTACAGTTAGTTACCTTTGGCCAAGTCGTGCGCGTCAATATTGACGATGTTGCAACCGATGGCCTGCGATGACACGAGAGCCAACGTCAGGTTCTCGTGTTTGGTGTAGAGGGTGAGGTTCTTCTTGTTGATGGCGCGCTCGTCTATCGTGTCCGGGCATGAGTGGTTTATCACTTTACTGAAAAAAAAAACCGACATCACGCAATAGAAAAAAACAAGTCAATTTGTTAAGGCGTTATTAATTGATAGGCTAATGACTCTAAGATAACCTTATTTTTTGTGATTGTTAATGAGTCTGAACTTGAACTTGATAAACTCCCAAAACGACCTTGCCGTGTCGAATAAATATGAGTAATCGTAAGACACATTCAGAATTTTAGAACACGTGCTTCAATTTCTTCATCTGCAGTGGGTTTAAGATGCACGTTTTTTCAGTACCCAAATTACGGAACTGTTTTATATAATATAGGTAATGAATCAATGAAGAATAATTGAATAAAGATGATGATGACTTACCAGAGAATAAGACCATCCTTGAGTTTCTCGTAAAGCTGCTTGCCCTCAGCGTCGATGGGCAGTAGGTGCTTCAGGTCGGGGTCGCTCTCCAGGTTGCTGTTGATCCAGCCTGAGAACGCCATCTGTTCCTCCAGACGGACGGAGTGTGTGGTTCCTGAAGTACACAAACAATTGATTACAACCTTTTTCATTCATGGAAGTCCTCCTTGTCCTTCCTTTCTCTTCTTCTTTTCCTTCCTTTTTGGTCCTTGAAAATTGTGGGTCAAGGGAATAATTAAGCGAACAAGAGGCAGGAAACCATCAGATCTTCCGGAAACTTGCTAGAGAGTTGTTTAAGCTATAATAACATCTTCAAACATGGGCAGAATCGGTTAAAGGGTCACGAAGATTGCGAAGTCTCTCCGCAGCGAACTACTACTAGACTGATATATCACAAACGTAACCTACTCACTTTGGATAGGTTTTAAAAACATGATACTTCTGCCTTAATTCTACTGAACGTGTAGTAAAACTCACCATCACTGGAAGCTTCGCTCATGCCACCCAGGTGTTCCAGGTTTTCCTTTTTACTGACTGCCTGTTTGAATGTGCTTGACACCTGAAAATTACAAAAAGTTTAGTCCAAATGGTCGTCCTAAGAACTATAGGTACTGAGTTACCGATTATCATTGTCTCTTAGATTGGGAGGTTAATCTATTGACGAATGATTATTCATAATATAAACATAGATAAATCATTTCACAAATTTGAAAACACGTCCCAGTATAAGCTATTTATTTATCACATATGCAAGGAAAGGAACACAAAATAAATTGGCATATAATGCCAATGGAATGTATTGTATATATTTAAGGAATAAATTTCTTGTTATAAATTACGCGGTATAACACAGTTATTCTTAAAGCAATAAAACAAAATATCTATAAACATAAACCACGCAGCTTCACAAAGTCTTGTTCATCAAGGCGTCAAAAATCTCAATTTTATTACAAATGCCTAACTAATTTAATTGGTGTACAAAATTAAACGCACATAAAACGCCCGTTTGTGTGTTTAACACACCCAATTAATTTCACGGACAGTTTGCACCATTTTTTACTGTTAATTGTTCGTTTTTTCTAGCACTAACTCATGTATGTAGATTAATTTCGGGGTTCAACGAACCAGAGGCGATTGCTCTGAAAAATGAAATCGACGCGGCTAGTTCTGTCTCTAGCGAGCTGTGTTGGAAAATGAAGTGTAAAAGAGAAAGATAGTTGTGGAATTTAGTTTTGCAGAGTTGATACACAAGCAACGAACCTCCACTAATTTACCGTTTAATAGGTTTTTTTAATATGAACAGTTTCAATGATGCACTTAATTGTACCGAATAATTGATAACGCTAGGTAGAATAACATTGTGTTTTTTAATTGGTAAAGATTAGAAAAATACATTACAATACAGATATATTTTATTGGACACCAAAAAAAGACATTAATTATCAAGGAAAATTAAAGTCATGGTTATTTTAAAGAGGATTATGGTATGCCTATAAACTTATCGGTAGGGAAAATTCGTCAAAATCCCATTATTTCTAGTAATTCCATGAATAAAACTTTTTGTATGACTTTTAAGGAAATAGAAAACGTTTTAGCCTGTCCCTAGCTACTGAATGAATTCAATAAGCCATGTTTTCGTGACATAGATTTAAATTACAAATAATGATTTGATTGTTCTATAACTAGTTTAATAGCCCTACGAACGCTAACCAGCGTTAAATCGCTAAGAAGATTCAGTTTATTGGGTTCAAATAGATTGACACAACCTATTTGCTTCACTGTTGGGACTTCTACGAAACTTTCAATTGGTAATATTGCATCTTAAACCGTTTTTAAGTAAATTTATTGCCATGTTTAATGATATAAAATAAAAATAAACCTTGTTTTGTTTCGATAAACGAAGATTTATATTGGACACTATAGTGTTGGACACTATAGCAGTGGCGTGGCGTCCAAAGAACTCGATTCCTACCGGCTTGCCTAATAACAGGCAATTGACCCCTTATCCTAGAGCTCAAAACAAAAAATGTACGTCAAATCTGCACCGGCTTGCCCAAGGATTTGTTTTACGCCACGCCACTGCAATATAGTATTGGACACTGTAGTGTTGACTAACAATTTAGTCAATGTTCGCTAATAATGTAGAAAATGATATGAACGTTAAAAGTTTGTGGTGACCTGAGCGTTTTGGCTGTCCCAAATTTTAAAAATGGCGTAAAACCATAAACGTAAAAATATTTTAAACACACAAAATTTGTTTGGAGCACTTACTAGGTATTGATATCGGGCACCCGGTTGGGGCTATTACAGTGAGTCTTTTTTTCTCCTTAACAGTAATCAATTTACCAGATGCACCTGTTTTGATGAGAATTGGTATTTCTCGTTGATTAAATAACCCTAAGTCAAAGATTACTAGTGATGTTCGCCAAAAATGGTCCCTAAGGTCCATAGGGTAGAAACTTGTTTAGGAATATTAAGTTGAGTCTGACTGTAGTTATTATTTATATGTTAGTATTAGTATCTATATTGCGTTGTATGAGTATAACTGACCTCAATAAATAATAAATAACTGACCTGTTGCGCCTTTAAGTTCGCGCACAGCTCCTCGAACTCTGGCAGCGACATGCCGTTTTTGCGCGCATCACCGTTCATGCTGCCGTTGACGCCGCGCCCGTGTTTCGGCCCGTTGTCGTAATATTCTTCTATCATACACCGGACCTGGAAATCACCGATATCATTTGTATGAAAATATAGGTGACGGGGCACATTGCTTGCTTAACTAATATCTGATGCCACCTGGCGCCTTTGGATTCAGCGAGTGACGATCGCGGCCCAGCAGACACGAGGAAGACAAAAGATGGATGGGTGTCTTAGGACTTCAAGCCAGGAGTGAACCGGCTGTGACGGAACCAGCAAGCTACATACTTGGCAAGACGATTATCACCAGGTACTGAGTTCAGCTAGATGCTGGCGGCATAAGAACAATGATGGTAGCATTCTACGGGGAGTGCCTTTGAACATATCCATTGAACGTCATTAGGTTAGGTTGATGATGATGACGGTAATTACACTTACAGGATACTGGTATTTCTACAAGAGTTTCAACTTTTTGCCCATTCCTAACTTCGTCGCATTATTAACTATTTCCCTGTAGATTTAGATAATCATTCTCAGTTAAGTATTTTCTAGAAGTTCATGCCCTGGACTCTAGGCATAACTCGAACCTACAGAGATGTAATGTGCCCAGGAAATAGAAAGAGGCTGAAGCGCTATTACCTCGTATGTTCATAAGTTTTGAGACGAACAAAATATTTTTTTTCTCGAATACTCTAGTTAACGTATTTAAAGACATTTAGACAGAAGAAATATCATCGATTCTATGAAAGGAACTTGAGAGTTTGGCAGTATAAATAAATAAACCAAAACAGATTTTCTTTTTAAATTATGTAAGGCACAGAAATTTCAAGTTATACAGGCAGACTAACAGAAAAAAAATACAATAAAAGACAGAAAACAAAAACACAACAAAGTAACCTTATTTATTAATTCTTGTAATTCAGGAAGAGACAGAGCTGGTGTATTGCATTCTTCGCATCAATATTATATGACATCATTCTAGTTGGTGTAGCTAAAAGCTAAACAAGTCCTTTTATGGATTTACTATAAGGAAAACAAGCGCCAGGTGACAAGTATCATGGACAGAAGAATTTGCACAATGCACATAACATAATTCGGTGTTACGGTAAAGAATCAAAGACAAAGCACTTTATTCTTCAATTTAGGCATATACCATAGTACAATGCACCTGTGAATACTCTGGTATTCACAGGTGCATTGTATACTACCGTAGGTCTACTACCGTTTTGGAAAAAAAAACTTTGCTCTGAGAAGAACCGGCATAAGCCTTGGCCCATGAGGCCTCTTGATTTGATTGTTTGACTATAAAACCATACTTATTTCGTAAACCCCAAGGTTCTTTAAGCCTCTAATTCAGCTTCCGTTACTGTCACACACATATTGTCAGAACGTGACGGATGTTTTCTCATTTATTTATCGCACGACAAACCGTAACATCATACGCCTACTGATGAGATTTCCTTCCTCCACGCAAAAAACCATTAACACTTGCATAGATACTGAGAAAGTGAACCATGGAACTAATGAACTCCATAGACGAAAGACTTGAGCAATAGAGTTCAAAGTTCTACAAAAAGGTTTCATTCTGTGGAACTAAGCTTGTGTCGCTTAATGATGCGCCGCGCGCAGACCCTTTATGCTTTTTAGTGAGGCAGGAAAATTGAAAATGGAACTCTGATTTACCTTCCATTGTGGTATTTTGTAACCGACGCTGTCTAGGGCATCCTTTAGCTCCTTGAGGTCGATGTAGCCGTTGCCGCTCGTATCCAACTGTAACAAGACAAACACAAACTTGTAATGTGTTACAAAGACTTTTAAGGAAGTTCTACAATGGTATAAGATGGTCTAATTCTTGATCCGATCAAGATGAGATTTAATTGAATATTAATGCTACTTTTACGGTTGAGATTGCTGATAAGCATCTTCAATTAAAAAATAAAAGCAGAGTTCATATCCATTAGGTAGATATTATAAAATTTTCCTTCGAGGCTTGCTTCCTTTACAGGTGGCATGTATAAAATTTTTTCAAGCTTTTGTTTACGAAATGTTAGTTTAACACATTTTAATTAACAGAAAGTAAACTTTATCTAACTTTTGCTCTTAATACTGACCAGCGTGACGTATGAAATAAATTAAAATTTTGGTCGTGCGCATCCAACCAGACCGAATTAAACAAATAGGTGTATCACGTAAGTTCTTAACATTGTTGTGATGTTGTCTTAAGAAAGTTGTATCTATAGAGATTAGAGACGTAGAAATAAGAAACATCAAGCAACCTAAAACTGACGTTACATTCTGGACGAGTCCTAGAGTTAACTTTTTATGACACCGAGAAACAGTCCCGAAGCTAAGTCTAGTTTTGTCAAAATTGTCACGATTTGTCCTTCCATTGTAGTAAATAATCGTCGGCGAGCAATGATTTTCGAACCGCGCGGTCAAAGCGCTCGGAGAATCGCCATATAGAGGTTTTTTTAGTTCTTCCTCCGAGAGATATCTGTTGCCGACTGTACAATAAAATGATGATGCGATACAAGTAAAGAATGAACAGCTTTGGCTTACCTTTTAAGTGTTGACAAGCAGATTTATATTATGGTAATGGATAAAAATATGTCGTGACAAAGATGAGAGGACTCGCGATTTTTATATAGTTTTACTAGTCTCGGTGTCTGTCTGTCTATAATCAAATCTTGCAAGTAAAATCTGACCCACTTCTCAGTTTCCGTTTGAGCTGAAATTTTGTAAGGATATGTAAATATGACGATTTTTGTCGACTTTTGAAAAAGGAACGTTTAGTTTATTCACGGAATGTTTAGCCACACCACTACCTGACTAGATACAATTTTATCCCGTCAGCTGCCAGAAACTGGCACTCAGCTGATTTCGGACTATTATTTATTTATTTAAACTTTATTGCATAAAAGAAAATTTATCGTACAAAAGGCGCACTTACATATTATACTTAATAATAATAATAATAATAAAGCCATTTATTCAGACCAAAGTTATGCCTAACTATTACATAATATCTAAAATTTGAGATTTAGTAATTTTCTGTAGGTCTGTTTGCCAGTCGGCATAGGCCTCCTCCAACCTTCTCCATTCACATCTATTCTCTGCCACTCTGTTCCACGTCGTTCCCGCAACCTTCCTTATATCATCATCCCATCTTTTTTGTGGTCTGCCTCTCTTTCTTTGCCCTTCTCTGGGGTACCATCTCGTCACAATTTTTGACCACTTTTCTTTGCCTCGTATCAAGTGGCCTGCCCATCGCCATTTCAGCCTTCTAATTTTGAGTGTGATGTCTTGGACCTTTGTTTTGTGCCTGATGGTATTGTTTCGCAGTTTGTCCAATTTCTTGACATTCATCATACTCCTTTCCATTGCGTGTTGGCAGGTTGCGAGTCTGTGTGTGGTTTCCTGTGTTAGGGCCCATGTTTGGCTGCCATACATTAGGACAGGCAGTATGCAGGTGTTGAACAGCTTACTTTTTGTATGTATATGTAAATTTTTGTCTTTCATAACCTCTTTGAAGCTCCAGTATTGTTTCCAGCCGTTAGTTATTCTTCTTTCTACTTCTTTATTGATGCAGTCTTTTTGGGATATTACCTGGCCTAGGTAAATATATTCATCTTCGTAGTAAATTTCGGTGTTATTAACTGTTATCGGGTGTTTCTCTCCATTTGTCATGACTCTGGTTTTTTCGGGGTTCAGTTTTAGACCTACCTTCTCACTTTCTGATGTTAGCTCATTAAGCATTCTGGTTATGTCGTCAGACGTTCTAGCGAATATGACTATGTCGTCAGCAAATCTTAAGTGAGTCAGTAGGAAGCCGTCCACGCTGATGCCTAGATTTTCCCAATTTAAGTTTCTGAAGATGGACTCTAGCACTGCAGAGAATAACTTTGGGGATAAGGGGTCCCCCTGCCTCACACCTTTTTCTATCTTGAATGCTTCGCCTTTCTTTTCTAGCTGTATTCTCGCTGCACCATGTTCGTAGATGTTTCTTATTATTCGGATGTATTTGTGTTCAATCCCTTGGTCTTTTAGTGTCTCCCATATCTTTTCGTGAATCAAAGAGTCGAATGCCTTGCTGTAATCTATGAATGCAATATAGTATGTGAGTTGGTACTCTTTGTACTTCTCTAAGATTTGGCGGACGACATGGATGTGGTCGATCACTGAGTAGTCTTTACGAAAGCCTGCCTGTTCAATGGGCTGGTGTTCGTCCAGTTTCCCTTCAATGCGTTTCAGTAGGACTTTTGCAAATATCTTGTATATATTAGACATCAAGCTGATGGGACGGTAGTTTCCTATTTCGTATTTGTCTCCTTTTTTATATATCAGTGTTATGTTCGACTCTGACCATTGTTTTGGGATAGTTTCAGTGTTAATGATGTCGTTAAATATTGTAGTAAGGATAGGAACCATAACCGCCTTAGCTTGTATTATTAAGTCGTTATTTATGCCATCTGGTCCTGGTGCTTTGTCCTTGCCTTGGGTGTTGATGGCTTTTTCGACTTCTGCCTGGAGTATGGTGGGAACATTATTGCTTTCTGGCAAATCGATTTTTGTTTTCACCGATTTGCAGTTGTAAAGATCTTTGTAGTATGATGTGGCGGTTCTTAGTATGTCCTGTCTTTTCTGGTCCCATTTTCCGTTCGCATTTTTCATTTTGACAATCCAGTCTTTTGTGTTGGTTAACTGCTTGTAAGCCTTCTTGATGCCTCCTGTTTTAATGATGTACTTTTCTATTGTTTCCATTCTGTTTTGTTTCCTGTCCTTTCTTATGCTTTGTTTGATTTTTTTGCAAACTTCTGTCAGCTGTTTCCTTCGATTTTCTGTGTTTTTCATGCCAATAACTTTTTTCCTTTCTTCAAGTAGTTTTATAGTGTCACTTGTTAGCCATTTGCTTGGATCTTTTGTGTTGGTTGTGCCCTGTTGTATGTGGGCTTTTATAGTTCTTTCCATCCAATCGTATCTTTCTTGTACTCCTATGTTTCTCTCTTTATTTTTGAAGTCTGCGAATTTATCTTTCAGGGTGTTTGTTATATATTCTATTTGTTGTTTCCCCAGTGTAGCATTTCTTGGTTCTACCTTAGGTCTTGGTTTTTTCTCTTCTGTGGTTTTTAGTTCTGCTCTGATTAGTCTATGATTGGTGTTGAAGTTTAGCTGGTTAATGACATCGAAGTTTGTGAAGTAGTTGTTTCTGTTAGTCATCATAAAATCTATTTCGTTTTTCGTTTTCCCATCTGGGGAGATCCAGGTCCACATCCGCTTCTTATTTTTCTTGAATTTTGTGTTTAGGATAGTTAAATTATTCTGTTGCGCAAACCGTACTATTTTTTCTCCATTTCTGCTTCTAGTTTTACTGCTATATGTGAATGACCCCACTGCGTTTTCTCCTTGGCGCCTTTCTCCAATTTGGCCGTTGTAGTCTCCCATTACTATTAGGTTTTTGTGTGCGTGCTCTTGGATGGTTTCGTTAAGATCGTGATAAAATTTGTCTATTGTTTCTTTGTCGGCTTGTTCGGTAGGCGAGTATATTTGCACGATGGACCATGGATCTTTATACCCTGTCAGTTTTATATTTAGCATCGCTATGCGCTCGGATATTCCTATGAACTCTTCAATATAATTTGCTAGGTGTTTTTTGATAATAAATCCAACGCCATGTAAACCCGGGGTCTCTCCAATATAATATAGTATATAGTCTTTATGAGCAACAATATTTTCTCCTGTTCGTCTTACTTCGCTCAAACCGAGAATATCCCACTTAAGTTGTTGTAAGGCATATATTAATTCGGTGAGGTTTTCCTCAGACTTTAAAGTTAGCACATTCAAGGAAGCAATATAGATTTTTGATTTTTGGCTTTCATTGTCGTGTTTTGAGGGTTCTGTATCATTTGTTTTGCTTCTCTCTAAAGAGTGTTTTTTTCTTTCTTGTGTTGTATCTATCTCTTTGTTTTCATTTGTTGGAGGGTTGTGGTCGTCTTCCCCCACGGTGACCAGCCGGCTTGGGGTGTTCGTTGTCGAAGTTGGTTTTGATGATAATGTTTTATTTTTATTTTGGTTCCGGATAACAGTGTACGTTGCTAGTTTTTTGGCAGCTCAGACAGCGAAAGTGATCTTTCTCGAATAACATAGTTGAAAATGTTCGGTCTCAATATTTCTCGTGTTGTATTATCTGTATTGTCTGCCGAACAAGCAGGATTATTGTCGCAGGTGGTAACTTTCTTCTGTGGTGTAGAATTTTGTGGGCTGGTATCATCTCTTTTCCTCTTTTCACGATTGTTTTCATTTTGTTTCTTTACTATTAATTGGTCATATTTGAAGTAAGCCCAGTTCCCTTTTTTCCTTTCTGCCTCTAGTTGTGGTTGTAGCTGCTTTCTTTTTTCTATTACTTCTTTCGGGAGATCTTCTTTAACTTTGATACCGGGTGGTAGTTTAGTTTTGTTCTTCAGTATCATATGCTTTTTCCAACATATTATACTTATTACTTGCATATTAAATTTATTTATGATTCATGGACGTAACTACCAGGACAATACTGATCATGAATCATGTAGTTGTTAGTTGGCACGATAACCCTTTAAAAACCTACTGCTACTTAAATATAAATCGGTGAAAACCTTTTATTTGTGTTTTGAATTTAATGATCAAACATACACGTCAGAATCCACCACTATACAACACGTAAGTACGTATTAATGATTCATGCTCATCAAATTCTAAAGTATTAATTTTATTACAATCATTAAAATTCCACTATGACGTTGCCCATGTCGCAAGGTTTGTTTATATCATATGTACGTGATTCAGAAGTTTGTAAATATATAACACTGTTTGTATTCGAGTAAAGGTAACACCGGATAAAAAAGACGCATCTGGAACTTTTTAAATTTTCAACAGCAAAAACCAATATATTTTGACCTCCGAATCGGTACTTATTGTAACTGCTGGGCAGCAAGAGTGCCACAAACACTAGTGGTCTGTGGCCACAAATTAGATAACAACTCCGTCGTAGTCAAATAACATAAGTTTTGAGTGAGTCATAAGTCGTAATGTATGCAAAACAGTTCCGTATTTAATCAGTATGTAGTCATGAACGGAACATCTACCGCGTCGTTTTCGAGAATGTCTAACCTGGGTTTTTACGACTTTCACGTCAAAACTCGTCGTGAGGTAAGTCATAAAATGTACAGAGTGAGTAATAGAGCAGGGTTCTTTAATCTTTTTTCGGCCACGTACCACGGACCACCCGCTCCAATATGTACAACTATCTGTCCAACCAGCTGAACATATTGGATGACTTTTCTCAAATTTTTTCAACTACAAAATGTAGTTGGGCATTTCTCTTGAAATATGTCTGCGGTCACCTCATTCATCTGGCCCTTTTTCATATTAAATGTATGGAGACAGATGAATGAGTCGCAGACATATTTCTGGAGAAATGCCCAGTTGAACTCCTTGGACTGAAAATTACAATAAGTTTAATCACAATATTACACATAGCCGCGGACCTCTAGGGGTCCATGGACCACAGTTTAAGAAACCCTGGCATATAGAATCTCAAAACGAGACTAAATACGAGATTGGTAGAGAAATTTGTTCCGGAGTGACAAAGTAAATTTCAGAGATAAGAATGTCAACTCATAGATTTCCAGATAATATCTTACAATCGAATATTTTAAGCGATTTGACCGAGGTTAAAAAAAAGTTTATAAAATCGCTCATTTGATATTCTTAATCTTTTATTGTAGATTCAACTCTAAAATCGTTCTAACGGTTCTTTAGAAAAACAAACCGTCATAGCGATTATCAAATCTGATGTGCGGCATTTTTAAGGAGAATAATACCCCATTAATATAATAAAGCATTATTTAACTTGTAGGCTAACTACGGTCCTAAAAAATAAGTTACATAACTTATAAATCTGATTTGGTAACTACCAAATCTTCTAGTTTCAGATTTCTCCATGCATTTCCTCACATTTGGATGCTGATTGGAAATTCCACTTAAACATTAAATGCAACTTGATGCGCTATTCCTATACTACTCTGTGGTATTGGTCTCATCGCTTTATATACACAGGACACACACACACACACACATCAGTCTATACACAGGAAAAAAAGATAGTCGGAAGTCGCTGCGCTATATTCCATAATCACACAATAGTTATAGTTATTATGAATTCAAATACATCATAAATATCATATTGAAGGAAAATATCATTCTGTGTATTGAAATCATCGATGATTATTATTACAAACGGGCGGTCAAACAATCGTGTTTGTACGATGCGTCCACGCAAGTTGAATCATATCATACAGATAATATAATAGGAATTATGAAATTAGATCGTATTTTGGAAATAAATGAAATCACCGCATTTAGATTTATTATCGAGTAACGTTACTCAATGAGAGACAGATCACTCGAAAAATTGATTTGTGGTTTGTGGTCGATCGATAACTTATTTTGGGCTTAATTTTTATATCAACTTTGTAAAGATTGTGGTTTTCCACATAATTGAGTAATTTCATTATTTAGTTTAAAGAAAAGACCGAAAGATAAAATAGACGAAACGCAGATGGTAGAAATGTGTCTTTATCTTATGCTTGCGCAATGTTAAGAGAGATTTTGCGAAACTCTTAATAGTTGCGATTTAGATAATGTGTGATGAGCACTGCAGACGAATTTTGACAAGATCAGATAAAAATATCGCCATAAGCAACTCCAATATATAGACGGCGTATAGATTCCGAATGTAGAGATTCTCAAGATTGTAAAGAATACAGAAATTTTAGTTTTCGATTGGATCTGGGTGACCAATAACCATTTGGAATATGATTACAAAACAAACATGCGAACTGCCAAAAATTTCACAAAAATATCCCCTTCGGCCACTTTGGAAACTAAAGGTGCGAAACTAGTTTAGAAAACAGAATTATTTTTCTTTTTACCAAACCTGGTTTAGAATAATTAAAAATAATTCTGTTTTGTAAACTGGTTTCCAATACAGAATATAGAATATTCTTTTGTGTAATAAATACATTTCTCAAAATCATTTAGTTAGTTTTTTGAGTAACCTACAATTTTATAATTTATCTATCTAACGGGATGTTAATTAGGCGGCGTTATTAGGGGAGGCCTATGTCCCTGCAAAAGACATCTTTCGGCTGTTGGTGATGATAAATACTTATTGTACATGATACCTACATGTTTACTAAATAATTTAATTATTTCATTTTACTAAACCACCGCAATTCTTTAGGAAATAGGAATACCTACGGATCGTATTGTCCTGGTTCCCTTCGGCCACTTTGGAAACCAATGGTTTGAAACCAGTTTAGAATTATCTTTTCACTAAAACTTTTTAGGGATATGATGAAATCACTAGCCTTGTTTAGTGAACTAAACTGAGTTGCCTGATATAACTTATTATATTTTTTCCTTGAAACAAGTTAAGGATTTGATGAAATAAATAAATAATAAATATCGGGGGACAATCTTACACAAATCGAGCTAGTCCCAAACTAAGCAATGCTTGTACTATGGGTACTAGACGACGATATACATACTTATATGGATAAAAACATACTTAAATAGATAGAAAACATCCATGACTCGGGAACAAATGCTCGTGCTCATCACACAAATATTTGCCCATACCAGGATTTGAACCCGGGACCTCTAGCTTGGTAGGCTATGGCACTCCCACTGAGCTAAATGTGTCGTCAAGGGAAATGCCCAGTTACTATTTTTTTAGTTCCCTAAAACGGCTTGGAGATTTGATAAATTTACTATCCATGAATGAGTTTCAAAAGAAAATTCTATATTCTGTATTGGAAACCAGTTTAGAAAACAGAATTATTTTTAATTATACGAAACCAGGTTTCCTAAAAAGAAAAATAATTCTGTTTTCTAAACTAGTTTCGAACCCTTGGTTTCCAAAGTGGCCGAAGGGAAAATATCAAATAGTCGGTGTCGATGTTAAAATTAATTCCGAAAGCTCAATTTATTAATTCACTTCTTGTCCACTTTTCTCACATACATTAATATTGATTTCCATGGTTATCATTTCTTCCAAGTTCCCTCAACCGAATACACTGAAAACACACGGCCCCTACACAAGTCACCGTCTGACCTTGTCTCTACTTTCGGGCGCCAAGCAGAGCATAACCTCATTAACATTTACTTGTAATTATCTACTAAATGAGCGGGTGTGTCGTGATGAAACGTTGAACAAGATAAAATTTATAGTCGTAGATTGGGCCGTGTGAAAATTAGTCATTCATAAAAAGTTGTAAAAATAGTTCTAAAGGTTCTGAAGGTACGCCTTTTGTCGTAATTGTATTTAATTTTGAAAATATTAAAAATAAGGGCTGCTTACTAATTAATATCGCTTCCCTCGTAGTCGTCCTCGTCGTGCATCGGTCTGTTCAGCTATCAAAATAAGTGTCCTGCAGACTAACACATACTATGTGATAGTGGTATGTGATAGTGATAGATTGAAATCACAAGAAGTTGTATGGAACCGACTGAAACTGTGTGTTACCGGTGTTACCTACACCTAAAGTATACCGAAATAGCATGAGGTACGATAACGTTAGGCAATAAAAACACAATCTTAAACCCGAGCCATACACCTAGTTTCCATTAAAATTATAATGTTATATGACAGTAGCTCAAGTGTACAATATAGTTTAATAAATGAAAATGCCAAAAATAACGTAAAACTCCCCAGGGATATTCACTGGCACAGTTGATAACCTCATTCACTTAGGCGAGGCTAGACCAGAATCGGGCACGGAAGCCTAGTTTCCAAATCATTTTTAGAGCACTTATTTGACTCGTAGGTCACTGTAAAACATATATAATAATATTCAGAACTGTATCTAGGGCTTCCTCTCACTTAGAACACGATAGCGAACACTTCGCTCGATAGAAAAGTAGCGCGAAAACACTATAAAATAAAGTATTTTTTTCATTTTTTTTCATTTTGTTCATTACCAGTTACCTTTTCTGACAAAATTAATACCTGACAATCATGATTTCACAGTCATGCAGGGCATCCTCTCATGTTTGGGTTGATAACGTATACTTTTATGTTAGAAATCGAAGATAATCTGCAATAATCTGCATTCCGCCCGACCCTAGTTGTATGTGAAATGCGAGCCAGGTCCTACCGGGCCTTAATGTAATTGTGAGTTGACCTATTACATTACTTTATATTAAGCCTGTTTATTACGCAGCATAATTAAAATAACTGTTGTTATATTTGCGTCGAGTGCAGATTTGGTAAACAAATGTATGACGCTTTTTTGCAATAAAAATATCTTGTGTGATAGTCGCATTACGTACTCATATTATCGAAAGTGTGTTTATTGGTTTGTCCTTCTTTCACAAACGAGAGAGCAATGCATTAGCGTGATTTTTTGCATAATACAAGCCATAGAGGCTTGTATTATGCAAATGGACATAGGCTACTTTTACTCCAAAAAATGCATAGGTCTTGATGGATAAACAAAATGACTACGTTAGCTGAGCTGGCGAAAAAATCTAGCTAAATATACTATCTATAGCCAAGAAAAACACACATTTCACAATGTCTAGACACGAAAAAATACGCCTAACGATGTCATAACTCAATAAATTGTCAAATATTGACGTTATAATTTGTAAGCAATTATTCATTAATTTATTACCCTCTATTAGTGGTTAGAAAGATAAGAAGCACTCGAGACTCAGCTCATTATCATTAGCAAATGTATGCTATCTTTGAACATGATATTCACTATCACTACTCTTAAGATTGATTGATGGTTTAAGAAGCAAATAGAGACATGTTCATATTTGATTCAAGAATTTTAATAGTCTCGCATAATTCACTATATACGGGGGTGCTTTGGCCGTATAAATCTTGTTTATTATTCGGACACCAAAGGACACCACGAATCTCGTTGAGCCTTCGATTTAGAACAAGAGTTAATTAATATTAAAAATATACGTAAAAATATCTGTGTAGGTAGATGGACAATATCATTTTGATTGTGTGTATCTGTAATCTTATCAAGTCTATATTAATTTTATGTTCCCGGAAGGTATCGATTACACACATTATAAATAATAAAATAAATATTGGGGGACAATCGTACACAAGTCGACCGAGTTCCAAACTAAGCAATGCTTAAATGACTTAATCTAACTATCTTAAGTGTTAAATCACTTTATTATCGATACTTAATCCATATTTACTGTTAGATTAAGAAACCAAACACTTTCAAAAACCAAGGGCTCTTTCTAAAAGAGTTATTATTATTTAATACGCACAAAAATAACCCGAAAGCTTTTTGCTTTGACTCTTAATGTGTATGAAACCAAACTACACCATCTTCATATTATGCTAATCCACCATAAAAAATACACAAGTCACAATTATAAACTGCTTCTTCTGGACTTACAACTTAAATTCGAAAATAATAAACACCACTTATGCGAATTATTAGCATGCTCAGATGTTTACAATCTCGGCTATGGACCGACGCAAATGGTTGCAGTGTTATGTAAACAGGCTGAGTCACCATGAAGAGATGACTCACATTACGGTCTACTGCCACTGAGGGTGCATTATGGATGGGAATACTTATACGGGAACATATCGTATTCAGGATGACAAAAGAAAAGAATCCTATAATCTGCATAGTTTTAATAGACGGAAATTTGAAAATTCTTTTACAATTTATCTGAAAAATTAATAGTATCTATCTGTAAACTATTTTGTGAAAAGAGTATTCGGACGACATTTGGAGAAGAAAAAAGCTAAAACAAGGGGAATTTTGGAATATAGACGAAGAGAAGTACGTGGGTATTTGAGAAGACACAACTTCTTTCTGAAAGGGTAGATGAAAGGAAAGGTACAGGAAAATATAGATGCAGCTACATATTTATAAGTATATAGTGAAGAAAAAATCTGATATCTAACTAACGTCAAAGAGTCATCGTACAGCAGGTAAGATTAGAAGCTACTCCATCGACAAGAGTGTGACTCTTAACTTGATGAATGAATGACCATAACGTACCTATAGAACGAAATAGTTCGTTAATTAACATGCACCGGTTAAAGCAATGCCATAGCAGGATTCAATTTCGTACCTATGTATGAATTTTTTTAACAAAAATCAACTCCGGGAGTGTGAAACGGGGGAAGGAAGTTGCGGAGAGAAATCTATTAGTAAATATCCGAGTGATGGGGAAAGGGATGAGATATCAATATTACAGTCAATTCTGGCTAAGATAAAGTGATGAACAGATTTATACCTTCGTCATCAGCATCAGCGCCCAGCATATTGCCAAACTTTGATTATTTCAAACTACTGTTTAAATACCGTCGATTAGCACCGTAAACTTAATCCAGAATAAAGAAGAGGCACGTAATGAGATTAATAAACTGATTGTAATGTGGCATTATTCCATCACGAATCACGACAAGGTTACTATACAACAAGACACGAGCTGCCAAAATGCCATACGCTGCATTTCAAATTAACTTAAATCATATTAACTTTATTTTATTTTATGCTTATCGTATTATAATTACGCCCAGATCTAAACAGCCGTACGTGATGATATCCTCCAGGTTGATATACGACATTATTCCACCAAAATACGAAGGCACGAGCTGTCAAAAGCCACCGCTGCATTTTTAAAGCAAGCGTCATCGGCCACACCAAGTCTTACTATATTTGGTGTGTTTCCTCACTTCCGACCAGCTTTAAAGTTATCAGATGTGGGTCAAGGGGCTTTATTTCATTTATTGCTTTCGACGTACGATATTTTTCAAGGAACTACTTAGTTATGATTTGACGTTTGCTTTGGTAACATGTCCGTCCGGTGTTATTGAATGTGTTTAGATCTTATCAGTTACTTGTACAGTTGATATGTATCATAATGACAGTTTTTTATTGCACTTGTATATTAGGCACTATAAAGTGATTAATAAAAGATAGTTGCTTCAGTACAGTACGTGACATGGACTAGAATTTACAAACTAGATCAGATCTGATTCAAATTGGCTTTCCGATAATGATAACTGCATGAATAGGTTGATCGGTTTGGTAAAATGTGACAATCTAGCTCAGATTGTCACATTTTGCCTCGGACCCGATAAATGACATTGCCAGCTACTTACTTTCCGAGGTGCGTCTACACGCATACAATCTTAGATAGTTGCAACATTTCACCTAAAATTACTATTCCCACGGTGATGCCGGTTTTGTTTCTTTCATATTTCCCTATCATTTGATAAGACATCGCATGAACTGAGATCTGTCAGTGTGTCTGTCAATGTCCCCGATTTACCACCAATGGGGATGACGACTGGGTTAAAACTATATAATTCTATTTAGTCCGTCAGTTACATTATGGAAAAATATGGGACACGTATTTTTTGGTTTATCAAAATATTAAAAATCGACAAAGTTATAGATCATCAAACTTCTGGAGTGGGAGCTTGTGACGTCACTCCTAGGTGAAAATTGTACTAGGAGTGACGTCACTCGAAACTTCTAAGTACTCTATCCTCGTCATTTTTTGTTCGTCAAACAAAAGAAAAAATATTGTACACGTAGACAATATTTTTTAATAATCTAACTGACGGACTAAATAGTTTTTTTTAGTCGTCTAGCCCATTCTGAACAGCGATCGTCTCAGCAGTCTCAGCTTCATGACTTTTTTTGATGTACAAGAGAAAATTTTAATAAAACTTCCTTTCCATCATCGGACATCTGCGAGACCCACTGAAGGTTATCTTCCATACGTTGTAGTACAAAGCTTCTACATATTTGCTATGCGAACAGCTAAAGTATGGAACTCCCTGGCAGCGTTGGTGTGTCCCAATAATTTCTAGGGCCAGAGTATCAGATATATTCGAAGTCAAGAGAAAGCCCAGTAAATGTTAAAAAACCTTTTAAAATTAATTACGTAAGACGGTGGCATATTTGTCATGTTCGTCTAATCACTAATCTAATCAGTCATATTATGTAGGTTTTGGACAGGAAATTAGTATACCTACGTTAGTAACGCATTTACGTCACATGTTTAATGATTGTTTATCAATAATTACTTTTATCAGTTTTGTGCATGAATTAAAATAGACTTTAAGACCAACATAACATGAAATTAAATGTACTAAGTGTATGTGACGTTCCCAAGTTAAATGTACATCTTTGTCGCTTACCATAAGGAAGCATTAACAGGTTTTTGCTATAAATATGCAAACAAATTTGGTCTTTATTAACAAATGGCGTTTGCTACCTTTACGTTTGGAACGATACATATATTGGGGTCATTTGAGATAAAATATTTTGGATTAGTTCATTTCCGTTGCAAATTGATGCAGAAGCGAGTTATAGACTACGTAAGTTTTACTAGCACAACATAAGTATCGATCGAGCATGTTTGACTTGCTATAAAAAAACTAGCAGACGTTAAATCTGTCTTAACATTCTAACCGCGCGATGGCCAAACTTGGTACAGGCATATAAGTACAAGTACAGCACAGGGTCGAGGACCTCAGTCGATGCTTATGCGATTAGGGGACCATTGACCTAGGGAACGACTGAGTGAATGCCTAAGTCTCAATCAGATCCGTTTTGTGATACGTCATTAGTGGTAGGAACGTTTATTTTGATTGTGTTACGCTGGTACATCAATAAAGATTTGTAAGTAATAAAAAGAGCTAGTTATTATGTAACGGGAGTGGAGTGTAAGGAGTGGTTCACATCGCGATTTCGCCGCGCGGCTACTAGTATCAAATTTTGCCCCTCTGGGAGGGGGGGGGGGGGCTTAGCCAGCGACCAGAAAGAGCACGCGTTATGCGATAGAGAAACTTCTGTACGTAGTACTATTACTTTTTCTGTGTTAAACTCCTGTAGAGTATTTTCCAATATACTTTATTGGCTTTCGCAGGTTCGCCAGCTTCTCGACTTCTTAATTCGACACAATACCTCTTTTTTCTTCTATTCAACTGCCCGAATATATTCTATTTTGTCTGTCCTTCTCTAATGTTATATGGAATGAAGTTATAGGTTAACGAAATGCACAAGAATCTAAAAATAGGTAAGTAAAACTTTGGATTATATTCATATTCACTGTTATTGTTTCCTAACAATAGAACTAAGCGTTGAAATACGAAGAATTGGGTCGAATATATGAATAATCATTTATATTCCAGTATACTGAGTCAACGTCGTAATATCCATAACACAATATCCTCAGGTACAGGAAATATGAAATAATAAAGAAACCTTACAATCGCACGGTTCATTAGTGGCAACACCCAGTAAAATGACAGGGTTCCCCATTTTCCTTCTCGTAGACTAAATAAAATAGCAGTGTTTGACAGGCCAAAGCCCAATAGTTTTATCAGCAGTGTTTGGGTCTTGGGTGCAATTTGTGATTTCAAACGTACAGGAACATGGATGTTCCTCAGGATTCCGGGAATGGATTATTTTATTACTATAGATGCATAGAGGGTGGAAAAATTCTATGGACCCTGGAGGGTTAAATCCTTTAGTTAACTCGTTTTACTTAAAGGAAACATTATTTTATTTTTAAAATGAAACAAAACTGCATTGAAAGATTTTTTTAATTCTCTTGGCCTTTATATTGGAATTGATGGTAAAATAAAATTAATATTAGATTTCACGATCTTTTTTACTTGTTAGATCAAATGTTTATTAGAGATTTTATCCTGAACAATTGTCCTATCGATTATTAGAATAAAATAGTGAGTGCTTATTTTTTGATTTTTTAGCTGGTTCAATTCCCGGGTGAGACATGCGAATTTTAGAAAATCTTTTAATGCAGTTTTGACTCCTTTTAAAAATAAAGGAATGTTTCCTTTCAGTAAAACGAATTAACTAAAGGATTTAAGGTAGTTTCCCTCCAGGGCCCATAAATTTTTTCCAAAAAAATGCATCACACTAATATTATACATGTGAAATGTTGTGAAGATGTTTGGATGTTTGTTACTAAATAACGGGGTAACAACTGAATGGATTGAGCTGAAATTTGGCATGCAAGTAGACCAAGTCGAGGATTAAAACATAGGATACTTTATATTCCGGTAAATAGTTCCCTTGGGCCAGTAACGGGGACAACGCAGGCGAAGCCGCGAGTAAATGCTTCTTTACAATAAGTAATATATGTTTCTGTATAACGTTTGAAGTCATATACCCCAAATTGTTCAGTTGACAGCCTGCTGTCACCTCTATTGCTAATGATAATGACTTAACATTCAAGATGGCGACTACTGGGACAGTGTCGAGCACTCAGACATACCTTACTAATTATGAATTAGAAGGTAAAATTGAACTTTGGAAGATTCAGGTATTCCCTATACTACAGGAAATATTTACTAATTTATAGTGTACAAAATTATTGTATTTCTTGTTATTGTGACGCTGCTTCTCTGTTTTAATTTGTGACGCATACATACTACATACTCATGACAGCCATAGTTTACTTAACTAAGGTATTAATGGAGAACACAATACACTAATGAAACATCAACAAAGATTTAGAGACCATTACACATAGTAACATAAAAATCAGATATTTCCCGGAAAGTATACATGATACATGAGTTGGGCAATCCGTAATCCCACTGATCTCAGTATGTTTCTCAAAAAAGTAGTAAAATATAATACCGTAGATTATAACCCCGGTTACTTTTTACAAGCTTTTACTTGCAATGTATATACATATGTAAATATGTATGTAACTATGCTTGTTCCAGTGAAATCTTGCAACTCAATTTTGAAGCAGATATCTTCAACCGATTAAGCTGAAATTTTGCAAGAGTATGTAAATCAGATGCAATTATGGTATTATGACATGGAGCTGATCTGATGATGGAGCCGGATGGTAGCCATAGGATCATCTAAATTACAAAAATAATTTCACCGTGCGTGCATTTCGACGTGCAGTTTGCGATTATACAAAAAAGTACAATCGGAAATAAAAGCTTGTCGCAAAAAAATATTTTTTGACAGAAACTTATTACTTACTAGCATTTCCCGCGGCTTCGCCCGCGTTGTTCCCGTTATTGTCCCAAGGGAACTCTTTACCGGGATATAATGTATCCTATGTTTCAATCCAGGACTTGGTCTACTTGCATGCCAAATTTCAGCTTGATCCATCCAGTTGTTACCCCGTTATAAGGTAACAAACATCCAAATATACAAACATCCAAACATCTTCACAAACTTTCGCATTTATAATATTAGTGGGATGGGATTATACAACTTAATTCACTTCCATATACGAAGTTGCGGGATGGTTCATAGTTGAAAATAAAGTCATAACTTAACCACAAAAAAATAAGAAGGAAAGAAATTACAATGTGGAGCAATTGGCATCTGTATGTGCCCCATTTGGTTGAGGACGTGGGGACAGGTGTAAAGGTAATGGTATTCGCAACTGTGTATGTGGTAAACATACTACACGTGTCTATTGTAACCGTCATACCACATGTTGAACCGGTATCAACTGGATAAAGAATAAGGAGATAAGTGGACTGTTCCTCATAGGGTGTAGCCCGACTAGAGTCGGGAGTAAAACTCGAGCCGTGGTTATAAAAAAATGTAATAAAATTAAATAATAAAACTATATACAATAAAATTAAGGTGAAACGGCATTCCGTCAGTACGCAGTAGGTATGTACAAAGGAAGGTCACTGGCCTTAACGGTGCTGGGAGACTGGATGGCGGTGAAGAGTCGGGACTTCAGGATAGGTAGGTATAGGTTTTCAGTTCCTAGTTCGAAGCCAGCTCCAGACCAGTTCAGAAGCGCTATTCTGCATCAGTCGATACGATAAACGGAAGCGACTTCACACAACTTCAATCCAGTAAAAAGGGCTGGAACAATCCTCCCGTTAGCGTTTGTCTCAAACCAATCCAAGTCTCATTTATTCTTTGCCAAGACCAGTGAACATTTAATTAATAAGACTTGGATTGAGTTTGAAAGTTACAAAAAGAACATAGTAAAATATATAAAAACAAAAGTACCTGCGAAGCGGCAGCCCTTACGAGTATTTATATTTATCTACACAGTAATTAATATTTAAGCAGTTTAAAATATCATAATATGTCAGTCTGTTTAGCAAATAACAAGATATCACGGCAATGTGAAAAGCGACCGAAAATGTCTCCGTGAAAAAAAAGACGATCGTAAATGCTGTACGTTCGTAAAAGTTTCTAACCGGCCAGTACTGCGCCAAGGAGGTTTGCCGCGTTACAGTACCCCGCGCGCCCAGGAGAATTTTCCAAGTTGGATAACACAGGAAAATTCCAGGCAGAAAATAACAGAAAATATACAACTACACAATATTTACAATTTTAAATCTTTAATGTGCCATTTACCTATCGCACGTCCATTATTGTCAGCCAATTCATACACAAGAGGTGACAACTTTTTCAATACTGTACACTTAACATATTTGGGAGCCAATTTTGCGGTAAAATATTTACCAGCGTCACTTAATTGGTAGTTACGGCGCCATACAACATCACCTTCATTAAATTCGGCCTGTTTACGCCCCACGTTGGGCGCCAATGTAGCCCGACTAGAGTCGGGAGTAAAACTCGAGCCGTGGTTATAAAAAAATGTAATAAAATTAAATAATAAAACTATATACAATAAAATTAAGGTGAAACGGCATTCCGTCAGTACGCAGTAGGTATGTACAAAGGAAGGTCACTGGCCTTAACGGTGCTGGGAGACTGGATGGCGGTGAAGAGTCGGGACTTCAGGATAGGTAGGTATAGGTTTTCAGTTCCTAGTTCGAAGCCAGCTCCAGACCAGTTCAGAAGCGCTATTCTGCATCAGTCGATACGATAAACGGAAGCGACTTCACACAACTTCAATCCAGTAAAAAGGGCTGGAACAATCCTCCCGTTAGCGTTTGTCTCAAACCAATCCAAGTCTCATTTATTCTTTGCCAAGACCAGTGAACATTTAATTAATAAGACTTGGATTGAGTTTGAAAGTTACAAAAAGAACATAGTAAAATATATAAAAACAAAAGTACCTGCGAAGCGGCAGCCCTTACGAGTATTTATATTTATCTACACAGTAATTAATATTTAAGCAGTTTAAAATATCATAATATGTCAGTCTGTTTAGCAAATAACAAGATATCACGGCAATGTGAAAAGCGACCGAAAATGTCTCCGTGAAAAAAAAGACGATCGTAAATGCTGTACGTTCGTAAAAGTTTCTAACCGGCCAGTACTGCGCCAAGGAGGTTTGCCGCGTTACAAGGGAATGATACTCTCGACCTTTGTAGGCATTTCAACTTCCTACTTCACTTTTAATAGAACTGGCAGGATATGGCATACATAAATGTGCATTCGAAGTTTAAATGGGAGCAATAGTCTAATATCTGAAGACGTTCGTGGGTTTGATAAGCCATGTTCGGATATTTTCTTTACATGAAAAGGACTAACCTAAATTTGATATTTTTTAAGCGTTGTATCTACTGGAGAGCGGAGTGAAAAAGGGATATTAAATAAGTAAAAGTTGTATGGAGTTCATTAGTTGGATATTCCCTTTAAGAACTATATCTATCACGGTTTGTTTGTCAAATTGTCATTGGACAACAGCAATAGTGTAATGTGGAATTTCCTAGAAAATTTCAAGGCACGTAATGCGGTACTAATGTGGAATTATGCATCATACAAAATCGTTGGAAATCAGGCGTTCAGTAGAAATATCCGTCTGGTATAAAACCACATGAATTAATGACTAATTCATTTTAAAATGGAAATGAATTCCGAATAATAATAGTCTGCCCTGTTATGCAGTTACATTTATGTGTCTATTGTCCCGATAAATTCAAATTGTTTATTTTCATAATAGGATTTTACAACCACTTTACTTATCTCAAACCAAAATTTAAATTCGAGTACCAATAAAATACTACTAAAGCAATGAATATTGTAATTTACCAGAGAGATAGTTCTAGGTACTTTACTTAAGTATTTACGTTTTGCTTGTTTTCGCCAATACATATAATGTGTTGTTTATTATAAGTGCCAATTACGTCTGTAATGATTTACAAAAGGTTAATAGTGTAACTTTACCGCTTACTATTGCATCTTCACAGCAGCAGCCTATTGCAAGGACCTTATTGACAACTAGGTAATTGGTGCCATTTGCCCGACTGTTACATACAAAGTATTTCCTTATTTTCTTTAATCAAACGAAGCAGCTCACCTCAGTTCCTGCAACCTGTCGCCGAGGTCAGGTCGCGATGACTATCGCACAATAGCATTTGGGAAGCGGATCATGGGAATCTAGCGGTAACGGCAGTGGGACGGGAAGATCGCACGCTACGTGGTCAATGCTGCCGTTACCAACTTATGCTAATATCGGCATCTTCATTTACAAGTTCAAGATTATACGTGTATAACCTGTGTACCTGATAAAATGTATTTTGTCTTTTCTTTGGTGTATTTCTTACGTCATCTCTGCTACTATGGGCTGTCTGGAAAAAATCGCTTCTTTAGCGTTAAGAGCGCCTGTTGTCTACCATTCGTTTTTAATATCTTGTTTATTTAAGGATCTCAGGTAAGAGTATTGTATTGTAAAATGCACTAAAATTATTTTCTTCGACAATATTAAGACATTCCATGCTATTCTGATCTCTCATAAGCGAATCTTGGAAAAGGCTGCTCCTATTTCCGCCAGCATAGTAAAATTGGACATTCGCAAAATGAGACATTTCACTCTGTTCATTTGTTCCAGATCTACGATTCCGCAGATGTAGGCATAGTCAGATAGACAATCGCATCGCATCAATTTTATAACACCCCGCTTGCGTGGAGAGATAATAAAGAAAAATGTCTAGACCTAGAATATTATGTGTATCTATCAGTGGCGTGTCGTAAAAGATGTCATTGAGCAAGTCAGTGCAGATTTGGCGTACATTTTCCTCAAGAGCTGTAGAATAAGGTGGTCAAATGTCTGATATTAGGCAAGCCGGTAGGAATCGAGTTCTTTGGGCGCCACGCCACTGGTACATTGTATCTATGAAGGTCTATTCTAACAGCACGGTTTATACACGTGTATTATGGACAATCCTATACAGTTATTTTATTGCGCTTATTAATCGATCTGGCTAGGAAGGATTTAAACGCTGAGATGACGGGTGATAGAGAGGTATGGAAGAAGAGGACATGCTGCGCCGACCCCAAATGAATGCGAAAAGGGCAAGCGAATGATGCTTATTAATCGATCAATTTACGCACGATATTCGGAAATATCCTTTGTCAGGTTTTTTAGGCCACGTTTCGATACAAATAAACAACGGAACATTTCGCATTCTCTAGTAAGTGTAAATTAAAGTAGCCCTCGTGAATAATTCAAACGATGTTATGTCGTACACTATTACGATATTAAAACGCATACTGCATAATAAGGGGCCAGTTGCATCGCTGAAATGAAAAATGTCAAACGCCCTATTAAAATTCATGGAGTTAAGACTTTAGGGTATTGAAGAGATAGTTGCGATGTTACTTTGACAAGGGCATAAGTGTGTATATTGTTGATGTGTATTAAGACTTAAGGTTACTAGTCGTGTAGGATAATGTCAGCGGAACATAAAAGTCAAGGTGGACTATGTGACTGTAATATACTTACAATGTATTATCATAGCTTCATTATCTCGGTGACATTAATTTGATAAACAAAAATATTACTCATATCATCTTTGATTCTCCAGATACCAGTGGTACAAAAGCATTTCAAGTTCTTGCTGATTGGTGTGCTTACTGATGCACCGACAATTACTTAACATACAGTATTATTTACTAAGGTACTCGGAATTGCATAGTACAAATACCAGAATTCAAATAGCTTATTCTGACAACTCGAAAATTGATTGATTTATTTGTAAACCTAACCATCTGACGTACCTCGTCTCATTGTCGAATATACCTCTGGGTCTGGCCTTTTAATCGTGTACGGTTTTTAAAACACTTTGACCTATATCTATAACTATATGTATACTAATACAGAATCATATTCTATTCTTTATGGATATATCGTATTCTTTCAAACTTTGATAAAGTGTCGTACATTGTGTTGAATTGAAAGTTTGAATTCCTGTCCATAACTAGGTGAAACGCTTTCAAACCCAAGTGTCCAGCTCAGTAGCAAAACAATGCAATGTTGCAACTGCATCAAGGTTTCCATTTCCGTGCATCTAGATTAAACGCATTTAGACTTGTGCAACGGCTTTTACACCGAGCGAAGTGTATGGAATGAGACTGATAAAATTCTTCTGCTTTTGATGAGGTATTTTGGTATTTGATAAATTAATATAAATCGAAGGCAAGGACATATTTAAAGTCCCTTTATCAGTATTCTATAGACATGCAAAGTGTGATTGCGTACCTATTTAACCTTTCTTTTTGAATTCAATACATTTTTATTTCAAACTAATTGTCCATAGTATGTGTTAGTAACAAAGGTCTTAAGAGCTATGTTAGTAGTTAGGAGTATTGTTTAATTTAAGTACATACTTTGAGAGATTATACTAAGGCATAAGTTCTACAAGTGTGTCAGTAAGTACTCATGCATGGAATTATGAACTGGAGTGACATAGACTACTATTTGTACTGTAACAATACTCAGTTCCCGAGGGAGGAGATAAACACGGTTGTTATACGGACAATCGCTAGTGTCACATAATCAGTGGATTATTTCGCGGCCGGGAATATGATTGATAGATTAAGTACTTAAGTTAGGATCCTTCGTTGATTGGTCTATTAGGACCTGTGTAACCTTTCCCCGTTTCACGAATCCGAACAGCCAGCAATGTTCGATTTCGAACGGGTGCGTGTAGAATTTCGATCGAATTCGATTGCAAAAGTTTACGCAACTTCGCTTGCACATTCCGTTTTTTGCGTTAACGAACGAGAGTTGCATGTTTAGTGGAAGAGAGCGCATGTCGTCACATATAGGCCGATAAAAGAAACGTATAGGTGGTTGAGCTCAAGGGCGCCGCCAAGGGGGGCAGGGAAGTGAGCTCCACTCCCCCTTGATACACATTTTTTCCCGTAGTTTATTTTCTAATTTAGCTTCGAATTGTGACTCGTATTAAAATAACACATGTACAAATCAAGTATTAATATAATGACGCGATAAAGGTCCATGCCCAGTGTGGGCAGATACAAACTGAACAAATAAACGAACACAAGCGTTCTATTGACTTTAGGCACAAAATGGATCCGTAAATATGTCACTACATTGCGAACGATCTTGGTGAAGTTTATTTAATTTGCTTAATAGATAGTTGGTGCGTAATTTGAAGGCCGACTGTAAAGATCGTGTGAGATTCGTGAGTAACTAATGACAAAGATTCGCCTTGCCTAATTCATCACCCGCTTTCGAACCTCTCAGCTCAAAGAATTTAATGCCCTCCTGTGTATACGATAGCCAGTCAAAGCCAGTTTTATACCTGGAACCTGCCTACCCATGTTTATGTCATAAAGTAAACTCGGTTCAGTTATGTAATAAGTACTTTATAAGTATATGCAAATGCAGTACGCGTAACCATGGCAGTGCAACAAATCAATATAAACTCGCAGCTATCGAGACTAGGGCTTGCAAATATTCGACTTTTTCAAATATTCGAATAATCGAATATGATTTTGTAGATATTCGAATAATTCGAATATTATTCGAATACTACCAAAAACTATAAAAAAATCGTTTTTCTTAGTATTTTTTGTGAAAAACATATTAGAAGAGATATTTTTTACGCTGCGATTACCTTAAGACTAATCAAACTTAATTAGTCTTACTCAAAACCTATAAACCGACTAGGTAGAAGAGGGAATTGATTTGTTTGCAATATTTATTTATATACAAAGCAAGGAAGGAATGAAGAAGTCAGCTTTGGTGAACCCGATCCTTAAATAAAAAGGCGACCGCTCAAACCCATCCAACTACAGGTCGATAGCCATAACCTCTCTGTTCTCGAAGATAATGGAGTCTATTATCAACTGCCAGTTCCTTCGGTACCTAGAGGACCACCAGCTGCTTAGTGACCGTAAACGGATACGGATTCCGTAAAGGCCGCTCAGCTGGTGATCTTCTGGTCTACCTAACACATCGCTGGGCACAGGCGATCGAGACTAAGGGTGAAGCATTGGCCGTTAGTTTGGACATGGCAAAGGCTTTTGATTGGGTTTGGCACAAAGCACTTCTTCTTCTTCACTTTCAAAGCCGTAACAGACTTGTGTGTGAAATTGAAACTTCTCTAAAAGAAGTTTCAGAATGGGGTCGACTTAATATAGTCCGTTTTACCCCTACGAAGACACACGTTTGAGGGTAAGGCTAAATTAGCCTCTAAGAAGCTCGGTGTACTCAACAGATCGAGACAGTATTTCACCGCCTACAGCTTTATAAGGCGCAAGTCCGTCCACATATGGAATACTGTTCTCATCTGTGGGCTGGGGCTCCCCAGTACCAGCTTCTCCCTCTAGCTAGACCGCATTCAGCGGAGAGCGACTCGTATCGTCGGCTGCCAAGATATTTCAGATCGGCTCGACTCCTTGGCACTGCGTAGAGATGTAGCCTCGTTCTGCATCTTCTATCGTCTGTATAACGGGGAGTGCTCCGAGGAATTGTTCGGATTGATCCCTGCCTCATCTTTCTGCTATCGTCCTACGCGACAATTTTTCCATCCTCACCACTTAGATGGTTGGCAGTCCACAACTGTGCGTTTTGCTAGAAACTTCCTGCCTCGCACGACTGAACTGTGGAATAAATTGTCGGCTGTAGTGTTTCCGGACCGTTTTCTCGTTTGCCCCCTATTTCATAAAATCCTTTGGGGGAGTTATGTCGGACTCACCCCATCAGAAGGAAAAGATATACCCACTTAAAACACCTGGACCCGAGTTACCTGAGAATAGCAATTTGTCTAAGAGTTGGAGTCAAATGTTTGCATGTACCCCACACATGGCTGCATTCCGCATTCAGGCAACCTCTTAACAGGCCGGTTCAGTATATAACCAGTCCCAAATCATAAAGCTGTCTCGTCGCTGCTTTTTTGTACTTTAACTAAATTGGTAGGTTTATCCTCGTTAAGCCCATTTCCTAAATTTAGGATATTTTGCTGAAGTAATTTTCGAGGTTATTAAGATGAGAATAGAATTCTAATTTCATAAATGCTCCCCTGCTCATCACCCCCCCATTGGCCTCACGAGGATATTAGTCTTGGAAATTTTAACTAACTGGCCCATGCTTCGAGAGATCCCAGAGCTGGCGCATACTTTTCTCAAAAAATTGTCCTTGCGATTAAGAAAGCTAATGACGCATGCAAAAAGAAGACCCTGCCACAGCCTGCAGCTCAGCCTAGAGAGGATATTCTATTTTTTAATTTAAACATTGTTTTTTATAGCGTAAAAAGTTACGCTGCGCTATTTTAGGCATATTTAGTTTGAAAAAATGTAATTGATTACTTTATCCTTCTTTATAATGTCCTTTGTTAGCATTTTCATTTAAATTCCATTTAATTTAAATAGGTAGTAAAATTATTCGAATATTCGAATACCTTACCAGGTATTATTCGAATAGCAAAATTAGCCGAATATTCGAATAATTCGAATATTCGAATTGCAAGCCCTAATCGAGACCAATATTTCGCAATAGCGTGTAATATTTTATAAACCAGACGAACTGTCATCGTACCACGAAGACCTGATTTCAGTCTGGCTAGTACGGCTTCGTTTGTCGCACGTTCTAACGATTGCTAATCGGTTTAGGGCCGTCTGTGCTAACTTTGATTGCCGTCGGGGGTCTACTGGGTTTTAATAGAATAGACTGTAATTAAAAAAGGGGGATTGTACCTAGTCGTTCATTTACCCCACGAGACATTTAAAGCCAAGAATAGATATCTCTGGGACTTCTCTTCTTCTGGGACTCTGGGGAACGGTACTTATTGTTTGAATACCGTCCAACTTTCCGTTGCGTTACGAAAATTTATTGATTTGAAGCTAACTATTAGTTTCGTCACGGCCCTTAATGAACACTTTATATGAAAAAAAAAAACAAAACCTAGAGGCATGCTGTCGCGTTCGTATCGACTAATTAGTATCTAAATAATGTACGATACAACGCATTTCTGATTTAGATACCCAAAAATCCTACATCGTTTCTCTTTAAAATGTGCAATCATTCTTAAACACTACTTATTTTTTAAATTCGAATGGGTTGGGTTTACTACCAAAGCTGTAAAAAATCTGCCGACAAAGAATTGTGTTTAAAATTATATCTGAATGAATGTTTCTGGAAATGTTAACACGTGTAACAAACGGTATTCATAGCGGAAGCGGTGCAATGATTCAACAATTAATTAAATACTAAGAACCTAGACGTAAATGATTACTGTCACAGTTAACTAGTAGGAGCATCTGCTTAAGTGGTCACGCGATTTTAATATAATATATAAGAAATCTAACTCTGACTGACAGGGAACGCACAACATAAACCGGTGAGTCGAGGAGCATGCAATTTTGCAGTTGTTGATGAGCACTATGATAGAATCTAAATTCAGGGGATAAAACTTTGTACAAGGGTTCAGACATTGCCGATACAAAATGAAACAAAAACTACTCAAAAATAAGATCCCGATATTATGAGCTAAAATAAATAATAGCGAACGCGATATAGACGAAGAGGAATGTAAACGGAACGAATGAAAATCAATTTGAAAACGTTTCAATGAGATAGTAGTATTGCAAAAGAAAAGATAAAGATAATTGAAGCTACATGGCTACCGAGGGGGAAACATTGATCTTGTCTCTTCGTGTCGAATGTGGGTGGACAAAAAATATTAGCAAGAAGTTTGTCTTAGCAACCCGGATCTAAGTTCAGAAACTTAAATCCGCTAAATATGCGTACCTGGAACTTGTGGCTATCGATTCAGAATCGTCTAGATCAGTGGTGGGCAAAGTTTTTTCATGGCGGGCCAGAAAATATAAGAAATTTCAGAGGAGGGCCAGAACTATAGCAAAAACTTTGTTTTATCAGGGGCCATATAAGTACTACTATAATTCGAAGGACCGCCGGCGGGCCGGATTAAACCCTCCCGCGGGCCGGAGATGGCCCGCGGACCGTACTTTGCCCACCACTGGCCTAGATAGACTAATTGTGGCTGGCAAAATAAGCCAAAGTAAGGAAAATTGATAGAGCCATTGCAAATCGTGGCCGTGGATTTTGGATTACAAATGAACTGATCTTGTCCTTTAAACCTCTTTAGTTCATGCCATATTTGGTATCGTACAGCAACGATGAATACGATGATTGATGTAAAAGAACTAAGCAATGTGAACTACCTATGTACAAGCTCGTTCATCAAAAGTTAGTCTAACACGTACCTCCTCTTGTACAATACTTGGAATGATTCTTTTCGGATCCGCACACATAATTTTTTGTTTTCACTACACCGAATCTAACTATTACTTAAACGCCACTGACTATTCTGAGAAGAGGTCTCAGTGGCGGGTAATGGGATGATTACATAGAAGAGTTGGCAGGGAGAGTTAAAGATCTTTAATATTGAAAAAGCGCTTATCAATGCATGCCGCTACGCGTACAGCGGAACGGGATGCGTCCACGATAACATTGAAATTATTAATAGCATCGTAGTACCACGTAGTACCACACTCAATCATTGTATGGAAATGTATGATAACTCGTTTGGTGAAATAGCAACAGACTATAATGGAATTGAATAGAGTAAGATGGACTAGTCTGTTAGAAACCATGCTTAAAAATCATAAGCTACTAGAACTAGATGATCGGATTGAGGAAGAGCTAAAACCTTGCTAAACTAGATGATAGGGTTCAAACGGAGATAAGATGGAACAATGTAAGTTGTTTACACTTATTATAAGAGGAAACCTGTTACGGGGAACTTAAAACTACTTATATATGAGTTATGAGTTTATCTTATAATCTATGGGACTTTTTCAGCATCAACACAATCGGAATGCAGTTAATTTGAGTAGGTCGTCTTTTGATTAGAAGCTGTTTTATATCACTGAGTCACAAGGGATTTGATGAAGTATATTATACAATCGTGACTTGGAGACATGAGGTCCGCAAGGTCTCACGATTACAAGATTAATGTTCTTGAGACTCCATATAAATGACAATGGGTATTAAACCCCACAAGTATGATATAAGAAAATCTAGTTTTCATTAGAATATCTAATCAGGCTATTAAAGATAAAGACACTGAGGTATTAATCTGTTTTACAACACATACAAAGCCAACATACAAAGCAAACAGTAATTTCGTTTAGCAGATCACGGAACCCGCGTTGCTACCAGTACATGTTAGACGGCACCCAGATGCAGCGTGTCAACGAAATCAAGGATTTAGGAGTGCTATTTAAATCGGATCTTAGCTTTCGGGATCATATTATTAAGGTATCGAAAAAAGCTTTCCGGAATCTTGGTTTCGTTATGCGACAATCGCGTGCATTTACCAATATTAACGCGATTCGTGCGCTGTACGAGGCGATAGTTAAGAGCCATTTAGAATGTAATGCAGTCGTCTGGAGCCCGCATGAGACTAAATATAGGTTCATGTTGGAGCGTATACAAAATAAATTCGTTAGATTTTTATATTTAAAATTGTATGGTGTTTATCCATTCTATCCGCTAATGTATCCGACTTTGTTCGTCTTAGGGATGGTAGGATACAATAAGCTGGAAGTACGAAGGGAGTTGGCGCTCGTCTCATATATATTTAAGTTGTTGCGGGGCAAGTTGTTCAACCCTGGAGTGCTGGCCGAAGTGCAACTGAACGTTCCGGAGCGGTACGTGTGGCGGCGCATTCGGCCGAGTCTATTGGCCGAGCCTCGCGCGCGCACGCAGCTGCTTCGTCAGGCCCCCGTCACCAGAGCAATACGGGCATTAAATAGAGTGGCAGATGAGGTAGACATCTTCTCTTGTTCTCTGAACGAATTCACAAAGGTCACGCTTTATGTTTTGTGTTATAATGTGTTGTAATATGTGATATGTGTATAAATTTTGTATTATTATAAGTCCGTAGATGTAAGTATTCCACACTGTCGCATTAGGATAAGCCTGTAATGATAGTTGTGTGATGTTTTTAAATAAATAAATAAATAAAACATCAACTCCTTACTTGACCTGTAGTTACCACATAGTTCAGTCCGTCATGCAGCATAAGACCTTTTATGGGTATACTATGGGTATACTTGATGGAATATGAATATTGCTGATGCGGAACCTTACATAACTTAAAACTTGAATATAAAGAATTAATCGATATTACATGAACAATCAGACGTATGGAATTTATCAATCAATATAAACATTTATCAAACAATCAGAAAATTAACACAATTTAAAGACTTCATGTTATCCTCTCGAAAATTTGAGGCTTAAAACTGTTCAAAGACCCTTTAAAAACAAAAGAACAGCGCAGCGCAACGTACGTTAACCTCAAATAAAAAATTGTGCATGGTATGCTGCGGAAATTGAAGGAAAGAGGGGGAGAGGCAGACCGACCTCAGAGAAACTTTGTGCAAGAGCTCAAAGGTCAATGTCGTGTCGTACCAGGCAGGACCTAAAAAACATGGCTGAGGACCGCACAAGATGGCGTCTCTACTCCACCGACAAGAGCAAAGCTCTTAAATTATGATTATGAATATTATGATGATGATGATGATGATGGGGATATAATTAAAACCACAAATATTCACAAAAGTTTCGTACGAGGAGTGTAAACGTACGGTATGTTCACCCTTTTGTATCGCAGCGAGTTAACCACTTTTCTCTGGTTACTGTTCTTACAATAAAATGTGAACACCCAGCCAATATTATTAAAACGGTTCCCCGTAGAAACGCGGGCACTTTGAAGATCAGCATGCCACATCCCATCCTATGTTTATCGTAATTAATGAGATCCATACAAGTCGGTCGATTAATGAGCCGTGCTTGCGCGACACGGATGGACGGACAGATAAGAAAGTTATTTATGACAGGCATTTTGCATTGCTGTCAAATTATATGCGCGCGGGGAGAGTGTTCTCATGCTCTCTTTATCTTGAGAAGTTGATCAAGTGTTCACAGACGCGGCAGCAGTATGGCTAGATCAGTTCAGATATTTCTGTAGTTCATGTTTCAACATGTAAAGATTCTTAAGGCGTTTCTCTGATCAGTCCTTTGGGGATGAATTTAATACATTTATTAATCGACATCTTCTTAGTCTGGGTGTGGGGAAACATCTACATCCGCGAGGAATTTTGGTACGAAGAACATATTCTTTAAGAGCTGTATCTTATTCAATTGAACAAACAGCTGACGTCGCTGATAGGCTAAGTATAAATATAGCTGTTTACAATAAAAACTTTGACAGTTAAGCAAAACAGAGAATAAAGAAATCCAGCAACGGATATACTAGTATTTATTCTATTTAAGGTACAGAATTCTAAGACCGAGTAATGTTAGTCGCCAGCAAGTCTCGAAAGGTTATAGATAGATTATGGGTGGTACTATTATTTAATTCATTCCCAATGTACTGCGAACCAGCTATCGAATTTCAAGCACGTGTCAAAAGGCGCTTTGTCGCGGAAACGGTGCGCGTGTTGTTCGACTTTGGCCCACAAATAGCTCGAAGAGGCTCGTTTAAAAGGGTGTTAATGTGATATAATTCGGTTCTACTTAAGCCCTTTTAAAGTAAGCTGCTTGGTTTGAAAGGATATTGCGTTTGAGCAAAGGTATGCAACGGTGGTTGAGTTTAGCAGGGTTTAGCTGGATCCGACCGGAACTGCTAAGGAATTTTGATAAGTATTAAAAACTGTTTACAAATTAGTGGTTTTTGTTTTTGTGGCTCAAGGAATGGTGTCTTTGTATTGTAATTTTTAATCTTCCGAAGCAAAAAAGGGTAGGTATTTAATTTAATATGAGCTTGAAGACTTTGTTTACCGGGATCGTAAATGGGAATTCCTAGGCGCATAAACAATTTGTTACGTTTTTTTTTCATTGAACTGAAACTTCAATTACTTCGATTGTTTTGAGCTGTTCCGATGCCATTTGCATACTACTATAAGCATTTCTTATTTCCGTAATTATATAATATGGTAAGACGGTCAGGGCATTTCTCCAGAAATATGTCTGCGGTCACCTCATTCATCTGGCCCTTTTTCATACTAAATGTATGGAGACGGATGAATGAGTCGCAGACATATTTCTGGAGAAATGCCCGTCACAAATTTTTAACATACGAAAGTATAAAGAAAATAGTGGAAATGTATGAACATTTTAATGATGGGGCATTAAGTACTAGATAAACAGAGATATTTCTAGGACAGGACGATAACTGTGACACAGTTTAAAGTAAACTACACTAGAGGCGTGGTCGTAAGCTGAGCAAGTTTTAAGTGTATTTTAAACGGTACCCAGTCTTTACTCAGTATTATTGGTGCTAGAGTTCAGTAATTACACATTCTTTAGAGCAAAAACTTAAAGTCTTTAAGCGAGGAGAAAAAACGAGGTCAGGCAGCACACTTCGCTTGTCGCGCAACATTATCGCCCGTCTTTCTCGCACTGTACTTAAAAGAAAGAGATGGATATTTGTCAGGTGACAAGGAATGGCACGTTGAAGCCTAAATGCCTGCAGATAGCGGAATCCTGGTAATGCCTACAAAAAGCTTTGATTGTGGACACCGTTATGGGCACGACACTGATGAAGCACTATCCTGCAATTATGTCTCGTTCCTCATCATAGTCAGTTCAGTTTCGTCTGTTCTGTTACAAATAAACGTAACTACGAGTATATCTATACGACTAAGACGATGTGGGAACGTCACTATCGGCCGAATTTCTGATAGGAAGTGTCCTTTTTATAGGACCGATTGTTTCTTTACGAACATTTTAATATGTCGGGCTCTTATATTTTGCGCGTTAGTGCAGATGTAGAACCATTGAAGCAGATTTCATACTGATACTCTTAACACTGGACAAAAACATTCGGTCTTCTCTGTATATTCGATCAACATCCACGTTATCATAACAAACAGACGCTCAGTACATTACTGGCAGCCCACTAGCTAAATCAGGAACGTAGTAAATACGTATGAAGCTTTAACACACTTAGTCCCTTTTTCCATTAGATAGCAGTGATTCTCGTGAAGCCCTCGTCACCTCAGCAGGCTATCGTTCATATCCAAAAGAGCATATGAATGTTCGGCACTCCAGCGAATATTTAACTTTTTGGTTAAGAGCATCCGTGGCCCTCTCACCTTAATGCGCGGTGACTCACAGACTGTTGACCTAAGCAAAGCGAACAAAACTGAATGCTTTGTGTGCGTCAGATAGTAGCTGTGTGCGTGGAGTATCTTTGGAGCTATGCGAGCCTAGTACCTCGGCAGTTCTAAAGCCGTATTAAAGGATTTGGACGGCTTAAGGCTGACCATTTTATGTCCTGACTGTAATCAGAAAGTAAATGGTATTTCGTATAGCAGATTAAGTTGGGAGATATTGTGATATAGAGTTTTCTAAAGAAACAATCTAAACTTGGTCAAATATGATTTGGTAGACTTTTGGTCGTGTTGTGATTCGGTTTATTAGTTCGAACCAGACGAATATCACCAAAACTACTGAAACTAGGACCTTAATTTCTAATAGTTCTATAAGTTTTTATCGATAATCTTAGAGTATGTCAAACTAATTTAATTTTAATACACATACACGTTCTTAGCCTTCATCGTTTGTAACTAGTGTTACATTTAGCATACAAACAAGAATTATTTAAACATTGAATTGTCCATTTTCATTGCAATTTTTGACTAGCCACCGTTGTTGGGATATTGATTATTCTACCCCTTTACTATCCCTTGGTATGGCATTAGGGCCCCAAGTTGCGTGGACACGTGTTACTTTAGCAATCAGATCAGCTATCTATATCTGTACTCTATAGTTACATAGTGCGGTAGTCACATAGCCAACACTGCTAATGCTACGCTAAATTATCGGGATTGAAGAATAATCGTGTTGACGTAACTTTCTTTTTGTAGGTATATCACAGATAGGTATACGACAGACAGACAGTAAGACGAATGTTCGCCAAATCCCCGATAATGTGGCCGTAGTATCATGGTCAAGCACCGTTTATTATTTGCTTACTTCTAAAAGTAAACTTCGTTTTCGCACTAAGCTATATTTTTATAAAAATAATTCTTCTTAGTTTCAATGATATCGCGGTAGGTTTATTACTTTTATTAAATTACTAAAGACACTAAAGACCAGTACGTTATAATTTAATTAGCTGCCGTAGGTACTTCACATTCCAAGTAGTTAATTTAACGGTGTAAATGTACATCTAATTTCATCATATAATTACAGCTTACTTTTATCGCATCGTTTAAATTTCCCTCGCTTAAACATAGTCCACTAATTATCCAGTAGCGATTTTAATAAACGTTTATCTAAATTAAATAGCATTGCATTTCAATAATGACTTTTTTTTAAACCGATCGTTTCATAACTTATCGAATGTTTAAAATTTCACTCGTTTTAATTAATCAAGTTAGAGCTGGCTACTACGGTCGAATTGCTCTCGATTAATTGCTCTCACTATCGAGTTGTTCTCTGCGATACAGTGTAGATAATGCGGTGTTACGATATCGGATACGTATCATACGATTCATACGTGATTAAAAGTGTGAAAGTTTTTAATATCGATCATTACATTAGAGTGGCGAAATTTTGATACGTCGAAACTGAAACTGGTACCTACTTAATTTCGCTGTGAATTCGCCGCTCTCTCAGCGTACCAATGCACTGAAAAACAAAAAGCTTCAAACTTTAACCCCCTAAGTAACCTGGACCAAAGATACCCAATGCGTGCCGTGAAAGATACTTTTTTTTGTTAGCTTGTTATTGTGCCCATAGCTGGGAAAAGAGGTTCTCCTTTGGGTTTCCACTCGTTTCTGCTATCTTGGTTTAAGAATCTTCGTCTTGATCGACCGACTATACATCTCAAAAAACTTAGGCGCTGTATTTTTGTGACCAATCAATGTGATCTTTCAGTAAAAATGTTTGGAGACTCCCGGACTAAGGGCCTTCATTAGCAGCAGATACAGGGTACCGCTGTCTGTCTGTGCTTATGCTTTCGATGTTTTGGAAAGATACATTGCTTGTAGGTAATTAACACCTTATAGATACATGACGGCGTCTCTGCTGTCACGTCTGTTAACCACGCCTAATTCTTTGATGTTTGTTCTAAAGAAAACGCTTAACAAGGCATGCCGAGTCAAGCTTCAACTTATTAGATTGTGAACATTTAGTAATAGTCGTGATTCACTTAACCGCAACCGACCGGTGAAAGTCGCCCGATGACAGACAGGGCTGCCGTGGCGGTCGAATGGTATTTATTAACTTTGTGGCCCTAAAAGAAAGTTGACGTGCTATCGAAAATGTCCGACTTGACTTCAGAAATTCAAACTTTGGATCAATGGAGTCAAATCTGACGGTTCAGATTCCAATCACTGATCGGGCCGGCCCGGAGCGCACCGGAGCGCGCCACAGCTCCTTGCTTGGTTTTGACGGCAGTCGAGCGCAGCCGCCCGCAACCGCGAGGAGTTGATCAGATGCCCGGCCGTATGCCAAAATGAACTCTAATTACTCTATTGACGCTTCAATTTACAAAAGCACATTGCAAAATGCGCTCCTGCCGGGCCCTGTCAGTGATAATCGTACGTAATATCACAATCGTGCACAATTTCATGCCAATTGTCAACTTGAATGATACCGACAGTACAGGGAAAATATATTTTAAAGACAAAAAAATTATGAATGAAAATGAAAGAAAAAAGATAAAGGAAAAAACCATGAAAATATATTTTAAGTTCCTGTTATTATTTGGATTTGGAATAATATTTCTGTCATACGCAAAACCGCATAACCAAATTATGGAGACTGTGACAGTCGAATGCGGTTGTGTTTTGGACGAAACTCAACCGAATTACTGTCGAATTGTTATACCTATAGAATAGATTCGACATAGCGTAGGCTTTAGTCTAAATTTTAGATATTTTTAAAGGCAGTGCCTGGACCCATTGTGATGAAATTCCTCACCTCCGCCAACGAGCGGATCCCCTAGTTCAAGAATACATATATGGATTATTATTTCAAACGTTTGTTTAAAGAAAACGAATTAACAAGCTACTTGAAGCTATTGCAAAAGACTGTAATAGGAGAATGCTATATTATTTAATATTTAAATTCATAGTAATCGCGAAAACTTAAGTAACTAAGAAAACAAAGCCGACATTGTTGACTATTGTGTTTTAAGCGTTTCTGCGATAGTTCCCCATCAGTACTAATAATAGCTACTACAATATAAGTGCTACTTAGAATATAGTTTGCATTTTCCTTCTCAGCTCGTTTTTCCATTACAATATGCAAAGCAGGTTCGAACGCACGAATAAATTAGTAATTTAGCACTCACGTTGAAATTCCTTCTGCCTTGCATTTTGCAAATGCCTACGTTTTATGTACCGAAATGAGACACCGATTCGCAACACATTATTGTTCATTGTGCTTACTGCTTAGGTATTTCAATTAGTAATTCAGAGTTCCCGTGTAATATGAAAAATACTTTAGAAGAAAAAACATATAAAATACATAATACAAGAAATCAAAGTATATAGAAAAATTAAATGGTACTCACCTGTGGTCCAGACCGGGAATCGAACCCGGTACCCGCATTAAAAACCAATAAAGAAACATCATGTGTCTTTCATATGTAGGAAAAAACATGTTTGTCGGTATAGTATTTGTTTCGAGTTGTCCAATTCTTCATACAAACGATATCAAATTTGGTTGAAATTAAAGAATTTTACATCTGAATGCATTTAGTTTGCGCAAAACAACATTAGAAGTCCCAAAAAAAACATGCAATAAACGATTGATGTGTCAGCCATTTCTATTAGTATAATTGGACGTAGTTTAGCGAAAAGGATCCAATCCACGAGACAGATTTATATGGAATTGCATACAAAACTGTGTTGTGTATTGGATCCTTTTTGCTAAACTACGTCCAATTTGAAACTAAAATTCTTTCCTTTTCTATAGAAAGTTCCCCGCAACTTTTAGTATCTAATGACTATTATCTGGCGCCTTCAGAACAAAGAGACTATCCTATCAGATGGACATACTTAACAACTTTTGTAATGAGTAGGTATGCATCAAGTAAAGACACTCGAATACATATTGACAATTTATCATCGGCTTTCCTCTTCTAGCATTATCGGTAATAGTTTTCCAATGTTCACAATTTTATTGTTGATGTTATTTTGTTTTGTTTCCGTATATCGATACATTTAGATTCGAAAGGCGTAAACGCCGTTAGAACCTACGGCGTTTACGCCCTTTGACTCTAAAGGTATCGATATGAATAAACCGACCTATCACACAACGAAGCTAACAATATTATTATTATAACCCACTCGACTCCGGTTTAAACCTCGTCCTAAATCTGGAAGTTGGTGCTGTTGCTACAGCATTTCACACATTAAACCCAAATCAAATGCATTCAATCAAAAAAGCTATTATCGTGATTTAACAAGGAAACATTTTAAACCGTGATAACCTCTTTATAAAGTCTACAATCGAATTAATTGTTTTATTCAATGCTTTTGTTATAAATGTTACAATTATCCACGGATCCCTTCTAAAGAAAGCAAGTCAGGCTTGACCCGTGCTTCAAGCAGACATCGGTCATTGCCATTAAGAACTATACCGTCCAACATAACAAGACATCCCGAAGGTCAAACATTTACACCTCTAAGACTTCACAAGAGCTTATCGATGCGGGGAGCAGGGAGCTCTATAAAGATCGGCAAAGTATATTTCTAAGGATACTTTTTGCTTACATTTTTCAGCTTTTTTGTCGTATTAGGGATGTCACGTTGCTGCCTTATTAGATGACAAAGAATTAATTTGAATACTAAGAGAATTGTTGGTAAATATCTGTCACTGCTGTCTCTAGCCAATGAGAGGCACGTAATCGTAAAGTAAAAAGAATTCAAGACATAAGGCTTGCTTTGACATCGTTTGGCCTAAATTCCACTTCCGGCAACAAAACACGATGTAAAATACCAAAAGGTGTATGGTAAAAGAGCAGACGAGCCACGTACTACACACGCAATTTTCCAAGACGGGTCATGAGCGGACCAGCAGGATTACTAGTAGTTGAAGCGGTTCAACCTTTCTCTACTGTATTGAGTCAGATCGAGCTAGTAGGAGTTTTAGTCGTTCGAATCCTAATCCAACTAAGAAGACTCCGACAAGAAACTTAGCTGGACCCGAAGTCTGAGTGAGCTACACTATGCCTATATCTTACGTCATGTACAACCACATTCTTTGCCAAGGCCGATGCATCGAACGCTCCAACGCATCGTTACGAGCATTAATTACCTTCATTACCGCTCTTAGGAATAGCTATTCGCGTTTTAAGGTCAGCAGTGGAAAAAACTGTCAATTAGCTAGGACGTGTTGGTTTGCGTTGATGGTCGATTTGGAAGGGAAGTTGGTATTTGTAGGACCTATATTGCCATTCTGACATATTAAAATGGCAAAGTTTATCGTTAAAACCGTTGAGGTTTTCGGATAGGGATGAAGACGGACATAAACATTTTTTTATGAAGAGAAAAGAAACAGATAAATAGGAGATTCTTGAGAGCGTTTTGCTTTCCCCGTAGTCCATCCATATTCACAGACAGAACCTACTTTTACTTAAATAAAAAAAATAAGATCTGTACCTCAAGCACAACTGTGACGTGCGACTCTTTTTCGAGTGTCAAATATCTACTACATATTCCTTTCTAAACAAAAAAAAGCCAAAAGCCAAGTCGTGCAAAACAAAGGCACCATCCTTTTCTCGAAACCATTCAGGCCATTTTCAGCCTCCCGTAATTTTGTACTGGCCAAAGCTAGAACCCTCATTATCATTCAATTTGAACGTGTAGTAGTTTAAGAACTATTGCACGTCAAAGTTCCTTAGGTTTGTCACTGACTGACTCACTGACCGACTGATGATCATCATAATTCTAAGGTACTTCTAGCAGACCTACAAAACCTAAAAATATTGCAATTTCAGTCACAACTGAAATTGCAATATTTTTGCAACACATAAGTTTGTAATCCTATACAAATACATGTGATTACAAAGTTACTTTTGTAGTTCAAATTGGAAATAGAATGGATTGGAAGGTAATGAACAAAGGAAGACCACTTACAAAAAGAAATGAGATCCCATCAAAACATTACATGTAAAAAGATGCAAGTCTCGCAACGCAGTTCTTCTACAGCGAAAAAGTGTTGAGATGTAATGTTACAGGTCGCGTCACGTAAAAAGAACGCTGGAAGAAAGTGGAGGGGGTATGTTTGCGCATTGGTACACTCGCGCACGAAAGTACTATGTTTATTGTTTTATTTTTGAACTAGCCTTTCGCTCGCGGCGCGGTTCGATCAAAAAGTATATGTATTATTATCTATTATTTATTTATTAATAGGGTGAATCAACTTTTTAACCCACACAAAGCTGTCCGCAACTTTTAATCTTCGTTGAAATATAACGCCCTTAAAAAATGGTTTGTCTATATTTAAATTTATATTGTATGTTAAAACGTTGAAAGTCCCGTCTCATGAACCTAATTTTCTTTTTGGTATGACGCTTAATAGTAAAACATCGTCCCCCATAACTGTTTACACAGTTTGACCGTGGGATCCTTGAGTATTATTAGTTGATATATTATTAAATGGAATTAAAAACATGTTTCTGTGTAGAATGGAAAAAAACAAACAATATACATCATAAATCATTTTTCTATGTAAAACCATTTTGTAATAAACAAGACACTTTTGTGCGCGGCAGTATTTTGAGAACGAACGTGACGTGAACACAGTGCGAAAAGCAAAGGTCGACTGACGAACCAATAGCGCCCCGGCAATGATGCGGCGCGGCACCCGCCCTCCCCGCGCCGCACCTCATACTACCAAATAGACCGATAAATTGCCTACTGCGCAGCCCCACCACCAGCGTTCTTTTTACGTGACGCGACCTTTGTAAAAAAAAGGTAGTACCGGGGGGGGGGGTCCATTATTTAACCGGGGAAAAACACATTTTATAACTTCCAAATAAAGAACCCTCCACGGGTTCGATATACTGAGTATGTCACATGATGCGAATGTGACAGGTTATGCTCCGTCGCACGACAAGCGAACACGCGGCCGGTTGTGCTAGGCCGGCATTATCTTTTTTTTCTAGCTTGTAACTAAAACAGATAAGGAGAAACTTTTTCAAGAATCTTGTAATTTTAAAAGCAGACCAAAGTGCTCACTCGCTCCTACGTAAACTACATCACTGCATTGCAAAAGAACGTTAAGATAACGCCGAGAGAGGATTGCACATATATGTCTATTAAATGTACTTCCGTCTTTAGCAGCGCGCTTTTTAAGGAAAGGGTATGATTTTATCGGTCACCAAATAATTGCATTTTCAATTACCAAATAAATAATATTTGGTCCTAAAATAGTAGACAATTAATAATTTTATTAGGCCCCGCTTCGCGGAGCTTCTATTTACGCTCTGAGGGATGCTAGGTAACGAACGAACCTAACTGTGAAATTGTAGAAGGCGGTATGAAGTTTTTTTTGTGCGGGGGACTTCGCCCCCTGGGTCCCCTTACTTCGCCCCTCCCAACCCCCCGGTGCCCCTTTGACTTGTAAATTTTGTATCAAAAGTTTCATATAACGGTAGTTTGTATGAGACGTTCAGTATATTATGAATTATGGAACTAATCTACTTATTAGGTGACAGATCAATCATTAAGGTGACAGATCTATTATTTAGATGATCGATCAAACTATAATTTAAGATATACATTCACATTAATATGGTGATTTATAGATACTTAGTGACCGTCTTGATTAATATGATGACTAATATATTTCCTGGGGACAGATATTATAATTAGGGTATTTCAGTTTAGTGACAAATCTGACAGAAAATATAGTTGCCGTAAGGAAATAGAGAAAGTGACAGTGAATGTCCTGACAGAATGTTTTATTAGAGATAAATTATCAGCAATTCGCGCACAAAAGCTTTAAATGAAAGATAACAAATATCTTTACTGGAATTGGAGAACAGCAAATAACCCTCCGCTTCGCCGCAGTCGGGTAAAAAGAGAAATCTACCATTTCAGTGTCTCAATGGTTAATTAAGGCAAGTGATAAGTTATCTCTTGACAAGTTAAAGGCATTTATGCTAATAATACTTTTAATTGGATGTTACTGATATCTGCTTTTACTTCGCTAAATAAATACTTTTGCATTTTACAAATATATTCCATATATGCATGGCCGCTGTTTTTGCTCACTTTGATGATAAACTAATTCCTTTCCAGTCCAAAGTTAGTTCAGTGAATACATTACGACACAGATCAAAAAGAGCTTAAAGAATACAGAAAGTCAACCACATTATTAGTCCTTTTGGCATCAAACATTACCATCAACTGTGTAAAACGAAAATAGCCTAAGTCCATAAAAAACTCCAAGTCATTTGTGCCCTTTTAGAAGCTGTATGGGAGTGTTTACACTCCATACGACTACCTGTCTGCATTTCGTCAAGCAACACGTGGAGGTAACGCTAAAATTAACTAGTGAGCTACTTCTCGGGATTGACTGTTGAGTCTATATTTCCACTTGAGAGGTGGATTTGAAATAAATAAACAGGCGAAACGGGCCAGCTATGTAAAGCAAATAAATGAGTGTAGTCAAAGTTCTTTATTCTTCAATTTAGGCATATTAAAATGCACCTATGAATTTCAAGATTTTTTTTTCAAAACAGTCATACAATATCATAATCTCTCTCCATCATTATAATATAATAAGATTACCCTACGTTAGAGATAGATGTACATATTTTAGGCTGAAGGGTTTTTATTTTATGAAAGATGCGACAGAGACCCTGAAAGCGTCTTGCCTCCTAGAAATGTTCATAACATAAACAAAGAAGCGCGCGCGATTTTTGAATTTATGTCGTTCGAAAAGTGGTGAATACCGGTTATTTTTAAGCTATAGAGTGAATTATCATTTTACTAGGCCCAAAGTGTTCTTTTTGGTACCATACAGAGTGTAGCTTTATTATTAATGCTTATTTCTTGAATGTTGAAAAATTAATCTAACTATCAAGATGCTCACAATTACAATAGAACAAGTCGTTTTCAGAAATAAACATTAGTATTTTCATTAATTCTATTGTCCCTGTACTAGTATAGTACCAGTTTAAGAAAACAAGCTTTAGGTGAATACAATTGACTATGATGTCATTGTAGTGATGAATTAGATTAGTCATCATCATGCTTCACGTGTATATCTACACACTATACTATGATAGTGACTAATGATAATTAAAATATAGTGTCAACATGTCACGAAAAGACTTAACATAACATTAAAGAAACCATATGACATCTACAGCAGGTTTTTTATTCACAATAGATAAGGATTTACAAGGATTTTGCAAAATGCCTGCAGAAAAAAACAAAAGACTTAAGTAGTAGGCAGTAATAAATTTTTTGCCAATAACACAACTATACCGCATTTCATTATAGATTAGAAAATCGTGCATTATTATACATCACATGATTTCAAGAAAAACCATGTTTAAGCCAGGAAATGTGATAAATGCTATCTTTAACACATAATAAGGTACTGCTGAACTAAGTAAAACCCTCTGATATCCTAAAGAAATTAAGACACCGGGGCAAAAATGGTGGTTCAAAATCCAATCTACGAGTAAATGAGGAGGAGTAGGAGTAGGTGAGGGAGGAAGAGGGATATAACCATTTTCTATCAGTAATAAAATTATAACAATAACTTGGCCATTGTTGTGTTTTATTGGTATTTTTGTGGTTGCTACATGAACACTTACATGTAAATTTAACTAGAAGATTATTGGACCTTATTTTAATAAATTGCGCATGATTTTTGTGTAAGCAATTAAAAATCGAAATTTACTAAGAATATACAATTTCAGCTCAATCGGAAACCAGACTGTGAGACAAGCTTGTAAAATTTGATGAAACACACAGTACAGGGACAGTGAAACTAAATAAAAAGCTTGTAAAAATGGAAATTGTAGTGATAAATTCAAATGGGGTTGGATATGCAAAGACTGATATAGGTACACGTTCATGGCTAAAACATGTCAAGGAGACTTACATACGCTTTTTGAATACTAAAACATGTGGTACGGAATAAATACTTCTTGGGTAATGTAATATGACGCATACCCACACACACATACTTAACACACACATACCTGAGTCTTGGATGAGTAAGATCGTATTTTTTATGACACAAGCTACAAAGAACATGCATACTAGTAATCCAAGAATGTGATATGAAGTGATCAATACTACTTGTACATATTTAATGAAATTCTCGACTTTGCGGATAACTAGCCTTGTAAATTAAATAAACATCACTAGTAAACTGGAACAGTTGGCTGTAGTTACTGCCTTTATGTAGAAACCACCTAATGCTGAAAAACTGTAGGCACAAAACTAAACTTTCTGCTTAAGTGCGTAAAGTATTATAAATTATAATCCAAGTATACGCAACTTGACTCTCTAGACTGTTCAAAACTATGGTCAGTTTAAACTTTAACCACAGAATAAGAATTCTCCTTATATTTATTTATAATTTTTGACAGAACTCCTCCTGCCAAGATCATAAAAATCTCCTGAAATTGACATGTCACCTATGGAAGCAGCAGTTCCTTTTTACAAAGATGAGATCTCAATATCTCCAATTAAGCATCTCTTCTTAGTGCAATAAGATCTAAGGCTTCTAATACTGCCATGCTAATCCAAAACGGCCTATCTTAATTCAAATATCATAGATAGACAAGGTTTTTTTGGCTGACCCGTATTACTTTTATACCAGAATACCAGTATTAGCTGTACAAAAGAAAGATACAAGTATTTTAAGCCCTAGATCTCTCGAAGAAGAGAATTTTTAATTGCAGCAATGAACTAGGGCTAGTTCTAGCTCTAGTAGTTGTATCAGCAGAGCACCTTAACCCAGTTAAACCTCCCTTTATCATCCAATCCCATCAATACAACTCATCTGTTAATCAACTGTAAACTTTACTACCTAAGCAATAAGCTTGAATTTGGAATTGGCGCGAGTTATTTCATAATTCAGTCATATTGATTGATACAGTATGTATGTATGGATGATGTCAACTAAGTCAATAAGAGTCTTGTTCTGCTGAATGTGTTGAATTAATTTTAAGTAGGTAGGTATGTGTCCTTGGTTCCATTGTTTTTGTGTGGAAGTTTTATAGAAACATGATACATATTCCGTGGTGGCATTGTTCGAAATAGCCTTATGTTGCAAATTCAATTACATGTTTTATCACATTTAATTTAAATTTTAGCAAACTGTTCATGAATGCAGAGACAGTATTTGTTTTTTGTTCAGTCTGGACTTGTTAATGGGAATCAATGGCAAAATAAGATTTTTCTTATTTGTAATAAAATACATAATATTAAAGCAGTATAAATATTTCGATACTTAAGAATAGAAAATACAATTTTTTTGACGATTATAGCATTCTACTCGTTTTTTTTCTGAACCTAACTGCATTAAAAGGTAAAAAATGTTAATTAGACGGTATTGATTCTTAAGCGTCAATTGTGTGCTGTGTTTGTGCAATCTCATTAAATAATAACCAAGGTATAACTGGTATAAGTAATCATCAAGTTATAATCAGAAGTGTTTATCTATGACAAAGTTTAAATTTCCTTTCCAAAACTTTGAGAAGTTTGTATACAGAATTTATATTGATTCAACTCAATGCGGTAAATACATGGTAAATAAGTATATTATGCAACAGCTAGGGTACAAGTTATGAGGTTCGTTTTCTGAAGAAAATAAATATTTCCTAATTGGCATAGCTACCCAACTAGCTACTTTATGATAGGTTTTTATTTTATTTTACAGAAATATTTTTTGTTACTATTACATGTATGAGCAGTTGAATAACTGTTTGGGTCAAGTGTATCTGATATCAACTGCTGGATATAAATCAAACTGATAAGATAATATTACCAGCTGTACTTAATAAAGGTTTTCATCGAACTTTAATCGACCGCCTTGGCATAATTACTTAAACACCTTGGTAAAATAATTCGCTTTTTAAAAAAGTTGATAAGCACGCCCCCCCCGCTAGGTTATTTTCTTCAAGGCAGACAAGACCCCACACGAGTTATAGCGTAAAAGCGCTGCGATTGCCTGCCTTATAAGGCAATCAACACAAATACTTGCATAAATTGAAATTTATCAACGCTCTTCTCATTTAGAGATTCCAAATATGCAATCACTAATTAATCGAGAATAAAATTCATAGATCGTAAAGTTCGGTCCGGCCGGGTGGTAATATTAAATGAAGTTCGTATTAAATCTCTATTTACCTGAGCGAACTGCTCCTGGATATCTGCCCTTTCTTCGTCAGTCAATTTAGTATTGTCTGCCATTGTCACAAATGTATAATCCACAAAAACTAAGATCACAACATCGACCACAATCCTGCAAATTGTTCGGAGGTGCGAAACGGTGTAAACTCGCACTTGTTTCACTTACACACTAAATACGTATAAAAATATAAAAGGTATTTCAATCTTAATCACAGCACAGAAACTTTATTTTAATATAATAGCGTTTATGCAAATACGCACGCCACTCACAGCGTAATCACAAACATTTACTGCAAAAACGAACGGCAAAACTTGCTCAACCAGCCAGCCGCAGCGCAGCGCGCCTTGAAAGTGTTGCCATAATCAAAGTTTTTAGCTTTCAGACAGAAGACAGTAAGTTAATTATTTTATCGTCCTTGATGATGTATTTCAGGCAAAAGTTATATTTTATAAAATACTAGTAACAACAATACCCAATACAAAATTTTAAAAGAAAGTAATTTCATATAGCAATAATTTATATAACTACCACTATAGCTTAGCTGTCACAAGATGTCACGACTTTAGAATTTATGGACGCCATCTCGTGACACGAGAAAACAGACACATAACTCGGAGACCAAATGAATATGCTACTCGCCACTAGATGGCGTAAAGCGACTCGAGAATAATCTGGAACAGTCGACACTTGTCAATCAGAACTAAAACTTTCTCGAATATTCTATGTCAGGGGCTTATAATTTTCGGGTCGCTGACTAAAATTTATTTTATTTTGTGCTTCTTCATCAAGCTTGATGTCAATTACCACATTAACATTGAAATCTTATTTCATTGAATTGAGCAGTTGTTCTGTCTAGGTCTAGTTCGTTTTTATTTTTAGGGCCGATACAGACGGACTGCAACCCAACTGCAACTGCCTACGATTTGTATGGGAACTGCATCACAACTGCACGCCGACTGCGCACTTGTGATGCAGTTCCCATACAAATCGTAGGGAGTTGCAGTTGGGTTGCAGTCCGTCTGTATCGGCCCTTAGATATTTTCACTGTCACCACCGTCGATTATCTTACCTAATCTAGTATGTATAAAAAAAATGTATGGAATAATAGTACATTACACAACTAGGGTCGTAATACAAAGAAAGGCCGAGATCGCAAAAGTTTGCGGCCCAAGCTGCAAGCGAGGGACGTAAATATGCGATCGAGGGCTTTCTTTATTACCTCCCGTGTTGTGTACATCATTTTATGTCTACACTTGGCTAGAAAGCGGCTTTTTCCGTACTCGCAGCGTGCGGAAAAGCCACTTTATGGCCAGGTGTGGCATAAAAAATATACACTTCTGAAAAAAGTGACGATGTTGTGTTAGAATGAAATTCAATATTATTTTCTAGTCTCAAATTTGAAACTAAAAAAATAGGGTTGCTTGAAAAGTTGTTTCCTATCCAGGAGGCCGAATTCTTATCTGTAGCTTGTTTATTTTTAAAAGCACTACTGGGTAGTTCTCTGATTTCGTTCAAATTGTTGGTATTCTCTCGAGTTTTCTTATTTCCTTGGATTGGATCTAATAAAGGGTTTTTTATGGTTTAGCACTCGTTTATGAATATGTTATTGAGAAAGGCACCTTTCATAGTTTATTACTTTTCAAGATATAAGCCGGAAGGTAATGAAATACGCGCTGGTAATGAAATTCGCCAAGATTATAATGACTTGCTAACGGAAGGAAATGAAATCAGTTTTGACTCTGTTAATTAACTGTCTGATCTAATTTAAACTAAACTATCTATCATCTGAACAAGCTAAGGAACATAAATCAGTCTATATAGTTTCCATATCACATATTTTAAGAGGGTTTAGCAATTTAGTATACTATAGTTGTGACATGTTTTGTCACCACTATAATATGGAAAAAACGTGAAAACTAGTAAAGGGATAAATAGTTCAGTCATTATAGAATTTGACCCGTGAATAATCAGTTATTGGTTCTTTTCCAAAAAAGAAGGTTTTTCTTGAAAAACTCGGCCATTTTTGATTTTACAGTAAAACCGTTAGGACAAAAATTGTAGTAAATTTGATTCTCTACAAGTTTGGTTCTTACAATTTTTCTTTTAGGATCGATATTTTGGAAATTAAATTTGAAAAAGCGACAAATTCAAAATATTTTCATCATCTCGTTTATTTTCAACTTTATGGCATAAATGAAGAGGACTAAACTTGTAGAAAATCAAATTTTGAACAATTTTGGTTCCCACCTTTTTTTCCCCCAAAATCGATATTTTGGAAATTAAACCTGAAAAACGCGACAAATTCAAAATATTATCATTATCTCCTATTTTCCCCGTTTTACGGCATGAATGAAGAGGACTAAACTTGTGGAGAATCAAATTCTGCACAATTTTGGTTCCCATCTTTTTTCCCCCAAAATCGATATTTTGGAAATTAAACCTGAAAAAACGCGACCAATTTAAAATATTATCATTATCTCTTATGTTCCACGATTTACGGAATGATTGAAGACAAACAGAGTTGTAGAGAATCAAATTCTGAACGTTTTTGGTTCCCTACTTTTTTTCCCCAAAATTGATCGCTTTTTTCAAATTTAATTTCCAAAATAACGATATCCTAGAAGAAAAATTGTGAGGACCAAACTTGTAGAGAATCAAATTTCGTACAATTTTTGTACGTACGGTTTTACTGTAAAATTAAAAATGGCCGAGTTATTCAAGAAAAACCGTTTTTCGAATATACACAGGAGCCTGATTCAGTCTACTTTTTGAATTTACACTCCCAGTGAAAATATTAGTCATTACCTTCCTTACTCGTTCATTACCATCCTTCAAAAATTTGGAGGGGAAAGAAGGTAATGACAAGGAGATGAATGACATTTCAAGGGTTTTTTCAACTAACTCATTTATTAGTTAACCTTGAATAAAACCAAAACGTCAGCTGAAAGAAAGTTTAAAACACAACAAATTCGAAAAAGCATTATCATTCTAATTGAGTACTTACCGAGTTTATCGCAGGATAGTAATGATAGCACAAACGTGACAAACTCCTTTTCGTGACGGGAGAATTAATTTTTTTTCGCAGACAGTGGCGCAAGCGCCTATCTCGTGGTAGCTCGTGGTCGATTGATCAATAAGCGATGTTATACTCGACAGTAGACGCTCACAACATGTTTAAAGATCGGTATATACATGAATTCATTTCTCGCGCGGGGAATGACCGAATTGCGGTGACAAACGTTTAGGTACCTCTAATTTTATAATGATTGTATCATTAGTCTTCCAAATTTAGTTTTAGATTCTCGAATAAACTAAAATTTGATTTAATGCTAAACGAAACCATTCTCTTTAACGTGTTTGACTTAAAATGTGACCAAAGTCACATATTAACGAAATCATACAGAGGTGAATGACAAATTGGGGTGTTTTTATTTTATAAAAAATAAACAACAATATTGCCGGCGTTGAATATTGCGTGCCTCTATACCTAACAACTTAAGTAATATTTCTGCATTCATAGAATCTCTTAAAATCACGTACTTTACGAAATATACTTGTTTAAGCTCTTTTTGTACGAAATCAGAGAACTACCCTGTAGTAGACAATATAAATTAACTCCTTCCTTCCTTTGCTCTGTTGCATTAGAAAATATGCAATAATTGTATTAAAGTAAATATCAAACCTTGGATAGTAGCTATAAAGTTAAATCCTGGATAATATAATAAAAAACATTTTTTGAAACGAGCGGGCCCCCCTTTGAAGCGCCCCTGACGTCGCGAAGGTTCTACTCGTTTCTAGATGGCGCCACTGCAGATAAAAGCGCGCGGCCAGCACTGTTCGAACGTCATTCAAATTCAAACAACGGTCGAGTTCGAAGCGATTCGAAACAATTGCAAGCTTTTCTTCTGCGATTCCGCGATCAGATCAAGATCATTTCTCCGAGCTAGTTGTGGTTGACAGCACGCGACTTATTTTCAAGAATAAATAGTATCTATTGAGAAGAAGAAAAATGTCTCTGATCCCGTTCCTGTTTGACTACGACTTCGAGCGCCCTCGTCGGCTGATGGACCAGCATTTCGGCTTGGGTTTGACACCAGACGACATCCTCAGTGCTACAGTTGGACCTTTGATGAGCCGGGAGTACTACCGACCGTGGCGTCAGCTCGCGGCCGCCGCGCGTGACCTTGGCTCCAGCATCAAAGCCGACCAAGACAAGTTCCAGATCAATTTAGACGTGCAGCATTTCGCCCCAGAAGAGATCTCTGTGAAGACTTCCGACGGTTATATAGTCGTTGAAGGCAAGCATGAGGAAAAGAAGGATCAACATGGGTATATCTCGCGTCAGTTTAAGCGTCGCTACGCCCTGCCTGAAGGATGCCAGCCTGAGGCTGTGGAGTCTCGGCTCTCTTCGGACGGAGTGCTTTCTGTGACCGCCCCTAGGTCCGTGCCACCAGAAATCCAGGGTGAGCGCAAAGTGCCCATCGCGCAAACCGGTCCAGTTCGCAAGGAACTGAAGGAACATGCGAACGGAGATAATACTAGCAAGTAATTTAGTTCTTATTTTAATCCAACTTTCTCATTCCTTGAACAGCAAGACTGATTGTTTAAGTTTTAATAAATAAGGCCTTTTCTTTAAATTTCGTTTTACTTTCAATCTCTGAAATCCTACCCACTGATCCTTTTTCTGAGTCCGTAGGTTTATTATTACGATTTTACCTTTTGTCCGTAGCATAGCATATTCATTGCCAAGAGACTGAAGAACCCGACTACCGGGTTCATTTTGTATAAAAAATTGGGAGCTTGGCACTGAAAGTATACGTACCTACACTCACGGCCAGTGAATTCGGGTCATTTTCTATGAACAATTATATTGAAAATGACCGGAATTCATTGTAATGCCCGGGCTACACGAGGCTAGTTTTAGGGTTCCGTACCAAAATGGTAAAAAAGGAACCCTTATGGTGCGACTCTGTCTGTCTGTCTCTGTCTGTCTGTCTGTCTGTGTCTGTGTCGGTGTTGATTAGTGTGGAGGCGGACTCAATTTAATTTTATTTTTAAATTTCCCGGAATTTCTAAATTAACTTATTATTATTAAACTGTAATAAACGCATACTACCTATTAGAGTATTTAAATGAACTACTTATTGAAGTTATTTTCCATGTACTCGTTTTTTGAAGTCACCAAAATCATGTTTTGTACAATCGCGGAATCCCGGAATATACATTATTAAAATCAAAATTTTAAGGAGCCGATTTTGCCAACTTTAGGTAAAAGCATCTGAATTTCCGATGCCTGATAATTTTTTATAACTACCCGCATGGTAACTGAAATTATGCGTTTTTCTAACATAAACCTAGGTTGGCGGCACATTTACATAATATTCCTAAAATGGCACAGAACGATTTTATCTTTTAATGGCCTTTTTAGAGTTTCATGGACGTCAGGTTTTCAGCCAAAAGGCCTACGTCCAGTGGTCCGTTTCATGGAGTTAAAGGTTACATTTTGCAAGTCTAAACTAGCAACATTAGTCAAACCAATTAGAGCGAGACTACAGTAACTTTGCAGAGCAACCATGGCAACACCTCCGTTTAAAAGTCAAATTTCCAGGGACCGTTTTCGTTACGATATAAGCGGTACGGTACCGCTATAGAATATCGGTACCGTAATGATATAAAGGTAGACTATACCGGTTGAAATATTTTGTTACTGTACCGCTTTATACCGGTACGTACCGCTAATGTTGAAAGCGGTACTTATACCTTTATTATTACGGTACCCAACCTATATTTTTTCAGTACCGAAATTTTTCGCTCGCATATTGTGGCTTTCCATAAGAAAAGGGACCTTATGGCAGTTTCTAGTTACGGAGATATGGACGTTTTTGTGAAATCCTTCAAAATCATAATTTTTTTCTTTTATGCAAAATTGTAAAATATAGAAATAGACGTGTATTTGTAGCTTCGTTTCACTGCTGTACGTTAATTTTTTCTATATAAGAATTGGGTTCAAAGTTTAGGAGAAAAGGGTCCTTATGGCAGACTTCATACAAAAATGATAAATCTATTGATAAAATTGTTTAATAAAGGTACTTGCAACTTTTGCTTATTTGTATTTCTTTTTTATACCACGACGGTGGCAAACAAGCACGCGGCCTGCATAATGGTAAGCAAAATTTTCAAAATGATCCCAGAAAGTTGAAAATTTGGAAGGAAAGGGTTTGGGGGCCACAGATTCGGAATTAAAAAAAAATGAAAATAAAAATAAATACATTTGTGTCGTTTTTTTAAAGCTTATTTAGGAAAAAGTTTTTAAACATTTTTTAAAAAGTGTTTTTGGCAAATCGTATAACTTTTTGACCATTTTAGAAAAACCTTAACCCTTAACCCTTTTTTTTTCAAAAATTACACAAAAAAAAACACTGGCGAATGCCTATCATTTTTGAACATTTTAGAAAAAGTTTTTTATTTATTTTTTTAGTTTTTTTTTTTTAATGTTTCTACAATTTTAGATCACTTTGTCATGTTTAAAAACCTTTTCAGAAAAAGATTTATAAACATTTTTTTTAAACATGAAAACGTGTTTTTGGCGAATCGTAAAACTTTTTGACCATTTTAGAAAAACCTTGATTTTTGTTCACAAATCTTACAAAAATTAAAAAAAAAAACACTTTCTGGCGAATGCCTATAATTTTTGACCGTTTTAGAAAAAGTTTTTTAATTTTTTTTTCGAAATACTTACGAAAAAGGTTAGTTTTTTGGCGGTTTCTATAATTTTTGACCACTTAAGAAAAACAATCCTTTTAATTTTTTTCCAAAAGAGCAACAAAAACAAAAAAATTTTTTTGGTGAATCCTATCCTACCATTATGATTTTTTTTATAAAGCTCGGTAATTTTTGGTTTTATAGAAAAGTCGTCCATACAAAACACATTTATTTTAGCGTATTTTATATGATAGCATCACAAAGCATAGGTCATCATAACACCATGGTGTGAATTATTCAACATAGTGTTATAATTATGAGAATAACTCTTAATTGACCAAGATTTGAAGTAAATTTCTAAAAACCTTTTTCTTCGGTATTCTGTTTTAATACAAGATTAGTAAATAAATAATTTAAATATCGTGCCATACTGTAATTATCAATAATTTTTGCTCATGGCTGGTCATAAGGTCCCTTTTCTCAAATGTATGGGAGTAAATTTGTGATTTTTACGTAACTTCAATGGTTTATAAATATAAAAATAAGACTTGTAGAATAATAATGACACTTTTGTGATACTTGTGTAGACTGATTAAATATGATTTAGAACTCACTATACGAAAATTGTGAATATTATAGGGATGATGAAAAATATAATAAAAATGACATTTTAATAAAAATAAAAATATTTCGTTAACTATGTGATTGTATTTCTATCCCAAAATGTAAATTCAAATATCTTCAACTACATTATATACAATGATTCAGATTACAATATATTAAAGAACAGGCCGATTTTTTTTTTTAATTTCTTTCTCATGAGCGACTTCCTCTAATCAAAGGCTGATTTTTCACGACCTGGAAGTCACATTAAAAAAACCATTACTGATTTCCAAAGAAAAACAGCTTGAGATACATAATCAATCATCATCTTCATAACTTCCATAATTTTTTTTATTTCTGTTTTTTACCTTTTTTGTTTTTAGTTTGTGTTTATTGTTATTTTTCATTAGTTTTTATTTCTTTAATTTTTTTGTTTTTATTTTGTATTATTTACTTTATTTGTTTTTAGTTTGTGTTGATTGTTATTTATTGTTTTTATCTTTAATTTTTTTAGTATATGTTGTTTAGGTATTTTTTAAAAACAAATTAAAGTAAAAAAACAGAAAATACCTAATCATCACAAACTAAAAACAAATATAAGGTAAAAATACAAATAAAAGAAAAAATAGCAATCAACGCAAACTTAACTACTAATACAAATACTAATAAAAATAAAATAAATAAACAAACAAAAAATACCTAATCAGCAGAAACTAAAAACAAAACTAAGGTTTAAAAAAACAAAACAATACAAAAGAAAACAAATAAAAGGTAAAAAAAACAAAAAATAAGAATCAACACAAACTAAAAACCAAAAGGTAGAAAATTTTAAAATATAACAAAAAAATTAAAAACACCAAATGAAAGAAAACAGTAACTCAAAATTAAAACAAACAAGGTACAAAAAAAACAAATTTAAGATAATAAATATAAAAAGTACCTAATCAACACAAACTAAAAATAAAAACAGGTAGAAAATACAAAGTAAATCCAGTACATCTAACATAAAAAAGCATAAAATACCTAATCAACACTAACTAAAAACAAGAATAAGATAAAAAAACAAATAAAAGAAGAAAAAAAAACAAAAAATAACAATCAACGCAAACTTACAACAAAAATAGGTAAAAAAAAACAATAAAATACAAAAATAACACAAATTAAAGATAAAAAAGACAAAAACACCTAATCCACACAAACTTAAAACAAAAATAAGGTAAAAAAACAAATAAAAGAAAAAAAAAAACAAAAAATTACAATCAACGCAAACTTTAAACAAAAAATGGAAAAAAAACCAAAAAAAATAAAACAAGTTAAAGATAAAAAAACACCTAATCCACACAAAGTAAAAACAAAAAAGGTATAAAATACAAAGTAAAACACATTAAAGATAAAAAAACATAAAATACCTAATCAACACAAACTAAAAACAAAAAATAAGGTAAAAAAAACAAATAAAAGAAAAAAAATAGCAATCAACGCAAACTTAAAACAAAAAAGGTAAAAAATACAAAGTAAAACAAACCAAAGATAAAAAACAAACCAGAAATACCTAATCAACTCAAACTAAAAACAAATAAGGTAAAAAATACAAAAATAAAACAAATTAAAGTCTTAGGGGAAGACCTATGTTTAGTAGTGAACGTCTTAACGTTGAAATGATAATGATGCTCAAGGCTAAAGACGACGCGATTGAAACTTGACGACGCGACGACGCTCGGCGCACACACATAAACCTCAAACGGTACCTTTTTAAAACGGTTAAGGTTACCGAAAAAAAATTACGGTACCGTTCAATTTCGATACCGTTTCATTTCGGTTGCGCTACCGAAATCATACCGAAACAAACGGTATGACGTCATACCGCTTTAAAACGCTACCTTCATTTTTCGGTTATGCAGTCCCTGCAAATTTCTATGAAAATGTGACTTTTAAATGGTGTTGCCATGTTCAGCTCTGCAAAGTTATCGTAGTCGCATTCAGAACAGACTAACTTAAGAGTGTTAGAATTGTAACTTTGTGAAACAGGCTATAGCAGTGATTCCTGCTGATTATGATGATAATGGCATTTTCAAGAACGAACGTGTCAGAGCAATTTTAAATTGATTCTTCATAGCCAGGGGCGTATTTTGAAATTTGGCGCCCCGGGCCAATGTACGTTTCGGCGCCCCAGAAGTCAAGGAAAAAAAATATTGAAATAAAAAATACAATATTTTTAATAAATTCTGATCGCACGCACGCAGGCGAGCTATCGCGCGTCTGTGTGAATACGTGACGCGCGCTCAGTGTTGCCAACTCCGAATTTCATTCAATGCTAAAATTTTGCTGAAATTCTGCTAAAATTATGCTAAAACTTGATAAATTCTGCTAAAAAATATGCTAAATAAAAAAAAAGCATTATTCTTTCAAATTTAATGTATTGTGATTATTTATTTATCGTATGGCATCATTACAAGTCACTGGATAATCATATTCTAGAAAGATTGTGATTATTACAGCTTTACAATAATCCTTTTTGTGGCCCATACTAAACTTTCAGCAAAAAAATTGCTAAAGATACCTAAGTAAATTAACAATGTATTAATCGACATTTTTTTTTATTGCAGTCAAAGTAACTTTTTTACTACAGCATACAAACATCATCATCATCAACTGTTCAAAGGTTAACTGAAAGAGATCCCTTAAAGAGATAAGTTTACCTTAGTACATATACCTTTATTTTGCAACCCTGTTCTGTACTTTGTTTTATTTTATACAATAAAGTGTTTACATAAATACTTACAATTATAATGTCAACAGAGATATAGTGTACTATAAAATTTCTAAATGTAAAAAATTATACCAAAAATTATGCTAAATGTAAAAAATTATGCCAAAAATTATGCTAAATGCTAAATGTAAAAAAATTCTGCTAAACCAGTCCAAATTATGCTAAATTTAGCACTGATTCTGCTAAATTGGCAACACTGCGCGCGCTCCGAAACGGCCGAAATTGGACTACTTGTTCGTCTTTATACTTTGCCTCGAGAGCGGAACTTAACTTTGTCAAAAATCAAAAAAACCGTAAAAATAAGGGAAGGTCTAGTTTTTGGTAGTACCTTCTCAGGACGTTTTTAAAGTAGACTAAAGGACAGTGGGTACTTTACTATGGAAAAATTCCCCACGGCGGACAAAGCTGAAACATACCTCAATTGAAAGCTTTTAACTTCTAGTTTTGCTAAGCAAAGGGGCATTATTGTGGCGTATGGGAATACCGAAATATAATTACATTAATAATTCAGGTACGGTGATCGTTGATCTTCACACATTGTTTTATTCTTTACAATTCAAATTGCGTAAAAGAGAAAGCTTTATCAAAATAATACATAAGAAAGAGACAGCTAGTGTTTTGTCGCTTGCAAACGAATGTTGCACTTGAAGTTTGAACTTCGAACATTAATCACGTAATCACGACGCATTTGTCAATTTGGGCATAGAATAAGAAACTTAACGACGCCGATCTCCAGCAAGAAGTCCGGTATAAAAATCTAATTTTCTCAGCTTTCCCATTACTTTTGGGAATAAAAAATACACAGTGGTAAAGCCCGTACCATTATCTAAAATCTTTAATTGGTTTCGTTTGTGTCCGCTAGTAGGGCAAAAGTGGGGAAAAAAGTACCCAATGTCCTTTGCTACAATACCCATGAGACTAGAATTGTCTCTGTAGACCCAATAGTTTGAAGCCTTTCAAAGTTCACAATTTTTCCGAACTTCGCCATTTTTTGCAATATTCTGTCGTTCTGAATGAATTTAGACCCTGATTCTTCGTAACTTCGTTAAAAATGAAAATGAGAAGTGTGAATTATGATGTTTAATGATAAGCTAATAAAAAAGGCAAGGACAACAAAAGTTAATAGGTGTTAGTTAGTAAATTGAGTTATTCAAAATCAATAAATTAAGTTATTTTAGCCCTCTTGGAAGGTCGGCGCCGATCGCAGTGAAGATGATCAGCAAATCAATGTCCTCACCAAAATAGCGCAGTTCAAAAAATTATGAATTTTGAAAAGCATCTCGAAAACTATTGTGTCTACAGAGATAATTTTATTATGTCATATTGTAGAAAATTTTGTTTACTTTTAAAACGTCCTGAGAAGGTACTATCAAAAACTAGTCCTTTAGGGTTATAATCTCCAGAATCTGAAAACCGAAATTTTCGCGGTTTTTTTCGATTTTTGACAAAGTTGCATTGGCGCTCGAGGTCACAAACTTAGATTATTCATTCAACATCATAAACAAGTCTGTAGAAAATCAGAACTACTGTATTGGCGCAAAGTACCTACCCCGTACTTTCAGGTGACAAGGTTACTGGTTATTCAATGTTTTGCAAAATAGGTTTCAATATTGAAAAACGCCCCCTCTTCCCTCTGCGCCCCGCCCGGGCCCTTATTCAGAGCATGTACTTATTGTACTTACCACGCCGTATGTTTTTAATAACAGACGCGGTCTGTATAGGTATTGACGAAAATTAACTTACGACCGTATTTTCGATAAAATAAAAAAAGGTGAGAAGTAAAAGTCAGTTGAATGGCGCCAAAACCAGAACAAAAGGCAATCGGTCCGGGGCGGCTACGGCGCCCCTGACCGAGTGGCGCCCCGGGCCATGGCCCGGATGGCCCTAGGGTAAATACGCCCCTGTTCATAGCTATAGCCTAGCTAGGACATTATTGGCACCTGATACCTTTTACCTGAGAACGACACAAAGAGTATTCGTAAGTACAGTCAATGACGATATTTATACATTTTTTTACCCTCCGTAAAGGAGCAATTGTAGAGATATTTTTGTTCCCGTCTGTGCGAATTTAAAGTCCATGCGCCATAATAACAGTAATCAACTTGTATTTAACGGCTTCTCTCGATATCGGTAAGTCACAGTACAGTATTATTTCAGACAAACCAAAAGAGCCTAGATAATATTTGATTGTTGTAAATATGTGATTCATAAAAAACATGTAATCACTCTGACCGCTCATGCCCAAAATACCACATTTTTCAAAATAAGTACCAGATTCTCAATTAATCAGATTCCTGTCTTACCATATTCCCGTTCCACTAGATTATAAAATTCTAAGTTACACAAGGACCTAAATGATTTTGATGAATGTATTATTTTTGGAATCTGGTATACGGAGAATCTGGTATCTTAAAAATCTGGTATTTTAGGAATGCGGTATTTTGGGAATGAGCGACTCTGACACTAGCTTAATAAGTTACTATAAACATCGTGAAATTACTATAGGGCGCGGCCCCATGTCGACGGCACGGCGCCGTTCGCCGTGGAACGGCACGGCGCCGTCACCGTGCGACGGTACGGCGTCGTGCCGTCGGACGGCGCCGTGAACGGCGCCGTGGACGGTGTGACGGCGCCGTGAACGGTGCCGTGAACGGTGTGACGGCGCCGTCCACGGTGCCGTGAACGGCACACCGCACCGGTGGACGGCGCACGGCTCGGTAGTTTTGTTTTAGGCGAATCTCACACTGCGGCAAATCTAGAATCATCAATTTGTATAGAAAAATCGCGGGGTATGGCACACTGAGAATGAGTGAGGTCGCGGCGACTTTTTAACCGGCTTTCAAAAGAAGGACATTTTTTTTGTGTGTGTGTTCACCGATTACCTACTCGAAGACGGCTGAACCAATTATAAATTCTTTTTAGGGTTCCGTAGCCAAAATGGCAAAAACGGAACCCTTATAGTTTCGTCATGTCCGTCCGTCTGTCTGTCTGTCTGTCTGTCTGTCCGTATGTCACAGGCATTTTACTCAGAAACTACATGATGGATATTGATGAAATTTGGAATATAGGTGTGTTTTGTGAGCCGCTACTTAGTTTGGTATATAAATAATGAAAATAAATATTTTTAGGGGGGGCACTCCATATATGTTAAAGACAGTAAAATTTTTTTTTTTTCAGCAAATATCAACGTGTGGTACATAGTTCGACAGCTCTTTAAAAAACACTATAAGGTTTCTAAGTAATGTTTTTGATTAAGTGAATGTATTTGGAAATAATCGCTCCGAAAGTTGTGTAAATTGTGTCCCCCCCCTCTATTTTCTAAACCGTGCGTTCGAAAAATATGAAAAAAATCACGAAGGTAACGCTTAATTAATACTTTCAACGAAAATTATTTTCAACAAGATCGAATGAACCGTTTTTGAGTTATTGCCGATAAACTGCGCTTCTCAACAAAAGGACGTAATTGCTATGAAGATACGCTCTTTTGTTGTTGTACTTTTTTTACATCGTATTTTTTACCTTATAGTTACGGCTATGGAACCCTACACTGAGCATGGTCCGACATGCTCTTGGCCAGTTATTTGTTTGAAAGAATGATGTTTGAATATTGTAGAGGTGGTCCCATTGCAACCAAATCAGGACTTGATGATGGGATGTTGGAGGAATTGAGGGAACTCTTCAAATATTATAGGCACACACACATATAGCGATTTTGGTATTGGTTATAGTTTCTCGTGCATTTCTTATTACAAATGAATTTCTAGTGTTAACCGACTTCAAAACAAAGAGAACATTTTATGTAGGTTTGCTCCCCGATTACTTGAAGATGGCTAAGCCGATATGGAAAATTATTTTTTTATTTGAAAGGGTAGGTATACCTCTGAAGTAGTGGACTACTCTTGCAAACAAATCAGGATCTGATGATGGAATCTTGGAAAATCGAGAAAAATATAGCGATTTGGGTATTTTTCATAGTGAATTGTACATTTCTTATCGAATCTCTTCATTTGAAGTCCGTTATTAACAGACTTCCACAAAAGAAGGACGGTTTTAATTTTTTACCCTATTACTCGAAGACAGCTGGACCAATTTGAAAAATTATTTTTTTGTTTGAAACGGATTTGTCCTCCAGAGTGGTCTAATCAAACCGAGATCTGATGATGGGATCTTGGAGAAATCGAGGGAACTCTTCGAATATTATAGGCATATACAGGGTGGGAGGGACTATACCGACATACTTTAGCCATGAATTCCTGGTGGTGTGACGAGTAAATAATGTTATATCAACATGGGACGAATATTGTCATTTTACATTAATAGTCTTATGGAACAAAATAACTCAGAAAATTCAGCCCCTCGTTATAAACATGTCCTTACTGGAGGAAAAGTTATCAAAAAGAAAAAAAAGCTAAAATGGAAACGAAAGGTCAATTTTTTTGGCCTCGTCGTAGTCGCTTACCATCAAATACTGCGAAGGTTAATTGCTGTTTAGTTAAAGGATTTAAAAAAATTAGTAAAACTATCTTAGTCACATTTATTAGGGCTTGTTACACACTTGGGAGTTTTCATTTAAAAAATAATGAATATCTCTGAAAGTAAGCGTTTTTCGACTATACATCACATAACTTTTTTTACTCCTAATAGTTGTTAGAATCTATAGTTAAAGTTTGTCGGTATAGTCCCTCCCACCCTGTATACGGCGATTTGGGAATTGTTCATATTCACTCGTGCATCTCGTATCAAAATAGGTTCACTGAAAGTCGGTTATTTAAATTTTTTTAATTTTGTGATTATATCATCATCATTCGGTTTAATTCGCAATGTCAATGTGTACTTTCATCAAAATGGGTTCAGTAGTTTTTGAGATAAGAGTTATGTGTGTATCAGTCACTAGGAAAACTTGTACCTACTTAACAGGGTAATTCGATCACTACTGAAATTAAGAAAATCAAGAAATAAAAAAAATACTTAAAAATTAAACCGACTTCAAAAAGGGAAGAAATAAGTTTTATGAACACTATTTTTTTGAAGTCGGTGTTAGCCTTAATATTTGGAAGTACCTACGCTACGAGACGCTCAAATACTATATTACATACATAGACCAGTAAAGTAAGCAGTGGCTCGGCTTCGCCTCGGCCGACAATTACATGTGATCGGAGGCTTTCTTTATTTACTGGCCAAGGTTTATATACAATTTTTCTGTTCGACGGAGTCGGAAAGCGGCCGGAAGACAGAAAAAATTGCTGGCATAAATCTTTCCTTTTATTTGAAGACGGTTTAATTTTTATAATAACTTTAATTAAAGAAAAAAAATTATTACTCGTCGGTTTTTTAGCCAAATCCCATTCTCAAAATCATTTTTTACCCTAAAAATGATGAAAGGATACGATTTCAATAAAAAAATTATACACTTACAAAAATAAGTCCCTATTTCTATGGAGAGTCGATTTTCGATCCACAGTGTAGCGGGAAGAGTGCAGTGTGCGGTGCGCCGCACACGGTACCGTGTGCCGTATACGACACCGTCCACGACGCCGTCACACCGTTCACGGCACCGTTCACGGCGCCGTCACACCGTCCACGGCACCGTTCACGGCGCCGTTGACGGCGCCGTCCGACGGCACGACGCCGTACCGTCGCACGGTGACGGCGTCGTGCCGTTCCACGGTGGACGGCGCCGTGCCGACGACATGGGCACAAGGGGCCGCGCCCATACTTACTAACATTATGCGCCTATGAAGTTCTTTCAATTCCTTATGGATCTCATTATCAGAACGGATTAAAAATAAATGGTATCAATCTGGAAAATGCTTTCAATAAAAAAAACCGGACAAGTGCGAGTTGGACTCGCATTTGTAGGTACATATATTTAAGTACCCTATTAATTTTCATTCCCTTAGTAAAGTCAATTTTTTTATGATGTATTATAATATAGTGTCGGACTACGCTACGTTTGCAGAGGTCGAAAGATTTTATAAAAAAAAATCATATGGCAACATCACAAGAAAGAGGATTAATCAGTCTTGATACTGGGCAAATATCTTCCGATTTAATAAGTATATAATGTGTCTACATGCCTACTGAAATAAATATTCAGGACAGTCTTGCACAAATCGATCTAGTCCCAACCAAACTGTATTTAACCGTGGAGGAACACATTTTATAGATCTAATAATAGGCAAGCCGGTGGAAATCGAGTTCTGTTGACACATTTTGTAATAAAGGGAAGAATTATTACCAAGTACCAAGATTAAAAATTCCTCTTGCTGTAGTTTTCACATGTTGCCATATGTTTTTTTTTTAAATAAAACCTTCTTTCGACCTCTGCAAACTTAGCGTAGTCCGACTATAGGTACCTATATAATACGGCATTACTTGCCAAATTTCATAGTTCTGGGTCAACGGAAATTTACGTTTTTGCGGTAGGTATAAACCGCTGTATCTATTTTTCACTTTAAATTAGAAGTTTGATTTTTTCATAGCTTCAAGGGTCCGTAGACTGTAGTATATGGTTTAAATTTCATCTCGATACCTCCATGCGTTACCGAGATAAAGGGTCTTGACAGACGGACCGACGAACAACGAAGTGATCTTATAAGGGTTCAGTTTTTTCCTTTTGGGGTACGGAACCCTAAAAAGGATTTTCCAAATCGGTTTACTTACGGTATGATGATGGGCCTACACTACAATACAATACAACACACATAAAAAAACCGCATTCTGAACCTCCTCTTTTTCAAGTCGTTTAGTAATATACTGCTCTCTCAACCTTCGAAAGGATTCCAAAAATCAAAATTAGGACAGGATTATATAAAACTTCTGAATTTTAAGCCACTACACAAAAAGCCTATTTTCGAGTATTGTTCCTACTGAATTGTAATAAGGCACTTAGGTATTAATTAAATGGTAATTTAGTTAACAGTCAGATACTGCAGTCTATAGAGCTAAGTTTAGCCGCATTTGACACAAAATAACCTACAAAATTATCTGTGAAAATATTTAATCTACACTGGCTTTTCATTGATACATTCGGGGGAAGTTTATTAAAATTGCAAAAAAAAGAGAGTTTTAAATGAAAGTAAATTCATTTGAAGGACTTAAGAAGAATGACGTCATCGATTCTAAACATTTGTATAGACAGGTAAGTCACAGTATACCTAATAGCGTAATAGCAGTAATTTTTCTCCCTACAAAATTTATACTTAGTGACCTTAATGTTTTGATTACTATGATGACTAATATAATTCCTGGGGACAGATATTATAAATAAGGTATTGCAGTTTATTGACAAATCCAAATTTTGGTGACAGAAACTATATAGGTAGTTGCCATTATTTTTTGTTTATGTAAGCCATGCATTTAAGGGTTAAACTTCGTCAGCAGCTAATTATAAGCACATAAAAATTCGGCGAACTGACAACCTCCTCCTTTTTTAGAGTGAGTTAAAAATCCGATAAAATTATTCATGCTTTCAGATCCTGGCGACCCTCGCGTCTAGCCTCCTGTGTCTGTCAGCGGGGCTGACCAACGGCATCAGTGCTGTGCTGCTGCCGAGGCTCCTCCAGGATGAGACCTTCGACTGGGGCGAGGGCTACGGCTCCTGGATCGGTTAGTCCAGCCCACAGAAATATAGTGTGTCCCCGGATAAAGCGCACAAACAAATAGGGATGAAACTAGATGCAATTTAATCGTCAAAAAGAGTAATGAAAAAAAAATTAAACCAGGGACACACTGTATATCGAGGTAGAGGCCAATTCCACGACAGAGTAACACAATTAAGTTACCAATTTTTCGGGAGCTTTGTATTGATGGTGCAAATTCAAATTTGAATATATCTAGGAATTAAAGTGATACTTATCTAGATTAAAATTAATAGGTACTTAAACTTACGCCATAAATCAATAAACACGTGATGAAATGGTAACTTGTGTTACATTTTCACGGAATGACCCTACCTATGTACTTCGCGTGCTAAAAAGAAGTGGCGGCGACCTACTTTGCACGCCGTTAACTCCAGTTGCCGTCAAGATTATTATCAGATTTGAAAATCCGATAATTGTATAGTAATCGATTCTTCAAATACCACTAAATGAAATGGAAAATTGATGTTCTCCATCACTAAATTACACTTTTGTCGTCAAACGCCAAGCGAAAAACGTTGCACGCTTGGTTGCCATACAGATCGACGAACTATTTTTTTCTCGATATATTTCTGTGGTCCAGCCAATGGTATCAATGGAAAATAAAGATACACGGTATTAATCGTACCATGTACGACTGAACCCATTTGAAGGATGAATTATTTGGCAGAACCCCCAATTTTATGTAGCGTATTTCACTTCATGGATTTATAAGAAATTTCTTATATATGTTGTTTCATTCCTAAGCAATATTCCTCTCTCCGATTCATAATATGAAGTACAGCAGTTCAGCTTCAGCAGTATCAGTAGTTTCTCAAAGCTCCTAATTTTTTTTCTAGCCTATTTAAGTTCAAATTCTATAAATGTATGAGATTTTTTTTATTCAACTGCTGGTAGCGACCTCTAAAACTTGAAGAAAAAATCTAAAAAAAACAGTCATGTTTTTTCATGCTCTAAAATAAAATGAAGGGGTGAGAGGCAAGAAATAAAAACATCGACAAAATAAGCAACACCATAGTAAGAAATGTCTCAGATCACATGTAATTAACGACAAACATATGATCTGAGACTTTCTTATTTACTGGCCAAGGTTTGTATACTATTTTTCTGTTCGACGGAGCCAGAAAGCGGCATCTTCGTTTAGCGCAGCGGCTGACAAGGTGAAGCTTTCCGGCCGGAGGGCAGAATAGTATATTGTACTGATTGTGTTCGTTTCAGCGGCAACCGCTCCGATTTCATCAGTCCTAGGCTGCGTATGCATCGGGATGCTTCTCGATGGCCACGGCCGGAGAACAGTCCACATCATCCTGGCCTTCCCCTTCGTGGCCGGCTGGCTGACCATGGCCTTTGCGCGTAACTTCTACGGCATGGTCGTTGGCAGGTTAGTCATAACAGACCAATCGCTCCAATCTCATTTCAGTAGTCCTAGGCTGTGTGCATCGACATGTTCTCCTATGGTCACGGCCGGAGAACCGTCCACATCAATATTAGTTATTAGTTGTTATTCTTGAGCGAGTTTTTTAAATAGTACAGTATACATCTTCCATATAGTTTTGTGTCTCTGTCGCCCGATGTCGCGACGCAGTACGTTGTAGTTAACACTAATACATTTCCATTTTCAGGTTTATCACGGGCTTGAGCTACGGGGCCGTACGACCCGCAACCATCATCTATCTAGGAGAAATAAGCGACCCAAAGTACAGAGGCATTATGCTATTATGTCCATCTTTGGCCGTTAATCTTGGTGTACTCTTTAGTCATATCGTAGGTACTTTAGTTCCCTGGAGAACGTCGCTTTTGATATGTATTGCACCTAATGTGGTACTGTTAGTGATGATGTACTTTGTCAAAGAAAGCCCTTATTGGTTGATAGCTAAAGGAAAGGTTGATGAAGGTATCGAAAGCTTTAGATGGTTCAGAGGCCGAGGCGACGCGGCGGAAGGCGAGTTGCAAAATGTGGTTGAGAAACATAAAGGGAAAACTTCTAAATATGATTTCAAAGAACTGTTTTCTATATTATTTAGCAGAGGCTTTATAAAACCAACTGTCACTGTTGTGTTTATCTTCCTAACAGTTCAAATGTGCGGTATCAACGCATTCCCGTTTTACGCTTACGATTTATTGAAAACTATGTTTGACGATAATATTGACACTTTTCTTCTTATAGTGGTAGTAGATTTGATACGAGTTGGGGTCAGTATTATAGTTTGCCTCTTTGGTAAAAAAATGCGTCGTAAACTGACGTTTGTTGCTACTACGTATGGCACAGCTTTAGTTTTACTTGGCTTAGTAATTTGTCGTATCTATAAAGGCTTACCTATATTAGCTTTAACGCTGATGGTGTTATATACATGTTTAGCTAGCGCTGTAGCTAGTTTAGGATGGACTTTTGTCGCTGAATTATATTCAACTGAAGTCAGAGGGTTAGGATCAGGCTTGAGTGGTGCTATATGTTTCGCTTTATTGTCATTGTGTGTTAAAACAACGCCGGATTTGTTGTCATATGGGGAACCAATAATGTACGGTACGTTTGCTGCTATAACGGTAGTGTGCGCCGTGGTTTTGACTTATATATTGCCTGAGACAAATGGGAGGAGGCTCCAGGATATAGAAGATAGTTATAATAAGAAAGACAAAGGTATTACTGTAACTCCTTTATAAAATCGTATTCAAGGTTGATTCAAGGCCATTATACCATTGAAGACACTGTTAATTGTACATTTGTAAATGGATGTAAACTTTATTGCTACGTGTTAAAGTCTATGCGTATAGCTTTTATCCCCTGAAGTGAGCTAATGCTGTTAAAGAATACAATACCATTGAGAGGTTAACCGCAGATTAGGATAACGAGGATATAGTTTCAGAAAAGTATAACTGCCTTGAAAGATTATTAGATTATAGATTCTATTTACTAGACAGTAAAGTGTAAATACACTTATAGATAACGGCGATTTTAACTTGTTTAGCATTTAACATTCACCCGACGCTCGCAGGTGCGTATTCCGTAGAGAAAAGACTTGGGGATACTATGAACTTTCAACGGATTATCGGTTCTATGACCGTAATGATAAGGTGGTAAATGCTTTAAAACAAAAATAATAATAATGCGTTTTGCTTTTACTGCACGCACACAACACGAGTACGACCCGGCCCGGCCCGGCCTACCTGGCTCCGGTTAAGTCAGTAAAAGCAAAACGCATTATTATTATTTTGTTTTAAAGCATTTACTGCCTTATCATTACGGTCATAGAATAGAACCGATAATCCGTTGAAAGTTCATCAAGGCAGTTATACTTTTCTGAAACTATATTCTCGTTATCCTAATTTGCGGTTAACCTCTCAATGGCATTGTATTCTTTAACAGCATTAGCTCACTTCAGGGGATAAAATCTATACCATGCCTGTTAACAGTGGCTTCGTTTGTACCTTCTGTTGTTAAAGACTTAATAGTCATTTTCAATTCAGAAGTATGTTTCACAAATATGATAAGTACTTAGGTCTGTATGTGGACTGTACCCACTTTCGGTTTAAATTCAAAGTTGAAGAGCAAATACCTAAATGCAATAAAAAGCACGAAATAAATCGTAATTAATTTAATAAATATATAAAATCAGTCTCACTTATTCATTTAAATCCATAATACACTACTCCTTCGGTGCCTCTTCAATGACGTTCCTGACTGGTCCCGTGTGGGTAATGGGTACAGAACGCTCTCCATTATCAACCTCTGCTTTTCTAGGAGCAACCACGAGACAACCTGGACTGCACGGCATCTGGATTAATGTCTTCAGGGAGCTTGAATCTTCTGGAAAACTGTCTTGATATGAATCCATGCTCGTCCTTCTTTTCTTCATGTTTGCCTTCAACAATTATAAAGCCATTTGAGGTTTTGACCGTGATTTCGTCAGGGGAGAAGTGCTGGACGTCTACGTTGATTTGCCATTTGTCCTTGTCGACTTTGATGGTGGATCCATCTTGAGGCCACCAGGGTTTGTAGCGTGGAACGACTGGGCTAGTTGCTGCAGTGACGATATCTTCAGGGTTTAGCGCCAGGCCAAAGTTCTGGTCGAGGAGGCGGCGAGGCCATTGAGGCATGGAGTAGTCGAAGAAGTATGGGCAGATAGACATTGTTGGTTGTTTTAAAGGTGTTGCTTTAGTAGTATTGTGTATCGCGGTAGTTTTTAGACTGCAGGAATGCGCGAACACAGAGATATATATAGGTGCGCTGGCACGAATGCTGGCGTATTATTTAGAGACTGTTGATGAATGAAAATCTAGATGCGTGAAGCTTCGTTAATTACAAATAATGGGCTGTATGTGTGTGTAGGCAACGTACACACATACGAAGAACATACATATATTTAGAATTAGAAGGCCTATGAAATAAGAGTTGAGGCTAGAGTTGGCTTCTCCTGTCATGTCATCACCCGTTTCATACAAAGTGCTTATTAGTAGACGTCATGTGATTAATGAGGCCATGTTGATTACAAGTTAATAAATCAAAGGGAAATTTCATTGCTTTTTAAATAAGCAGTCAGCGGACCACAAGAGAAGATGTAAAATATAATAAATACGCACGGTAGTATCTCCTTGAATTGTTTTGTTTAAATGATAGGTTTATTTATGTTGTGACAAGTGTCATTACCAACCACCGATTGTTAGTAAAGATGAAATTTATTTGCATCTTCATACCAAGTTTTGCTTCCTTGTTGTAAGCGACAAAGTGGTCTCCTATACTTCAGAACGTCACATGTGATGTACGTATCTACTTTCATATGCATCTAAACTCAAGAAAAGGTAGGAATCTTCTCGACTATCCTGCAGTCGGTCATTGCCCACTCAATTATTTAAATACATATATATAAAGTATAAAAATATTTTACTTACATCGAACTCTTTTCCAGCGAACTTACACTCACGGACAGTGAATTCGGGTCGTTTCCTATGAACAATTATTTATTTATTTATTAATACAAGTTAACATGAAATTACAGTAAAATAACCAATGCGTCATGAAACGTAACCATCACCACCACCAGGCGACCCGTCTGCTCGTTTGCTCCCTATTTCATAAAAAAAAAAGAAATAAAATATCTATTTAGGCGACGAAACGGCGTGGTCCCGTTGCATCGTCGTCTCCGGTGTAGGATTCGGCAGGTTGCCCCGGAACCGTCGAAACACGACACCCTTCGGCCAGAAGTCAGCACATGCGATGGTCTCTTGCAGCGGCCGCGGCACGCGCACCACAAACGAGCTGAAGTGCACATAGTGGCGCGAACGCAGCTGGGACACCCTCAGCGAGAAGCCGGTTTTCTGACGAACGTACTCCGCCACTTCATCAGCCGTGGTGGTGTAATGTAGGCGCGATACATATAGCGAGTGACCCGAATTCATAGAGAGTGACCCGAATTCATAGTCCGTGAGTGTGTTTTAGAAAAAATACGACTTGGATCCGTTCAACAGTGAGTTGGCCTAGGTCGAAGCATGCTACAACATCGACTTCATTGTCGTTTAGATACCAACTAGCAACGAGTGATATCGAAATCAAATTCTTGCCTAACGTGGTTGGGGTAGTTTTGAAAGTGGGGTAGTTCTGAAAATTTGTAATTCCTACTAAACTGTGCAAGTTTTTTTAGGTGTAGGTAAGGTACTAAATGTCGAAGCACTATTCAATTAGCGTGTATAGATAGTACAGCGTTAACGCGATACAGTAAATGTATGTTGCGTGGATTACAAAAAATGCTTACATTTCGGAATTACAATAATTGCACCTTATTAAATACATGAACCAAAAATATACTGTCACAGACATATATAGACGACACTGCTAGAAATAGAGATATAGTGCATAATTATTTTATGGTATAAAATGATGTACACAACATTGGAGGTAATGAAGAAAGCCCTCGATCGCATATTAACGTCCCTCGCTTGCAGGTCGGGCCGCAAACATCTGCGATCTCTGCCTTTCTTTATTTTACCACGCTAGTTGTGTAATGTAGTATTACAGCACTTCAGGCTGTAACAAATTACTGTCCGCTGCGCTCAAAGCTGACAAAAAAATTCACTTCTTGGCCAGGAATGGCATAAAATCCAATCCAACTCCAACGACTGCTTACGTACTTAAATGTGAAAGTTTGTAAGATGTTTGGATGTTTGTTACTAAATAATGAGGTGAAAACTGGATGGATTGAGATGAAATTTGGCATGCAAGTAGAACTGGTCCTGGATTGAAACATAGGATATTTTATATCCCGGTAAAGAGTTCCCTTGGGACATTAATGGGAATAAAGCGGGCGAAGCCGCGAGTAAATGCTAGTTGTGTAAACGTCCGGCTTCCACCCTGTTATCGTATATTTACGGCCTTCGTCTACGATTAGCCCAAAACCAAACAGGAAAGAGCGCTAGCTCGATGATGATGATAAACAGGTAGGTATATACAGGGTGGCCCATTTCGATTGGTCAATATGGGAAAGTCTGATTCTATAAGACATACAAAGATCTGTTCTTAGGAACCATAATGTCATCGATTTTAGGGACAAGAAAAACTGCATACATAGATTTGAAAAAAAACCTGTACTTTAACAGGGAATTGAACCCAGTCGTTTTCTAAAAATAAAACTTACATTATTTCTATTTGGATAGCGACTGTGTAGGTCATAAGCAGTAAATGTTACTACACACGAACAGAAAACACGATAATATGTAAAACGAACAAAATCTATTGTATTTAAATATCTTAAATTCAATTAAGTTTTATTTTTCAAATCAACCGGGTTCACTTCCCGGTTAAAGTAGGTACAAGCTTTTTTTTTAAATCTATGTATTCAGTTTTTCTTGTCCCTAAAATCGGTGACATAGTTCCTAAGAACAGATCTTCGTACCTATGTCTTATATTTATATAGTTTCAGACTTTCCCATACCGGCCGATATAAATGGGCCAGCCTGTATACTTTTTTCCTTGGGCACGCGTATTTACTTACGTATTTGTTTACTCGAACACTCCAGAATTCATTCGTAGCGATACTAAAAATATGCAGAGGATAATTTTAACATTCATATCACACTTGCGTTTATTCGAAATTCAACTCTATACGTATGGGAATAAGGTGCTATTTTTAATAGTATTACAGGTTTCATCAGACTTTGTCAAAGATAATAAGTAGGTGTAGGCTTGAGTCATGGGCATCCTTCCAGAATTTCGTAAGACACACAAATCATTCCGTGGCGATATCGCTATGACACACTTTGTTATTTTAGAGTTATTTTATAAGAGTTTTAAGGGTATGATCAGTGAGGTTATTTTATCGTAATAAATTTTGTGCAGCTTTCTTTACTATTTGGAACATGGTCAACGCGTATTAGTATTAATCCTTAACTTCTGTCCATACTACAATATGGCACAACTAGGGTGGTAATACAAAGAAAGGCCGAGATGCAAGCTAGGGACGAAAAATTTCCGATCGAGGGCTTTCTTTATTACCTCCCGTGTTGTGTACATCATTTTATAGTAGAGGATCCCAGTATAGAACGACCTTCACCGAACTGGTTAATGGATGAAAAGTATTTTATATTAAATTAAATATGTTAATAAATATATTGCAAGTGGGTTGCCTAAAAAAAATCAGTCCAGAATATGATTAATTAAAAATTTAAGTTAAATTTGCACCTGGTTGGTATGTGATGCTCAGGAAACGAGGTGCAAACTTAGCTCAACAAGTTAGTATGAGAATTGAGAAAGTTAGGTTGAAGTCGGCACGGGTTTCCGTTCACAGAATGAGGAGATTTTTGGTTTAGGGGCATTTTAGCACATAACACTCTTCTATCGCATGGGATGGTTCGCTGGGACCTCTCTGTCGCACGTAGGTGAAGACACACGGAGCGGCGAGGCTTGCTATGTGCTAAAATGCCCCTAAACCAAAAATCCGCTCATTCTGTGAACCCCCCCCCCGACCCGACTCGTGCCGACTTCATCCTAACTTTCTCATACTAACCGGTTGAGCTAAGTTTGCACCTCATTTCCTTCGCATCACATACCAACCAGGTGCATATTTAACTTAAATTTTTAATTAATCATAATATTCTGGACTGAATTTTTTTAGGCAACCCACTTGCAATATATTTAATAACATATTTAATTTAATATAAAATACTTTTCATCCATTAACCAGTTCTTTGAAGGTCGTTCGGTAAAGTATAAATAAAAAATAGACACGTAGTCAAAATTAGGCCGTTTAGGAGCGCGTGATACGTATTCAAGACCGAGGCGCAGACAGTGCGATCTGTACTGGAGCATTCTTACGCATTCATAAAACGACGACCGGTTTAGCCTAGTGGTTAGTGACTGCCTACGAAGCTGACGGTCCTGGGTTCGAATCCCGGTAAGAGCAAATTAGTACATTGTGTATCAAGGGCGGTAAGTAAGGAATTACAACACGAGTTTGTAATTCCTTTACCGCCCGTGGCACACAGAATGTTTTTCATCACACTTGTGAGGAAATCTGATTAAAATAACCTTACTTAACCTAAATAAAATTGTAAAACTGACAGTGACATTAGTGACATATATCAAGACGACAAGTGACGTTCGGAAACCATAGCGGTAAAGACTTAAAATGGTTGATTTTATATTTGCAAAATACTGAAATACACTATTTATTTAAACATTTAATTAATGTTACAGAAATATGTGTTTACATGTATTTGCAATAACAGTTCTCTTTAAATAAATATTTCAGTTATAAAAGTTAAAAAAGTAAGTTGGCGTTTCCTTTGATCATGACAAATAAGAGTAAAACAGAACCAGCGTTTCAAATTTAAAAAGAAAACCATTACGCCCTAGGGCGTAATAGGTCATTTACGGCCCGCAAAACCTACGTGTAATGACACCATTTTCGAGCAAGTGTGATGAAAAGGTATTATTTGTGGGATGATATTTGTTTCTGAGTCTTGGATGTTTTCTATGTATTTAAGTATTTGTATTTATTAAATATATCGTCGTCTAGTATCCATAACACAAGCCGCGCGGTGTACCTTTTGTAGGAAGATAAATTACTGTAAGTATTATACCTACAGCTGTGCTTTAGAGCGCTTCTAAACGGGCAATGTTTTTCTGCAATTTGTGGCTCGGCAACTATGTGCATCTTGCTTTAGCATACGAAGTAGGAGGGAGATAGCAAGACTTGCCAGCCATAAATTGCAGAAAAATATTGCCCGTTTAGAAGTACCTTCAGGCTAGTATCAAATACTGTATCAAGTTTTAAAATGAAACATATTTTTAACAAATTTGATGCCGTTAAAATGGATTGTTTCGATAGTGTAGGGCAGCGGTCGGCAACCGCTTAGCAGCCAAGGGCCATAATAGTAGCTTAGGAATTGACGCGGGCCGTATTTTGTTAATAATTTGTGATTTTATACTATTCGGAATAAAGCGACGGCAAAACAGACCGGAATATAGGGCCGCAAGTGAGCGGTTCAAGGGCCGAATGCGGCCCGCGGGCCGCAGGTTGCCGACCGCTGGTGTAGGGCATCGAGCGATTCGAATCATTTTAACAAAAGAATGACAACAAAATATGCGGTTAATTACTATCCCTAGGTTAACTACTTGTCGTAACTTTAATTTAATATCAAAAGTCACGCAATAGCAATCTATTGATACCTGCCTACGTATTAAAGGCTATTTGATGACAGATCAAATCAGCTTCTTGTTACGAAGTATCAAAACGGTACCTGAGGTACAGTGGCGTGGCGTGAAAGATGTGCTTGGGCAAGCCGGTGCGGATTTGGCGTACATTTTCCTTAAGAGCTGTAGAATAAAGTGTTCAAACACCTGATGTTAGGCAAGCCGGTAGGAATCGAGTTCTTTGAACGCCACGCTGCTGCTGAGCTACCAACTGCCTACTGGGCATTTCTCCAGAAATATGTCTGCGACTCATTCATCTGTCTCCATACATTTAGTATGAAAAAGGGCCAGATTAATGAGGTGACCGCAGACATATTTCTGGAGAAATGCCCTACTAGGGTAGGAAGGTAAACATCCTAGTCACAGTATAATAGCAGTTATTTTTCTTCCTACAAAATAATGCCAAATCAATGAGATAAGTAGTTTTCAAAAGAGCACAAACAACACGTCGCACTGTTAGAATGAAAGCGACCTAATTCAAAAATTTTGCTGATTTAATTTCAATCTTAAAATGACCTAAAACGGTTTTAACTCGGTTGTAGAAAAAAATTGTATTAGGCCGCTTTCATTCTAACGGTTCGACGTATTAAATATCAAATCTAGGTTTGAATCAAAATGCTAGGTTTGAAATACGCCGCGCAACAAAAACGAACTGCTATCAAAAAGTAGGTTAGGTTAGGTTTGAACTGCGTCTCCCAACAATACCGAACTGCTGTCAAAAAGTAGGTTAGGTTATATTATAAATTTTATGCCACACCTGGCCATAAAGTGACTTTTTCCGCACGCTGCGCGTACGCTTTCTGGCCCAGTGTAGACATAAAATTATGTACACAACACGGGAGGTAATAAAGAAAGCCCTCGATCGCATATTTACGTCCCTCGCTTGCAGCTCGGGCCGCACAAATCTGCGATCTCGGCCTTTCTTTGTATTACCACCTTAGTTGTGTAATGTCCTATTATGTCACACTAGGCCATAAAGTGCCTTTTTCCGTACGCGTAGGGTGCGGAAAAAGCCGCTTTCTGGCCAAATGTATACATAAAATGCTGTATACAACACGGGAGGTAATAAAGAAAGGCCGAGATCGCAGATGTTTGCGGCCCGAGCCGCAGGCGAGGGACGTAAATATGCGATCGAGGGACCGTAGTTGTGTAATATACTATTATGGAAGTTTTATTTTATTTTAAAAAACATGATTGTGATAAACGGACTCTTAGCGGAGACGCCGGCTAGGGTAAGTAGGTAAAAGCCAGTTTAGAGATAATCTAGAAAATATTAAGAATCTAGCTTAATTGCGAAAGCAATTAGTCGAACGAACAATAATTAAGATATTCGTTTCGAGAAATATCTTACCTTGATGGCGCAGGGCTCGAAACCGGTATTTTGCAAAAACCCTGAAATAGCCCAATATTTTGAATTATTTTATGCTTTTGATGTAGAGCTCAGTAATGTATTTAAATCATGTTTTCTTATTATTAGATTGTCTGGTTAAAACACGAAATAATAAACCAAAGAACGATAAGAACGGAAAGAATACCAGTATTTTTGTATGGAGCAAATACCGGTTTCCGAGCCCTGATTACAGGCTGTTTGGATATCGCATACATTCCTTTTAAGGGGTTATACTTAGTACAACTCATTTGCAACAAAAAAGTCATATTTTTTTACTAAAACTCAAATAATTTATCACTCCATTGTGAGACGGTGATTAAACAAAAAAATGTAGGACACCCAGCGTACAAATTACTAAAAAGCATCCTTGATTAATTAGCTTTCTAATGAGGCTACACACTTTACAAAAAGAATTAGTGATTAAAATAATTACATGTTATTTTCAAAGAAATTCGGCAATTTTGGATATAAAACAATCCTATAACGCTAATTATCTCAGAAACTAATAATTTTTGGACAGGGTACTGGTACTATATAACTTTTTTTGTTGCAAATGAGTTGTATTAGAAATTTGACTTTTAAACGGAGGTGTAGTCATGTTTCGCTCTGCAAAGTTGTCGTAGTAGCACTTTCTATGAGTTTCTATACAACTATAAGGCCGGCCTTACACAGTCTGAATCCGAATCTCAATTCATACTCTGAATTCAGAGTATGAATTCTGGAGCCTGGTCTTACACAGTCTGAATCTGATCCTGAATAATCTGAAAAAATCAGAATGTGAGTGGATAATAATTAAATTGTATGCAATTCCGTGCGTTCTGAATTCAGACTCTGAATTCAGAGTATGAGTCTGAATTCCGGAGCCTGGCCTTACACAGTCTGAATCCGAATCGGAATTCATACTCTGAATTCAGAACGCACGGAATTGCATACAATTTAACTATTATCCACACACATTCTGATTTCTTCAGATTATTCAGATTCGGATTCAGACTGTGTAAGGCCGGCCTAAGGAAATCTGAGCTGTGCGGTTTAACCATAAAGATTACAAAATAAATTACTTACAAATCTTACAATCGTTTTATTGTTATTTGAGAGTTGGCTTCTTTCCTATGCACGCGGATACACGGGACGAACTTCGAATGAAGGTCCAAATAGACCGACGGAATACAGAACCGACAATACGCTTACAGCAAAATCAACCCAATCAATTAGGTACACACTTAAAATAGCATAAGATCATGGTGTTTCCCTATTCAACACAATGTAAGAGGTGTAAAATTAAACCAAAAATTTGCTTCGACTTTAACACCCGTAATGAAATCTACTTCTTTTGCTCAGCCGTTGGCTCTTTTTCTTCCTTTTTCACTTCGATTAACGACTGCTCTGGCTTCTCATCGGTAAGTGAAATAGGCACTGACATTTCACAGGGCAAATTCACTTCGCAGACCTCTCTCGGTGCCGTTATAGTCAAAGTCCCATCTTTGGACAATGTTGTTACAATTTTCTCTGGATGACAACCTTTTGGAAGCTTAAATTTTCTCGAAAATTGTCGCTGAATATAACCTCTTTTGAATTCGCGTTCTTGTTTTCCTTCTATAATTACGTATTCTGGCCTGGCTTTGACTCTGAGCTCTTCTTTAGCGAATTGGTGTACGTTTATGGTTATTTGGAACTTTTCTGCACCTATTTTGATGGTTGGACGAATGTTTCTTATTTGCTGCAGAGTCATAGGTACGGCTGGTAGCAGTCTGCACATAAAATGTGTGATCATTTTGGTATCTTTTTAAGTTACTATCAATTTATAACTTTGTAATTTCATAAAAATAATACAATCAATATTTATTTTGGTGATGTCAGTGTCACATGCTGACAAGGTGCGTAGGTAGGTACAGTTAGCAAACAAATATTTAAGTATTTGTTATATATTTCCAATGAAACTCCGTCCAAAACTGTGGTTCTAGTGAAAGGGGGTACAAGTGAAATTTATACCAGGATCAAAACGTCACAACTCCTCTATCCCTCCTATAGGATAGTATGACTTAAGCTCTTTTGCTCCTAGGTTAAATGTGACTTGTACTCCTTTTCACTAGACCCACAAAAAGAAGAGTATGCTTGCTTGCCAATTGTACATTTTTATTATTGTGCAATAAAGTTTAAATAAATGAGGTTGCACTAGTTTATAAAGCAACGTTAAGATTTTGTTAGATACAAGGACCTTGTTAGATACGTCATATCGATACCTCTAGACTCAAAGGACGTAAACGCCGTAAGTTCTAATGGAGCTTACGCCCTTTGAGTCTAAAGTTATCGATATTTCCTGAGACAAATATATTTAAAAAAATAAAATTTATTAAGTTGATAAATGCGCCATCTAGTGGCGAGTAGTCAAACCAGTAGTGCCAATATAATTCTACCGTTATTAGCATCGCTGTCGTCTATGCGGGAAGGGCGATGTTAACACGATTCCATATTTGGTCACCAGCAAAACTAATTTGGTTATTAAACCTTAAGTACATACAACAATGCATGTTATCATCTGGAAAAAAAGAAGTTTCGCGAATTTGTCAGTCACAGGCGATGGTAAACAAGACGGCTAATAAAGTTTATTTGCAGTTTTATCGGAATGTGTAATGCAATGGCTTCCTAGCTATTTTTATCCAATAAACATATCTTCCACAATTTATTTCATTTCATATACTTACTTAATTGAAAAACGCAGAACCACCGAAATATTTGCCAGAATATTTGCAGCTTTGCGAAAATAAATAATAATAGTCATTTGAACAATATGAACGAATCATTGAATCTCTCCAAACTCATATATTTTCAATAAATTCTGCGTAATGTTTGTGATTAGCTCATAATCAACTCATAATGGCTAATTTTTGATGATTGTTTATATTTACATTCTATCCAGTTAATTCCATTTTCAAATTTTCGCGCGACCTTGATCATGACCTACCGCATTAGTCGCCGAATGTACTAGATCGTTCACGATCGCAGCCGAGCAGTCGTTGACCGCGCTACTCGCCGCCAGGTTCGTCCAACTCGCGGGTCGGTTTCCTAAACATATCATAGAAACAGTTATTTTATGTCTCTTTCAATTCTCGTATTATGCGTTATTTGGATACTCGTGGGATTTCCAATTTGTAAGAATTAAAAAAAAAAAAAATAGCCTTGAAGTAATTTACTACCATATTCAAATGTCAATACTTTCCATCCTCAATCCTGTAATAAACTGTCCTTCCTTAACTAGTGTGATAAATTGTATTGTAATTGATAATTATTATGATATTTTTTTGGAAAATAAGCGGCATCTTCACAATTTTGGTGAAGTTCTATTTTTTGTATTTGCATAACAGTGACAATACTGTCACTGTCAAATCCTTAATAAAGCATAATTTGTACGAATATATTATCATTAGTTTTTGTCATTGAAAGTTCGAACTGTGTTGAATTCTTGACATAATGATATAAAACTTAACATATTAGAATAAATATTATCATGTTAAATAATGCATACTGAATTTAAAGGCGCATCAAGTGACGACTGCAAAATTGCGCATTAAGTTCATTAATAAATCACATCCCGAAAAAAGATCTTATTCTACAGCAAATTTTGTTACGGAATCAGTATTTTATTCAAGGAATCATTAATTAATAGCCTTTAATAAAAATAAAACCACCATTGTATTATTGTATTGTTTAATAAGCCGAAGTTGAATGCCCATAGTCGTATCTAGTAAAGAATATAAAGTCTAAAAAATATTTTTATAATTTTGAAAACATCCAATTATGATTTACATTACAAAATCTAACAAATATGATATCTAAATAAAATATAATGAGACCTCAAAGTTCAAATTTCTAGCAATTTTTCCGAGCGACCCACGAGGTGAAGCGCCCCTGACAACGAAGCGATAAACAAAGTATTCGAGATGCTTCTACTCAATACTAGAGGGCGCGTTCCTGTATAAATACCGCGCTGGGCCGGCAGAGCGTCAGTTGAATTCTGAGCAAGCAAGCGAAGCGGTCAAAGTGAACGAAGCGTTTTGAAGTTACATTCAACTTTTAAGTAATCAAGTTATCTACAAAGTTACCAGAAAAATGTCTCTTCTGCCGTATTTTTTCGACGACTGGGGCTACTCCCGTCCCCGCTACCACCATCACCACTACCCGAGCCGTGTTTTGGACCAGCACTTTGGGCTCGCCCTGACTCCAGACGACATGCTCTCTGCCGTCGCCGGGCCCCTCATGTCCCGCGAGTACTACAGACCCTGGCGCCACCTCGCCGCCGCCAGCAGAGACGTCGGCTCCAGCATCAAAGTAGACAAAGACAAGTTCCAGATCAACTTGGACGTCCAGCATTTCGCGCCAGAGGAAATCTCCGTTAAAACCGTCGACGGCTACATCGTGGTTGAAGGGAAGCATGAAGAAAAGAAGGACGACCAGGGATACATCTCTCGTCAGTTCGTGCGGCGGTACGCTTTGCCCGAAGGTACAACTCCAGAAACCGTTGAGTCTAAACTTTCCTCTGACGGGGTTTTGAGCATCACTGCACCCAGGAAGGTTCCAGATGCCATCAAAGGAGAGAGGAGCGTCCCTATCGCTCAAACCGGACCGGTCAGGAAAGAGATAAAAGACCAGAGCGAGGGAACCAACGATAAGGACGCGAAGTGAGCTGTTAAATTTTCGAAGTTTTATTGTTGCTTACCCACTTATTCCAAAGTATGGCAGTGCCATGTTAAGTTAAGACTGGTTTTATTTGTATTTCTGAGTTACATTAAAGTATTTTTAAGCATATTTTATTGTTTTCTTTATATTTTGTTTATAAAATATCTAGGTCTAGTCTAAAAAGGAAAGTAATTTTTTTGGTCAGCCGTTATTCAAATTGATCCGCAAAAAAAATAATCAGTTAAATCATTTGGACAGCATACAAAGATTTGGCTGGCAATAAATAAAAATCGGGCGGCGACTCTTGTTCAGCAAATAATTTAAAAATGGTGAACATTTTAACCAATATTAATCTCCTTTATTTATCATTTGTCTGCCTAATAAACAGTCGAGCTGCAAAATAATTACTTGGCTGGCAAGATTTTACAATTGGTTAGCAGAGAAAACATGCGTGCATTGCGTTTAGTTTGAAAAAAAATCAGCAGTACTGTGGGCAGAGCGAAACAGACCACGTGACGCGAGCAGCCAATCGTGGGCGTGTTTGTTTTGTTGTCTTGCAATCACAAAAATAATGATGGGGCGGTATCATTATAAGACCTATTTTTTATGATGCTATCGTATAGAAGACGCTAAAATAAAGACGACGCTAAAATAAGCATGTTTTGTATGGGCAACTCTTCTCTTGATAATTACCAAGATAAAGGACGGATTGTAATAGTACATTACACAACTAGGGTGGTAATACAAAGAAAGGCCGAGATCGCAGAAGTTTACGGCCCGAGCTGCAAGCGAGGGACGTAAATATGCGATCGAGGGCTTTCTTTATTACCTCCCGTGTTGTGTAATGTACTATTACAATCCGTCCTTTATCTTGGTAATTATCAAGAGAAGAGTTGCCCATACAAAACATGCTTATTTTAGCGTCGTCTTTATTTTAGCGTCTTCTATACGATAGCATCATAAAAAATAGGTCTTATAATGATACCGCCCCATCATTATTTTTGTGATTGCAAGACAACAAAACAAACACGCCCACGATTGGCTGCTCGCAAAAAAAGGTGTGGCATAAAATGTAAAATTTTCAATGATGGAATCCGTCCGGTCTATAATTAGGGTTGCCAGATTGAATTGCCCTATTATCGGGAGCAGGAAACAATATGTCGGGACTTTGAGACTTTGTTCGGGAGATGCCCCGCGCGCTCGACGAGCGAGCTTTTTTTTAGCCTGAAAGACCAGAAATTTTCCACCTTGAGTGGATCGGACTAAGTTTTAAAATGAAATCGAATGAATCGTTTGTCGGGAGATTTTCCTTCTTTGTCGGGAGTCGGGAGGCCATACAAAAAATCGGGAGAATCCCGACAATTCCCGACCATCTGGCAACCCTATCTATAATGGTTTATGTATACGATATTAGCCTGCGAAAGTCCGAATCTAGGGCTTTCGCTGGTTAGGACGCGTGCCGACACTGCGCGCCCTAGAGTGTTTTTATAGAGCCGGAGGCGCGGAGAGAGAGTAGCCCTCGCCCGCCATGACGAAGTGCGGGAACGAGTGAGGCGAGCGGCTGAGGCTGGTCGCCGAAGGCGACCAACAAGCCGAAGCTGCGGAGCCGTCATGCAAGGGCGGAAGGGCTGCTGTTCCCGCAGCGCCGGAGATACGGAAACGGAAAGTCAACTTTGTCAACTTTGAAGTCGAATATCTCGGTTATTTTTGATTTCTGAGTTTTATGGAAAAAACTTTTTTTTCCATAAAACATACTTAGTTTAGCGAATTCTATACGATAAAATGATAATAAATAGGTGTTATAATGACACCAACATCCATCGAAATATTTACAAGTCTTAAAAATTTGTCAAGTTTGAAGTCGAATATCTCGGACATTTTTATTTTAGAAAAAGAAGTTTTTCTAATAAAATATGCTTATTTTATTGTAAACTCGAAAATTTTATTTAGATGTGCCCTTTTGCGTTATTACCGCAGAATAGTTGCGCCCATTTTGTGCATGCCAATTAGGTTTTATTGCACATTGATGAACAAAATGAAATATTTTGCTTACCTACTGATTGCTTACCAAAATTTGATTAACCGTAGATCGCTTAATGCAGCTCAAATATTTAATTTGCTGACCAAAATAATTTAGAGCAGTTCAGTATATCATTAATTGCAGCCTGATTTATAAATGTTTGCTAACCATAAGTTGCTTACCAACTAGCTATTTTGGCTGACCAAATACATATTTCTGCTGACCAAAATATGAATATTTTGCTGATCGATTAAATGATACCCGTCTAAAAAGGGGTACAAGTCACATACCTAATTCAATAGTTGTAACTTGTAACTTTTTGTAGGTACTACCTAGTTTATTTATAAGGTGCATTACGGGTAATTTCGACGTAGTGTAATTTTGAAAATTGGGAATTTCTAGTAAACCACACAATTTTTAAGTGCAATTTGAGAGTAAAGCACTATTGGCGTGTCTATTAGGGATGTAACGATACCGATATATCGGTATCGCCGATAATATACAACCGATATTTGAAGAACGCGAAAAGAATTTGCTGTATGAAAAAAATCTGCAAAAAATAATTTAAATTAGGTACTGACTTATTTTATGTATTGGTCTATTACCTTTGTGCAATGACAATTAATGATAATTAAATCTTTGGTCCTTTTTAAAAAATAAATTTGAATTTTGAGTTGACAATCTATCTTTTTCTAATATTTTTACTTTGCACTTTCAAGGTTGACTCTCTGTTAAATATAGCCAAATTTTAGGTATAATAAGGACATACAAATATCTGAAGTTCATACTTCATTATTTAGCTAAGATATCGGTATCGGTATCGGTATCGCCGATATTTACTACAATATATCGGAATCGGTATCGTATCGGCAAAAATATGTATCGTTCCATCACTAGTCTATGTATAGTATAGTGTCAACTTGTTACAGCAAATATATTTTGCGTGGATTACGAGCACCAACGGACTGCTACCCAACTGCAACTCCCTACGATTTGTATGGGAACTGCATCACAACTGCGCAGTCGGCGTGCAATTTGTGGCTATTATAGTAATCCAAGTGTATATATTTGGTTCTCATAAATAGTAGAATCCATTTACATCAGAAACAAAATTTAGGACACAAGCCTATTACACCCAAGATCCGAACACTGGTTATCATGTTAAGTACATAACTTTATAAGTCGTTTATAACACGGTGTGGAAGAACCATTACGCGACAGAAATACCATGATATAGGAAAAAAGGTTTTTTCTACTCCTGTACTGTTATCTGTCTTTTACTTGGTCACGAACACTAATATAAGAACATATATAATATGAGTTCAGAGAAGTCTATACTCTATTCCCCATAACAGCACTAGTGTCGTTATAGCCACTTTACGTTATTGCTAGCAACCACAGACTTCTAAATCTAGGTTAAACTGAGGTCAAGGATTAAGCGCTCAATTTTAACTTTACGGTAAAAATGCACAACTACCAACTTAACAAACAATTAAAATCCTACGGCTTTTAAGAAAAACAAAACTTTCTGAACTAAATTCATTGATGCCAACATAAAAACAAAAGTATTTTTAATATATTCACTGCGTGTCAACTTCATTTAAAAAATAAAAAGTTTACCATAGACACATACTGACAGTCATACGTCATATTTGCCTTCTTTGCAGGTTATGCCTTGTTTGTATTTTATAATTTTAAAACCTGTCGTAGAAAAAGTATTGTATGCAACGTTGTATAATTAAGTCAAAAAACGCTCATTGCGTCTCTATTTGCGATACTCGCCGCATTCGCGGCTCGTATCGCAACTCACGCAATTCGCATTTTTTGAACCTTCTTATACAACTGTTGCATAAAATACTATAATATTAAAACGAAATTAATAATTTTATATGAATCTCTTTATTAGCTACAACAAAAATGTCGACGTAAGAGCCACCTCTGAAAGAACAGTGGTAAACAATACAATATGTATATGTAATGTATGTATGTAATATTTAGTGTATAAAACAATGTCTCTGTTGAAGCTCAGTTACGCATATATCACTACTGTGCCGTGTATTCACATTTTTTTTAATTATTATTTCAATTTCGGTTCAGAAATGTTGAATGTACTTAAAATCGTAATTTTGATTATGTATCAAGGCTGTAAAATATATTCCATAAACACATTGGAAGCGGGCTAAGACGGATAAATTATATAGCAATATAAAAAACATTACCTTGACTAATTAAAAATAAGTGTACTTGCCCAAAAGGTATTTACTTTTGAAGGTTTTGACATTTCACAAAAAAAAAGAACTGTGTACTTTAGTCAAAAAGTTTAGCGGAGATGACGATTTTTAATAAAAAGTTGTATTTATTTCTGAACCGATGTGGAAATGGATCTACAAAATTAATTGTAATTTTTCTATACATTAATTTATACTACGTTTGTCGCTGCACAGTAATTTGACTAATACACATTTATTAAAAGCGACATAGCAACATGAAACTGAAAATCAACATTTAACCAAGTATATTTTCTTCAAATTTAATTTTCGTACTACTTGTAACTTAAAGGTTAAATAAATCCCTACAGAAATACTTTCAAAAATAGGTAAACATTTGTAAGATGGATGATGTTTTGAGAATGTTAAATTTATTGAGGGTAGGGAATGTAGGTTTTGGCAGAAGTAAAGGAAAGAAATGTGGGTAATTTAATTTCTAATAAAACCTACTTATTTTTGTTGATAGTAGTTTTCAAGGCAGAAGTTTTCATAGTTATAACGAATGTAAAACCTTATAGGGAAACAGTGTATATGAGGGTGGCACTTATTTTGCGAAAATCCAAACTGAGTAACGAATACCTTCTAATTATGTATGTATGTATGTAAACACTTTATTGCACATGAAATCATACAGAAACAGTACAAAGAACAATGGTTATGTACAAAGGCGAACTTATCCCTGTAATCTCTTCCAGTTAACCTTTGAGCAAATGAGAAAGAATAACTAACATCAGAGAAGATAGACAAACTCACAAAATTAATTCATTTACTTACACGAAGAAAATAGGGCAACTTTCGAATACACATAACACCAAATATAAATGTATTACCAATTATACATATTAAATATTATGATAATCGAATTACATATATACATAACGTAATAAATAAATACGTATATATACATATAATCAGTTATGTTTGTTATGTGCTGAAATGCCCCTAACTAAACCAAAAATCACCTCATTCTGTGAAGGTATCCGTTACTCAGTTTGGCTTTTAGTAAAATAAGGGACGCCCTAGTGTATATGAGTGTTTTTCAAAAAAAGTGTACAATCCAACGGTTATTAAATATTGTTTAAATACCGTAACTTGCCGTTGCGTCTCGAAAAGGTAGGTATTGATTTGAAACTAACTTTCCGGTTCGTCACGGCTCTTAACTGCTCAAAACATCTGCACTTTTTTTAACCCTTAGGCGCATACAATATCATAAATGATACTACTAAAATGACGCAAGTAGAAATGAAATTAACGTCAATTTCAGACTTTGTCAAACTCTTCACAAAATTGCAAACTGACATAAATTTTATTTTCACTTGAGACATTTCAGAAATAAAATGCACGGTATCGTATGCATCTAAGGGTTAAAACGCTCTTATCGTGAATCGCATAAAAACCACTATCTATATCTTTTAGGTTGACTTGCAAATATAACATTTCTCTTTTTTAAAATATATGTTTTACTAATAACACAAATGTAGTTTTGATATTTTATCTTTCCTTTACTCTTGTCAAATATATAAGTAGGATAAGATGAGGTGTTGTTTGTAAATCTATAAAGTTATCTATTTAGCAAAATGTGCATTCTATACATAAATTATAGCGTTTTATAAAATAACTTTAGATTTCGTCGAGTGTTCGTAAAATATTAACTATTTTCTATATTTTTAATATTTACATGGAAGGCATGAGGCGTGTGCATAAACATTCGTATATTTCGAAAAAAAGGACGTTTTTTCACTGAACCATTCTTTTCCTACCTCAGTATACCCAGGAAAATTTAGCACTACTAGTCAAAGAAATGAGACATCACAAAAAGTAATAATTTTTATAATTTCGCTGTAACAAGATGTTTTAATTTTTCCTATTTTCCTGGATCCAGATTAATTTAAATACATTGGAAAACAACACTATTTTACATTACAAAACTTTAGCCAATACAAAAAACACGACATTTTTTATTACTCTACAACAGAACAATAACATTCAATTTAGAAATATCTTCTATATTTCACTTTAAATTATCAATATACCTTTTTCTAAAATCTAAGCTACATAAAGACGTACACCATGTTTTGCTTTGCAACATCTAACCTAGAAATACAATAGGTATAAAATTGAGCTTTATTGATATGTATCGTTAGAATCAATTTCGCAAAATCATTTGTGTAATTTTAATGATATGTATGTTTACTTCGGCGATGCGCCAGTGCCCAAATTTATACATCTTACTAAAGACCAAGGTCTTAAAAATAATAAGTATCAAAAATTTAAATAAATTTCCGCGCGGATTTCAGCGCTCATTTAACACTAATATTATCTTAAAATATCTTAAAACATACAAAAGCGATATAATTTAACAAATGTTAATTTCATTAATGATCATTTGTGAACACCAACACAAAATATTTGTAAGAAATATCGAAATTATATTAGGTTTAGATATATTTTATAACCACTATGATTCAGGACTACTATTAAGAACAATGTAAATTTAGTATTATAAAATTAAAATTCATATAACCTTAAGTTGATTAAAAAAAAATGGTCAAAAGAGTACACAAATATTTATAAAACAAGCGTGTTCGTGCGAATCGCATTTTACTATAAATAAACTCGATTCTCTAAAGTAAAGATTCATTAACAGATAAATATTTTTTTTTATAAATACGTGTCGATATGTTTGATATTTTATTAATTTATCAGATTGCTTGTTTTGTATCACGTTTTATTTTACGTTTGCAGAAATATCGGCGATTTACTTAGACACCGACCTGCTAAGAGAAAGCAGGTTTTTTCTACTTTACCGTTCATACAAATACTTAATTGACAGCAGAGTCACTGTTATTTTACCCTATATTTAAAGGTCCACTTACAAACAAAACTGACATTTTTCTAATAAATTTAGCGCATAATTTCAAAAGTTTCTGAACATTGATATGTATTGTAATCGAAAATTCTCATTCATTTATTTTCAATTTGAACTAAACTGTTCTATTGATTTTAAGTTAATCAAAACATCACATTAACAATGATTTCAATTTTAAATATCATGTTTCTAATATCAGAACAATTATGTTAAGTGAATTTCTACAAGTCACAGAAATAAAGTTTAGAAATTTAAACAGCTAACGAAAAATATTAGAGTTTTTTGTACAACAAGTATCTAAACAGTTAAACACAGTTAGTCTAATCACTTGTCTAATATTCGTTAAAACTCTTTTAGAACACAAGAATCTAGTCTACTCCAAATTAAAGCTTCATTCTTTACCAATTTCACACGTTTAGTGCGTGCCGTACCTGAAACACGTCGACGAGGCTTGTGTGACCCGACGCAATTTATGCAAAAAACTATCATTTAATAAAAACCGTACATCTTTTTTTTTACTCGATTTGTTTATCGTTTATCGATCTCTGCTTCGTTATAAATAACTTAAATATCACTACCATACCATGAAGAGATAGGGTGACGGCACCAGTAATGGACAGGAACCAATTATGGACTTTTTTTTACCGTAAAACCCACTTTTTAATTAACTGACACAATTTTTTTAACTATCAGCACTATGTTCAGATAACTGGGGCCCGTTTCACGAAGCTACAAGTTACAAATTACAAGCGGAAGTCTCTTTTCAATACCTTTTGATAGAAAGAGACAATCCGCTTGTAATTTGTAACTTGTAGCTTCGTGAAACGGGCCCCTGATGGTCATAACTAGTAAAGTCCATGAATTATGGGCTATAAGCCTTTAAATGTTTGCTGCATGACTGTGCTTAACGTGTCCAGGATTGGTGCCGTCACCCTTATTAATATTATTTACCGAAACGAAACAAGGACTTTTTCGCATGGAGAAAAACACATATTCACGACTAACAAGGAAAGGTACCCAACTGTCCGGTTCCGATCTGATTTATTTTGATATATGTTAGAGAGTAGTCTAAAATAATAAACACGTTTTTTTTAACTGCCCAATCTCAACCTATTGGTACAAATTGACCTCCAAAGTACTGAACAGTGACTAAACCCTCTAACTTCAACAGAAAAAAAATTCAGGCAAGTTGCTAGTTAATTACTGGTTTGAGTTTTTTCGGTATATCGGCTCAAACTCATATTTTCCTAAAACGGGCAGCTAAAAAAAAATTGGTGTCCTATTATTTCTATCTGTCCTAATATTATACTATTATTATTAATATTTCACTATTTTTTTACTGATACCATAATCTCTGTTAAAGTTTTATAAAGTCCATCTAAATAGCCCGAGGTGAAGCAGGCAGCCTCAGATAGGACGCGATGGAGACGCACTGTAGACGCCCTCTGCCCTACCTAGGTACTTAGGATCATAAGTCAAGGGTCCATGATGTTTTTTGAGCATAATGTATTTTTTCGGTTCACACAAGCCTTCAGGATGTCACCTAAATTAACGTAGATCTATGAATACAACCGCGGACAAACCACGGCAACCGGCACAAAACAACATTCCATTTGAATACGTAATCATTTGGTTAGTTCATTCAAAATTATTTAATTACTTTTGTTGCTTTTATTTTTATAGTTTCACATTTTACTAGCCTGCGTATGTTGAAAAAAATCATTGTAATTTACGTAGCTTAATGTAATTATCTTTTCTTAGTTCACATTTTGTGTCTTGTGTAACTTTCCTAGTATTTACAAACCCGTTGTTGTTAAAAGCTTGCCAATTAGACAGAGGCCATTGCTTTAGATACACAAATATAATATTCAACATTGTTACTTATAACCTTTTAATTACCGTTTAAAATAATGTCACATTATATTAATTTTATTTTAAACGCAGTACTTGATTTCAGCCCTTCATAAATTATTTGAGAAATGTTTATTATCGCAACTACAACATTGTGTCGATGTCTTTATACAAAAATACCCTTGTTTTTATTGGAAAGATAATCACTTGCCTTTTTTAAATTTGTTATCCCTATTCGAATTATATAATTGGTTTGTTTTTCAGTAGTTTCGTGTTAGATAAAAACACGGGCAAATCGAGCCATTTGGCCTTGCTTATTCTCTAAGGTACTAGGATATTGTGATAAGTGCTCAGATGTCTTAAATAGACGCAACATACTTATAATCTCTCTATGCTTGTTTTAGTATTTTGAATGAACTAATCGGGACGTTACTTCAAACAAATAAAAATAATAAAATCAAGTTTTGATTTAAAATAAACATTGCCCTACATTTTCTTATTATTGCTTTTAATAAAGTACACGATGATAAAACTCGTGCGTGCCGCGGCGTTGCTCCGCTTGTCCATCACATGCTAAGGGAGGTGCAACGTTTGACATAAATCGTTTTTGTTACAATCTCCATTTTCATTAAAATAATATATTTTTCAAAATATTAAAATTATGAAAATGATATATATAACCTTCAATCTAAGTCAAATAAATTTAAACGCTTGAATCGATTGTCTGAAGCACGAAATGTTAAAACTATTTTAACATTTTTTTTAAATATTACAAAAGGTCCAAAAAGTAATATCAAACGTCACACACCCCATGCTAAGTGCGTACATAGACACGAATGCTACACAGTCACCGACAGAAAGGCATATCAACCACTACAAATGGTACTACTTTACTGTTGAAAGAATTTGCGAGTTTCGAGCTACAGACAGGGAATGATCGTAATCAATTTAACCTTTTTATAAAATTGTGCCTTAGTTGTATTTACGCTAATTAATATTATACAACTTATAAAATAATAACAAAAACGATAAACGGAAGTCGTCATTCCATAGATAAATCGGCAATAAATGGAAATTAAACTTTTTTATTGCAATGGGAATAAAACTATTTAACCTTTTAACCAAAATTAATTAAGTAGAGGGAATTGTGTTGATAATAAAGTAATTTATTTCATCAAAGCTGTTACGTGTGTGTATTCATAAGAATAAAACCGAAATCCATTGAGGTAAAACATTTTTTAAAAGAGTACTAATTTGGTACTAATTGAGTACCAAATACCGAGAATAATTCAAAAATATCAATTTATGCGCCATGGCCCTTAGGGAGCGTACTTGCTACGTAGACGTACCGACCGACCAATATAACATTGAATCGGCTGTACTGCTCGATCCATTGAGGTACTTTTTTAAAAAAATGTGTACTAATTGAGTACTAAATTTTGCTACCGAGAATAATTCAAAAATACAAATTTAAGCTCCAAGGTCCTTCGAATTCATTTTTAATTCATTTTAAACAGAAAAAAATTGCAATGGTTTTATTTCGTTCGAAATTTGTAAAAATGATTTCAACTCTTTTCCTTACACGTATAGATTCAAATTCTATTACCAGTTCGGTTTATATGATATGGGCCACGGTGGCTATTATTGTACCTATGAGATATTGAATCCGTTGTCTGTAGCTCAAACGCATGCGTCAGCGTGGAACAAACGACTAACAGTGTAAAAGGCGCAATAACTCTTATTTACAAAACCCAGCCTTAAAGATCGTCCTACAAGCACCAGTACTAAGTCGAAACGAAACGAAATACATTTATCTATACGTTAGTATCGGCTCAGTCTTCATACTACTACTAGATTCAGTCCTAAGCTAACGGATTGTACAATCCCATAAGAAGAGGACGCGATTTTTCCAAAACTAAACTCACCAAAAAGCATCTCCGAATCAATAGTACATACAATTTCGTAATACACATCTCTAGAAAAATATTTAGGTATAATTACATCAGCAACAAGTACATTAAAATTAGTAAATATTGTAATACTCACAGCTTTTATGATATGTTTTATTTCCTTATAATTATGTACATCTATATAACTTACTTCTACATTTTCATCGTGCTTCGGTGCGTTACCTAAAGCGAGTGCGTCGTGCGAAGTGCCAAAGTATTTTACAACAGCTACACTAACACCCTTCCTGAAAATAGATACAAAATCCGAAAAATATCTGTCCGGTGTAAAGTCTGAACCGATTTTCTTAGTATCGAATAAATTCGACATGAAATTGACGACTTTGGTGATGATAATGTTGAGGATTCCTTGGAGGTTAAGGAAGAAGGTCGCAAGGGTAATGATGATATAGAGGTTCTTGTCTGGCCTGGTGGCGGCGATGGCGGAGCTCGGGGGGGTGGGGTAGACCACGTCCACCTCGGCGATCTTGAAGATGGAGAGGAGGAGGTGGGAGGAGATGTCCTCGTGTTGGGAGTTGATGCGAGACTTGATGATCTTCAGGACGTCGATGCATTCCTCCTGGAAAAATAAATGAGCTTTTTTTGGAAAAATAAATGTGATTTAATTATTGCTTCCAGAAGCTCTACATTATACCAATCAAGTAAGTAATAGTCATAGAGAATTAAAGGTTTACAGTTAAGATACGCAAAAGTTCTGAAGATTATTCAAAAAGAAGGCTTCCGGTCTGAAAACGGAGATTCACATCGTGGCTTTCCTTTCTCACTGTTATACAATCCAGGATTGGAATAATGGAGACGACAGCTCGGGCTCCGAAACTTTGTGAAGGCCATGTTTCCGTCTACTCATATCGAAATACTTGTTAGTATGGCGACAAAACGAATTTTACGTGTAGCAACAGAACATGTGAGACTACATTTGTAACCAACACCAGTTTTTTTGTGCATCATGTTTTTATGTAAGATAATTTTTTTTTAATTTTACAGCCACAAACAACTTCATTTGTCGTCTTTGTCAAAGTCTGTTGATGAATATTTTCGACGTTTCTTCCTAATTTGCGAGTTTTTTTTTAAGTACTTACACATTTCTGTATTTTGGAACCTACAGAATTTTTAAAATAACGTTGGACGATATGAATGAATGAATGAATGAATATATTTATTTCAGACCTTGAGTCCATATGTGTTAGTATTTACAAGCAGAACTTAAACAACTAATGTTAGTATTACAGTGGATTATGTCAATTCAATTAATTAATACATTCATAATAATAACTTCAAATAACAATAAATAGAATAATTTCAATTGCAATAATAGGAAGAATAAAATGTCAACGGCGATAAAATATTCATAATTAATTAAATTAAAAATGAGGCGATTATATTTTAAAATGAACGGTTAGGTGAAATGTCATTTTTTTTTTTAAAAGTCAATGTCAATTTTTAAAAGTTTATGAAATTTTATTATATGGCTAACGTCTGCCAACGAATTTTAAATATTTTATTAGATACATTGAAAAATTGTATGCTTCGGAGGGAGGGAGCGAGGGGAGACCCGTTGAAGACGCAGACCTGCCCGAGAGGCAAATCATTTTCCAATTTTCTCTTCTAATAGTAGTTTCTGATAGTAAGAAAAAATGACAATGAAGGTATTTTTTTAATGCCTAATTCTTTTATTTTATTTTTATTAATTTTTTCTTTATTTTATTTTTTTGAAGTTTGACGTTGCCTATGAGTCCTACTGACGCTTGGGTAGGAATCTAGCCAGGTATAATGAAGGTTAAGGTTACCTTCTCCTTGTCAAGCAAGGCCTCTCCGGCCTCCTTGAGCGCGTCCTGCTCCTTGGCGGGGATGCTGGCCGAGATGATCACGTTCTCGTTGCTGATGTTGAACAGCGTCAGCGTGCAGTTCGTCTGCAACGTCAAAAGTTCAATATTAGAATCAGAATCAGAAAAACATTTATTGCCACAGAAACTTATACTAAACAAAAAAAAGTACTACAAATAACAATATACAACAAAAAAAATAAGAACTAACTAGAGAAAATAAAAATGTGTAGGTATTAAAACTAACTATTGTGTTGTGAGGCAATGGGTCTCAGTCTCAGCATGTGCTGGGCATACTCGTAAAGTCCAGCGCTAGTTTTCAGAGCGAACCCTAAAGAGGTGGTAGTCAGGGAAGCCTGAGGTGCGAGTTGTGTCGATATAAATCGTCTAAGTTTTCGTTTGGTGCGCCGATTTCGATCAAAAGTTTATTCTATTAATAACACGAATTCCATTACTAATTATTAGCTTTGACTAAGGCGTGCATATGTATCGATACAGTTGCAGTCGCCAGGTAAGGCAGCATAACGTATCTTCACGAAGGAAAGCCGAGGGAAAAATATTTTGCAGTTAGATGGGATTTAGATTTTGCGGTAATTATGTTACACAGTTGCCTGCATAGGTACCTAAGTATCAAAGTCAAAGAGAACAGAACAATAGACAGAATCATTCTGTTCACACATACACACACACACACAGCTGTTTCATTCTGTCTATTGTTCAGTTCTACTCTTTTCTTACTCTTACTGGATGTAGTAAAAATCAGACCCGAAGTTCTACTCATATGCTGGAAGCGTGACTTACCTCTCGCTCCACTGTGTGGAGGTAGCTCTGGAGCAGCCTGACGGCATCCTCGGCGCCCAGGCCGGTGTGCGGCCGCAGCAGCGCCTCGTCCACCGAGCTGAACCCCAGCAGCAGGTACACGCCTTCGGGCAGCTTGTATTCTCCTGGAAAATACAGAAATTCAATAAGATACTCGTAATGTACTCGAGCAAGAGTGAGAGAGTAAAAGTGGCAATGGGCTGGGCATATAGCTCGAAGAACCGATGGCCGATGGGGCGTAAAGGTTCTCGAGTGGAACCGTACGGTGCGCGACCATTTTTGGTTCCAAAATACCATTATAGACTAGATCAGAGGTTCTTAAACTGTTTTTGGTCACGGACCCCCTACGTTATTTCGATAACCTTACGGACCCTTTCCAAATACAATCAGAGAAAAAGAAAATCAAGGGCACATGAAAGTTTGTGTTGTAGGCATAGCCATGGAACCCCGGCTCTCGTATCACGGACCCCTAAGGGGTCCATGGACCACAGTTTAAGAAACCCTGGACTAGATAGACAGAGAACATTTTATTGACTAAAACACGCGTAACACCGGCAACGATATGCGGGCCAAATGAAAAAAAAAAGTTAAAACATGCGAATGTGGGATGTCGTCTCTCAATTGTATGAGGGTTAAACCTTATACCCATGAGGGCTAACCCTCATACAATGTAGGAGACAAAGTAATATTGGCCGTGGTAGATCTAGTAGGCGGTCAGGGAGCCTTAGACCTAGTGATAACTCTAACAGGGATTAGAGAAAGATGAAATCAAAATATCTCACCAGGGTTAGGCCTCATGCAGATGAACGACCCGGAGTAGCAGTAGCAGCGGCCGCGGTAGGCCTGGTAGGCGGGCGCGGCGTGCGAGTAGTGCGCCAGACGCGACGAGCACGGCGCGCGAGGCACGCAGGCCACCTTGCACGACACTTGCAGGCTGCTCTCGCACACGCAGAGGTCCGTGCATTCCGCTAACTCGGCTGACCGGTACAGCTGGAAATGAAATACCGATGACATTTACACAGAGAAACGTGTGGCGCGGCTTGAGTGAGAACACCTGGTAAATCTGAATAGCAATTACTCGTATTTGTATCTAAGAACGAGGGTAAATGCAGCATTTATTGCTTATTTAAGTTTAAAAATCGGTATTGAAGTCTCTTTCGATAAAAAGGCGCTTAATAGTTTGGTCAACTAAAGACGTTGTAGTTTGGTCTGTCTGTGTGTTACAGGATCATTTCGGTACAAGTCGCGCTCCATTTAGTTTGGTATGGATCAGCTCCAAATGTCTTACGCCCGAAGCATACCTCCGATAGTTGTATCAGCCACGTAAAAAGCCAAATCTAACTCGACAGAGGTATGATGCTCTGACCACCCCGATTATGGCGTAGGTTTCCTTATAGAACATTGTTGTAACGCATCATCATGTTTTGTTATTTGCTGTAAAAATCGACTCACCCTCCTTGTCTCGCCCATCTTAATATACTGCGCTTCATCATCGCTCTCCGGTTTCTTGACGATGCAATACTTGGTCGGCTCCAGCGTGGTGGTCGGTCGCGGCGTAGTCGTTGTTGTCGTCGTCGTCGTCGTCGTGGTCGTAGACGTGGTCGTCGTGGTCGTCTCGGTGGTCGTCTCGATGACGACGGGCGCGACCGGCTCGGAGATCTCTTCGGGGATCGCGTCGGGCCGGACCGTTTGGTCGGAGCGGGTCGTGATGGGGCTGAGGCGGTTATCCTGAAAGTTGGGAATAACAAATTAAATTATTTTTTGATATTAGTAAATCACTTAGACAGAGAGCAATACCCATAAGAACAGACTTCCGATTGTGTAGACCTTATTATAAATTAAAAATGGTAAAAAACAATGCCTACTTTATGGCCATAGAAATATTTAATAAGCTGCCAAATGACATCAAAACTTTACCGGATAAATTATTCAAATCCAAAATTCATACATGGCTAGTTGAGAAATGTTACTACTCAATTAAGGAGTATCTGGAGGATGAACCTATTACTTTTTAGTGAAATTGTTTAGGTATTTAAGAAACTTAATTTTAAGGGTTTGACATGTAATGTATTAATATTTACCCAAATAATAGAATTCTGTGTATGTATTGTGAAATAATTTAAATAGGCATGAATTGATACTTAGTATATAGTTTTATGTATAATATTAAGCACATAATTTAAATTTGCACGCCAGTATAGGCAGAATTCACATGTACCTTCATATCAACTGTCATCTTATTATTAATTTACTTGGATTCTAGCAAATAAATGATTTGATTTGATTTATTGCCGTTATAGCCCTTAGAAATCGAAGGTAGGAGTGTATTTGTACCAGTACAATGACCATCAATCTCAATCTTGAGCCCATATGGACGCAACTAAGAACTATAGGACATAGAAAGGGAAAAATGTACATAAGATTATCCAGACATGTAATGTACCTAATTCAAAACATGGACTTAGTAATGGATCCGCTACCAACTGGTGGTGTACTTGATCATAGTAAACAGTGACGTCCTTATTATTTTTTCTTGGAAATTGAACACTATCTGAGCGTGTTGACACTTCATACAAGTTTCGAAAATCTGATTAGATCGGTCAGAATCTTAGCTTTTCAAGATGTTACCTGAGGTGGTATGATTTGCGTCATGTAGATAGTTTGCTATGGTCTTCAGATGGTCTCTGGGATCCTGTTGTAATGTTACCTGGGGCGGTATGATCTGCGCCACGCATTGCGAAAGCATTGTTGTGAAATGCAGTACGTATTGTTGAGCGGTGCAGAATAAAACGGAAATGGCACCCAGTTACGATTGAGCGATCCAGATTAAGAACCCATGCCATACTTTTCACATGGTTTCTGGGGTCCCACTGTAACGTTACCTGCGGAGGTACGACCAGCGCCACGTGGGTGGTGTGGTGGTGGGTGGTGTGGTGCACGGCCGGCGCCGGCGCCAGGGTCACGATCCCGTCATCGTACAGAGCTGTCGTATGCAGATTTCCGTAGGTCTTCACGTGGTAGTCGCTCTGAGATTCCACTGGAATAAATAACATTACGTATTTTAAACAGTGTTGGCCATTTGTCAATGACAAATGACGAGAGATTATATGCCTGAGCAAGTCCTCAGCAGCCTGGGTGTAAAACAGTGGCATGCGCGGGCACTCCACCACAGTGGAGAGTGTACTTGGTCTAAGTATGACTGCAGTATATTGTCTTGTCTGTAGTTGTCCTATCTACACCCGCTGGATATCGTGACTAGTACCGACACAAGGGTTGAGTTGAGCCACAGCAGCCGCTGCCAGCTGAGGCAGTCGTATAGCTGCGCGAAGTCGGTCCCGCACACGCGTTGTCCCAACTACCCGCTAGATGGCGTGACCAGTCTCTCACCGACACAAGGGTTGAGCCACAACAGCCGCTGCCAGCCGAGGCAGTCGTAAAGCTGCGCGAAGTCGGTGCCGCGGCACGCGCACGCCGCGCGCAGCTGCGTGCCGAGCACGGCGAGGACGGCGGCGCGGCACGCGGCCGGCGCGCCCGCGCAGCCCTGCGTCACTGCGTCGACGGCGCACCATTGCTCGTAGTTCTCCAGGCGCATCCTGGGGAAATGGGAATAAAATACGAATTAGGTTAGATTATATATATACAGAAACAAGAAATCAAATTACATAGAAAACTTAAATGGCGCTCACGTATGGTCCAGACCGGGAATCGAACCCGGTACCTCTGGATTTCCGGCCCAGCGTCTCAAACCACTCGACCACTGGAGCACCCAGCAACTTTGCCATCACTTTGACTTTTGTATCATTCTTATTTTAATAGGTTTTTAACTTTCATATAGTAGATTAGATTATGTAAGGTTTTTTGGCTGTTTGTGGGTTGGGTTGAAGGCATTGCCAACCCATTAAATAACCACATTTTTATTAAAAAAAACCCGACCGCGGTGCACTTTGAAACTGCATAAAATCCGCCATTTTGTTTATTTTAACGAACTTGATACCCAGTGACACTCGCACCATCAAGACGAATCTAATGATAGTGGTATCATTTATCAAAATCGGATGTCCCGTTGAGTAGTTACGAGCGGACACAGAAACGGACATACATACTTACATACATACATACAGGTCAAACACATAACCCTCCTTTGGGCTTCGCCGCAGTCGGGTCAAAATAGGTAAGTCTGGATTTGCAAAGATGATCAATTGATTTTATGATCAACTTATGTTTTGTCACTCAGCGTACTTACAAAAACGTTACGATTTGTAACTTACACGAAATGTGATGATTACAACTGATATTAACTTACTAATTATGTTAGTTATTTATCATCCTCATTTATTGATTTATTGTCAACTAGCGACCCGCCCCGACATCGCACGGGTGCAATGCTCATATTAAATGCATGTTTTTATTATTACCCGACTACGGCGAAGCAAAAAGGAGGGTTATGATTTTAGCACCGTATGTATATATGTATGTATGTTTGTATGTTTGTATGTTTGTATGTTTGTATGTTTGTATGTTCGTTTGTTCCCTCATAACTCAAAATTTCAAAAACTACTAAACCGATTCAAACATGTGGGGTATCGTTAGATTCGTCTTGATTCTGCGCGGGTTATAGGCTAGTTAGTTGAAACTGAAATTTAATATAAAGGCCGTGATTCTCAAAAAACTCAAGGATTAAAAAATAAAAGTCATCGAGTAGCATCGAGTTACATATCAAAATAAAGAGCTTCAAAAACCTATTGCAAAAATGTATCACACATGCTGATACAAGTATATTATGCAACAATATTTTCATTTTAATAACAACAAGAACGAAATTCAACAGCTTGATTTCCGACGATTCGTTACAGAAGGGCTAGCATAATGTGCAGTTATGGCAGTCGTGGCACGAAACGTCATCACCCGTTACTTTCATAATATATTTGAAAGAAAAAGAAAAAACATATATTGATATTTTGACACCTGCTAAATATCCTAATGGCCTGCTATGCTAGACCTTTACATGTGTCATTCGTATTGAGAGATATCGGGTAACTTCGTATTTGCGAACATTGCCGAATACATGTCATTTTCATGCCGCCAACTGACGCGTGTGTTGTGTCACATCAAAAATGTTGAAATAAAATCATTGTAATGCCGTAAATATGCTGCCTCACTGCGAGCAGATTTAAAAATATGTCTGAGGAGGCATATATTATCACCGGTACGTATTATTGTATTAATATTGAAATAATTGTACATGTCGATTTTCCCTATCCGCAATGACAGTTTGCTAAGCTACTCAACTAGAGGTGTGGCTAAGATGAAGTCGATATTTTGTATCGACATTGGTTACGTATGAATTGAATAACTCAGTGCACCTAAAATACAAAATTAACCCTTTCAGATTTCCGAAAGATCCGCTTCTAGAAAAAGAGTGAATGAATACTACCGGCCGGGATAGTTTGGTTTCCGCAGCCCTGTAGCAGTAGCACAGTATGCGGTGGCCAAGATATTTTTCATAATTTCATACAAACACGGCTTCTACGATAGCTACAGAAATGAAATTTTAGGGCCCTAGGGTACTATTTGGGTACTATTTTTTGAGATATAAAGCGTTTCCAAAAACAAAGCCGTTCCAGAGATACAAACGGTGTACGCCTGCTTGACACCGTGAACAGGCCTTATATTTCGAAAAGTTTAAGGGTACTATTTTTTTCACCAAGGTATTTGTCGGTACTATTTGGGTACTATTTATTGGCTGCATCAGATTCTGAATATCTTTACGGTGTACGCTATCTTGACGGACACGTATGAAAACTCGCCCGCAAATCGCCAGTGTGATAAGGCCCTAAATCGATATCTATAAATCACTCTAGTCACACTTAGTGGCACCCCTATAATAATTATTTCTTTCTACTCAATAACAGATGACACTGTGTTGTAAACTGCTTTAATCCATCTGTTGGCGAGGAGTGGAATCATATATGACAACATTTAGTTACGTTGAATCACGATATTCAAATAGGTGTTAGTGAAAGATATTTTTTCTTTGTACCTATTTTGCAGTATAAGTAAAACACGTTAGAATTGATTTTGATAATTCTAAAGTTGTTCCAATTAAAAGCATTTTATAAAAGTGTGGCATGTAAGTACATATGTTTGGTACGGTTGTATGTCACCGGTTTTCATACTTTTTGACTAATTAACATATCAATTCATGTTGTTTCTCCTCCGCAAGCAGTACCGCACAGAGCCAAAGGCATGAAGCGCACCTGGTTTCTTCGCGCAAACTGTATATAAATGTCTAAATTTTGCGAGCCCGAAGGGCGAGGTTCAGGCTTTGAGGCCAAAGGCCGAACTACCCAGCAAACACCTAATAACCCAGCATTCCGCAATAATTTTAAGCGGGAAAAAGACCGAATACCGCGTCGGACCAAAGGTACCGAGCGCCCCTGGTTACTTACGTATACCTATTAGTCTGATTTTTGCGAGCCCGAAGGGCGAGCTTCAGGCTTCGAGGCCAAAGGCCGAACTCCTCAGCAAACACCCAATAATCCAGTATCCCGCAATAATTTTAAGCGGGCAAAGACCGAATACCGCGTTGGACCAAAGGCACCGAGCGCCCCTGGTTTTTATGTATACCTATTAGTCTAATTTTTGCAAGTCCGAAGGCCGAGTTTCGGGCTGCGAGGCCGAAAACCGAGCTCTTCCGCAAACACCCCGTCTCGTAGTAATTTTAAGCGGGACAAAAGCAAAGCATAAAGTGTCTTATATCGTTGTAAGCAAACCATGTATCTAAGTGTTACTGTTGTAATTCTTGTCATTAATAGTACATTACACAACTAGGGTGGTAATACAAAGAAAGGCCGAGATCGCAGAAGTTTGCGGCCCGAGCTGCAAGCGAGGGACGTAAATATGCGATCGAGGGCTTTCTTTATTACCTCCCGTGTTGTGTACATCATTTTATGTCTACACTTGGCCAGAAAGCGGCTTTTTCCGTATGCGCAGCGTGCGGAAAAAGCCACTTTATGGCCAGGCGTGGCATAAATACTATTAAACGGAGGGTGCTCATGAAAGAGCTCGGTCGTTGGCCTCACACCCTGATATGGTTCTTAGGAAGGAAAAGGCGCTTAAAACCGTAACTGAATAATAACTAAAAATACGTAAATAAAATAAAGTTAAAAACTAAAACCCGACTACGAAAAAGTCTAAAACAAGAATCTTAGGTTTTAGTTCGCCAGGTACAGATAAATTGCATTTTTTTTAATTTAGAGAACGTTTCGAGTATGCCGTCAATCGTTCGTAGTCGGAGGCCCCTTTTTTGTTTGTCTTCTTGCCGGGGCCTCCGACTACGAACGATTGACGGCATACTCGAAACGTTCTCTAAATTAAAAAAAATGCAATTTATCTGTACCTGGCGAACTAAAACCTAAGATTCTTGTTTTAGACTTTTTCGTAGTCGGGTTTTAGTTTTTAACTTTATTTTATACATAATAAACCTTCCTGTTGAATCACTCTATCTATTAAAAAAAACCGCATCAAAATCCGTCGCGGAGTTTTAAAGATCTAAGAATACATAGGGACAGACAGACAGCGGGAAGCGACTTTGTTTTATACTATGTAGTGATCGTACATATTTTCAGAATCAGAATCAGTCATTTATTTGCTTAAACATGGTATATACAGGTGGTCTTAAATCTACTTACAGAACTACATCATGTTCATCGTCGATAACAAAAAAAAATCAATGTTGTAGAATAATTGGTGACAGAATAACAGATAAGTACGTAATGTATGCTAAAATAGTAGTTTATGCGACTGATACATAATGAGAGGTCTTAAAACATGAGTGTGGTTTTATTATTCATAATAAGGTCACACTAGTGTTTTTCAGACGCGAGTGTTTGTCAGTTGCATACATTACTTTTTTAGTAGTAAGTTGCACACGTAATATAAATAATATAATCCTCAATTATGTGTTCGGTCGGGAATCATAAGAATGACCGCCATTGCACCGCCATGACCGACTAGATTTCAAATCATGTCCAAGTAGATTTTAGGGTTCCGTAAAAAAATGGTAAAAAAAGAACCCTTATGGTGAGACTTTGTCTGTCTGTCCGCCCGTCTGTCTATCCGTCTGTCACAGTCAGATATCTCAGGAACTAATGCTGTTATCGATTTGAAATTTGGAATAGTTTTAAAGGTCGCTAACCCGAGCCTACTAGATATAAAAAAATCTTATATAAATCTTGTACTTTTTTTTTGTCGAAAATTTTAAGCTGTGCTTTTATATCAAGTAAGGTATGAAATGAAAGGGCTTACTTAGTTCCAAAAGCGTTTTTATTTATTTTTTGATCATGTACTTTTTGATTTAGGACGGATTGTACTGTGTGCCTCGACTAACTACAACTCACCAATACGCCTCGCAACATATGACGCACGAAGCGGGATATTAGCCAGTAAGCAATAATTAACTATAAGTATTCATTAACCTAGATTAACTGTGTTCTATATTTTGACATACCGTGAATACAACATCTCCGGTACTATGTCTGGTTTTACTTGAAAACTCCCATCCAAACCTCAACATATCACAACACAACACAACGCTCACAACGTTCATAAAAATACTATTTCCCGTATTATCTTCGAAGATACTGAGACCAAAAATCTGTAATCATTACTAATCTGTCTAAGTCTGTTAATAAGATAGAAGTCGAGGATATTAAGTATTCCTAAATCAATAAAACAGAAAGTAAGAAAAAGATCAAAGAAAGTAATATAAGAAATTTAGAGGAACATTGAACTTTTTCACGCTGACGCCCAAAAATCAGGTGCCGTTATACTTACCTAGGCTTTGTATATTTAGTGGTTATATCATTTTAGCAACATAGCAATAATATGAGCGATGACGACTCAAACCCTAAAGATTACACTCAAAGAAAAATGCTCAACAGAAATCAAAATTGTACTCAAAAAACGGCGCAGTAATCATTTATGATTCCAGTCCAAATAAAAAACAGCTCCGAAATCCCTCGCATTCCCTTCGACATTTCAAAAGGTAAATAAATATCTAATGCCGAGCGAGAATATGCGAAATCTCAACGAGGAATAATTCAGCATCCATTTACGGAAGCTGGAGCGACAGACTGAGGAACGGTTATCGCACCCCGATTAGCCATAATCATAAGCATTTATTTATTTATAAAATGCAGACTTGAGCTGTGATCTCGAGGGGTCACGGTTCGTAACCCGTTCCGTAACATACGGAACTCATAGCAGTCGATCCATGGTAATAATCTAACCTACCAAATTTTAGATAATGGTAAAAACGTACTGAAACCTACTGAAATAAACGGCATAATGGGCTAAAGAAATTATGCCAAAAGGCCTGATGTAGGCAAAGTTAGGCTTAATGCCATTCACGTATTTATCGCGTTATACATAAATATTATACGGGTAAAGCAAAGCAATCCAAATGTCACAAACTGAAACCCCAGTACCCATGTAAGTAAAGGATTTGTAGTAGGCATCAGCTTCCTCTGCTCCGTCATTAGATTACTTTTTTCCACATTGATCAGGCATTTTACGTTAGTGACGGAACTCTATTAGATTGGTGACGTTATAATTCCCCATAATTACGTTAGATCAAGGAAACATTACGATAGATACGTCGTGTACTTCAAAATAACTCAGTTTGGCGACCACCGATCTATGTTACTAAAAACTAAAATTTGGTCTACTATTTTAACAAAACTTTTTTCAGTAAAAAAGTTTGTACAATATCTTCTTCTTTTTCGTTTCGCTCTTGGCAGAGTGGTTGTGGTCATCGTGGGGGAGGGTACATTAAAGCAATGGATTATCCACAGCAGAATTTATTTGGTCAGTCAATCGCATGGGTGACCTGCCACGCGGTTGTAAAATATTCAATAATTTATTTATTTCATCGTATTGCATTTTCAAGAAATAGGCATTTAGTGGAAATTACAATGTCATAAAAAGTTAAATCAGATGCCAACATTCAGGGTGTTGAGCCACGTCAAAAGAGACACGGGCGGACAATATCTAAAACTATCACGCCTGTCAAATCAAGCTGTCAATGACAATATCTAAGTGTCAATGTCAAATATAGTAAGTCGTAGCTACACCGACGTTAATCGTCCTTCATAGCGATAAATTAACGGCGTTTTCGTCAATGTGGCTCCAGCATGAGAGGGTACATGATTTAGTTTGGCGGCACCAGTTGGCAGCACCTACGTCGTGCACGTTCCCTATAATTGTAAAATATACTGTATCCTCATAATCTGCATTAGCTGTTTCGTTCGCTCTGTGCCCGTTACGTAAACGCAGAGGGAAATATCTGCAAATCCATCGCGCTGTTTGCCCTACAAAGCTCGCCAGGACTCACCTGAATTAAAACACATTTTCTCATTAATTTCATACTTTAGCTGAGAAATATACCCAGCACCAAGTTTTCGTTTAGAATACGAATGTAGAGTAAAATTTAATGTATGCTCGTGTAATAATTTTGTCGCTGTTTTTAACTGACTTCACGAAAAGGTTATCTACTTGGTTGTATTTTTTTATGTTTGTTACCTTAGAATTTCTTCGTTTTGAAAAATTCTTTCTATTTTGAGTAATCAAAATCCAGTTCTGATTAATAGAAAAAGTAAAGTATGACCCTAATCTAACCTCTTGCCAAAGTATAAAGACAACCAAGTAGTTCGTCTTTGGCGTTTAGGAGCGCGCGACACGTAAATATTTACACAGATGCATTTTCGCGCGCGTCTGTATGAGTGCACTCCTTACTGTGACATGGGCGCGCATGGGGAAATGTTTGCTTGTGGTGCGTCCGTACACGGTGCGCACACATGCGCGCTCCCGAGGTACCTTTTGTCTGAAGAAAAACTACTGCTTATACTGTGCTCTTGCGGCCCAAAGCAATAACATACAGCATACAGCTCATAGTGACTCTAAACCACGGTCCTACCGTTAGTACTATTGTTTTATACTCATTCGGACCCAAACACTTAAGACATTTTCATTTAGTTTTTTTTATTTTATTGTACTTGTATAGAACCAATAGTTCTTGGGCGTGTTTGTAATCAGCGTATTAATCCCTTTTTTATGGCAATTTGATTTTATGTAAATCTGGGGGCACGGCAGTGCCCCTGCCAAGTCGAGCAAAACAAAGCCACGGCCGTACCATCCTTTTCTCGAAGCCATTCAGGCCATTTTCAGCCTCCCGTACCTAATATTGTACTGGCTAAAGCTATAACCCTGAAATTTCAGGGATATACAGGGTGGGAGGGACTATACCGACATACTTTAGCCATGAATTCCTGGTGGTGTGACGAGTAAATAATGTTATATCAACATGGGTCGAATATTGTCATTTTACATTAATAGTCTTATGGAACAAAATAAATCAGTAAATTCAGCCCCTCGTTATGAACATGTCCTTATTGGAGGAAAAGTTATCAAAAAGAAAAAAAAAGCTAAAATGGAAACGAAAGGTCAATTTTTTGGCCTCGTAGTCGCTTACTATCAAATACTGCGAAGGTTAATTGCTGTTTAGTTAAAGGATTTAAAAAAAATAGTAAAACTATCTTAGTCACGTTTATTAGGGCTTGTTACACACTTGGGAGTTTTCATTTAAAAAATAATGAATATCTCTGAAAGTAAGCGTTTTTCGACTATACATCATATAACTTTTTTTACTCGTCACACCACCAGGAATTCATGGCTAAAGTATGTCGGTATAGTCCCTCCCACCCTGTATAGGGCACAGTAAGACTATATATTCTCAATATCATTCAATTTAACCGTGTAGTTTAAGAACTATTGCATGTCAAATTTCCTTAGGTTTGTCACTGATTCATTCACTGACTCACTGACTGACTGATGATCATCATAATTCTAAGGTACTTCTAGCAGACCTACTAGCTCCAAATTTTAAACATAGTTAGTTTTTAGCCTATCAAGTCCTTAAAAACCTAAATATGTTGTATTTTCAGTCACAACTGTACACATAAGTTTGTAATCCTATACAAATACATAAGTTTTGCAGTTCAAATTGAAAATAATGGATTGGAATGTAATAATTAAAGGAAGACCACTTACAAAAAGAATGAGATCCCATCAAAAACATAACATGTAAAAAGATGCAAGTCTCGCAACGCAGTTCTCCTACAACAAAAAGTTTTGAGATGTAAAGTTAAACCAAGTCAGTACCGGGGAGGGGGGGGGGGGGGATCAACAGAACGCGATTTCCACCGACTTGCCTATTATTTAACCGTGGAGGAACACATTTTATAGGTCTAATAATAGGCAAGTCGGTGGAAATCGAGTTCTGTGGATATCCCCCCCCCCGTACTGACTTGGTTTATAACTTTACATCTCAAAACTTTTTTGTTGTAGGAGAACTGCGTTGCGAGACTTGCATCTTTTTACATGTTATGTTTTTGATGGGATAAGTACTACAGGGAGGACCATGGGCTTTTTATAAATCTTGTATTATATTTAATAACTCCTTTTGGTAGGACCATGGTACGCCATGACTAGTTGACTATTCAACTGTTGAATGAGCTTGGTCTGAATAACAAATAGGTAGGACTTGGTCCGCTATGACATCCGTCCTTATGATGTCATGGTTTCCGAGTTTTCTTTTTCCCGATATACCTACATCACTTAACCCCATAGTTGAGTACACTCGAGTTCATTTACATCTACATATATTAGAGAACAAAAATATACGAACGAACACGCTTTTATGTTCCTGACAATAGGGTCGTGTCGTGTTCAGACATTTTTGTTTCCGTAAGTGTGTAGATGTAAATGAACTCGACTGTACATGTAACAATGAATGTAATACCATATTCGTGATGCATTATTAAAATAGTTCGCGAAACTTTGATACCACTGCGTCGGTTATTGGCATAGCCCACATTAATCGAGGATGTATTCGGGCTATTCCCCTTTCAACTGAAGCACTTTATTTATTCGAGTTCAAAATGGAATGTGTGTTTGTCTTTTTACAAAAATGACACGGACTCAAGTAAATCCTAAGGACGTTTCAGCCAGATTAGCACAATAGGCCGCGACTTTTATTTCGTCACTTTGGAACTATGTTGAATGGAAATGGATAGATTAGTTGGTTTTTCTCGCATAAAATTGCAACATTTTTATAGGCTAGTATAAGGATACCTCGTTTCAAAATTTACCGACCCGTGTGTGTACATAATTTTACGTCCTTCCCCACTTATCAGGTAGTAAAGTGGGATTCTCTCTTCCCCTAGTGGGTGGGAAATGACACTTATACGGCCCGGGTTGACGTAAAATACATTTTGGGTAGTATTTGGAATGGCCCGCTTCAAAATGCGTTGATTGCAAACGCCATTACATTCCGGTACATTGCGTACGAGCAGCACCCGGGTGAATATCAGAGCGTTTCAACCGCCGTCATTGCCAATCCCGAAAAAGTCGTTGGGACACTTCAGCCGGCCTCGCAAAAATGGCTGCGACTATTGTCACCCGACGTCCTGTCACCAGTCACCATGGAACTATCTTTGTTGAATAGAAATTAATCGATATAGTAGGTTTTCGCGCGGCACGGATAAAAATATTTATATGGAGTAGTATAGGGAATAGCCCGGTACAAAATGCGCAGATTGCAAACGCCATTATATTCCGGTACATTGCGTACGCAGTACGGGCAGCGCCCGCGTTACCCGCGCCGCTGGCGCCGGCCATGGCGGAAATTTGCGAATTAACGTTGTTTATTTGCGAATAGAGCAGTCTGCAACTCTGCATTTCCGTGAGCCACACAGAAATATCAGGTTTTGCTTGCTTCAAATTAAAGTCAAAATGATTTATTTTGTTAAACATAGTTCAGACTAAAAACTACTATTAACAACGCTGCCGTCCTAGTCTAAAAGGCGACTTTTTACTTTGAACTTCCATAGCAAAAAGTCGCCTTTTAAACTAGGACGGCAGAACGGGATATTTACCATGTATGTTTGTTTTTGTGAATTTCCGATATACAGAAGGTAGTAGTATGAATACGGTATTCGGTAGACTACAACTAAAAACTCGCAGCACGTCAATTACTCCGTGATGATGGCGCTTGCAACAGTGCCGAAATATCGGGAACTCACAAAAACACCCATACATGGTAAATATCCATGGTATATGGTTAAGACTGTATGTATACAGTGGTGAAGTAAAATAGTACATTACATACCGAGGCCAGTAAAGTAAGATCTGAGGCTTTCGTATTTACTGGTCAAGGTTTGTATAGGTACTTCTGTTCGACGGGGCCAGAAAACGGCATCTTCGTTTAGCGGCAAGTGACGCTTTCCGGCTGGAGGACAGAAAATACAATAAGTAGGAACACTATGTTTTGCCGGTTGGCGTACAAAATCATGACTGCTTTAAATACATAATACATTATAGCTTGGCAACTTCATTGGTGACACTCACATGTGTGCTTTTTGTTATGTGCAGCCGTAACTACTCGCACGAGTTACCGCCAACGTGAACGACGACCGACGGAAGCAGCCTCCGGAGGCCACCGTTCGTGTTGGCGGTAACTTGTGTGAGTAGTTACGGCTGCACATAACAAAAAGCACACATGTGAGTGTCACCAACGAAGTTGCCAAGCTATAGACAACTTATAAAATTAGACAAGTTACTATGTCATGTTTTACAAACAGAGAAAATTTCAATATTAAAATGAATCAAAAATTATATGCCATGACATCTGAAATTGAATAAAAACACTTACTTTTTAAGAAGATACTCTATCGGGTACACCATGTTATGCCATAAGCATTGTTCCAAGAGCACTATTCTTTCAAACATTATAATTCTTCTTCATTTGATTTGTGTCTCAAATATCGTTACGGTTTAAACAATCCTGCACCAACAAGTCTCCGTTTTAGCCAATGGTTGACTGGTAGAGAATGCCTTAAGGCAGAGTTTCTTAATCTGGTTTTGGTCACGTACCCCCTACATTATTCCGAAAACCTTACGGACCCTTTCCGAATAGAATCAGAGAAAATAAAAATCAAGGGCTTATGAAAATTGGAGTTGTACGGACCACGGACCCCCGGACCTCGCTAAGGAGTCCATGGACCACAGTTTAAAAAACCCTGCCCTAAGGCATTAAGACCCTTTATTGTACTTTTTATTACTGTGCAATAGAGTTTAATTAAATAAAAAATCTGTAACCATGTTGCGCTGAAAGAACTTTTAATTTTTCATGACATGAAAGAAAGACCGTTTAAGCATTAACCAGTTTGTGTATTTCACTAAGATATTCACAAACCGGATCCCGTAATAAGGATCCTCCTTCAACATAATTTCTATAACTCCTTATGCAAGCGTCTTCATTATAACACCAAATGCACCGTCCAGGCAAAATTCCTTACCATAAATTTCTACTATTTGATGTCCAAGAGCCCCGCAGTCTCGGACTTTCATTCAGCAAATTTACACCTAGACGAATAAATTTCAACCCAATCCCTTTGTACATAAGATTGCTTCTCAAACGACAATTTAGTGGGCTTTAGACGTTATAGAAACGGTCGAATTCTAATGATAACAAGTGAACCGAACGTTTTACCTCCTTCACTGACGAAGCTTGGGAAAATAGGATGGAACTAGAAACTTTGCTCTCGAATGATTCGAATACGGGCGAATAACGGCAGTTGGGTTTAGGGGTGCCACTGAAATTATAATGAAAATAAATCATCACCTTACATAACCTTACTAGCAATAGCAAGGTAAGTATAAACTAAAAAGCAAAAATATTCTTCATACAAAACCAGGTAATATATCAAGAAACCTTTGTACATTACCAGATACAATGACAGCTATGTACGAGGAAGTATAAAGTCTTCCTACATGACCCGGTCTTGCACAAAGAAATTGTTGTTACTACTACAAAACAGAACCGAAAAACAAGTCGTTCCAGGACAGGTATGTCACAAGCATAAAGTGTTTGATAAACCAAAAAATACGTGTCCCATATTTTTCCATAATCTAACTGACGGACTAAATAGAATTATATAGTTTTAACCCAGTCGTCATCCCTATTGAATCTAAGACGAAACTCACGTTTCGAAGCAGCAACATATACCCACCCAGCTTATAGTTCCAGCGAAGGAATTATCGAGCTAGTAGTAGTATTTGGATTAGCAACCCTACCGGACAGCATTCCAATCAGTTTACAGTCCACCGCAAATGCGAGTTCGGACTGCACTAATTCCGCACTCATGCCTTTATTAAGCTAACAAACCTGGCCACGACAACCTGAACCCAACCTTACAATATTGCAATTCAGTTCAGTTCCATTTGTAGCTAAGTTATACTAGTTATTCTATTGTTTGTGGAATATTATGATTAGTCGAACGCTTTGAAAGACGACAATACTCGTATTGGCTTTGAAAGCGTGTGTGTGTATTTTTGGGATGCCATGTGGAAGTAATTTGATTTTTTCATCGGTTGAAATGGTGAGTTTGGTTTGCTTATCTCGTTGATACAAAGTAAGTGGTTCGTCTGTAAATGCCTTTTAAAAAAAAGTAAAAAAAGGTACAATTTTTTTTTATGTCCAATAGGCTCTGGTTAGCAAAGTTTAACACTATTCCAAATTTCAAATCGATAGCAGCAGTATTTCCTGTGATATCTGGCTGTGACAGATGGACAGTCAGACGGACAGACAGACAGTCGCACCATAAGGGTTCCTTTTTTACCATTTTGGTACGGAACCCTAAAAAGACCAAGGTCCACGCACCTGCACTCGGGCTCCTCGCGGCAGGCGTGCGCGAGGGTGTGGCACGCGGGGAGCGGCTGCCCGGAGGGCGGGCGCTGCGCGCACGACGGGTGCAGCTGCTCCTGCGCGCGCATGCAGGAATCCTCCTTGTTGTCAGTTTTCCTGCAGAAAAATGAGTTTCAATTTTATGATCTGCCCGGTGGAGTCTTATTTCAGTTGAGATACTACGCATTGAGCGGTCCTGCCGAATATGAGTAGTTAGTAACTAGGTTTAGGTAAGAGGCAGTGCCAAGAAAGACTTTTGTACCGTTATTTTGAAAATTAGTTAGCGCCACCTGCGGCCCACGGTTACTATCTATAGGACTAATTTAAAATGAGTTTTGAACTAAGAGATTTTTACCGAGGTCAAATTTACTTAATCTGGCTACCTAGCATAACTGGCCGCGACTTCGTTTCTCGCGCGACAAAGCATGACCTGTCACTGTCACACTATATTGAGTGGAAAGAGACAAAGACTCGCGTGTCACAGTTGTGCTAGAGGTAATGGTTTCTTATGAGCTGGTCTATCAGCCGTTTTCGTGTGTACGTTGGTTTTAGGGACACCCTGTATAATATAAGTGTATTCGAATGTTGTGGCTTTCTTCTCTGTTCAGTTCAACAATTCGTTTGCAAACAAAGTCGAAATGTTAGTCCATTACAATGCATAGCATACATATACATAACTTCATAAATTTCGCCGAACATATTCCAACTATTCATACAAACTTTCGTCGACCGTTTCAGGTTTCGCCAGCATATTAGTTGAGCTGTTGAGCTGCACGAAAAGCTTGCAAAATTCTAGTTTTCATGTTCCTATGTCAAAACCGGTTTGGGATGGAAACAAATACCGATTTTATTTGTATCGCTAATACCAGGATTCCGGTACATATGAACCATCATATGAGTATTATCGGTATTATATGCCCCAGTTTGAATGTGTTGATTCAACAATGGTTTCCTTTATTTGGCCTAAGCTTATTTGTCCTAATCATTAGGACCATTACATTAGGACCTAATGTATTGTATGTTTGAATATTTATTACGCATAATTTTCTTTTAGCTCAAACGAATAACCAATCGAAAAATCTTTTACATAAATCATTTACAATAAGGGTACGTTGGGTTAGCTGTATACGCTTCACTACATAGTATAAAACAAAGTCGCTTTCTCTGTCCCTATGTATGCTTAAATCTTTAAAACTACGCAACGGATTTTGATGCGGCTTTTTAATAGATAGAGTGATTGAAGAGGAAGGTTTATATGTATAATACATGCATAATATAATAGAGAAACACCGCGACGGGTCGGGGCGGGTCGCTAGTATTCTGATAAATTCATGGTATCTCTAATCTCAGGTAGACTAACTATGTATTATCGTTTGTTACCTCAAAAGCAAAAATTTCTTGTAGCTTTTCACCTAACCGCACTTTATCTCGGTAGAACAAAATCTCTATAATTTTTTTTACTTGATGCAATTTTTCGCGTGGCTTTTTACATTAACTAACTTTATCGTGTTCGTGAACGACATCGTTAATTATATCACTAACTCTGTACCATGTACCAACCTAACTCTATTTGCCGATGATACCAACGCTGTAATAGCTGCTGATAACATGATACAGTTAAATGACAGAGTTAATGCTGCTCTATTGTTGTTTGATAGATGGTTTGCGGTAAACAACCTAAAACTCAACTCCAACAAAACCAGCGCAATGTTATTTAAGGCTACAGCTAGAAACTTGGATACCTTGGCAATACAAGTTAATGGCGAAAAAATTTCACAATCTGGCTGTGTAAAATTCCTAGGCGTTTACATTGATGAGCAACTGAAGTGGAAAAACGAAGTCCAGGCGCTTAGTAACGCTATAAGTTCTGCTTGTTTTGCGCTTCGTAGCCTGCGCAATGTCTTACAAACCGAACAACTAAAGTTAGTATACTACGCCCTAGTAGAAGCTAAGCTGCGGTACAGTATAAAATTATGGGGTGGTAGCTATAACTATAATATTGACAGTGCCTTTAAGATGCAAAAAAGGGCAATTCGCACCATCGTTCGTATCCCACAGAGGGAATCATGCAGAGAGCATTTTGTAGACCTCCAGATACTAACTGTGCCGTGCTTGTACATCCTCGTACTGCTCACGGACTTTGTGAAGCATTCAAACAAATGGGAAAGCACGAAGGAGAGGGAACATAGATTGGCAACTAGACGTAAGGACTTTTCATGCAATTTAGTGCCAAAGCTAAATATTGTGAAGCACGCGGCATATTACCAGTCTGTTTTCTTATATAACAAGTTACCTGTGGAATTTAAAATGATCTCAAATAGTAAAATTTTTAGTGCAAGACTCAAACAGTTTCTTTTGAATAAATCGTACTACTCAATAGACGATTACGTGCACAACCAAAAATAATGTTATTCATTTATCTACTTTATGCTCTGATCTAGAGGTGTGCGCCGATGGCTAAATCGTCGGCGGCGGCCGCCGGTCAAAAATTGACCGGCGGCGGCGGCGTAATCGGCGTGATCGGCGTGGTAAACACAATAAGTAATTATGCATATTACAGTACATTTCTACACATATAGTGAAACGGTCGGGCTATATGAGCATCATTCGGTCGTTTCAAATAGTAAGAAAAATTACCACGGGTCTTTGTTTTAAAAGCAGTAGTTCCATAAAATGGTCAAGTCATACATACTTATTGACCGAGATATAGGGTTTAACCCATTCACTGCTAATCACGACACATTGTCGTGATTCCGGAACGCTCTTCGGGCGCTGGTCACGACAGTGTGTCGTTACCGCATTTTTGGCTTTTATCTCCATCAGTATACATCTTTTTAATATCGTTTTCTTGATTTTACATACTTAAAGGATGTGTTAAAAGCAACTGATACTTATTTTGAGAATATTAGAATAAAATCTCTTTATTTAAGAACACTAAACTTTTAGTAAATTTCAATAGAGATTAAACACTCTCTGATTAAATTTTTTCATGACTGCCATATATAGCGAATTACACGATAAGTAATATAACAAATAGTAACATTTTAAAAATAAAATATTAATTATATTAGTACTTTCATGTATCACGACAGCGTGTTGTGATTCAGCGAGCGGCGAGGGTTGTATTTCCTTCATTGCCAATAATGACGTAACTCCAACCTTTGTTTCTAATCGCTTTGGACCGTAACCCGTACACACAAAGTTTATTTCGCTTTGAATCGTAATTGAGTTATACTTTTCGTACATAATAATGCTCCTACGTGAGTAATGAATGGCGTTATGCAGTTTTGTATGTTACCAGTGATTAAGATTTTAGACAAGCGAATGGCCGAAAATAAATTTATCGAAAATAAATGCGTAAATGTATGTAGGTATGCGACCAGGCGATTTTATGTTAATCGCGTTGATAACATTATATATATATATATATATATATATATATATATATATATATATATATCGTACCCTTGGTAAAAGAAAGCCGTATGTGACTTTACGTTTTAAGTGCTTTTATTACGCGAATGTTACACAAATCGTACCCTTGGTAAAATAAAGCCGCATCTACTATATACAACTCCATAGAGGTTAGTCTAGTTTTAGATATAGGACGGCAGAATAGTGATTTCAAAGGGAAACATTTTAATGTTGCGTTTAAAGAAATTAAATTACATTTTGAGCCATGGGTAATGAATACTACCAGCCGGCCCTTTTGTAGGTAACAGTAGGATTAGAGTTGCACGTGCAGATAACGAGTGCAATGGTTTGCGGCGACGGAGGATTTACTGATAATAATTAGCATTGACATTGAGCTTTTATCCGCCAAACCTTTTGTTCATGTAGTTGAAGAAGCGGCCCTGCTTTAAGTACAAATAAGCGTGTTATTTTTAATCTTTGTCACCAATGCCGCGCTATAATCCTCATAAAGAAGATCAGCGATAACGATGAGTCTCGACCCTAGAGTCTATTCCCAGGTATTATGATTGGAAATATGCAATTATTGCAAAACAATATGTACAAATCAGTCTTGGCTTGTCCGTTGACTACTGCGCATCTCCGTCTCGTGTTACTGTGTTGTGTACTGTGCTTTCTATTGACCTGGCTATGGATTCTCGGACCCCGAACCTGCATTCCACTACTGACCCGGCTATGGACACTGGTACTCCGAACCCGCTTCTCACGATTGACTCGGCTATGAACACTGGTACTCCGAACCCGCTTCTCACGATTGACCCGGCTATGAACACTGGTACTCCGAACCCGCTGCTCACGATTGACCCGGCTATCTCCCTTGGAAATCCGAACATGGATTCCGATTTGGCTGCGCTTGGATTGGAGCTCAACGATGAAGTCAATTCATCAGAATATATCGGTGAGTCTTTTTGTAAATATTATTGAAGATTGAGACGTCGTGTGAATTCCTGACCAATAGAAGCATACTTAAACTTATGTTGTAACATATCTTTTTTCCTTGTTTCATTAGCTAAACCAATATAATATATATTATCTATATTTGTCAAGTTGATTTAAATTAAGTATGTTTTTATAAAAATCGTTATGTAAACTCAATATATTTTTTTATATTTTGTGGTTACAAAACATTAGTAATTGTACCTGTACGAAGTACCTAACATTTTTCCGAAGCTTTCCTGTAGAGAAAGTGACCTGTAAAACTAGAGAACTCTAAAAAAACAGTAATGGTTTTCATATTCATGAATAAGCATCGGAGGTTCCGATGCTTTTATACCTAAAGTTGGCAAAGTTCCGGAAAAAGTTTAACTTTTGTTTTTAATAATGTTAGTTCCCGGATTCCGCGATTATACAAAAAGTCGTAGTAATATAGTATCCCGCGAATATGTTTAGCTAATGGCTATTTTTAACCGACTTCAAAAACGAGTACGAGTGAAAAATAACTGCAATCAGTTCATTTAAATACTTAAATGGTTAGGTAGTATGTGTTTATTTTAGCATAATAAGTTAATCCAGGGAAAATTAATTATAAAATTAAATTGTGTCCGCCTCCATACTACTCGACATCGATAACAATACAATCGCAAAGCCACGGGCAGTTTGTTACTCGTACTTGCATAGCATTTATAAAGATATTTTTTGTGATGAAGTTTCTAAATAAACGTTTGTTTTATTAATTAGATGGCGCCAACGAAACGACGATAGAAGAATTGAGGCGCATTTTGGAGGAATCTCCTGATGACTTCGATCCTGAGCTTGATTATCATTCTTCTTCCGACTCTGAATCGGACGAAGAAGATCCCGACCACGATGAAACCCTCAACGAAGGAGATTCATCAAAATGGACTTTTACGCGTAAGATGGCAGACGTTACTGAATTTACAAAAACAAGCGGATTGTTAACTAGTGGCAGACTTGAAAACCCGGTTAATTTTTTCAATGTGATATTCAATAGTTCGCTAGTTATTTTTCTGGCAAGGAATATTAATAGATATGCCAATATTTTATTGGGCCTAAATGAGAAAATACATGCTAGGATAACAAAATGGAAAGATGTTACTGTTTCAGAATTCAGAGTTTTTTTAGGACTTCTATTTCACATGGGTACTATAAGATGCAATCGATTTGAAGATTACTGGTCTACAGATGAGCAATTTGATTTAAAATATTTTACAAAACACATGGCGCGTGACCGTTTTCTACTAATTTTAAGATGTTTAAACTTTTACGACGAGCAAGTAGGAGAAAATAGATTAAATAAAATTTCAGGTCTAGTCGAAATATTTAACAAAATTATGGCAGACATATACTATCCAGGAAAAATTCTATGTATTGACGAATCACTAGTACTCTGGCGTGGCAGACTTTCATTCCGCCAATTCATGAAGGGAAAGGCTAATAAATACGGGGTAAAATTATATTTATTAACAGACCAATTTGGTTGTGTGTTGAAAATTGTAGTATATGGGGGAAAATGTGATTTACAGTTGGGAGGTAAAAATCACGTAAGCAAAGTAGTTAAAAAACTTTTACAAGGAAAATTAGGTGTAGGGCATGCCGTTTATATGGATAATTATTATAACTCTCTTGAATTGGCAGAATATTTAGTCGATTGTAACACGTATGTCACCGGGACCCTACGTAGTAATAGAAAGGGTAACCCATTAACAGTTATAAAAAAGAAATTAGCGAAACAAGAAAAAATATCTGTGTTTAATGACAATGGCATATGTGTTACAAAATGGAACGACCGCCGGGAAGTATTAATGATTTCGTCTGAGCACGACAGTGAGATGGAGAATCTTGTTAGGGCAAATCATGAAGTAAAAATAAAACCCAGGGTCGTGCTTAACTATAATAAATATATGGGCGGAGTAGATAAGCACGACCAGATGATGGCCTATTATAACCCCGAGCACAAATCTTTAAGATGGTACAAAAAATTGGGAGTGCATATATTTAGCACAATATTATGTAATGCGCACTCCCTGTATAACCGATATGGGGAGAAACCAATGCCCTTATTCGATTTTAGGCAAATTATTATTCGGGCATTGGTTTCCAGTCAGCAAAGGTCTAATAGTCTCCCGTCAACTGTTGTAGAACGCCACGCATCATTTAAATTACCCAGGGATACGAAAACAAACAGATTAAAAAGAAAAAGATGCGTGGTGTGCTGGAGTACACATAATAAAAGAATAGATACGGGAGACTATTGTCCAAAGTGCCCCGGACAACCAGGTTTGTGTCAGGGGTTATGTTTTGTTAAATTTCATAGAGATAGGGGTATATTATAAGTTTTTAAATATAAGTATTGTAAATTGTATCATATTTAAAAAAATAAATATTTATCGTAAAATTATATGTTTCATTTCACCTTCAACTACGTATATGTAAACACCCGGTAATAATTAAATTTCATATATACATACTGCAAAGAAACCTTACCCAAGTTAGAAATAAATAAAGATAACAAAATATGTATTAAAGTTAGAACAAAACATTACGTTGGTTAAAAAGAAATCGCGCATAACGCTATCCAATATAACCGCGCATCGCTGAGCCACTGAGTAACGACACAATGTCGTGACCGTACGGCAGCTAGTTCGAATGTACTACAGCGCGCCGTACATGCTTCTGGAGTTCGGACGTAGCGGTGAATGGGTTAATAAGTTAGCGCCTTAAGCTTGTCTTTATGAGATCTGGTAACTTTTTCACTGTAAAAATGAAAGTAGCAGTATTTTGGCTAGCTATTTTATATTCTATGTGTTTGGTGGAATTGCAATTTTTTGTAAGGTCAAGATAATAGTCCCATTATATTCCTCGTCTTCCTTCTCGCTTCGTGTTCCTCATTGCTGAGGGTCCTGAAATTCCCGTGACTTCCGCTTCTTTCTGACGGTGTCTCAGCGTCTGTGTCTGTTCTTGGCATCGTGTAGTGCATCTGCGGCCTATAGGTTGTTTGCCATGAATCTTGCCAATAACAATAAGTTGTTCAAGATTATGGCCTTTTTTCCTGGCTATGTGACCGAAAAACTCTAGTAGTCTGCGTAGATAGATGGTTGATGGTCTGATCTTGATGTTCAATTTGCGTAATATAGATGCATTTGTGCGAAAAGCTGTCCAAGAATTACAAGAAAATTGAAGCATTTTCCTCCAGCACCACATCTCGAAAGCATCAATGCGATCACGGCCAGCCTTTGTCAGAGTCCAAGTCTCAACTCCGTAGCTGAATATGGAGAAGACTAGGGACTAAATTAGTTTTAGTTTAGCGTGAGATGTTGCAATTCTTTCATATATCTTGCAGCAGGGACATTGCACTTTTGGCCATTCCTATGCGCCTCCTAATTTCCACTTCACAAGACCTGGTATTGCTGATGTTCGCGCCCAAACCCAAACACGCTGATGTGACCATACACCGCAGTCCGCAGTTGATGTTTCATTATGAGAGACTGAATGCCAGGTATTTTGACGCAAAGTAAAACTTTCTTGTTTGGTTCTTGATCTTGACACTTAATGAGCAGAATAGATAACGGAGATCGAAGAAGTCTTCTGTTTTGTAGTAGCACCATGTTTCTGTAGTATATAGAAGAGTTAGGTTTAGGTTAAGATCAACTCATAATCTCAAGTTAACTCTGCCAAATACGCCGTCTAAGTTTTCCACAGGCTGCAACTGATTTGGTTTTGTGGGAAACTATCTTGGATGTCAAAGTCACGTCGAAAGTGACTTCCTAGATACCTAAAATGCGGTACTTCTTCCAGACCTTATAATGGAGGGCTCCAAACTATTCCGGTGCTATAAAAAGCTGAAATCTGTTCTGTAGCTTCACTGGAAGTATTACCAATAGCTTATACCTTTCAATGTAGATGACTTACGATATTATGAGCTATTATGGTATCTCACTGTATAAGTAACACCCCTTTTATGCTTTTATTGTGTTCTAAAGGTAGTTTTTCCTCCAATAACGGAGAAGATAGAAAAATTGGGTCATGGCCATCATAGTATTAGTTCACGCTGATTTCACGCCGGTGGAATGATCGGCGGCGGCGGCGTGGTAAAAATGGCCGGCGGCGTACGCCGCGCCGGTCAGCGCACACCTCTACTCTGATCTCATGATTGATAATGTATTCAAACTATTAATTATGCAACGAATTTAATTTTTATCTGACATTATTACTGTTATTTATTTATATTGCGGAGTGTATTAATATTGTAATTTATATTTCTTTAGATTAGGTAGTATGCAGGTATTTAGTATAAGAATTTCAAACACAATTGTAATTGTTATTGAATAAATGAAATGAAATGAAAAATGAAAATTAGTATAATTATTAATTAATTAATAGCATTTTATTTTCCGTGTAGGATTTTACCCTCGACGCATTTCGACGCGATCGATGTATGTTTGGGACTCTTTTTAATTTGATACGTTATGCGTTTGTAGGCCAGTCTTAGTTTCTCTTTAGAACTCTAGGCTAGTCAGCAGTGGCGTGACGTAAAAGATATCCTTGGGCAAGCCGGTGCAGATTTGGCGTACATTTTCCGTAAGAGTTGTAGAATAAGGTGGTCAAATGCCTGATATTAGGAAAGTCGGTAGGAATCGAGTTCTTTGGACGCCACGCCACTGCTAGTCAGTCAATAGTATAATTATAGCAAAATAAAATAATATAAGCATACCCTGAAGATCAATAAAAGTTTCCATGACCACTGGCAATAACAATAACTTCAGGTCATAAAAATATGAGGCCATGTAAATAAACATATTTGTCAGAGCGGAGGACTGAAACAATAACGACCTCATTACCCGTAACGACTGTTTGAGGACCTATACAGTCCATTCATCATCATCGTTAATATTAAGTGTAGTTCAATTTGGTGTAGTTAGTTTTTATGAAGTTTATTGTTATCTTAATTTTTTCAGAGTTTATCAACTGTCCGATATTATGGAAGTACCTACAATAGCAATCTTTAATATCTGATCCACTTAAGGCACTGGTCCCACCGCCATAAGCGATAAAGCTGGGCGAGTAGCATTACATTGCGGTTCTGGAAAGGTGGATTGACCACACTGTGCCTGGTCAGCCCGCAATGAACTGTTACTCGTCCAACTTTACTCTCTGGCGGTGGGATCAGTGCCTAATGTCAAACAGCAAAATGTATATCTTTAGGCACTGGTCCCAGAGAAAAGTTAGGCGAGTAGCATTGCATTGCTGATCTGGAAAGGTCGATTGATCACACTGTGCCTGCTCAGCCCGCAATGAACTGTTATTCGCCCAACTCTGCTCGCTTACTCGCCGACGGTGGGACTAGGGCATGCAATACCGGGCCGATCTCAATACCGGTTTTGAAATCCGGTATTGGGTCCCAATCCCGGGATCCCGGTACTAATACCGGTATTGGAGATTTATAATAGAAAAAAATAATGTTATATCATACGAAATTATACAAGATGACTTTAGAGCATTTGAATTTTATACTAAATGTAATTATACACTTTAATTTTTATGCCATCTGAATTTATACGAAATGAATCATTATCCGAAATGAATTTTGACGAAGTGATTTTATACGGATTGATTTTATACCAAATAAGGGGATACCAAGTTACATGGGTGATAAAGTAGTTAGCCAAAACTCACTTGCAAAGGCAGAAAGCAATCTCCGTGTTCCAATGCACGTCAGGCTTCCGATAAAACCCACGCAGCGCCGTCATGCAGCCCTCGCGGTCACAGTTCCCGGCGTGGCAGTTCTGCAGCACAGGGTCCAGGGTCGTGGAGCACTCGTTGTCTTTGATGCACGTCTCCAGGGCAACGTGGCACGTCGACTGAAGGGCCACCTTGTCGTCACCTGCTTTACCGTTCTCTTTGCCAATCCTCTCTGTTGGTTGGTGTCAAGTGTTAGTCTCATGTTGGTGTGTGAGTGATAGGGTCTCCAATCGGAATTGGAAGCCCTGGTGATGTCAGCATCGGTTGTGAAGCGGTTGAATTGTTTATGGTGCAGCAGTTAAACCGAACGGTAGAATGTAGAACTGATGTAAACTTCGACGGCTTCGAAGATGCTGACTGAGCAATTTGTCGCTTTAATTCGCTTGGATTCAACAAAATATTCTAAATTGAGGAATGTCAATCATGTAATCGAAAAATCTTTGAAAATAAAGGCATATAAAAACACAAATTTTAAAAGTTGATTCTGGATTAGACTGAAAAGTACATTAGAGCGCCAAATTGCTACACATCTAAGGATAATGATAATGTATTTGAAATAAGGAAAGTCTGCATGATTTCATGTTTCTTAGGAGACAATGATGCATTTCTGAAGAAACGGATGATGTTGGTTTATTGATAATATTTAAGTCTAGTTAGTTGGTTTTAGATTATGGTTAAATGAGTATCGTAGATTCCTAGAATGAAGTTTCCGATATGGTATGAAACCACTTAAGTCTGAAAATGAAAGTTAGCCGTAAAGTTTCTGATTAGTAAGATAAGATCCAATTTATTAAACGAACAAAAGTAAGGGTCAATAACAATAGAACCGTGTTTAAATAAGTACCTTTGTGTAAATTATAAACAAAATTCTTTTGAAATACAACAGTACAAGCAGTAAAAAATACCTATAATGTTAAAGTAAATAAATATGGTAACGTCATGTACATACATAAACACAAATAAGTAATATAAAATAAAAGAAATAAAATAGAATGTGTTTAATAAACCAATACGCAAGGAGGTATAAATGGACTTCGAATACGTGATATAAATATAATATGCTCATGCCAAGACAAATATAATGTACAAATTGTATTAAAACGGACACAAACGTGAGGAATCTGAAAAAACTTTGTGTTGTAAATCATGATGATTTGCCGATGATTCTGATTTACCTCAAGCTTAAATTTTGTAACGACTTGAGCATGCTAAAAAGGATGGCTCATAATTAATTGATACTGATGTCAATAATACGATGATATTAAAATTCAGCTTAATTACTGTGAACGGGGTTATTAATACGGGATCATGCATGCGGATTGAAGCAAATTTTCAATTAAGTTTGATTCACCATCAAAATTCGATACGGTGTTAACATTTCGGATGGTTAGTGTGGTTGATATTTAACGATTTTGCAGCATTTACGATTACTGCAAAGCTTCGCGGAGAGTTCAACTAAGCACCGATACTATTCACTCCATTAAATCTAATGTTTCTACTAATAATAGTGATGACCGCTGGGAGAGGACGGATTTCAAGGGCTCTAAAGCAACTAAAAGAGTCCCTTCTAAA